>CM076570.1:342168518-342917477 GCA_034641835.2 Pinus albicaulis | reverse complement strand
ATTAAGCCAATATTCTTCTTGGTAGATACGATTTCAGCAAGTAAAGATGGCTACTAAGCCCATATCACATTGAAAATGATGCACTAAAAATATATGAAACCATGCACTCACTCCACCTATCTCACTCATTGATTGAAAATCAAGTCATTCACATACTTGGGTTTAACTCCAACTTTCTCAAGCAGGTCCTTTCCCAACATGTCTTTAAGCTTTTTAACATATTGTTAATAATCTGTCTTAAGAAATATAAAGGAATATAAGGGATTTATTTTATTTTATTTTATTTCATGAGTCACTAAATGACATAATGATAATAATATCCTCTATGCAACCAATATGCTTCCAAGTCAAGATATACAAGAACTCAACTTGCATGCAAAATCAACAATCATACATCATCAAACTACAAATAAGCATGTTGGCCCATTAGGCCTAGTGTTGTAACTTGGCTCTGATACCATATGTAAGGTCCCACCTTACCTACCATAATTATTATAGAGAAATATTATATTAAATCAAAATGTGATATATATATATATATATATATATATATTTTAATTTTTAATTTTTTTTATTATTATATAGAAGTTATTGGTGTCCTTTACACTACACCCTAAATTCTACCAACTTATCTTCAAAGCTACAAAGTTCAAGGTTTATCAAGATCCAAAAAAAATACAACCATAATACTTGCTTCTCAAGCCTAAAAACACCTTTAAAATCTAAATTATTTAGTGGGATGAATAAATGTCAACCTTTATGAACCACAGTTTACAATAAACTAATTGTTAATTCCGTTGTAATTAAATGTGTTCAAGAATGACTAATAACATGCTTATGAATTATTTTCTTAAAAGGATAATTTAAATTATATAGAGTTGGCATCTCATAATTTAGGAATTCATATGTGAGCTGATATTGCAACAAATTACTTACTGCAATTTTGAATTTTCAGCAAGACCCTTTAACTCAATGAGTTATTATACTAGAAATACCTTGATTGCAAATCTTAAATTAACCTAAGCCTTTTGTTTTATGGACGGTTCATAAACGTAATTAGATGCAACCATTGAACATTATGAAAACCAATTTATAAGCATGAAATGTACAGCCATTGAGGCATTTCGTCAAACACTTACAACCATTATCTCTTTAAGGTGTTTTCACAATAATTAGCTAACATGAATCCAAAGTTGCATGACTTTTTTTTTTTTTGTAAGTAGTGCCAATATTTGAACTTAAGATATTAGTAGACTATAAACCATATTCATTGTTGAATCTATACCAATGAATATAAATATTTAGAAATTTCAAACATAGCTCACAATGTTGTAAGGTACAACCATTGAGGAATTTTGACAAATAGTTGGCAGTCATAAAACAAGTTGCCATATGGTTATTTAAATTTTCAAATTATTAACCATTTATACTTTAAAAACAATTTCCAAGTGGTTACCCGAAATCAGATTCATCACTCTAAATTATCAGGCAGTTCCAATATAAAAAGAACCAAACAACAATACAAAACAACAGGCGGTTCTACATGCAACAACAAATCTGCAAAACAGAGCAGATTTGGGAATTGATGTCCGAAACCTTGATTTTTGGAATCAAACTTGGGGTGAAATGGCCTATTGGTATGGATACCCCGTGAAGTGGAGCTGGACCGCAACAGGGATGCCCAGAAATGCGATTTTTTTAAAACAACAAAATTTATAGCCTAAATTTCATTTATGACTTTTGTCGAACATATGGAATGAAAACTTACAACTACACCTCTACATGAGGAAAAACAACCCAGATTTATGCTACTAATATATGCTCATTGAAATCACGCATTTCTAAATCCACCATATGAGTTCTTGAAACATTTTACCACCCACAAGCTAATTCATTTGACATGAGTGACAAGCTTTTTGCACCAATTGCTACAATTTAACAAACACATGGAAGCCCTGAATGCTACAGCCATTAAGGCTTTCTATAAAAATTTTGATAGTACTATTCAACAACTTGAATAACAAAACATTGAAGAATATGAAACATAAGCCATAACTAAAATTTATCTCCAACTTACCTCAAGCATTTGACGTTCCAAACTATACTTTAGTTGCCATTATATTTGCATTTTCTTTTAAGGGTTGATTCTGCAATTCCTCCAAGCATATTTTGGGTACATGTCCATTTTCTTACTTCTGATGTAAGCTGCAAGTTAGCACTTATTCGTGCATAAATAAATTTATAACATTACTCATTCACAAATTTTGTCAAACACTTTGCAAACTATCCTAAAACCATTTATAAAACATACATCTATTAATTACTTGAAGCAGAACCATAAATCGTGAAATACTTACCCAAGTCCTTTGGAATTTATTTATTGAAATTACCTTCAACAATATTTGGCTTTCCTTTCTCAAATGCTACAATACCAAGATTAGTAACATAAACTATACCAATAATAACTCCAATATTGAGATCCAAACATCCATACACATAGATTGATCTAGTCTTCATTTTTTAACTAATCAATAATATTCTAGATAACATAAGCCTAAACCAAAATTAGATGCTTACAAAAATTTAAATGTCTACCTTTTATTTTATGCTAAATCTATACTATAATTTTAGGACAATGGAAATTATACCTGAAGAGATATTCAGCTCCAATCGTTGAGAATATGATCCACCTTCGATCCTTTAACCAACTCATTTGAACCATCCGGTTTTCCACCCAACCATATCCAGGGAGAACTCCTCCCCCTGGAACCCCCGAGCTGTAAAAGCTCACAAACAGTACCAAAATACAGCAGTAGAGAGAGAGAGATGCAAGGAAAACTCAGGAAAATAGTTTTCACTTCCCCTAAATACCACTCATGTTCAACCTCAATAGATACTTAGTAGATTAGTAAGAAATTCAAATTTGTTTTGGAAGTAATTGGATACTCTCCATATCTCTCCCTCTCACAATATTCCTCAAGTCTCTTCCACTCTTGGCATTACCCCCCTCCTCCTCCTAAATGAGAATACATGAGACTCATATATAGGAGGAGCAACAATCTCTTGTCATAAAGGAGTAATATGCATGCATTGTATTCCTTTTAGAGGAGTGTAACTTATGCCATAAAGGAGAGGTATGCATGCCTTATTTAAGGAGAGTGTAACATATGCATTAAAGTGAGTGTAAGAGGAATATTTTATGACACATATTTAATGAGTGTAAGAATATTTTATGACATATATTTAATGAGTGTAAGAGGAATATGCCATTCCTTGATGAGTGCACAAAAGAGAGTGTAATGTAATATTTAAAATAGAGAGAGTTACATAGAGCCATGAGAGTCATGACGGAGAGAGGTGTGAAGTGATTGAGGAGATATAATTTCCTTTTAATAATAATATCATAGTCTCATAAAAGATAATAATAATATTAATAATATTAATAATATTGAGGATTAAGTCGAGATTGAACTATTACAATTAATTAATCATAATTTAAGTGATTTTCCTTCAAGTATACTTGTTTACCCATGATTGGAGGTGATTTACTATTTTTGGAAAGTCATACTTGAAATGGTAGACATGACTTTCTATTTTTAGAAAGTCACTCCAAAATTGTTAGGAATTAGATTATTAAGGAAATTCATCTACGAGTTTCCCATGAGTGGTATTTTTCTTCTAGATAATAGGGATTCCGCACCCCTATTGTATGCATCTTTGTGCCTTAGTAGATTGAGGACTCCGCGCCGTGATGTACTCTAAAGATCCAAGATTCCACACCTTGATCTTTTTTTTTTAAATATTCAGGACTCCGCGCCCCAAACATTTCATTATAGATTCAAGACTCCGCGTCTTTATATTTCATGGATTTAAGACTCCGCGTCCTAATCCTTTTATCATATATCCAAGACGCCACGTCTTTATATTTCATGGATTTAGGACTCTGCGCCCTAATTTCCATGGCTTCTCATCTATTCTGCTTTGAAACTCCGCGTTTCACCTTAAGGTACTGATTGTGAGCTTATACCCATCTGATGGTTCGTTGGTAAGGTCTTCTTCCAAGACCATCACACATCACAATCTCAATGATCAAATCAATCAAATGAATTTCATAATTAACTTATTCAAATTTTACCAAATATTGTGCATGACTTCCACAGTCATTTTGGTTTTGGAGAAATGACTTCCGCAGTCATTTATAACTTGAGCATCCCTGTTGGCAATGACCAAGTCCCCTGCCACATCATGCTTAGTACGAGATTATGCACATATAATCATACAAATCATGTATCATCCATAAATCATAATTAACCATATGTTCCACATAACCATGATCGTCCATGGATCCATGTCTCAATTCTAAATCACCATTCACGTCATACACCTATGTCCAAAATAGGATACCAAAAGAGAAAACATCGCTAATATTATCTTAACCAAAATCAATCCTTGTGCACGCAACCATAGATATTATCATAAGCACACAACAACCAAGTGACCCAAACCAGGTCATAGCATATAAGCATGTACATAAGTCTTTCATTATATCAAAATCACCATCTCTAAGTGTCATCAAAGCTATCTCACTAATAAGGGACACTACAAAAATGTCTCGGGAGCAGGTTTCAGGAAAAGTGTCGTCTTTGCTGCAGCTGATACCTGTTACCAGCGCAATAGGCCAAAAACACACGGAAGTTAGAATTTTATTGTTTTAGGGTTTTAAAGGTTAAAAACAACATCAAGAAATGAAAAATAAGAAGCTGAAGAAAATCCCTAGGGGTTGAAGCAGCTGGTCATGCAGGGATCTAGAAAACAACAGAGGTCGTAATCGTTGTGGAGTCGCTAGTTGTTAGTGTGAATTATAATCACAAGCGTACAAAAAAAATCACTTTAGTTGTGCATAACAAACAACCCTAACATCAAATATGGTTGTCAATTTTCCTTAGATCTGCAATTAGTGATTAGAATAAATGCTACAAAAATCTAGATCTATGCAATTAAAGACATTAAACAACAAATAATAAGCAAGATTTGCTCCATACGTCCAATGAACAAGACAATATTTTTTAAAGAATTTTTTGTATTATGACACCTAGGAAGGGAACATAGAAAGATGTTACGAGCTCCCCTCAATGGGATGGCTTTTTGTATGTCCTCAGTGCTTCAAATCTAAGATCTCTCTCTCTTGATGGTGCAGAAAACACGGACAAAAATGGAACTCAAAGGGAGCTCACAAGCAAAAAAATAGGAAAATATGACAATGATGGAGGATCAAAGTCAGACTAAAATTATAGATCCAGAGTGATCTTTAGGCAACAAAAGGTAGTGAATGAATGGAAAAACACTTCTATGTATAACAAAATATTTAGTTCATATATTGGTGCATAATAAAAATATTATTAACCAAATCTAGATCCAACTTTTATGGAATATTTTTTTATTTTTGTTGGAGGGAAAAGGAATTTGAATTTGGTCAAATCCTTTATTTAGAAATAATAAATAAATATGAGGGGTTTCTGCGGTGCATTATATTAAATATTATTTTTTGGATTCAACTGTGTTAATAAAGTCACTCATTTATGATCATTTCCATGAGAGGTAGTCATAGATTAATGACTTTCTTAATGCAGCTAAATCCCAAAAATAATATCTAATATAATGCACTATGGAAACCCCTCATACTTAAAATACAAAGAGTAGAGGGATCTCTACTTGAATGGTTCATGAGGCACAATACTTGCTAAGGTTTTGCAAATGGTGTAGCAAGCTAAGTGGGATGGATTGTGGGGAAAACTCCACAGTTAAGCGCGCTTGAGCCAGAGGAGTTCTGGGATGGGTGACCTCCTAGGAAGTCCTTGTTACCGGGTGCAAGCCCCGGAAGTGATGATTGACGCTATGTGATTGATTTCACTAGTTTTAATCCCACGTCTTCGCCCCTGTGAGCATCACCCGATGCAATAAGTGCTAAGTGGATGATTCAAAAATCATGAGAAATTATTCAGTTACGACTACCTCTCATGGAAATGGTCATAGATGAATGACTTTCTTAACATAGTTGAATCCCAAAAATAATATCTAATAAATAAATAAATTATTTATTTATTATTTTAAGAATGTGTTTAAGTAATAATTAAATAAATAGTGATTTATTCAATTATTTATAAATGATTTAGTCAAATTTAACAAGGAATATTATTTAAATAATGTTTTAAATAATTATTCCTAGAAAATAATAATATAAATAATGAGTTATCTAATTAATTTTCCTGTTTTGGGTTATATATGACCAAGAATATTAATTAAATAGTGGTCTAATTAATTATCCCTTGAGGAAAATCAAACAAATAAGGATTTATTCAATTATTCCTCATGGGGTTTCCTATTTAGACCATAAACAACTTAATAAATTATGGGTTATTAAGTTATTTTTCATAGTGAAAGAAATTTTACTATGGTAAAATTGGTCTTACATGGTGTACTTTAGTTCATCTAATAGTAATAGTTTAGAAGACCAAAAATTGGTGTAACAAGCTTAAACTTGTTTCTTTCTTGATTTTGATTATGATTTTCATAAAATAAGATTTATCATTGATGATGATGTCTTCCTTTGAAAGTGATCCTTCGCTCAAAGAGAGGGAAATCACCTTGATTCCTTGATGATGATGATAACGCCTCTTCTTGCTTCCTCAGATGATAATGTATAATGAGGTGGATTTCCCAAGGTGTTTCAAATGTAAGGTATTCCTTTCATTAAGTGTATAGGGTCCATGTGTTCTTATTTCCTTTGTAATGAAGATTGTAAGCTTCCAAAGAGTGCTTCAATTGAAAAACCTTTCTTCGGATTAGCTATGATTTTGAAGTTTTTTTTTTGAGATGTGGATATCCTTGATATGAATGATCCTTCTTGATACTCCTTTTTTTAGCCCTTATGTATCCCTTCTTGAAGTTTCAATTTCCTATTCAATGTCTTGACATTTATTGATACTCCTTTTGATGGTCCTTATTCAAGCTGCCTTTGCTTGATGTAGTCACCTTAGCTTTGATACCATGTTGATAAATCTAGGCGATAACTATATTAGGTGATTTCTCTTACTTTGATAACTTCTTGTGATGTATTTTTACTGAACTTGATTATCTTCTTCTTTCACTTGCTTATTATTAGTATTTTATTCATCATACAAATACCAATCATAAGAAATAATAAGACAAGTGAACACAAAATATAAGAGATCATTCAAGGCCACAACCTCTCCAACTGAGAGGAAAACCCACAATAATTATTCTCTTTTTATAGAGCTTCAATTGAATAATTCGAAGATCTATGACCCTTGTCAAACAATCCCTCCAAGATCATGTCAACTCATGTCAAAATCCCCTTTCAACAACTTCCTCTTCACCTTTGACCAATAATTTGGACTTGCAACCTTGACTACAATTTTGACCCCTTCTCCCTACAACTTTCGGCCTTCTGCAAATTTTGCAAGTTTGATCAAACTACGGCAGATTCGAGTGAGTTTTCTCTTTGCTTGCCTTGGGCTTGTCTTCTTGTAATTTTGGCTTGAAAAAGAGATTATTTATATTCCAAATTTTGGCTTTCTTGAGGTCTGCAATTATGTCTTCCTGTAACATGTGGATGCCCTAATTTACCTCGCATGTGTGAGACATTTACGCACAATATTCCTCAAGAAATATGCTCATTTCTTTGTCCTATCTTCTTCCTTCTTCGTTGGATCTTCAAGTGTACTTTTTGGTTTAGATCGAACTATTTTTTCTTGATTTTATGCCCTCTATGGTGGTCAACTAGCCTTGTATATAAAGGCTTATTGTCAACATCAATCAGGTCGACTTGTCATTGTCTCTAGGCCGACTTGTATTTTGAGAAGGCTGATTGGTAGATTGCACATTTGACAAGGTCTTGGAGGGTCTTTTCGACTCAACTATGAATCAAATAAATTATTTTTACAATATGTAACATGCCCAAATGGGCCTTAAATACATGACAATGACTCAATTGATCTTATGCCAAACCTAGGAACACGTAATGGGTGCTTGACCTAAAAGTAAAATTTTCTTGAGCATAAAACCCATGCCTCAATAACAATAATAATAATACATTTATTTTTATATTTACATTGCATACATAAAATCATGATTACATCTGTCATTATGAAGACCAAATCTAGTTACATATTTCAACAAAGAACTCATTTTCATGGTCAATATATAAAATTTGTGTTGCCGCTTTTGATGAAGAGAAATTATAAAGGAAATTCAATTTTGATAATTCAATTTTAGAATAATAAAAAAGTGTTTAAATAGCACCCAAGGGGGCTTCTGATTTAATTTTCCCTTAATTAAATTGGAAGAGAAATTGTAATTTCATCTCATAATAACTTGTATTATTTAACTGAGTCAGGAAGTCTTAGTTAGATTAGAAAATTTGAGTTGAGAGTCAGAGAGGAGGCATGTAGAGTTATCCCATGATTTTAGGGGGTCCAGTTATAGTTATTTGTGAGTTTTAATTAGTTAAATCAATTAATTGATTTAAAATCAGTTTAACTAGTTCTAACTGAGAGATGTGCTAGTGATAGGTCGAGTGAATTAAATCTGATTTAATTTACTCGTAGTGATCAATCAGTTAACTGATAATTAGCTATAAATATTTGTTGCATATCAGTTCTAAAGAAGGCCCAGTTGATTTTGATCTTAAAGGGAAGATAACAATCAGTTTTATAATTAGAAAATGCACGGGTCATGTATGAGGTCATCAGGATTCCTTGAAGGAATTACGCAATTAATTATTTGGATTTGCGTATTTAGTAGGGCCAAAATTCCTCCAAGAATGTGTGAGCAAGGCTAGTCAGACAGAGGCTAAGAATTGGTTTAGTATTTGACTGATTTTTCCGAGATCAGTGTGAGACATTCATCAGAGTGTAGTGGTTTCTCAGTGAGAGAAAATCATTGTATTGTTTCATGGTCTTAACTTTATAAAATATACATATAGCAAGATTTTGAGTAGTTTCTTTCCCCATATATATCTTGTGTTGTACGATTGATAAATTTTTTTTCTTACTTTTTATGTTATTGTGCGATTGAATTTGTTTTCCGCAAATTGTAGAAGGATTCAGTTTTTTTGTTTTAGTACATTACAAGATCAAATTGAATCCCTTTGGATAACAAAAAGGAGAAACAATGGAAATATTCTCTATAAGATCCAACACGTCTTGATTATCCACAAATATTATTTTTCTCCAATTGATACCTTACCGTATATATTCTGCATGTTCCATCTTGAAGACATGTTGCATCTCATGCACAGATTGTGCCAACAGAAGAAAAAAAAATGGGGTTGGATATTTTCCACTATAAATGTAGACAAAAGGAAAAAAGAAAGTATATTTGTTCCGAATAGATCTCAAACATCTAAGAGTGTTTCAAAACCTGATTGAAATTTCATAGTAGCTTATCATTTGTAAGATTAATACACATTTTCACAAAACTCACATGAAAGAAAGAAAAATATGATAAAATAAATTATAAGGAACGATGACTTCAAGAATTGCAAGTTCAATATTTTTTCATTTTATAATTTAATTAACATGGTATTTCCCCAAAAATACTTTGCAAATGTTGATGAGAACAATGATTATATTTGGATATAAACACTTTGAAGTTTGTATGACTGTAAACTGAAATTCAGGCACCAAGCTAGAAAGGGAAAATATATAAAACTTTCCATGTACTCTGCCCAGTATTTTTTTCATTTATCAAAAACAACAAATCTCCATAAACTATCAACTAGTGGTTAAACTTGAGTTCTAAGAGTCAAGAGCCATAGTTTTGGATCAACATTTAAGAACTCCCATATACCTTCAAAAATCTATCTATTTTTCTCTCAAATCTTTAAACAATATACTTGAGTCAAATAGCCTTAACCTTTGTTAAAATTACTCCTACAAGTTGCAAATGATGGAAATATACTCGTTGACCTTAGAACATTCAAATCCATAAATATCAAATGTGTTGAATTGAGATCCTAACCTACAAATATTATGGATTAGGAGATGTTAGCATCAAATCTAAAGCAACCCTTGATTTTCTAATAAAACAAAAATTATTCTAGTTCAAACTTTTACAACTGTTTTTTTTAACAATCAAATAACCATGAGTATATCGTTTTTTCCAAAGCATAAAATTTGAATGTTTCAGCAACAGGGTTAATAAATTTTATTATGTTTCCAGCACATGTAACAATAACATGTTTACAAAGAGATCTTTCTATACCCTTGAGATCACACCTCAGATATAACTTAATGTATTTTCAGTGATAACAAAGTGATCGAGTTCACTTATAAAGAATTTATAAACATGAAAAGCCACTAAATTTTGTATATGTGATACATTTATAGCTTACATGATAATTTCAGTTGCTTTTTGAAGATGGAAAATATATTTATTGTATTTTAGTTGAGAAGATTCTAATTCCTTACCTTTGACAAAGTCAACATTACCAAGATGGAGAATAGCTACTACTACTCGAAATATCACTTCCTGCAGATCCAATCATTCAAATCATCACTTTCTATATATTTGAATACATGGAATTATTATGTTGTTGCATATTATCAACTGTATTTATGAATGGAATACTATTTTTATGCACATAAATTTTCATAAGATACAAATGACTACATTTGCAAAGAATACATGTTCTTGTGGACTAATTCCAACCACAACCATGGCATTTCCTTTCTCCAGATACTCTCTAGCATCATCTGTATTAGTCACTTTATAGTAGTTATTTTGGTTAAGATAATGAAATGTACTAGGATATCCCAACTTGTATTTAGAAACATCCTGAAAATAAGGAACCACATTATTAAGATTCATGAACTTGAGATTGTTGACATGAAAGCATTTAAAATTATGATCTACCAATTTAGAAAGTAAATACTACATTAAAATGAGCTTCATCAATTTTTTTATAATTCCCCTTGACATGTGTTAGGAATAATGAATGGATATACCTATGGTGGTCCAGCAAAAATCATGTAGAAACAATGATAATTTCTCTCTAGATCAGATATGTGACAAACACGATACTTTTCTATAATGCACATCCTAACAAAAGCTCTTGATATCTTTCCATTTTTGTTGAAATAGAGCTCAAAAAATTTTCCAATATGATTGCATCATAAATTCTCTTCTATTAGATGAGAAGCATAAGCACCATTTGTTTCACTTCCATCCCCCAATCCATTTTGTTGAATTTAGTTTATTTTTCTACTTTCAAAATAAATCATAGTTATGCTTCTACGAGTCACCTCAAATTTTTGTTTTTGATAGTTTTTGAATTAACAAAAGCTTCAAGAACAAGATTTGACTTTAGACATAACTAGCACACAGTATCTTAGTAATACAACAATAATTACACTATAAGATATGGATAAGTTACCCACAACCATATGTATGACAAATAATTCAATTGTTTCTCACTTCCAGGACTTGTTGCTCCATTTTTCTTCCCTATGTTCCTCATCGACCACCCATAAATGCAAGCTAACACATAAGCATTTTCGTTAAAAAAAAATTTCTCCACTTTCTCAGCTGACTAAGATTGACTGTGTAATATTCCTAAATTAGCTTTAGCTAATGGGAATATTAATTTTGTTCTTAAAACTTAGATGGATGAATAAATGGGAAAGGAGGCTCATAATTTGCTCAAGTATGAAGAAAAATCTCTCATAATGTGGAAAGGGATCATGGAATAACAAGATCAAACATCCACATGTGTGAACAAGAGCTAAAATATGTGGACAAGTTCAAGTTTGACCAAGTCAACATGATTTATCCTCAAAGAGTGGATCCTAAATAAATACAACTCAATGTGAATGAAAATCAAGCTAATTAGATAAAATGAAGACAACCTTGAGTGTGAAAGGAGACGAGGCATGAAGACTCAATCAAGGATGACCCTATCAAGATTGATACATTCAAGCTTGAGTAAATCAAATTGCGCTATAAAATGATTACCCTCACTAATAGAGACAACGTAATTATGATGGAGGAATCTTTGCATGGAAGCAACCTTCTAGTGGGTGGGACCCTTGGTGAGGAAGCTCATCAATTATATAATGAAGAATATGGAAAGCATATGCACATATTGGAGTTTATATTTTTATGTGGTCTACTTAGACTTCCTGCATACTTGTTTGTTTAGCTAAGTTGTTGCACTATTAAGTGCAAGGGTTTTCCTGGGCGGGAATTCCCTACTCTTTCTTGGAGATGTTGTCTAAGAAATCTAAGAGAAGGTTTCTGATTTGAATTTTCCACTACCTGGTGTTTGTAAAAGCACTTACCTTCAGCAAAAATTCACTCCCTTCAGAAAACTACATTATTTCTTAAGGTGTGTAGTGGGAGGGGTCAAAACCCCATTTTGTGGAGCTAGTTTCCCAAGAGGAGGATCAGCCTTTCTTTGGGAAAGCTAGGGGAAGCATCTACAGCAATTTATTTGCATTTTCATCCATTTTTATTCATATCTTTAGCTACACATCATGATTCAGCCACATATATGCAGCATCTCCTTCATGTATATCATTTCTGTTAAGAAACCCTTGCCGAGTCTTCTTAGATCTGTATAAAAGAGATTAGATCTCGGTTTTTATGCCTCATTGAGTAATATAATAATAATATATGATTTATTTCTCTATTTTCTAAGTTTTACCTCCATTATACTACGCATTCTCTTATGCAGCAACTCCGGTGTGTTGCAGTCTTGGGGTTTTTTCAGTTTTAAGTTGTTTTTAGCATGGGAGGCCTGTTTAACTTGGCTAAAGGCATTTTTTTCTGAAAATATTTTTCATGCATGTCCTATATTGTCTATTATAAGGGAAAAAACCATTATTTTTCACTATTATAACTCAATATTTAGAAAATAACGTTTTTGGGGCCAAAACTGCTGCTTTTCCCCACTTGGTGACATTGTATAAAGGCATAGTTTTTTTTTGTCATTGTTATATGGAAGCTATGTGTTTAAATACACTACATGATTTTATTACTTTATGCTCTAAAAATTTGGAATACCTTAAGGTATTCTTATTGTTGTAGAAAATCCCGGTTTTGGGATATTACAGTGGTATCAAAGCAACAATCTTGGCTTAGCCTGTGAGCTTCAAGAATTATGGAGCCTTCTCATGGGTAGGAGGATATTTGAAGAAGAAATCAGAGAAAAACGTTTTTGTATGGAGAAAAGAGGTTCTCAAAACTTCTCTTTCCAAATCTGCAGGGTAGAAGCAAGGGCATCAAAGAAACGAGGAGGGAGAAATCTGAAAATCCCTCAGCAAGATCTATAAAAGAGGAAGATTATAAATATTCATCTTATGGATATGAGCGCTCAGCCATATCATCATATCTACCACGTTCTATCAACAATTTCTTCATGAAGAGGAAGAAATGGGGTGTGCCAAAGAAAGATACTCTTGGTGATTATTTGCAAGATTATGAAGCTCAATCTAAGGAGTTCAAAGATAACTTGAACTTCCAAGGATTCTGCAAGATCAAGGAGGACAGAAGAAAAAGGGGGAAGAATCATGGTGTGGGTAGACTCTTTCTATCTACTTTTGATGGATCACCTAAATGTCCAGCTAGGGCTTGGGTGAAGGAGCTAGACACCTATGTGCAACAACATCAAGTTTCAGAAAATGAGGCCATCAAATTAGCAACGTTGCATTTTGAGGGTAAGGTTTATGCTTGGTGGTTGTTTGAATATTTTTCCTTGAGAAATAAAAATACATCTACTTATGCAAGTTTCATTAAAATATTAGTAGAGATGTTTGATGATATTTCATGTGAAACATCTTCTATTGAAACTATCAAACCACATCAAACAAAACTTTTGCATGAGTTGGGAGGATCTATAATTCCAATTCCATTTCTGAAAACCACTAAAGAGGAGGTGAGCTTGTTTGATACTTTTCCAAGGGCAAGATATCCTTTGGATGAAAGGCTTTCTTCTCAAAAGGATGACATGAAGATTCCTTCTTCAAAAGAAGACCTAGATCTAAGCTCTCTTGTTGGAGGTAAGGCAACTTCAAATATTGAAGAGGAGAAAGGGAAGATGGGAGAGGATAACGCAGTCATGACAATGGCACCTCAAGCATCTCATGAAGAAGAGGAGGGATAACTTGCACCAAGAAAAGAAACTCTTGCACTCTTGCAAGGAGTTCCAAAAGGTCTCACACAAAGAGCTCTTGGCATAACACATGAACAACATGTACCATCATTGTCAAATGATGAGATCTTGAGGATAGAAGGAGGAAAAGAGGAGGAAGGGCATCACAAGATGAAGAACATGTACCCTTCTCTATTTCAAAGCTTGAAATAACAAAGAAGGCAAGAGGACCTATGCAATAAAGGTAGGGGCAAATCTATCCACCTACATCCACATCCTACTCTATGCCTTGATGCCTCTTTGCAAGGAGACATTTCACTAGGAAGACCTCCTGATTGGAGGAAAAATAAATTTTTCTCTCAACTATATGCAACAACAACATATTTTTTCAGAGAGGGAACCTTGGAAGGAGCCACTACCGCGCTAAGGATCATTGATGGAAGGCTAAGCAAATTTCTGAAATCGACCTTGCTATCTTCCATTCATATATTTGCGTTGGAAAGGATAGATTCAGAAATCTGTGTTGATATGAGCATAGTATCAAAAGGCTACTCCATAGCTTTGGAGAAGCAAAGGATACTCCAATATATAATGAAAATTTCTAAACATAGCAAAAATATCTTTTCTTTTTTGTATGCAGGAGAAAAATTGTGGAAGTTTTTTAGAAAGAGGACCTTTCAAAAGGAGGGTGACTCTCCTAAAATTCAATCTTGTCTTGAGAAAGATCAGCTGCAAGAGAGGCAGCAAAATAAATTTTTGAATACTCCAACATGTGACTTTGACATCAAGCATGTCAAGGAGGAGAGCCATCATATGGGAAATGCATCATTTCAAACTTCTACAGTGTTGTCAATGTTGGGAAGCCTAGACCCTTGTTGGGAGTCCCAACTCTTGATGGAATATTCCAAGGACCTATTCACATGTAAGGTTCTTGATGGGCAAGCAATGGATAGGAAATATAAGGTAGTTGATGGGATCATTTATGTTCATGATCAGATCTACTTAACTAAAGATTCCAAACTCAAGAACAAACTACTTAACACAACCTATGAGGTCTTTCTTTCAAACCCCATTGGTTTCATTAGAACATATCATACTATCTTAGATGGATTCATGTGGGGAAATTTCAAAGAGGATATGCACTCTCATATGAGTAAGTGCATGGATCATTTTCTGGTTGAGGAGGAACATAGCTCTTGGGAAGAGTTATCATTATCACCTCCTTATTCATTGAGTGTAAGAAGGAGCTCATCCATGAGCTACCGTGCTGATTTTAAACAAGTGTATGATAAACATTGTATTGATGAACCTCATGATTTATTTATTATATACTTGCATTTTCTTAACACACATGTGTAGGTCTTGGCTCCAAGAGGGGGCACTTTTCCTGATGGGATTCATAAGCGACTTTGGGCCATGAACAATGGTGATGCTAGCCATTCATTTGGAGATCTTGAAGAGGTGATGTGCTCGTCATGGTGTGAATCCTTAACACCAATCATCATACACCTTCTCCAAGCATGCAAGAAGGATGGGGCAAAAAAAAAGTGTTGGGGAGAATGCTTGTCATATCATATTCTATGGCAGTTAGGAGGGAACCTGTGCTGGTTGCACATGAGGGACCATTGTCCTTCTCCCTTATTGCATATGGCAGCTAGCATGATCTTAATTATGATCCCAAATGCTAGAGATGTTCTTATCTTTGTTGGGGGCATGGTTGGAGGAGAGGCACACTTGTTGGGTGTGTCCTTGGGGGAAGAAAGTCCCTACATTTTCTGCACTACATGTTCTAAGGGGAGCATGGGAAACTATATGGCCACCATCGTATACCACTTGTTTCTTTATGATGGGGACCATATGTTTGGTTGGAGCACTTGGGGCATGCCTCCCATGAGAAATTGGGAGGAAATTTTCTATGAATTACCAAGCTAGAAGGTGATTCATTTTATTTGGATGATAGCATGGAGGAGGGAGACCTTCATTGATGATGAAATTCCCCATGATTGTCATCACTTCTATATTGAAAAGGCCATGGATCAGCAAGAAGGTTTCGACATAGACCTTCCATTATTTTTTAAGGAAGGCCCTTGGGGTTATTCACCAAAGGCCAACTTGCACACTTAGGAGGAGCCATTGGGAGATGGGATTTTTGTAGAAATTTTGAAGCAATGGTGGAGACTATTGGATGAAGGGACCACAAGAGATGGAGTGGAGATTTTGTAGCACCCTTCTAGTTGCTTGAGGACAAGAAAAATTTGGTAAGGGGAGACTGTAATATTCCTAAATTAGCTTCAGCTAATGGGAATATTAATTTTGTTTTTAAAACTTAGATGAATGAATAAATGGGCAAGGAGGCTCATAATTTGCTCAAGTATGAAGATAAATCCCTCATAATGTGGAAATGGATCATGGAATAACCAGGTCAAGCATCCACATGCGTGAAAAAGAGATAAAATATGTGGAAAAGGTCAAGTTTGACCAAGTCATCATGATTTATCCTCAAAGAGTGGATCCTGAATAAAGAGAGCTCAATGTGAATGAAAATCAAGCTAATTAGATAAAATGAAGACACCTTAAGTGTGAAAGGAGACAAGGCATGAAGACTCAGTCAAGGATGACCCTATCAAGACTGATCCAGTAAATCTTGACTAAATCAAACTACGTTGTAAAAGGATTACCCTCACTAATGGAGACAGCGTAATTATTATGGAGGAATCTTTGCATGGAAGCAACCTCCTAGTGGGTGGGACCCTTGGTGAGGAAGCTCATCAATTATATAATGAAGAATATGGAAATCATATGGACCTATTTGATTTTATATTTTTATTTGGTCTGCTTAGACTTCCTGCATACTTTTTTGTTTAGCTAAGTTGTTTCACTACTTAGTGCAAGGGTTTTCCCGGGCGGGAATTCCCTACTCTTTCTTGGAGATCTTGTTTAAGAAATCTAAGAGGAGGTTTCTGATCTGAATTTTTCACTACCTGGTGTTGGGCCAAGCACTTACCTTCAAAAAAAGTGCATTCCCTTTAGAAAACTACGTTATTTCTTAAGGTGTGCAGTGGGAGGGGTCAAAACCCCATTTTGAGGAGCTAGTTTCCCAAGAGGAGGATCAGCCTTTCTTTGGGAAAGCTAGGGGAAGCATCTACAGCCATTTATTTGCATGTTCAGCCATTTTTATGCAAATATTCAGCTACATAGCATGATTCAGCCACAAAATCTGTAGCAGCTCTTTCATGTATATCATTCTTGTCGAGAAACCCTTGTCGGGTCTTCTTGGATATGTATAAATGAGATTAGATCTCTGTTTTTATGCCTCATTGAGTAATATAATAAGAAGATATGATTTATTTCTCTATTTTATGAGTTTGACCTCCATTAGAATGCGGAGTCTCTTATGCAGCAACTCTGGTGTGTTGCAGTCTTGGGGTTTTGTCAATTTTAAGTTATTTTGAGCATGGGAGGATTGTTTAACTAGGCTAAAGGCATTTGTTTCTGAAAATATTTTGCATGCATGTCATATTTTGTCTATTATAAGGGACACAACCGTTATTTTTCACTGTTATAACTCAATATTTAGAAAATAACGTTTTTGGGGCCAAAACTGCTACTTTTCCCCACTTGGTGACATTGTATAAAGGCATAGCTTGTTGCTGTGATTTTTCTATGGAAGCTATTGTTTAAATACACTACATGAGTTGATTACTTTCTGCTCTTCAACTTTGGAATACCTTAAGGTATTCTTATTGTTGTAGAAAATCCCGTTTTTGGGATATTACAGACTAGATTTTCCCCTCTGTGACCATGGCCTTATATGAAAACAATTATACTAACAATAAGGGTTCCCTCCCTAAGGAAGGTCCAAGCCCAGGTTTCCCATTTCTAAGTGGAATACACATCCACATTTAGATTTATAACCCACACTATGATTTTCATGTATTTATTTCTAATAGGAAATAATACCCTCTAACCAATAGGTCAAATCCATTTCATATTTTATGCAAAGAGAAGGATTTATTAATTAAATATACACTTTAGGTGGATTATTTCTAGCAAAATGAAATAATAAAAATAATACAAGATCTTTGATATTACTTGTAACAAGCATGTTCCACTCCAAAAATATGAGGGATTAGCTCTCCAAAAGCATCACCCTTATATTGTTCCATCATGTGCATATTGTTGCAAAAATTTTATCAAAGTTCAAGGAAGCAGATATGCCAAAGAATGTTTCAAAGGAATCAGACCATCAATCATCAGCATTATGTGCCATTGTAAACACATTCTGCAATTTTGTAATGTAAATGATGCTAGTAATACCATGAATGTATGTAAAAACCTAGATAAACCTATTATTTTGGTAAGAGTTTCATCCTAGGAGGTTTTTTCATCCCACTGATTCATTTTTGTTTCTAAACACTGATGGTCGGCAGATTTTTTCCCTCCAACATCACCCAAAAGCTAGGGTGGAATTCTTCATTAAAGTCTTAGGTGAGTCCTAGTGTTCCAGTTGAGTCTTATGTAAAAGTGATTTGGGAATAATTTAAGCTACTTGTCTAAATTATTTTATTGCAAATCACTTGGTCTACCTGATCATATTGTGTCGCAAATTAGGTATGTATTTTGAGGGTCTAAGTTGAATGGGTATTCCCCCTTTGAGGGTTGAATTGTAAATATTAAGTAAAAAAATATTTCAATGCATGGCCCCTCATACTTAGACACCATGGTTAAAATATTAGAGGGTGGAAAAACATTAAATCCCATCCAGTATCAATTAATTAATTTTTCTCGCAAAAATTAAATTAAATCCTAAGGTAGAAAATTAATTAATTAGAGTAAAAAATAAATTGATAGGAAAAATAAATTTTCCAAGTGGAAAAAATCGTGGGTCTTAAAAGAATTAATTTTTGGAGGTCCTCCACCAAGGAAATATTGGATATTTCAAGAAAAATTGGACCCTTGGACCTTGGTGGTAAGGTCAAAGGCACAATTTTGAGGAAATTAGCTTAAAATAATTAATTTTGAGCTAAAAAAAAATGGAATTAAATGAGAAATTCGAAAATTCCTCAAAAATAAAAATTCAGTGGATAACATTAAAAGATGATCAAATATTTTTCAATGGCCAAGGTTATTTTGACAAGGATCAAGCCAACTAGCTATTATTTTTCTACTTGGAGGATTTATCTATATATAGAGATTCATTTGTTTGTCAAAACAATTTAATGTTTGGCTAAGAAATTGTTTTGAAGCATTCATGTAAACTATTTCCCCGCTGGGAAATATTTTTTCTATCATAATAAATACTTTGGGGTTTAATTCAAGTTGTTCCATGTTCATTGATTTGTGTTATGTACTAATTACGAGATTCCCTATGATGTGCTTATAAATGGTAAGATCTATTTTTTCATTATATGGAGACAAAATCATTCTATTGATATTTTTGGGCTAATATTAGGTAATTTGATTCACCATATGATTAATAGATTGTCTGGAGATAAAGGCATAGTGTTTCAAGTACTTCAATCCTTGGTCTCTAAGTTCACAAACTATGGGCATGAACCACTTTGCTTAGATCCCGGATATTTGTGTGGTGGATTAAATATTTTCTAAGGCTATAGTGTGCATGGGGTTTCTAAAGGGTTTTGAGCCATTTATCAAAGAAAATAGCCATAAAAACTATTTCTCAAAAAAACTAGTTTTCAAAACCCTTGTATATTTGTAAATTTTGTAAATATTTTTGTAAATTTAATTTGTAAATTATTTTTCTAATTTGGGTTTTGAGGTTTTAATATTTTTGTATATATTTTGGTTTTTGGTGTTTTATTTTCATTTTGTAGGTCAAATCAAAAGAAGATACTGATGTAGATCTAGATCTAGGCCCTTGAGCGTAAGATCTAGTCTTTGGAAATTTTTGCAGGGCCAACCATTGGAAAATTTGCAGCCAAATTCAGATCTGGAAGACAAAAAATTATAAAGCAAGGGTTTCATTTTTCAGGCATCCTAGGACTAGATTTATCCCTTCCAGGGCTAGCATCCCCCTTTCTTCCCCCTGCATCGGCCTAAGAAGGCCATGTGTTAGTATTTTTAGCTTCTTAAAGACAAGTCATAGCCTCTAGAGGCCTCGGCCTTCCATTATCCCCCCTGCGTCCAAATTTAAATGCCTTTCTAGGCCTGGTTGTAAGGCCTATAGGCCTCGGTCTCCCTCTGCAAATCTCTTTCCCCATTTCATGGCCCTTGTGGGGCCCACAACAACATTTTTTGCCCCTAAACTAGAGTTGTCCATCCTTTTAAGGCTTTCTCCCTCTAGCATTGTCCTTCCTCCGCCTCCTCTTCCTTCATTTTCCCTATACTCAACATCTTGTCCCCTTTAGGCATCAACACTAGCCCTATTAATCCTAGCATTGACCCTCCTTGGCCCTAATATTCCCTGAATTCACCTTTGATTTTTGGGGATTGAATGCTTGGTGGTTTTGTAGATTTTTAGCCTAAAAAATTCTATTTTCCGGGTTCTAGTTTGATCCCAAAGAGTCAGAAAACTTTGACCAAGGGGTCTTCAAGGCCTTGGGCCTAGGGTTTGATCTCTAAACCCTATATTTTCATTGTTTTAATACTACTATAAATTTGGTTTCATAACAATGATAATTAAGCTCTAAAATCACATTTAAATTGGTAAAAATAACTCAAAATTGCAAAATATGAATTTTCCACAATTTTGGCCACTTGGGCATCAAGGGTATAACCTAGATATAAATTTTTTTTACTAGAATCTACTACACAAATCACTGAATTAGTTCTGAAATTTTCTGAATCATACTCTCTAAATCCCTAAAAAGATGATTTGTTCTTGTTTGGTGATTTTTTCTTAGTTTTGGGCATATTAGGTACCTGTTGTAGCATAATTAGATTGTTGATCTTCTGATTCCTTTACTATTGTAATAAGTTAATTTATATCTGATATATAACTGAATATTTCATCTTAAAGTGAGATAAATTTCATTTTTTCACTTTGGAAATTGTTGGGAACTTTAGTAATCAAATCTAGTTGCTACAACCTTGTTGTCTCTTAAGTTAAAGTGGGTTTCTTACTGTTGTTATAAGTATAATGAGTATTGGAATTTTCTGAGGCATTACTGTTGGTTTAAATATTTAAGATCAAACATTTTCTTGTCTTGTTTTGAGTTACAAGAATTTTTGAATTTTACACTTAAAGCACTCATGCACTTAAGCTCTAAATTTTTTATTATAAGTTGCATTGACATTTGGAATCTACTTATCATTGTGATAAGAACATCTTGAATAACTTGTAATTATGATTGGCTTCTTGGAAATCAAGAATTTTTTTCTAAGTACCTTGTGGGTTGATTTATTGGCACTCGTATCCGTAATCACTTGTCAATGGTTTTAATATTGCTTTCTAATTAGTGTTAATTACTATTGTCATAAAAAGTTATCATAACTTAAGTACTAAAACACTTAAAAAATATTAAGTCAAGTGATCTCACTCATCATTTTTTCATAAGCATTCTATGATTTAGCTTGCACTAAAATTATGTCCTATCATAAGCTAGGTTGATAGACTCCTAGGGGAACCATTTTCTGATTAGCTTGAGGTATTATGCCCTTCTTAGTGATTAACATAGTGACCTTGCAATCATTAGAGCCACAATATTTGCAATGTCGGAGGCACTAGGTTGTTGGAACACATGGGGAGGTATCATTAATCAAACCTTTACTTGCTTCCATTGGCTTCCATCCCACAACCTACTCTGAAGACTGTTTCTCAAAACATTTAAGGGATATGTTCAAATTGGACTAGGAATTTAATCTAAAATTTACCAACATCCTTGCATCACACCTAGTTCTTGGGACTTGCATCTCATATAGGTTAGTCTATCATATTAAGAAGTGGGTGTCCATATGGTTACTTGGTATCAATTTCATTAAGCAAGGATTTTTACTCCATAAGGCACTGGTCTCATACTTAAAATATAATGTAGTCATTAATATTGCTAAATTTAACCACATAACTAGGCCACTCATCTGTGTCTCCCAAACAAGTTGGCTCCCAACTTGTTTTCCTTCACCTTATTCCACATGTACTACCCCACATAGGTTGTTTTTGGGAGACATATAGAAAGGAGTGTGAGGGGATGAGAGTGACAACCCCCACCCTTAGTAGTTGTCGTGGTGCCTGTACAATCTAGGTGACATCATTTTTTGGCACCGTTGTTGGGGAGCCATTTCTTGGTCCTTAGAATTATGACATTTATCATCATCCTCTAATCAATTTTATCTTCCTTGTACCGCCAACACCACAAAAAAAATTTGCGTCGTTGTCGAGGACCAATTTATTGGACTTTGGCGTTACGAAAACTATAATCACTCTTTTTAATATTTCTTAACACCAGAAAATTTTACACCATACAAATGAAGATTTTCCAGCTGAAGACATTATGGAAATTAAAAAACTTAAAATTCTCCTAAGGTTTTTAATTCTCCTAAGGTTTTTAATGAAAATTTTGGATTACACACCAGGAAAGAAGGTTAAATGCACAACCACACAGTTTTTCCTTCGAAATCCTTGCAGTCAAAGGAAAGTGCGACTCGGAAATTCGGGACCACTTCCCACACTTGGGGGGAGGATTCCCTGACATTCCATTCAAGGAAAATTGACTTGGAGTCACCCTAAAGATATGCAGTCCTCAATGAATCATGTCCTACACTTGAGTCATTATCACTCTTGAATCAAGAGAGGGATGATGAGTTCAAAAGTTTCTGTATAAAATCTCATAGATCCATCTTACGCACAAATCTAACATGAGCCGAGAGGGATCAAATTCCTTTAGGTGAAAACTTATTTAGAATGAAAAAATAATGTACAATTTTTCATTTTTTAAATTATATTTTTGAATGCTATAAAGACTACATAACTTAAAGTTTCAATTCTGAACAATATTTGTTTGATTTCGACAAAAAACTATATCCCTAAAAAAGGTTTAAACTATAAAATACTAAGAAAAATTCAAAGTTTTAATCATGATTATATATCTATATATATATATATATATATATATATATATAGATAGATAGCATGTGCATTGAGCCATTTTACCATCTCATATTAAAACAATTTTTTTTATTAATATATCTTTAAGTATACTTCAATATTAATTCATATTAAAATGTTTTATTGATAACCCACATTGGGTATTTTATTATATACCTAAAATATATATTTTTAACATTTTTTTCTATATATAAATATATTTGAAGTTTCAAATACCATGGGAAAATATCATGGGTTTTCAAAAGGTGGAACCCAAAAACCTCCAATGGTAAAACTTCATATATATATATATATATATATATATATATATATATAGAGAGAGAGAGAGAGAGAGAGAATGTTAAAATAAACTATTTTAATGTGATATATAAGATATATTCAATATGGGTTATAAATAAAATATTTTATTATATATTAATATTGACTTATACTTAAAATATATGAATATGAAAACAAAAATTAATGTGCGTTGATCTATGGTGGTTATAGCCTACATTACTTTTATATTTAGATAATATCTTATTTTTATTTATTTAGGTGCAAACATATTTCCAAGTACAAAAAATAATTTCTAATTTTTCATCAGTTAAATTGTATTTTTGAATGTTATAGAGTCTCCATAACTTAAACGTGTAAGTCCAAAAACTCTTTGTTTAATTTCAAAAAAAGAACATATATATATATATATAAATTATTAAATTGTAAAATACTAAGACCAGTTCAAAAGTTTTAATCATGAAAACTTGTTATGTATATATATATATATATATATATATATATATATATATATATATATATATATAACATAACATGTGCATTAAGTCATATTAAAATGTTTTATTGATAAACCACATTGGATATTTTAATATATACCACATTAAAATATTTTATTTTCACATTTTTTTTCTATATATAAATATATTTGAAGTTTCAAATACCAAGGAGAAATACCATGATTTTTCAAAATGTGGAACGAAAAAACCGCCAATGGTAAAACTCCATATATATATCTATATAGAGAAAAAATGTTAAAAAAATATTTTAATGTGGTATATAGTATATATCCAATGTGGGTTATAAATAAAATATTTTAACAAGCATTAATATTGACCTATACTTAGAAATATATTAATAAGAAAAAAAATGTCAGTCGATTTATTTTGGTTATAGCCTACATTACTTTTATATTTAGAAAATACTTTATTTTTATTTTAAGATGGACATATGTCAACTGCAATTTGAGCACGGACATACTTACACGTCACCTTACACTGTGTTGTAGAATGAGCCTCTCGAATCAAGAAGCCACGAGAGAACAAAAACATGAGACATTATTATGTTGGCAAAATTGCTATTAGAGCAACAACACATTTCATTGTTGAAGAAGAAGAAGTAAGAGCACTAGTATTTTTTCCATATTTCTTCTAATCAATCCAACATCTCAGTGAGATTAGAAGAGCCTACCATTTGAGAGTCTTCACACTTCTTTTAAGAGAGTGGAGAAGCTTGCAAAGAGACTTAGGAAAGGGACCTCTTTGCTTAGGATTTTGAGCACCATAGTTCAAAGGATCTTCTTCAAATGTTTTTAGTATTCTTTTGTATTCATCTTCTACCACAAAAAATCAACAAAGGGAGTATTTTTCCATTATTCTGTTGAATTTTTTCTTCATTACAAATTATTTTGTATTTTTCCATTTTGTTTAGTTTATGTTTGTAGATGTATTGTTTTCACTATTGCAATGCTTTGTTTTATTTAAGTTTGTTCACTAATAGTGCCATATATATTTGTGCTCCTTTGTAGGGAACAACCAATTTTTAAGGAGGTGTTATTTAGTACTTCATTTCCACAAAAACACTAACACGATATTCTAATAATTTTCATCACCTAAATCCATCAAGCACCGCGTTCTCTATAGCTTTGATATCTCATTAATCATTTCATTTTGTTTAAATGCACCTTTATCACCTGGACATTTAGGTTGGTTTCCTTTTTGGGTGGTGACTCCACTTATTCATCCATTCACAAAATATTATAATAGAATAAATCCTGATAGATTTCTTAACCTCACTCTCAAAACTCAATTGAACAAATTACATTCTAGTAAGCGTTGATTTTCTTAGACAAGAAGCCCTCCTTCATATCCATATACTTATACCTAACTAACCTTTTAGTTTTTTCCTTTTGGATTTTAAAGTTAGATTCATGTTCAAGTGGTGACTCCACTTCTTTCATTTCTTGCAAGAATTTCTACTAGAAGCCTGCTTCTTGTGGATCTCTTGGTTTTCTTGAATAAGGATATCTTTGTCTGACATCCATTATATCCTTTCCCCTTCAACATGTCATCATGGATGACCTGTTCTCCCCTTATCACTTCACTGACATTCTTCATGATATTCGAGAAGAGGCCATTGATAATTTTCATTTTTTAACAAGTAATGGTGTTGTCACTGCTAGTGTTCATCTTATAGAGTTCGATCTTCATATGAAAACGTTTGGTGGTTGTATATATGATGAACATGAGGATATCAAGATGTGACTCATTAAAATACAATGCACAATATTGGTTTTGGGAGTTCCCTGATGAAACTTTTGACTCCTTACAATCAATTTTTGTTGCCTTTGAGGACAAATATGGAAATCAAAGGGGTTCTCCTTGTGCCTCTAGAATTGATCAAAGAGATTATATTATTCATGTGAAGGACTTTGAGGATGTGCCATATTGCAAACCTTGCGAGAAATCTCATGATGAATCTGCTTATGCCATTACAAGACGAATTCGCGACAATATATAGGCAGGGAAAAATTTTCGAATTGGTATCGACGTTGAAAAGGAAAAATATCAGACAATAATCAATAATTTAACTCAAATGATGAAAACCGTGGAAATAAATCAAGAGAAATTGATGGCAGATAATGCCAAGGATATGAGAACCATGTATGTTGAAAATGGCACTAAGAAAGTGTTGGGAAAAATACTGAGGGGGGGGGGTGAATCAGTATTTAAAACTCACTTAAACTTTTTTTTTCTTATTCATATTTTTGTACACAACTTTGATGAAGTAAAAATGTGTATCTACACGACTGTTATACATACAACTAGTGTATATCTCATTAACTAAATTTTTAATTAATTAATCATATGTTTGAACTTGTGTACCAGTACTTTATCAGGCATTAATTAAGAAGTAACCATGTGTAGTAAAAAATAAATAAAGCATCACACGTAAGAAAAACATCAACACACATGAACACCATGATTTTTAGGTGGAAACCAAATGTGGGAGAAAACCTTCGATGTTGTTGTCTTTATATTCATGTTTTATTATAATGAAAAACTTCTTACAATTTTGTATTGGCACAAACTCATACTAGCAAGCAAGCACCTACCTGCATAAGGCTACAACTTTAGCTTATTCTCCAACACCTACTGGAAGGTAGCTCAAACCCACTGATATTGTTTACCAGCAACCACCGAAAGGGAGTTGCTACCCTGTGATATGATTTACTAGCTACTATTGGAAGGAATCTTTGAATCCCTTACTGAAGGCTCCAACACTTAGCTCCTCCATGGATCACATTTCATAAATATCATACTGAATCCATATGAATCAAACCATCAAAACCTGTAGGCCACTTTTCATCATATTTTCACACTGGACCCACTACCATCATTTAATCCCAATATAAAATAGAAAGCTAAAACTAATCATTGTATCAACTCATTGAAACGACTTAATCATTGTACCAACTGAGACCCAAATTAATAAAGTTATTCTCAAACAACCAAAGTAGTTACATCACTATAAATCCATTTACCATAATACTAATCCACATACTACTTATCACATAAACCATATTTTGTCACTGGAAACCCTGATCAACCATATATCAAAATATATATGCTATTGTTCTTAGGAATATCCGTATATATAAGTGTTTTCCATGAAGCATACCTGTGTACAGATCTCAATACATTGAAGAATGAATCCACAACTTTATACCACTGAAAAAATCACTCAATCACACTCTGAATCCATCACAAATTATTGAGCCAAAAATAGATGTTGAAATAATTTACTTAATTAACTGAACTAATCACTAAATTTCAATCAATCAATGCAACCAATTTAGCTAATCAAACTAAACCAAAACGGATCATGTCAATGCATTGTCAATCATCAAGCTATACATTTTTATCTATCACTGAAACTAATTGTTGCCACTATAGACCTTGATCAAAAATATGTAAAAATGTATATGCTACTATTATGAATAATGCTACGATATTTTCCTTTAGTAAACCTGCATACAAATCTCAAAAAATAGAACCCTGAAACTGAATCACTCTCATTCTAAAATAAATACTGAGTTACACACAGATCCATCACAGATCTTTGAACCACACGCATATAGTAGCATCCTTACTATAGAAATCCACAATCAATTCAACTTCAATCCAGATCATCATGTAAGACTTCATTGAAAGACAACATCAAACACAACAAGACTGATTAGACTGATCAAACATCATAGTCAAAACCCTAGCATATATACAAGCCCCTTACAAAACACTTACACATGCATACGTGCCTTTAAGAAATCACACCCATGTACATATCTATCCATACTATAGAATTGATACACTACTACTCAGAAACTAATCCATGTATGTACATGCCCTATATGAATCAAACCTATGTACATATATGTAATTATTGACTTGTATCTTAGTTGCACAAAAAAACTTTAGATAAACCCATATCTCATCATACATAGTAAAAACACAAGTTAAAACATTATCATCACAAATCAAACCAACCCATAAATAGATTATTCAATGTATAGTGATTTCATATCTATTGGATATGATCCATCATCATTCTCCTAGGTGCACACTTAGTTTAGATCAAATATTTTATGAAAAATCCATTACATCCACACTAAAAATTTTTGTTTCTATCTCCTTACATAGATTAGGCCTTAACCAATACCATGGTTCAAAACCATACTAATGTCGACGATATTCCTTGATGAGATCAAATATGCATTGTCGCGCTCAATACTATGGGCCAATACCATGGTAACGACATGTGGTATTGATAATACCAAGGTGTGGAAATTGTATGTGACTTCTCTTCATCATACTTGCGTATGTATGTGAATTTGCTTCACAGAGCCTGCGTATACATGACTTTCTTCATCATACTTGCATATGTATATGGATTTCCTTCACATAACCTACATATATTTCCTCAAAATTTACCTTCATCATTCCTATGTCACTGACTGGTATTTCTTTGTTTATCTCTCTGTCACATCTAAACTGGCATGTACACTCATCTTGCTACCATCATGTTGGCATATTTAGCAAGTAGGTTTCCATCAAGGACAACACATACTCATATTTATACAAGTATTTTTGCATCAAGGACAACACTTTATTCATAATGCCCAAATCTCCCCCTTTGGACTTGGTGGCAGCCACTTTGGCGTTTGCTCACCATAGCCTATAAATACTTGTAAAAAAAATCAATATAAGCACCAATATTTTCAAACGCCAAGTTATTCTCATCCTTTTACATCAAGGGAAAAGGGTTGACCAATGTTGAATGAAGGCTTGTCATCCCCTTTGTCTGTATGAGCACTGTAGATCTAATCTGCCGAACATGAATATTCAATACTGATCATGCTCCCCTTGAGCATATGTTGAACCTTCTGGAAGATTTTGAATGAAGTACATCTCTTTATGACTAAACCATATATGACCTTTCCTATCGCTAAGGACTCATTCTTAAATTGATCACCCAACAAAGTGGGGTTACATATTTGACTCAAAATTACATCAGAAGCCTATCATGGGATTACATACATAATTGAATTGAATAAAAATATTCCAAACATGACTTAGTATTACAGTGATTACATTATGGATATTTTTATGACCTTTACATCAAGACATAGATATGACATTTACAACCAAAACCAAAGAACTCAATATTGAGGTAGCAAGACTATATAGTCTTAAGCAACCATCATATGCCATATAATATATGCACCGTAAGCATATGAAAGTAGCAACATGAACAACAACATGCATGTCCTTGTCATCAATATGCAAGATAAGACAATGTAGCTTCAATATCATCAACATGTGACCAAGATTGTTTCGTATAGATATGTTATCAACTTATCCTCTTGACCTTAACAAGGTAAACTTGTTCTTTCCCTTTGTAGGAAAGATCCTCAATCCAACAACATATGTGAGAAATAATCATATCATCATAAAGTAAGATAGGGAAATGAAACATCATCCTTCAACATCATCAATATGTGACTAAATATGCAATGTTTTCAATCATAACCAAGCAATTGTAGCAACAACATATTAATAACCATGTATTTATGAAACCATCAATTAATCGTAGTATGAGATTGTATACTCAAGTTTTGTTAGTAACTCATCTCCTTGATCTCATATTAACAATATCAACATGCTCTTTCTACACATAATAAGAGCAACAATCCACAAGCAACATATCATATGTAGCATGCATCATCAAGATATTATTTTATCATTAAAAATATGATCAACAACATCATTGACTAGGTTATATGCATCTCTTCAAGAAATATATAAACATCACCCATATTTCAATGTAAGCAACTTATGCATAATGGCAACAACAATATATAGTTATCCTTCAAAACTTCAGAAACATGTATGTCTTTAGTAGCATCACCAATATACTTATCATGAATACCATTATGCAATAAGGAAATCATAATACCACCAATGCACTATTAGAAGCATAGCAAATGATCCCCTTGAATCTATGCCAACTTTTCACTGCCAACTTTGATCACATCAAACTTATCCAGCAGTAAAGTGACCAAAGCAACTTCATCAATCAAAAAGTCCATCAAAGAAGCAATTTCATATTGTAGGAACTCATAAACCATCATAACTTCAATACCACTTATAAGTAGCATCTACAGACTGTAACAAGAAGGCCAAATAACTTTATGAAGCATATAAGAGCCTTTCCCTAAGTCTGTTCTACTGTTTCTTCATCATAGGAAACCATACATAGATTTCTATATCAGAAATCACATATATATGCGATTGTCTTTCATTAGATCTGCATATATAAAGTAAAATATTGAACCTTTATGACTACAACCCCCCTAGAACTTGTACTGTATGTACCTGTTCACTGTTACTACATCATATGCATTGTCAGTAATATAAGCAACATGAATAGAAAAACAAACATGGGAATCACCATCAAGATAACACATGTATTGCTCCCTTGAGATTATATATCACTGATCCTGAGGACCTCTTAATCATCTTCTGCTCTCATGAGATCATGTAACTCACATCACTTATGTGGTTACTATTAGAAGTATAATTTTAAGAAAAATGGACTGCAACGGGAACCATCTTATTTTACTCTGAGTCTGAATCCTCCTCATACTTTCAAGAATTCAATTCCTTAAACACATATAATTTTTCTGGATTTCTATATCCTCTTACTATGACCTTTCCATATTCTTCATCAATGACTTTGCATTTGGTTGAAGAAAACACAATTACATTTCATTTATCTTCCATTTTACCTACACCTATAATAAATTTCTTTTACCCTTGAACCAATAAAGTATCAACTACTCTTATATGTTTATTAATTTTTTCCCTACCTTTTCCCAAAAATTTTGTTGGAGCACTATTTGAAAGAATAACCTTACCATCTTGGTTTTTCCTAAGAGACTACATCCTACTCTTATCTCCAGTCATGTGATGAGTACGCCCACTTTATATATACCATTAATCTTAATTTTCAAACGAGCCAAGAGAAATACCACATCTTATTTTTCCTTATTTGTTCTTCTTATTAAGAGAAATGTTGGTGGATCCATCTTCTTTAGTCGTTTTTTCATCAATATTCTTATCTGATTACTTGCCATGTTTTCTGTTGCGATTCTTTGATTTGTTCCTACATTATTTTTCCACATGCCCAAACATGTTACATGCATAACATTTTATATGTCCAGAAAAGGGACAATAGGAATCATACATGTTCCTTCTATTGCAATCAATAGCTTTGTGAACAAATATTTTGCATGAAAAACAATATCCCTTAAAGAAACTCGAGTACCTAGGAGCAGATGATCTTCCAGTGGAGCGACTATTTTCTTGAGACCAAAACAATATGTTTCTACGATTGGCTACAACATGTCAATAATTATGACATATAAGGCATTCAACATTATTTATCAGAGGAGAGAATCGATTGACACTTCTGTAGTTAGGAGAAAATTGTTTCCTTTGAGGATTCATGATCCTTGGTTGTTGATTGGGTTGGATTCTTATCTCTCTGTTAAACACTTCATATTTTGCATTTTTATCCATTATATTCTTAGCACTATCTTGTAAAATAAATTCTCCTTTAAAATTTTCATGAAAACCAAGACCAGATTTAATAGTGGATACCTTTGACTACTAACAATATTATCCAGAATCTTAGTACTATCATGAAATCTCAAGTGTTTATATTTTTCTTCTAATTTACCTTTTAAAATGTTTACCTCATCCTCCATTATTTGATATTTATTTTTCATACTTTATTAAACCCTTATTCCTTCTTCTACTTGCTCCTTTAATTTGAGAATTTATTCTTTCAGCCCATTTTCTTTTTCTTCAAATGCTTGAAGCAGTTCTTCATTCCTCTTATCTGATTTTTCAAGATCTACTTTTAGAGATATGATCTTAGTTTCAAGACCTTCACAATATTTTTTATATTCTACAACAAAATTTAGTGATTTAATATGATCCTTGTTATCATATGCCTACAGCTTATCTTTAATATTAACAATATTTTCCAAAGCAAGATCAAGTTTTGTTCTAAGATCATAAATTTTTTCTAACTTGTCATCTTTTGAATCAGTAACTTCATCTAACATCATAATAGTTGTTTTATCATCATGTTCATTCTTTGAAGTATTGTAAGGATAAGATTACCTGGTAGTTTCCCTGATGAGAAATATTCTTTTGGAATTTTATTCATGGATTTCTTGTAGCTTATCTCGCACTTGATTTGCAATTGTATAATGCATAACCTTGTTTAACATTGAATCATTTATTCTAAAAAAGATGTCACTCAATGCCTTACTTTTCTTTTGTACTTCCTCGTTTGATAGGGGAATATTGGTGTAGCCATTACATACTAGATACCAAACATCAAGGTTCATTAGATTAGAATTCATCTTTTCTTTCCATTGTTGATAATTATCTTTTCTTAGAAAAGACACATTTGCATTTACCATTTTTTCTGACTTGACTTGATCTTCTACTTCTAGAGGCATCATTTTTTTATATGATTTCTCTTTAGAGTGCTTACTTTCACATTTACCCATGAGAGCAAGTTCTTTTGATTCATTTTTATCATCATTATCATCATTATTGAATAGAAAAGGAAATTGGCCACAATTAGAACAAGAACCCATACCTGATAATTCTTTGTTACCGTCTTCTTCATTTTTTATCATTGAAAATGAGGTACTCCCAAAACTGAATATTTGTTGATATCTATGTATGTCACTACATTTGATATATCACTGTCACTACCATTAGTTTCTGAATCCTTTCTTTGAGATATATTCTTCTTTCCCGTCATCTTAACGGATCTCCTTCAAGTGATTAATCTTCTTCTTAAGGACCTGCTTTGATTCCAATTGCTAGGAAAAATACTAAAATGGGGGGTAAATCAATATTTAAAACTCACTTAAGTCTTTCTTTTCTTATACATATTTATATACAGGGCTATGCTGAAGTAAACCTACATATGTATGTGATTGTTACACAGAAAACTAGTGCATATCCATTTAAATTACTTTTCAATTGATTCATCGTCTGTTTGAACCAGTGTATTAGTATGTCATTAGGAATCAATTAAACAATAACCATGTGTTGTAAGAACAAAATAAATCAACACACATAAGAAAAAAATAAACACACATGAACACCATGATTTTTATATGGAAACCTAATGTGGGAGAAAACCATCATTGTTGTCATCTTTGTCTTCATCTTTTATTATAATGAAAATCTTCTTACAATATTGTACTAGCGCAGACTCATACCAACACACAGGAAACCACCTACAGAAGGCTACAACCTTCTCTTGTTTTAAAACACCTACTATAAGGGAGCTCCAACCCCCTGATCTCATTTACTGGCACCCACCATAAGGGAGCTACTACCCCCTAATATGATTTACCAGCTACTACTGGAAGGAAGCTTCGAATCCCTTATTGAAGGCTCCAAAACTTAGCACCTTTTTGGACCATGTTTTATAATTTTCATACTCGATCCACCTGAATCAAACCATCAAAATATGTAGGCCAATTTTCATCATATTTTCATACTAGAACCGGTACCATCATTTAATACCAATATCAAATTCAAAACTGAATCCAATCACTGTATCAACTCACTGAAAAAACTTAATCATTTTACCAACTGAGACCCAAATAAACCAAATTATTTTCAAACAACCAAAGAAGTTAGATCACTATTAATCCATTTACCATAATACCAATCCACATAATATTCATCAAGGAAAATAGATTTTGTTACTGCAAATCCTAATCAACCATATATCAAAATATATATGTTATTGTTCTTAATCATATCGACGTGTATACATGCTTTCCATTAATCATACCTATGTATAGATCTTAATATATTGTAGATTGAATCTACAACTCTGTACCATAGAAGAAATCACTCAATCACACTCTAAATCCATCACAAATTACTGAGCCAAAACCAGATGCTGAATCAATTTACTTAATTAACTGAATCAATAAATTAATTTCAATCAACCAATGCAACCAGTTCAGTTGATCAAACTAAACTAGAAGAGATCATGTCAATGCAATGTCAATCATCAAGCCATACACTGCTATCCATCATTGTAACCAAATCCTTCCACTACAAACCCTAATCAACAATATGTCAAAATGTATATGCTACTGTTGTGAATAATACCCACATATATACACATTTTTCCTTATGAAAACATATGTACAAATCTCAAAACAAAGAACCTTGAAACTGAATCATTATCATTCTGAAATAATTATTGAGTTACACACAGAGCCATCACAGATCTCTAAACCACACACATATACCAACATCATTACTATATCAATCCACAATCAATTAAAATTCAACCCAAATCATCATGTAATTCTTCATTAATAGATAAAAAAAAAAACAACAAGACTGATTAGAATGACTAAACATCATATTCAAAACCCTAACATATATACGCGCCCCTTACAAACCACTTTTTCATGTATACACACCTTTCAGAAATAATACCCACATACAAATATTTCCATACTACAAAATCGATATGCTACTACTTAGAAACCTATCCGCATATGCATTCTCCTTAATTGAATCAATCTTGGATACATATCTATAATCATTGAATCATATCTTCGCTACGTAACAAAACAGATAAACCCGTATCTCGACATACATAGTAAAAACACACGTCAAAAAGTTATCATCACAGATCAAACCAACCCATAAGTAGATTATTCAATGTATAGTCATTTCAGATCTATTGGATTTGATCCATCATCATACTCCCAGGTACACACTCATTTCATATCAAACTGTTTATCAAAAATCCATGGCATCCACAAAAAACACTTTTATCTCCATATCCTTATATAACTTCGGCCTTAGCCAATACCATGGGTCAAACCAATACTAATTCCGATGGTATTCCTTTACAATATCAAATATCTATTGTCGCGCTCAATACTATGGGCTAATACCATGGTAAAGACCCTTGGTTTTGAGAATACCATGGTGCAGAAACCGTACGCAACTTCGCTTCATCATACATGTGTTTGTATGTGTATTTTCTTCACAGAACCTGTGTATACATTAATTCTCTTCATCATACATGTGTATGTATGCATATTTTCTCCACAGAACCTACTTATATTTCCTCAAAATTTACCTTCATCATTCCTCTATCACTGAATGGTATTTCTTTGTATATCTCTCTGCACATCTGAACTAGCGTGTATACTCATCATGATACCATCATATTGACATCTTTACCAAGTAGGTTTCCATAAAGCACAACACATACTCATCTTGCTACAAGTAGGTTGCCATCAAGGACAACACATTAGTCATAATGCCAACAGAAAAGGATTCTAATTTAATTTTCCCTTAATTAAATTAGAATAAAATTGTAATTCCACATCACATGACAACTTGTACAAGTTAAATAATTGAGGATGACTTAGTTGGTTCATTTAATTCGAGTTGAGGGTCAAACTAGAGGCATGAAGAGTGTCTCCTACATTATAGGATCCCTAGTTGAGTTTATTTTTAGTTGTAATTAAGTAACTCATTTTATCTGAGTTAAAGTCAATTAAACTAGTTTTAACTGATGGAGTAACTGGTAGGAGTTTAAAAAATGGGGTGTCTCTTCATGTGTTTGAACCAGTTAACTGATAATTCACTCATAAATATCTCATGCATGTCAGTTCTAAGAAAGACATAGTTGAGATTAGAGTTCAAGGGAATTGTACTATCAGTTGTATAGTTACCCAAGTTGTACAAGTGGTGCATGCAGTCACAGGAAGGCCCCTAATGGATTGTATAATATGGATTTTGTTAATGTTAGCATTTTCATCCTGCCACCAGTGATAAAAAAAAATATTTTCATATCATATTAGGGTTCCATTATGAAATTTTTTTCATTCCATTAGGTCATCATGCAAACATTTGGTCACTGATTAGGGTATTTATATCATTACTACTCCTTTCACCTCCATGGTCAATGGAAATCATCATGGTAAATTCATTCACTATTCAAAGAGTCCCATAGTCATCATGGTCATCATTCAACTCATTCTTCTATGTTGTGTCATGATTAGGTCATAAGGTCAAAATCATGAAAATTGGTCATTTCACCATCAAATTCATCTTTTGAAGGTGCAGTAATAGTCAAATGTTTTCAAAAGCATTTTTTTATCTTAATTATGATGGATTATATGCAACTAAGTTCTAAGGCTCCAGTTGAAATTAGAATGTGAGAGTACATAGTGGGTCCAATACACCACCAAAGAGAAAATTGATTTTCAAAGCTACAAAGAAACTAAAAATCAAGTTCATTTTCTCATTCCACATTCAAGGGACATATCTCTACAGAGAAAACTCACTCCCACTCTCACAAAGGCCATTTTATGCCATCAAAGGACAATTTTTCCTCTTGTGTTGCACTTTTGCCAAAGGGAATTGTGTTTTCCCAAGGGTACACAAATAATCATTGCAGAAGGTTTATTCAACAATTTCACGTTCCAAAATATCATTTCCAAGTAAGTGGATTATTTTTTACCATATTTGTCTCTTAGTTGTGCTTGGAAAGCTCATTTCCCTCTCCTAGGGTTTTGAGGGCCTTTTTCTTGGTTTCATGAATTCCATGGTTAAATCATCATAAAAACTTGTATATTTATGTTCTTACACCTTCCCCTATGCTTAATATACCTTCCCAAACACTTCCTATCACTTCTATCCCTCAAAATCACCATTTATCCACAAAACCTAGCATATCGCTACAATTTGACCTTTTCTAGACTAGGCCTATGTTTTTCCCTTTTGCAACCCTTCCCCTCACTCAATCCTTGAAATTAAAATTTCCCCTACTTCCTAAGATTCCTCCCTACCTCCAAAAAATTTCCTAATAATTTATAAGCCCATATCCCCTTTATTTCCCTTCCTTCTTATAAATTGCCCAAACCCCCTATTTTTCCTACACTAAACCCTAATTTCCTCTCCCATTGAGCTAGGGTTTTCTATGGAATCAGAGACATCTAACCAGAGGAAGCATAAGGGAGGTCATATCAGAAAGTATAAGGCTATTCCGGTTCATAAACATCATGTCTCCATCATTTTTCAAGAATTCATTCCAAGGGACAAATCATTTGATACACATAGGGACAATTTAGCTTCAAAGTATGTTTCTGACCAAATGGAGATGAATTTCACAAAAATGAAGGCAGATTTTGTTAATCATAGACCAAGGACTAAAAAAATCTTTCCATTTGTACACAAGTGTTATGGTGTGGGAGGAATGCTTAAAATAGAGTTGTTATAGGAGAGTTTCTGCACTTCTAGAGTAATCTTCAGATAATCAACTTTTCCCTCTGCTAGAATGTCCAGATGACTTACTGGATGAGTTAACTGATAACTCAACATCCTGATATTTCCAATGAGCTATCATGAGCTCAATTTGGAGTTCAGGAAGTCCTCCAAACATGGCCTGCAAGAGAACGCTGCACTTTTTGCACCCCCATTCTGCACGTTTTGAAAAGTCTTGGGAGAATTGATCTTTGAGGGGCTATACTTAATCATTTTCAGTGCCTGATAGGTCCATTGTGTAGCAAACAGAGAGATATTTCCAATGAGATATCATGAGCTCAATTTGGAGCTCGGTAAGTCATCCAAAAGTTAAATAGAAGATGGAGTTGCACTTTTGCCAAAGGACATTGCGCTTTTGTCAAGGGCGTTGCACTTTTTCCAATGGCGCCGCGCTTTTGCCAGTTCACTGATATTTTCCAGATTTTTATTTTTTCTCAGTTGGTCAATTGATTGAATGCCTTTTTACTGATTTAATTGATGAAGTTAAATGTAATTGTGTTCCTAAAGGTTAATAGAGGTAGATACATTGGGAAAAAGTGTAATTTTGGATAAATGAATCAGTTTCACCAAAGTTAGGGATGAGTTTTTTGACCTCCATAGTCTTTGGGTTTCCAGCTGAGCACTTTGGGGATCAGTTCCACAAGTCAGGGATTCGACCGCTAAAAGTGGGAGAAGTAGTTTTTAGCCTATATCTTTCATTCCTTTTGACATTGAAATGGTTGGATGTTGTTGGATTGATCACTAAACACTATTGTAATCAGTTTTTTGGCAAGTAATAATAGACTGAGTTGCAACTATTTTGATGAAATTCTTGTGGTAAAGTGATTTGAAATTTTTTGTTCTTATATTTTTTAAATGTGAGAATGTATTGTGATTTCATATTCATGCCATATCTATATGTGATTGTTTTGCAAGTCAGAAAGACAAAATTCATTAAGCTTATGCTCTGTTTTGGAGGAATAGTTATAGTTTGTTTCATATTCTTCTTAGTAGAAAAGAATTCATATCTATCATGCTCTTTTCTCAATCCCTATCAGTCTAGAACACTCCATCAAGATGTCCTTTTATGTTGAAGAGCTTACCTACCTTTATCCATCAGCTCCATGCAATTTTGATCCTTGTTTTCCCTAACCTAATCTTTTCTCTAACCTATTCACCATATAACACCTCAAAATTAAATCAATCAACCCATATGCTACTATACCTAGCCTAATATCTCATTGATCCAGTCATATTGGCTGAGATCCATTTGAGAGAGCCCTCTCCTGCCTAGTAGGGTTGGCTACTTGGTGAAATATTGGTTTGTGGTTACCTTTGTTGGTCTCTTCTCGGCCTCGGAGATCTGATGGAGTGATAAAATATTGGGAATTTCCTTAATTAATAGGGCCTAATTACCCAAGGAAACATTGCAAGGAAATAGGAATTCTGGAGGGCAGAAATTGGTTAAGTATTAAACCAGGCTTGTCTAGGAATCATTGAGACAGATAGTGAAGAGGTTTATAAGCTTGGAGAAAAGAATTATAATATTATCATATTTTCTGACTTATGCAATGTACAAATAACAAGGGTTTTAACTAAGGCTTTCCCTAAGAAATACTTGTGTATTATGCAATTGAAATTTTCTCTTTCATGTTTTGTGATTTCAAGATATAAATTGGTTTCTGCAATTGGTAGAGTATATTCAAGTACAATGTTTTAGAATATTACGATTATTATTTGAAACTACATGGATTTTGTACATGGTGTCAGTGTAGAAATCACTCTAGAAGAGAAGAATATGAGTTTTTTTTGTGCAGGTTAATCAAATTTACAAATATACTCTTCAAGACTAGAAATAGGATCAAGATGTCTTTCTTTAGATTGAGACTCGAATATGCCCCTGATTGTATTTAGAATTACATAGATTGGAGAGAAATTATGGAAGCAGTACTGGAATACAACAGGCTGAAGGAGTTCATAGAAAGTGATATTCCTAGGCCTGCAGCAACATATTTTCAATATATGGCGGAATGGAAGAAGAATGTAGAAAATGCAAGAAGCATTCTATTAGAAGGTGTTCGAGATCATATTGTCTCAAACCTCCATGGAAAGGAAACTCCATATGTTATGTGGAAGGCCCTAACATATTTTTTCCATAACAACAATGACCACAAGAAGATTTCACTGAAGGAAAAGCTTAGAAAAATCAATATGGAGAAGGGAGACACAATACCAAAATACTTGACCAAGTTCAGTCAATATCAGGATGTGATTGGAAGTGTTGGTGTTATAGTTTCCAAGGATTATCTGGTGAGCCTAGCACTTCTAGGCCTTCCCAAGATCTAGCACAAATACCAAGATTTGGTGAATGGGAGGGAGAAGCAACTACAGTGGGAACGATTATGATCTGACTTGGTGCAAGAAGAGATTCGAAGGAACACCTGAGATGGATCCTCATCAAAGCATGATGATGAGGAGAATCATGCCATGTATGGAATCTCAAAAAAAGGGAAAGGGAAGTCAGACCATTCCAAATCATATACGGTCAAGGAGGAAAGAAGAAGGAAATTTTTTCATTATCACGAGATGGGGCACTATGCCATGAAGTGTCCGCACAAGAAGGTTGACAAGAAGCCATCAAGAGGAGTTGAAGGTGAAGCCTTTGCTTCATAATTCAATTCATTCATGGTGTCATTTATGATTGGTTTTTTGTGGTACCTAGATAGTGGACCCTTATTCCATATGAATAAAAACAAATATTTCTTCAGAAACATGGAGGATAAGGACCTCGATATGCACTTCGAGGTGGGATATGATGGTAGGTATAGCACGACTGAAATCAGTACTATTACCTTTCAAAGGGAGTTTGGTTCTCCTCTCACATTGAAAGATGTTATGTATGTTCCTAATTTGAAGAAGAACTTATTTTCATTTTCTATGTTATAACATCATGGCTATGATGTGATATTTAGCAAAGGAAATGTTCTCCCTCATCACATAGCCATGGGATAAGTGAAGAAGATAGGGGTCCAGTTAAATAACCTCTACAAATTATACATAGAATATTTTTTTACCTTGAGCACTAAAGTAGAGAAGGTGGAGAACTGAGACATCAATGAGTTATAGTATATAATAAGGGGCCATCTACACCATGGATCTGTGAACATCATGCAATATTTTTCTAAAATACTTCCCAAGGGTACACTTGAGCAGCGTGATACATCCAAAGGGTGTACATTGGGGAAGTACACCAAGGCCACATTTCATCGTAAGGAAAGTTCAGCGCAATCGATCCTTAAAAGAGTTCACTCATATGTGTGTGGACCATTATCGACAGCCTCCATAGCCAAGCATAGGGATTATGTTATTTTTTTATATTATTTTTTCACGCAAGTGTTGGATATTATTCATGTAGAAGAGAGACCAAACATTCTCAAAATTTTGTGAGTTTAAAGCACTTGTTGGAAAATACACATGAAATAAGGTGAAGGCTCTCAGGAGCTACAATGGTGGATAATATGTTTCGAATGAATTCAATAACTTCTATTCATTATAAGGCATTCAATGAGAGTTGATAGCACCTCATAACTCGCAACATAATTGAGTTGCATAAAGGAAGAACATAAGCATTGTCGGAGATGCACGAGCGATGTTACATGATCAGGGCCAATCGTTGAACTTGTGGGTAGAAGCATGAAACATAGTTATGTATGTGCAAAAAAAATTCCTCATCAGATCCTCGGGATGAGTACACCAGAAGAAGCCTTTTCTGATAAGAAGCCAGATGTGGCGCACATTAGAATTTTTGGTTCATCATTTTATTGTCATGTTACTAAGGATGCACGGAAAAATATAGAACCAACATGAACTAAGTTTATGTATATTTGTGGGTACATTAATACACCTCACAACCATCAAGTGTAGCTACCATCTCACAGAATGACAGTGGTTCGTAGAGATGTGAAAGTTGATGAAGGAAATGTCATGTGGTTTTCCCTTGAGAGGGAGCTTTAGATGCATGCAGATGAGGATCTTTTAGCTCCAAAATAAGAACCTAAATATGTGGAGCAACAAAAAGAAGAGGGGTAGAAGGTGGAAGCACCCACTCATGCAGAGACATCTAGAGCTGGAAGGAAGCACACCAGAGAAGTTGATCAGCTGATGCATGATCCTAGAGAGAATGTGGGAGCACCCACATCATAGCGTAGACAGAGAAAGTCCCCAGATCAGTACAATAGATACATGGATCTTATGAGCGAGAGTGTAGAGACTGAGCCATAACAATTCAAGGAAGAAGTGCAACAACCAGTATGGTTTGATGCCATGGTAGAGGAGTATGACTCCATTATCAGAAAAAATGTATGGGAAGTTGTCCCAAGGCTGGAGGAAAAGTTAGTTGTAGGATCCAGGTGGACCTACAAGGTGAAACGAGCAACAGATGGGAGTATGGAGAAACACAAGGCCAAATCTGTGGCCAAGGGGTTCTCTTAGGTGGAGGGAATATATTACGAGGAGACCTTTGCTCTAGTAGCAAGGTACTCTTCAATTTGACTATACTTGCACTTTCATTGCAGATGGGATGGAAGATACATCAAATGGATGTAAAGATAACTTTCCTCAATAGAGTGATTGAGGAAGAGGTGTACATAGAGCATCTGGATGGATTTGAGACCTTCGACAGAGAGTTGCATGTGTGCAGACTCAAGTGGTTGTTGTATGGATTGAAACAAGCACTCAGTTCTTGGTACACCAACATTGCAACTACTTCAGTAGATGTGAACCTTTACCATAATGTCGTTGAAGGTAAATCATTAATTATAATATTATATTTCGATGATTTATTTCTAGCATGTGACAAGAAGCTAATCAAATATTGCAAAGAGGATATTGCAAGAGAAATTGAGATAAAATACATGGGGATATTATATTATTCCCTTAGTTTGGAAATTTGGAAAAGAGATGGGGAATTTTTTGTCTCTCAAGGAAAGTATGTTAATGAGATATTGAAGAATTTTCACATGGAGAGAAGAAAACCCATGAAAACTCCTCTAGCATTTAATGGGAGGAATGAAGATGCTACGCCAGGAGAAGTGGTAGAAGCTATAATTTATAGGAAACTTGTGGGTTCACTTATGTACTTTGTGAACACACAACTGAACATGTGTTATGTGGTTAATAAGCTTATTCAAGAAATGCTTAAGCCAACCAAGCTCTATTGGAAGGCATCCAAACATGTGTTGAGATACCTTAGAGGCACCACTCAGTTTTTTAGTTAGTAAAAAAGGACAGAGGGAGTGAAGCTTCAAGGCTTCACAAATGCATATTGTGCAGGGATTCCATACAAAAATAAGAGCACATCTGGGGGCATATTTAGTATTGGGTCAGCAGAAGTTTCCTGGTACAACAAGAAGCAGAGATTAGTTGCACTCAATTCAACAGAAGCAGAGTACATGGTTGTTAGTCAATCAACTTGTGAGGCTTCTGGATGAGGAAGATCCTTGACTAGTTTTTTTTTCAATATATGGATCCCACAGTGATTTATTGCGACAACCATAGTTGCATTAAACTATCGATTATTCCAATTTTTCACGATAGGTCCAAGCAAATCTACATCTGGTATCACCATCTAAGAGATTTTGTGCAGAGGCATATTATGTTATTTGAGTACATTCCTACATAGAAGAAGGATGCATACATCTTGATGAAGGAACTATTAAGAGGAAAATTTTAGTTCCATAGAGGAAGGATCGGGGTATCAGATAATCTTATTCTTGCTGAGAGGGAATGTTGAAAATGGCACTGAGAAAGGATCATAATTTAATTTTCCCTTGATTGAATTAGAAGAAAATTGCAATTCCGCATCACATGACAACTTTTACGAGTTGAATATGTTAGGATGACTTATTTAGTTTAGATAATTTGATTTGAGGATCAAACTAGAGGAATGTAGAGTGTCTCGTACATTGTAGGAGCCCTAATTGAGTTTATTTTGAGTTGTAATTAATTAACTTAGTTTATCTAAGTTAAAGTTAGTTAAACTAGTTCTAACTGATGGAGGAACTGGTAGGAGGTTAAGCAGTGGGGTACCACTTCATGTGTTCAACCAGGTAACTAATAATTCACTCATAAATAACTCATGCATTTCAGTTATGAGAAAGACCCAGTTGAGATTGAAGTTCAAGGGAAGTGTACTGTCAATTGTATAATTATCTGAATTGTATAGGTGTTGCATGTAGTCAAAGGAAGGCCTGTAATGGATTGCGCAGTATGAATTGGGAATTTCCCTAATTAATGCTTTAAAATAAGCTACAGATAATGGAAAAATCACAGGTTTAGGAACTCTAGCTAAGACCAAAGGATCTATAACACAAGCCTCCCAACTCACATAAGCAACCTTCATGTAATTATGAAGAAGTCATTGAATCCATTTATGCTTGCAAGGTTGATCCACTGGTCATAGAATATTAGGTTCATGAAAATAAAGCAGATCAAGTCATAAAAGTCTTGGACATTTCAAATTTTCTATATAAGAATTTTCCAAATCAAATACAATGTTGCAAACCGATCACATCAACATCAACATCTCATTTTTCCAAGAGAAAATGTGAAAAGAGAAAGATAAAAGGAAATATTTTCTATGCATCCAATGGCCAGGAGCAACTCAATATTTGAATGAGACAGAGTCCTTTGATATGCAGGATCAGGCATGGCACATCCAAGAAGCAGTCCATAGACTTGTCGGAGAGTCTGCATATGATCAGTATGAACTGTCTTGAAAACATCTAATGCCATAGGGCATAATTTTTTATAGTATCTCTAACCCTACTCCCTTTTATTCCATTTCATTAGATAGTTTTATTTCACGCATTTATATTATGTCTTTTATATTTAGTTTTTTCGAGTATATTTTTCCATTACAACGACATTTACTATGTATACATGATGATTTCAATTTTGAATAGATATCTATTTGATGGAATTTTGTTTTCTTGGACGTATGATTATGGGGTTATCACGTTACTTCACAGAAGAAATGTGTCCCCATATGGATCCATATGTTGCACACTTTTTGTCAAATATCAATGAAGCGAATATGTCAAATAATTTTTCAAAGGAATAAAATCATCAATCATGTGTTATTGTAAACCCATTCCGAAATTTTGTGCTTGTAAGACCATGAATGTATGTAAAAACCTAGGTAATCCTATTATTTCTGTGAGAGCTTCATCCTAGGAAGTTTTTTTGTCTCACTGATTCATTTTTGTTTCTAAACAGAGATGGTCGGAAGAGTTTTTCCCTCCAACCTCACCCCAAAGCTAGGTTGGAATTATTCGTCAAAGTCTTAGGTGAGTCCTAGTGTTCTACTTGATTCTTATGTAAAAGTGATTTGGTAATAATTTAAGCTTATTGGCTAAATTATTTTATTACAAATCACTTGGTCTACTAGATCATATTGTGTCCCATATTAGGTATGTATTTTGAGGGTCTAAGCCGAATGGATATTCCCCCATTGAGGGTTGAATTGTAAATCTTATGCAAAAAATATTTTAATTCATTGTCCCTCATACTTAGACACCATGGTCAAAATATTAGAAGGTTGAAAAAACATTAAATCTCTTCAAGTGTCAATTAATTAATTTTTATAGAAAAATTAAACTAAATCCTAAGCCAGAAAATTAATTAATTAAAGTCAAAATTAAATTGATAGGAAAATAAAATTCGCCAAGTGAAAAAATCGTGGGTCTTAAAAGAATTAACTTTTTGGAAGTCCTCCACCAAGGGAATATTTTATATTTAAAGAAATATTGGACCCTTGGACCTTGGTGGTTAAGTCAAAGTCAAATTTTTAAGGAAATTAGCTCAAAATAATTAACTTTGAGCTAATAAAAATGGAATTAAATGATAAATTCGAAAATTCCTCAACAATAAAAATTAAACAGTTAAGATTCAAATATGATCAAATATATTTCAATGGCCAATATTTTTTTGACAAGGGTCAAGCCAACTAGCCCTTATTTTTCCACTTGGAGGATTTATCTATATACAGAAAGTCATGTGTATGTCAAAGCCATCTGAATTCTGGCTAAGAAATTATTGTTGAAGCATTCATGTAAACTATTGTCCCACTGTGAAATTTTTTTCCTATCATAATAAATACTTTGGGGTGAAATTCAAAGTGTTCCATGTTCATTGATTTATGGTATGTACTAACTACAGACTTTCCTATGTTGTGTTGAGAAATGGTAAGATCTGTTTTTTCATTAGGTGGAGATAAAATAATTCTATTGATAATTGTGGGCTAATATTAGGTTATTTGATACTCCATATTATTAACATATTATCTTGAGATAAATACATAGTGTTTACATGTACTTCAGTCCTTGGTCTCCTCCAATTTCACAAACTGTGGGCAAGAACCACTCTTCTTGGATCTCGGGTGTTTGTGTGATGGATTAAATCATCGCTAAGGATATAGTGTGCATGTGTTTTTAGCCATTTATCAAATAAAATATCCATAAAAAATTATTTCTCAAAAACAAAAAACATTCTATATTTGTAAATTTTGTAAATAATCTTGTAAATTTAATTTGTAAATTATTTTGCTAATTTGGGTTTTGGGGGTTTTAATATTTTTGTATATTTTTGGGGTTTGGGTGTTTTATTTTCATTTTTGCAGGTCGAATAAAGAGAAGATACTGAATTAGAGATAGATCTAGTTCCTTGAGAGTAAGATCTAGTCTCTGGAAATTTTTGCAGGGCCAACATTTGGAAAATTTGCAGCCAAATTCATATATGGAAGAGAAAAAAATTTCTGAAGCAATGGTTTCATTTTTCAAGAATCTTGGGCCTAGAATTATCCCTAGGGCCATGTCAGCCTAAGAAGGCCACGCATCAACATTTTATGCGTCTTGGAGGCAGGTCGTAGCCTCTAGAGGGCTTTGCCTCCCGTTATCCCCCCATGCGTCCAAATTTTAAGGCCTTTCTAGGCATGGAAATAAGTCCTAGAGGCCTCATCCACCCTCTATGACTCTCTTTCCCTAGGTCTTGGCCATTATGGGGCCCACAACATCCCTTTTGGCACCTAAACCCTAGTCTTCCATCCTTCTAAGGCTTTCTCCCTCCAGTTTTGGCCTTCCTCTGCCTCCTCTTCCTTCATTTTCCTTATCCTCAGACCCCTAGCCCCTTTAGGCCTTAAAAATAGCCCTATTAGGTCTAGCATTGGCCTTTATTAGCCATAATATTCCCTAAATTCACCTCTAATTTTTTTGGATTGAATACTTGGTGGTTTTACAGGTTTTTAGCCTCAACAATTCTATTTTCCAAGTGGCAATTTGATCCCAAAGTTTCAGAAAAATTTGACCAAGGGATCTTCAAGTCCTTGGGCCTATGGTTTCCTCTCTAAACACTATATTTTCACTATTTTACTATTGTTGTAAATTTTGTTTCATAACAATGATAATTAAGCCCTAAAATCACATTTAAATTGGTAAAAATAACTCAAAATTGCAAAATTTGAATTTTCCACAATTTTGGCCACTTAGGCTCAAGGGTCTAACCTAGATCTAAATTTTTGTTTGTTGGAATCTACTACATAAATCATTGAATAAATTATAAAATTTTATGAATCATACTCTCTAAAATCCCTAAACTTTGATTTGTTTAGTTTTGGTAAATATTTCCTAGTTTTGGGTATATTAGGCCCCTATTGTAGAATCATTAGCTTGTTGATACGATGATTTGTTTACTGCTATAATAAGCTACTTCAGATCTGATATATAACTTAATATTGCATCTTAAAGTGATCTAAAATTCATTTTTTCAATTTGGAAATTGTTGGGTACTCTAGTAATCAATTCTACTTGCTATAGACTTGTTGTATCTTCCATTAAAGTGACTTTCTTACTGATGTCATAAGTCTAATGAGTGCTGGAAATTTCTGAAGCATTACTGTTGATTTATATATTTTATATCTAACACTTTATTGTCTTGTTTTAAGTTACAACAATTTCTAAATTTTACACTTAGAGCAATCATACACTTGAACTCTAAATTTATGATTATAAGTTTCTTTCACACTTGGAATCTATTTGTCTTTGTGATAAGAACATATTGAATAACTTTTACTAATTATTGGCTAATTGGAAATCAAGCAATTTGTTCTACGTACCTTGTGGGTTGATTCATTGGCACTCGTATCCTTAAGCACTTGTCTTGTTTTAATATTGTCTTTCTAATTTTTGTTAAGTAATATTATCATAAAGAGTTATCATAACTTAAGTACTTAAACACTTAAAAAATATTAACTCAAGTGATCTCACTCATCATCATTGCATAATCATTCTAGGATTTAGATTGCATTAACATTTACGTCCTAGAAAAATCTAGGTTGACAAAATCCTAGGGCAACCCTTTTCTGATTAGCTTGAGGGATTCAACCCTTGTTAGTGGTTAACACATTGACCTTGCAATCGCCAGAGCCACAATCTTTGAAGCACCAGAGGCATTGGGTGGTTGGAACACAGGGGGGAAGTATCATTAATCAAGCCATTTTCTGCTTCCCGTTGGCTTACATCCCACAACCTACTCTGAAGATTGTTTCTCAAAATAGTTAACGGAGAGGTTCAACTTAGACTAGGGATTTAATATAAAATTTACCAACATCCTTGCATCACACCTAGTTCTTGGGACTTGCATCTCATATAGGTTGGTATTTTCTATTAAGAAGTGGGTATTCATCCAGTTACTTGATATCAATTTCATTAAACGAGAATTGTGACTCCATAAGGCACTGGTCTCATACTTAAATATAATCTAATCATTAATCTTGCTAAATTTAACTAGGGAGATAGGCCACATTTGTGTCACCCAAAAAAGTTGGTTCCCAACTTGTTTTCCTTCACCTCCCTCCATAGGAACTACCCCCTATATCTTGTTGTTGGGAGGCGGCTAGAATAGAGTAGGTGGGGATCAAAGTGACAACCCCTACCCTGATCAGTTGTCATGGTGCTTGTAAAATCCGGGTGACAACATGAATGATACAAGTGTGGAAGTATTTTGAAAGGATTGACAACAATAAATATATTCCATGTGTGTTTTTCAATAATATGTTCCATTATACCAGAATAGATATAGGTAGTTCTAGATTACCATTTTAGTAAACCAAGAAGGTACTTCTGAAAAAAGCATGACAATTTATTAACTTGCTTGAAATGAATTAAAAATTCCATCTCAGAGCATCACAGTAAGCAGGGCCCCTTACATAATTTCATTAATATTAAATCTAGCATACAAATTTTGTAGAACCACTGGCTCATGCAAATAGGAAATTTTTGTCATGTCATCTAGCCCTCGCAGTAATTACTTCTACGTCTTTTGGATAAATGGTTGAAAAATAAGCCACCACCTAAATAGAGGGAACATCAAATGTTATTTCTAATCATCCTTCCAATAATTTCATTATACTTATAACTAGTAAAAGAGATATGCACTAGAAATATAGTGGGACATATTGAAATTTCTATCACACAAGAACTATACAAGGCTTACGGGAATAGTAAAGAAACTTATTGATATTGATATCTTCACAAAAAACCATATTTTCTTGCAAAAAAAATGCAATTAATAAAATATACAAGCCCTAAGTTGACCATCATTTCTGCCCACTGACAACTCCAGTATGTGACAGATAAAAATAAAAACTGATCAACCATTCTTTCTACCAGGATATTCTAGCTCACCATAGATTCTTACAAAATTTTTCTTCTTGGCATATAAATATGTGACACAATGATCTAGTATTTTCCAAAATATTCTTGGCATATAATTATCTTTTCATTATAAAACATTAACAATATTTGTAAGAAAAGGAATGAATCTGAGTATATCTATTGAGTGAGTCATATGTGTAAGAGATGTCATAATGTTCTTACCGTATTCACATTTGTAGTTTTAATTTTGGCTTGCTTCTAGTTTATTTCAATAACCTCTCCATCAATCCAGGCTACTTCGGGGTATTCTAGCCACATCGGGGATCCCACAACAATGTTCACCTTATTTTTTTCATAGAAAATGTAATCGGATTAAAACACCCTAAAAATATCCCTTCAGCTAAGAAGATATGTTTGGGGATTATTTGTTGTTCCAAATTAAATTAAGACTTGAACTGAGCACCAACCACTTAACACAACCCACTTGGACAAGCATGATGGTCCTAAAGGGGAAAATAATGTCTCTGGGAAATTTGAATCTTGGTGGGGACAATGAAACACCACTTATTTACCATCTAACCAAGACCCTATAGTGAAAGAGTCTAAAATATTTATCATGTGTTACACAACATTTTCTCATTGTCCCTGCAATCCCCAAATTGCATAATGGAGGGTCATTTATGTGACCAATGCACAATGTCATGCCTTGAAAATTACATTCTTGCATCCCTTTTGATGAAGGAAACATTCTTCTTGTTGGCATTTCCCTAAGAAGAGCTATGAAAATCCCTATTTTTGCCTTGGCGCGAGTAGCCCTTTACCTCCTCATGCCAACCTGGGAATTTTACACTAAGCCCGCACCACTTGGCGCTCTGTCCCAGTGTGATGCCCGCACCAAGCTATTTATGAATTTTTTTTTTAAATATAGGTGGAGGTTCCATTCCAACCACCTCTGGGATGATTCATTGGGAGTGGTTGAACTGAAACAACCACGGGCCTCCTCCTTTAGCTAGTAGTTTCCACCTCCCTTAGAACACTCCTAAAGGATAGGCCTACCTTCCATATTTGTAGGGATCCCAACCTCCTCCTTTGCCTCTATATAAACAAGCCTTCTCTCTTTATGAAAACTAGTTGAAATAGCTATAGATGAAGTGTTGAACTTGAGAGACTAAACTATAGTTGAATAACCAAGTTATTGAGAAGGTAGCACATGGAGAAATCCATTGAGAGGTCCCTTATCTCGTCTGAATTACCCAACGAGCTTTGAGACGTGCTTCACCTGAGCCCCACTAGGGGAGACCACAACATCAAAGCATGGTTGTCTCTCTTCTTTCTACCTTTTAATATAAGTGACTATTGTCTGGTTCCTGTCTTGTGTTTTATCTCTATCGAATGCAATATGCTAGTCTTCTTTGAATGACTAGTAGATTTTGTATGAAATTAGTATGTGGGGTGTGGTTGTCATTTTCTGATCTTTGTGTAGGTGTCCAAGTGCGATAAGAAAATGGATTGTGACTTTCCAAATCAGGAGCGAGCAGTTCTCAGCACCACTACGATTGTCGACAACTGCATTGGACCATAGGTAGGTTATCTTATCGTGTCCTCTTTCATTTGAATATCTAGGAACCTACACCTTAGCATGATTCCTTGTTACTAGACCCACCCTAGGGCTATAGGGATCATCTCTATCCGCAAAGAGGATTTACCTACATGACAAGTTGGCGACTCCACTAGGGATCAATGTGAGTTTGTCTTAAATATTGTTGGGTCATTTTTTGGTTTTTGGTCTTGTTTTTTACCTTTATGGTTTTCTAATTATGCTTCAAACCCTTTTTCAGCCCCAGAGTGTCAACATTGACCTCTGCTCTGTTGATTTTTTTTCCCCTTTCATTGGTTAACTGGCTTGGCACGGTTTTCCCCTAAATAGTCGCGCCGATTGGCGCATGTTGCTTTTGTAGTACTCGCGCCATCACCTGTTTGGCACTGAATACCGCCTCATAGTCACGCTGACCCCTGTGAGTTTTTGGATGTGAGATTTTCATGAGTTTTTGGTTGATTGTACTTGTTTCTGGGTTATTCATCAGAGTAAATGAAGTATTTTGGACTGTCTTTGATTGTTGGAAGCTCATTTTCTTCAGTTTTTTTCCATTAATTATCAGTGTGACTTGAGGTCTTAGGGTTTCTGAGTTCCTTGGTGTCCTAAGCCTTCTGTTTGGAGATCAAGTTTCTTGATAGTTGTCAAATTCGTTCCCTGTTTAATTTCTCTTGATATCTTTGATCCTGTTGAGTATGTTCATTGGTTGAATGATCATTGCCTTGCTTATTTGATTTTTATTCCTCTTACTCCAAGCACTGATTACACTGCTTGCATGGGTCATTTTTGAGATTTCTCTTTGATTTGAAAAGTTTGTAGCATTGGTTTGGGTCTTGTTGTGTTTGTTTTATGTTGGAGGAGTCATTCCGTTTCAAATTTCCCATTCGATCTCTCAAACTAGTGCTTAGTTTTGTTTTTTATGTCATTTAGTGCATTGTTTGCTCTATTCCATTGAAAAAATATAAATGTTTCATTTATTTTTTCTTTGAAATGAAACATTCTTTCGCATAACTAGCATTGCATCGGCTAGGAGAGAGTTTTTTTTTTGTAAGATTGCATTAGATGCATTAGTGGATTTTTTCGCATGATTTCAATATTCGCTATTGCTTGAAAGTTTTCTTTCCTTCTCGTAGATAGCTTTCATTGAACGAAAATGGTATCCTTCTGCATATATTTTTTCATTTAGGAATATTTCTAAACCAACATACGTTAAGGCCTGGAAATTGAAACTTAATCCAAGATCAATGTTAAAATTTATTTCAATTATCCTAAGGCAACATTGAAACCTAACGGAATATTCTAGTGGTCTAAGTTAGAGATGTGTTCCGACATCTTAAAACCTAGTAGCTGTCGTTCGCCATCTGGCTTCAGACAGCACTAGTACAGACTTGTGCTCCCCATACTGTCGAGTATATAAAGGGAGACCCCTCTAGGTTGCAATCATTTTTATCCATAGTAAGCCGAGTCTGCCGCACTGAAACCGTGATACACTGAACACAGCATTCAGGGAGACTACTTGCACGTACGTCAAGTCCTTGGTCATTTCTCTTTCATTTGATCACCATGGTGTATATGGAAGTTCACGAAAACCTGGCATACCCTCTTGCTTAGATTACATGAGCAGTCATTTTTTATCTTTACTGACTCCTTAAATTTGAAAAGATCATCGAGCACTTGTCCTTTTGCGCTCGTTCAACATTGAAAGTGACTACAACAATATTTTTCCTGTTTCTTGACTCTTAAAACATGAAACATCAAAGTTTGGTTTCCGTGTTGTAAAAGAAACTACCCATGATCACACGCCCATAAACATTTTAGCACTTTGCTTGTTTTTGTTTGCCTTGGTTTTTTGAGTCTTTACTCAGATCTTTCTTTTTCCTTCTTGTTAAGAACCAGTCACGGTGGTGGAACCACCGGTTTCGTCATTCTCACTCCCTTCTAGAGGTATTCATTTACAAGATAGTTCATTTAAAACTCCTTAGTCCTCTAGATCTGCCGAGCTTCAGCAGCCTATTCTCCCATCAATCTTACCCCTTGCTACCTGGTCTCCAGCTGACGAGCCAGTTGAGTTCAATTGGCCTCTTGTGGGCGCTTGGTCTGGTTTTGGGGATGAGGAATAATTCCCTCCTCTTACGTTGGGATCACCATTTTTATCTGCTATTATACCTCCTATTCCTCGTATTCTTTTCAAAGATCTTATGGAGGAGTCATACATGGAAACATTAGGTCCTACTGGTAGTGATAGAATTCCTGTTTCTACAGAAGAGTATCAAATTTTCCCTGAAAACACCACTCAGGTGTCTGCTCAATATTCACAATTAGTGTCACTTCCAGCTGGATATAGGTCTTTGGGTTAGATTATTGCTGGTGTTGCCTCCATGGAAGCATCTACTCCGTCCAAGATTCCAGTCCTTTCATCGTTAGGATCGTCACCGACGACACCTGCTTCATCGATTGCGGTTACATCTTTCCCTGTTCAACCTACTGTCTGTGCAGTTGCGTCTACGACGGTCACTCAGTCACCAGCGGCCTCGACTGAGATACCTGGTGGCCTCAATTTTGAAGAGTATCTATTGGCTATTCATCAATATAACTCTCAGGTTTCTCAACAGCCTCATGCTCCTGTTAATCTACCACACCATTATGACGAATATGGTAATCCTGTTTATTTGCCCTATCTTACTCCTCATCACTATGATGTTGTCGATAACCCTATCTATTCATTTACCACCCACCATCATTATGATGAGCGTGGTGTTCCTATTTATGACCCCTATGAAATCGTTCCTGAGATAGAGAGGACTTATCAGGTGCAACCCCCTGGCCCACAAGGAAAACCCTTTCAGGGACAACCTTCACCCCAATCGGGATTTGCATACGGTCCTCAAGGACAACCTTATGGCCCATAGGGCCAAAATTTACAAGGCCAACCCATGGTCCAACAAGGACAACCTCAGGAGCCTTCCAATCAACCTTTTTATCAACCAGGACCTTCTTACAGTCCTCGGGGGAAAATCTATTCGTCTCAGGGACAACCTTTTGTCCAACAACTGGTATCATATACTCAAACTGGTTTGAACGTTGGGAAACAAGGACAACCCTTTGGTCCTCCTCCGAGGAAACCTGGTTCATCACAGCCATTAGGCAAACCTGCTCAGCCAAGGCAACCTCATAGCTCTAGGCATCTAGTTCAATCTTCTCTGCAAGGGCAACCTACTCAAACAACCCAACAACCAGCTCAGTCTGCTCAACAACAATTTTACTCTGCTTAACAGCAGGGTCCTACTTTTCAGCAGCCTATTCAGTTTTCTCAGCAGCTGGTTTACCCTGTTTATTTAGCTCAACAGGAACCCACTTATCAACAGCCAGCTCAACCCCAAGGCGTTTATTATCCTCGTGGTCAATATCGACCAGTATATAGTGCACCTCAACGTTTTACTTATCACCCTCAATCTCAGTTGCTGTATAATCAACCGCAAGGCCACACTTACATTCCACTGAAAAATCCTCAACAAGGACCTCGATGGTATACTCAGAATCAGTATCCTCAATATCAACAGACTTATTTGGCTTATCTCCCATATCGTCTGAATCCTTCGAGACAGAACCCATGGGGGCAGAATTTTTCTCAAACAGGATGGAATGCAAGTTCAGGTTGTTATCAAGGACCTGCTATGCCTTTTAACCCTCAACTACCATTTCTCACTACGTTGGAGTTACCAAATGTGTCAAAGTTGATGAATGATCCTATTCTTCACAACCCATATTGGCCTCCGGTTCCGACTAAGACTCCTGGTGATTGTCCCAAATTTAAGGGCAAGTCCGGAGAAGACCCCCAAGCACATGTTATGACTTACCAATTGTGGTGTTCCTCTAACTCTTGGGTTGATGATTCCATTCAACTTTGTCTTTTCCAATGGACTCTTACTATTGCTCCTGCTAAGTGGTATATCGAGCTCTCTCATGGTATATTTCATGATTTCAACTCTCTTGCTATGGCATTCCTTACTCATTTTCAATTACCGGTTTTTTATGACGTCGGGATGCATCTCCTCATCTCCTTGAAACAGGACCAGGCTACTCATATCTTGGACCATATTCATGAATGGAGACATCGTCGTCGCTTGATCAAGTTTGAAATTCTTGATCAGCTTCTTACTCATTGGTTCACTACCTCCTTTGTCAATCAGATTGTGAAAGACATAGCCATGGGGGCATGTGTAACCAAGGAACAAGCCATTGCTCTTGCCCAGTACCTTGATCTTGTGTACTCTCAATCAAGAATATTGTATGATATTTTGACTGATGCCCCTCGACCTGGAACTTCTACCACACCAGCGACCCCATCCGTCGATTGTATTACTAGTTCTGTGTCTCAGACTTCGTGTAAGTCTTCTTCCTCCAACCCTGGGAAGCAAAAGTATAATTCTTCCATTAATATTACTCCTTAGTCTAGTTCAAATCCTATTAAAACCTTGGAGATCAATTTCGTTCAGGACAATCCTATGAATAAGACCTCTAAAGGGAAAAATAAGGGTAAAGGCAAGACCAAGGCCGATGCCCCTAAACCAGATTCGTCCAAACCTCCTGTTGATGATGGTTTGCAGCGTAAGCCGAAGTATCCTTGTCTAATTTGTGATGGAGAGCACTACACTAAGGACTATCCTCGACGGTCCAAAGTAAGTAAGTTTCTCAAAGGCAATCAGGGTACTCCTATTGTTCTTAAGAACCTTTTCCATCTCAGCAGACCCAGGTGGTCGAGTAGCCTCAATCATCTGTTCCATCTAGCTCTCAAGTGTTCATGATGAACGGTTCTGCATCCGTCTCCATTGCTACTCGATTGAAATATTATGCAAGGTTGCATTAGGCAACGGGGAAGAAGATGGCTGATGTTCCTCCTCCTCCACCTATTTCTGGCCCTCTTGATATTGAAAGGCCCAGTGTTGAACCCGTTGTGTGACCACCTTCCAAAGGTGTTCTCCGAAAATATTCTTATAATCACAATGCCCGTGCTGCTCAACATTACAGTATTGTTGAGGATTTAGCACAGGCACCATCTGTTATGTCTGTGTTAGAAGTACCCCAGAGTTGTCCATCTCAGTGGAAAGCTTTATTATCTACGATCGACGGGGTTGAACCTGCTAATACTAGCCTTCTCGCTTTCGATCAAGAGAATTTCATCCCATGACTTCTGCATCAGATTGTGCTCATTATACAAGTCATTTTTAATGGTCTCGACATCCATCGAGCCATTGTGGACGAAGGTGCATCAACCTACGTCATGTCTACTTCATGCGGGAAGGCCATTGGTTCTCACCAAATGCACTTGAAGCATTTGATGGAAGGGAATCAAAACCTTTGGGTGTTCTCGCAATTTTTTCGGTTACATTGAAAGGGAAGACAGTCAATGTTGAAGTAGAAGTCATTGATGCTAAACTCAATTATAATCTTCTACTCAGTCGTAGTTGGACTCACGCTATGCTTTGCGTTCCATCCACCCTCTTCCATGTTTTGAAATTTCCACACGAGGGAAATTTTTTTAATGTCGATCAATTGTCATTCTTCACCTCTTCTTCTGAGAAAAAAGTTCTATATGTGGATAATATTCCTACCCCCTTCGAAAGCGTTGGGCTAGGTCTCTTCAAATATCAAGCCCTCATGGGTATTTTTCCCCTTTCACCACCAAATACTATTCAAATTAATATGATCTCTTGGTTGGATGACCCATGGATTATTCCTTCACCTGAACAGGTCGATTCATATGGAGATTTTATGCCTTTGAGTCTGATTGAAATCGATTATTGTGAACTCATTGTTGCATCGAATGCTTCATCTTCTGATAGTGCTCCTTTGATCTTATCTCTTGACGTATATTCTCAATCTCCCTGTCTCGGTGGTTCAGACTTGCCTAACCCTTTAAAATAATTTTTTCCTTCCAACAAAGCTATCGTGGAAACCATGTCTCTCAAAGACTTGTCGTGGGATGATGGTTATCATCGTTCTTCGTTTATGATTGGCCTCGGGGCTATGTCTACATGTCTTGAGATTTTTGCGTCTCAAGTCCCTTCTCCTCCACTTCAAATGATAATTATGACACATAAAGTCTTTACAGAAGGTAACTTGAGAAATATCACACAAAAGATTCCTATTGAAATTTCCATGAAATCGGGAATCGTCGAGAACATCCACGTGGGAGTCACTTGTTCTTCAGATGAAGTCCAAGTTTACACTAGCCTTTCCCACGAATTTCATGATTTTTTTGCATTTTCCTACGAAGAAATGTTTGGCATTGATCCTAGTATAGCGGTGCATGAAATACTTACCTATCTCGATTCGAAGCCTGTTCATTAGCGTCTTCGTCTGGTGCAACCTAGAAAGGCTGCAGCCATTAAAAGTGAAGTTGAAAAACTTCTCAAAGCTAGTTTCATTTATACAATTCCTTTGATAGATTGGGTTTCAAAAAAATTTCCTATCGATAAGAAACAAGGAACTATCTGTGTCTGTGTTGATTAACGTGACATAAATCGCGCCTATCCTAAGGATAATTATCCCACTCCCTTCATCGATCAAATCATTGACGACTGTGCTGAGAGTGAGATTTTTTCCCTTATGTTAGAAAATTATATATTATGGAGCAATGAAACACATAAAATATGCAGAAAATACAAGCACACAAAACACAAAAATACTAGAGAGACACATATATACATGGTTCACCCAGTTTGGGCTACGTCCACCCCAAACAGTCAGTCCTTCCTTTCTATTATCCAACAAAAATGAAGAGACAAAACCTACAGCAGATCACTGTAATATCCTCTGTTCTTTCTCACAGTATCCCTATATATTTCCCACTCAGATAATACACATGTAATACACAGCCACAATACAATACCCTCATACAAAGAGAGGGGTTTCCTTCTAGGGCAAAAAACCCTAAACTAAACATAACTTCTATCATCAGATCATCTGCCTAATGAACGGCCCAGATTGACTAGAAATTACTATACTTTTACAATGTTAGGTCCCTATATTACTAGTATAGTCCCTTATTTTTATTAGTGTAACCCCCTCTAATGAATTGGAGGTTTCCCCCTCTAAGTGGCTTATTTCTAAGGCGTTTATATCTCTTTTCTTCTATTTTTGGAGCTAGTTACACAACATTTGGTATCAGAGCTTTGGATTCTAGGGTTTCGCTGCTCCAAACAGGTCATCGTGGAATTTTCGCTATAATTTTTTTTCTACAAAGTTTCAAAGGCTGAAATTTCAAGGTGCGAAGCTGAAATCCTGAGGGACATCATCAAAAAAGTTCAGAGCTTGGTTCGCAATAGTTTGGGAGATATGATCTGTGGAAGTTAGGTTTTTTTTCAGGCTCCTAAACAGGTCATCAGGACATTTGCGCTATAAAAACATTTCTACGAATTTTCAGAAGCTGAAATTTTTAGGGTACAAAACCAAAATCCGCAAGAAAATCTTCAAAAAATTTCAGAGCTTGGTTCACAATATTTTCAGAGATATGATCTGTGGAAAGTAGTGCTTTTTCAGGCTCCTGAATTTCACCTCAAAGAGGTGATCGTGAGAAAATATTCATAAATCTCTCTCTGAGAATCGGATTGGAGTGCCATAAAAAGTGGTCACAAGCGCACGGACTGTAGTTTCTTATCTATCAATTTCAAAGCTGAAGGATGAAACAATGACACGTGGAAAGTCATACAAGTTCGCTCTACTGAACCAATCCATAATTAGGTCATTGTGGGAGATTGGACACAACTTTGTCTTGGAGAATCCAAATCAGGTCAGACCTGTGGAATTTGAAAGATAATTTATAGGGCTACTTCGATTCTGAAATTTAAATATTGAAGTGCTGAAATCACAGAGCTAATCCAATTGCAATATCGAACTCCTCAAAAGCAAGAAAAAGGTGTGTTTTTTTTCTTTTCGAATTGCATAAGTCTTGTTTGAAGAATCAATTTGAATTGATTCCAAGGGAATATTATAGAATATATATCAGTATTTGGTTCTAAAATATGCCCCATAAAAATAATTCAACACCCATTAAGCCTTCAGAAGGCTCTACTATGACTCATGAAGATGAATAATTGCAACATGATCTATCAAAATTACAACTGCAAGTGCAACAAATTTCACTCTCGTAAAGAGCAACAGAAAATGAAATGGAAGTTTTGAAGAAAGGCATGGAAGCGAAGATGGACGGTTTGAAGAAAGGTGTGGAAGCTAAGATGGATGGCATGGAAGCTAACATTGAAGCTAAGATGGATGACATGAAATACAACATGGAAAACATGAAGAATGATCTAAAACCAGACATAGAAGGTTTGACAAAGTTGATACAAGAAATGTTTCCTAATGGTGAAAAGATAGTAGAAGAACCTCATGATGAGAACAAAATAAATGTTAATCATGATTTCATAAACTCTAATGTTGGCGGGAAGAGCCACCATATTCCAAAAATGGATATGAGGAAGCTTGATGGCAAGGATCCCGTAACATGAATACTACAGATGGAGCAATATTTTGATCTAAATAATGTGCAAAAAACACAAAAGGTACGTATTGAAACTTTGTATTTATAACAAAATACATTTGTATGGTAACGATGGCTTTGCTCCCATAAAAAGAATGTCACTTGGTCAATTTTTACAGAGGAAATGATAGCACATTATGAGGATACAAAGAGCAACACCTTCTTTAGCCAATTGATAAATCTCAAACAAAAGGGTTTAGTGGGGCAGCACATTGAGGAATTCCAAATATTGAATATAAGGGTAACTGATATTCCAGAGGAACACATGATCGATCTCTTCATAGGAACTTTAAAGGATAATATCCAACATGAAGTTCGCGTTTTGGAACCAGATTCATTAGAGAAGGCATTCAGGTTGGCAAGAAAAGTTGAATGTAAAATAATGGTGACAAGGAAGCCTATCACTCAATTCTATAAAGAAGGAAGTGTTGCTACGCCTAGATTTCCAAAACCTACAAGGTTGACACCACAACAATTGGAAGAAAAAAGAGAAAAAGGGCTTTGCTATAGTTGTGATAGAAAATACACTAAAGGTCATAAGTCATAAGTGTGGCCGAGAATAAATTATTTTACATAGATTGTGAAGAGGAAGAAGAAACTTCAAAAGTAGAGGATATACACCAGGAAGAAACCCTAGAAGAAGAAGAAATGAGTCCGACCATGAATTGGCAGGAATTACCACTCCTCAAATTCTCAAGATAAAAGGACATATCAAGAAGAAAAAGGTAATAGTGTTGATTGATTCGAGTAGTACCCATAATTTTATTCATTGTAAGGTAGCCAAGGAATTGAATCATTTCCTATACCCAACACCAGAATGTCAAGTGATGGTTGCAAATGGAGAAACTATAAATTGCTCTGGAAAATGCCATAATATCAAGCTAGCCATGAGGGAAGATGTATTGAATATTCCAATGCTTTCCATCCTAATGGGAGGTGCTGATGTTGTACTAGGAGTACAATGGTTACAATATTTGGGGACGGTAGCTTTTAATTTTCAACCTTTTCTTGAATTTTTTCTAAGGAAAGGAAGTCGAATTACAGGGTATTAAGGGGGAAGATGTGGAACATAACAAGCTCTAATTCCATGACAAATATTATGAATAAAGAAAAATGATGCGTAATTGCACAATTATGCTCACTAGAAGTTCCAACATCAAAAACATCTATTTCTGCAGATCTCCAAAAAGTCTTGGACAATCATTCCAAGGTGTTTGAAACTCCCAAAGGACTCCACATATTCTTGATCATGATCATGCTATTCATTTGATTCCTGGAAGTGTTCCTCCAAACATCAAGCCTTATAGATATCCTTATGTCCAAAAGAGTGAAATTGAATGTATGATTGCAGAAATGTTAGAGGCTGGTATAATTCAACCTAGTCAAAGTTCTTTCTCTGCTCCAATAGTGTTGGTGCACAAGAAGGATGGATCATGGCACATGTGTCCGGATTATAGGAAGCTCAATAAGCTCACCATTAAAGATAACTTTCCCATTCCTGCAATTGATGAATTATTGGACGAATTACATGGAGCAATTTATTTTACCAAGTTAGATCTTCACTCAGGATATCATCAAATTAGAATGAAGACTAAATATATTCCAAAAACAGCATTTTGAACTCATGAGGGTCATTATGAATTTTTGGTCCTGCCTTTTGGCCTTACCAATGCACCTTATACATTTCAAGGGCTGATGAATTCCATTTTCAAACCCTTCCTTAGAAAATTTTAAAGGTATTTTTTGATGATATACTAATCTACAGCAGGTCTTGGAAAAATCATGTTCAACATGTTGACAGGGTGCTCAAACTATTGGAGGAGAAACAATTATATGCAAAAACCTCCAAATGTTTCTTTAGAGTACAAGAGATGGAATATCTGGGTCATATTGTATCTCGTGAGGGTGTTAAGGTAGACCCTAACAAAATTAAAGCCATTAAGGAATTGAAAGTCCCCACAACCATAAAGCAGTTGCGAGGATTTATCGAGTTAACAGGGTATTATAGCAAGTTTGTTAAGAATTATGGGAGAATCGCAGCACCTCTAACAACATTATCGAAGAAAGATGTTTTTTCATGGACTCCTAAAGCAACTAAGGCCTTTGAACATCTTAAAGAGGCAATGTCCCTAGCATCGTCCTAGCTACGCTGTATCACACAAAAACCTTTATTGTGGAATGTGATGCCTGGTGAAATGGAATTGGTAGGTTTTGAAGGAAAGGAAGACCCATTGCTTTTGAAAGTCATCCAATCAAAGGAAAATATTTACATAAACCTATTTATGAGAAGGAAATGTTAGCAATACTGCATGCACTAAAGAAATGGCGAACTTACCTAATGGGAAGACACTTCAAGGTAAAAAATTATCATGATAGTCTTAAACACTTTTTGAAACAAAGACTATCGTCAGAATAGCAACAAAAATGGGTCACAAAGATGTTGGGTTATGACTTTGAAATAATCTACAAAAAAGGAAAGTTTAATGTTCTTGCAGATGCACTCTCAAGAAAGAATGAAGAGGTGGAAGCATTGCTTTGTGCCATTTCTATTATCCAACCAGACTGGATAACCGAAGCAAGAGATGAAAGGAAGAAGGACAAAGATGTATGGACACTCATTCAAAAGTTGCAGAAAGATCCTAGTACATCTGATAAATTTAGTTGGAAAAATGATTCCTTATGGTACAAAGATCGCTTATATATTTTTAAGAATTCCCAAATAAAACAAAATATTCTTCTGGAATTGCACACTTCTCCTTTAGGAGGTCACTCGGGATTTTTAAAAACTTACCACAGGGTGAAGAAAGAATTTTTTTGGGATGGCCTTAAATCGGATATTCAAAAGTTTGTGACGGAATGTTTGGTTTTCTAGCAGATTAAAGTTGAGACAATTAAGACCCCGGGACTTCTACAACCTTTATCCATTCCAAGTCAACGTTGGGAGGAGATTTCAATGGATTTTATCACAGGTTTACCTAAGTCCGAAGGAAATAATGTCATCATGGTGGTAGTTGATAGGCTTATCAAGTATGCACCCTTTTGTGTATTATCTCATCCATTTAAAGAAAGTACAATTGCTACTACATTTATGGACACAATTCAAAAACTACATGGAAACCCAAGGGTTATTGTGAGCGACAGAGATCCCATTTTTACTGGAAATTTTTGGACAGAGTTATTTTCTTGTTTGGGTACTCAATTAGCTCATATCTCATCTTATCATCCTCAATCCGATGGTCAAACTGAGATAGTAAATAAATGTTTGGAAGGATATCTTCGTTTTTTTGTATATGATAAACAAACACAATGGGTCAAGTGGTTACCTTTAGCTGAATGGTGGTATAAAAATTCCTTCCATATTGCAGCAAGAATGACCCCAATTATGGCACTTTATTGATATCATCCACCATCCATCACATCATATTTAAGAGAAAATTTGAAGGTTCAAGAAATGGAAGATCACATCGAGCATCAATAAGAAGTTCTCCAACCCTTAAAGGACAACCTAAATTTGGCACAAAATCGAATGAAACAATAGGCAGATCAACATCGCAGTGAGAGACGTTTTGATGTAGGAGACTGGGTATTTTTACTGGGCCACAACCATGAATATAAACAAATGTCCTCAAGCAAGCTAATAAGGATAATAAATTATCACTGTGTTGCTCATGGTCCTTACAAGGTGTTGCAAAAAGATTGGTACTATGGCACAAATTGGAGCCTCCTCGCTCTTCGCAAGTGCATCCAGTTTTCCATGTTTCATGCTTAAAGAAGGTTATAGGTGAAAATCTTCCAGTTCAAACAATATTGCCAGAACTTGATGAGGAAGGAAAAATCATATTGGAACATGAAGCGGTCACGAAAACAATAACTTGACAGCTACGAAATCGATCAATTTCAGAGTATCTCATCAAGTGGAAGAACTTACCCACTGGAGATTCTACATGGGAGGACGAGAATTTTACAAGGTACACCTATAGCTACTCAAGCATTGAGGACAACACTTTTTGAAGGAGAGGGGCATGTTAGGTCACTATATTACTAGTATAGTCCCTTATTGTTATTATTGTAACCCTTATTGTTATTATCGTACTCCCTTGTAACCCCCATTTTGTTATTATTATGCCCTTAAATTATTATTGTTAGGTCGGCTAGGATTACATTGTGGCCCACTAGGTTTACATAGCTACATGGACTCCTATATATAGAAAGGAGGTTTTGTAAATTGTATCATCCAAGAATTGTTCATTTATGTAATGTATTGGTGGTTGCCCCCTCGAAGTGGCTTATTTCTAAGGCTTTGATATCTATTTTCTTCTATTTTTGGATCTAGTTACACAACATACAAGGAAATCTATATCTGTTTTTGGTCGCGGCACCGCCCAACCCCTCGTCGGGGGACCGCTAGCCCCCGAACTCCCCGCCCGTGGGGCCGCCCCCCGATTCCCCGCGCGTGGGGGACAAGTCCCCCCCCCCCCCCCCGCTGCAGGGTTGTACATTTTTCTTAGGGTATACATCCAGCTAAAATAAGGATCTCTGAATCAGGATGAAAATCAAGCTCCACACCCAACAATCTCCCACTTGGAGACCGATTGTAGCACCTCCACCGCTACTTCATTTGCTGGAAAATGACTCCTCTTTGGACCTGGTTGTTTCTCATATTTATCGTCATCCTTGAAGACCAATTGAAACTGAGCATATTCTCAGTTTCTCCGTGGTTACAACTTTTGTCACCATATCTACAGTATTATGGCTAGTGTGTATCTTTTCTAGCTTCAACTGTCCATCTTCCAATACTGGTCGTATGAAATGGTACTTGAGTTGTATGTGTTTTGTCCTGGAATGAAATGCTAATTTCTTTGCAATATTAATGGAACTTTTTCTATCACTATATAACGTGCCCATATCAAGTTTCTTACCCAATTCATCCATAAACCTTTGTAACCAAATCATTTCTTTACTAGCCTCTGTAGCAGCAACATACTCTGCTTCTGTTGTTGAAAGTGCAACAACACTTGGGATTTTTGAACCCAATCGACCTCTTGTTCCACCTAAGCGTAAATAAATATCGTGGTAGTGTTCCTCCATTATCTCTATCACTCGCTATATCTTTTTCAATACATTCTCAGAGATAATGTTTGAAAACCACTTCAAAACATAATGCTTGATTTGTGGTACCTCTCAAATATCTGAGAATCCATTTTACAGACATCCAATGTTCTTTTCCTCGATTATTCATGTACCTACTTACAACTCCCATTGCATGTGCAATATCACGCCTTGTGCAGACCATTGCATACATTAAGCTTCCAACTTCTGATGCATATGGAACTTTAGACATATAACCCATGTCTTCTTGGGTATTTGGGCACATCTCCTTACTACGTTTGAAATGGCTAGCAAAAGGTGTATTAACTGGTTTTGCATTGTGCATATTAAATCTTTTCAACACCTTTTGTATGTACTCATTCTGAGACAGTGTTAATTTTTTATTTTTCCTATCTCTAGTTATTCTCAAACCAAGGATCTGTTTTGCAGCTCCCAAATCCTTCATTGCAAATTAATTTGCCAATTTTTGTTTGAGCACATTTATTTCCTGCATGTTAGACCCTGCAACAAGCATGTCATCTACATAGAATAACAATATAATATAGCTACCATCATTTTTCTTTTTTAGATAAACACAATGATCAGAGTTACATCTAGTATAACCTTGTTTAGACATAAACTTGAAAAATTTTAGATACCACTACCTTGGAGCCTGTTTTAAGCCATACAAGCTCTTCTTTAACCTGCACACTAGTTTTTCTTTCCCTTTGACCTCATATCCTTCTGGTTGCTCCATATAGATCTCTTCCTCCAAATATCCATGAAGAAATTTTGTCTTTACATCTAATTGTTCAAGATGTAAATCTTCCATTGCTACAAGACTTAAAATAGTTCTGATTGAAGTCATATTAACAACAGGAGAAAATATTTCATCAAAATAAATACCTTTCTTCTGTGCAAACCCCTTCACCACAAGTCTAAATTTGTACCTTTGTTTTACTCCATCTTCTTCCTTCAGCCTGTAAACCCAATTATTCTGCAATGTAGTTTTACCTGTAGGCAACATGACTAAGTCCCAAGTTTGGTTATGCATTAAGGAGTCCATCTCTTCTTCCATGGCTAGCTCCCACTTCTTCCTACTTTTAACCTTCATTGCTTCTTCATAACATTCGGGTTCACCACAATCAGTCAGCAATAAATAATATAATGAAGGAGAGTATCGTTCAGGGGGTCTACTTATCCTGGTAGATATTATAACACCACTTTCAGGTGTTTGAGGTGCCTATTGTTGTTGTGGTGGTTGTCGCTGCTGTGGTTGTTGATTATTATTATTTTTCAGGAACCTTTAATTTTTCAGTTATCTCATCAAGAACCATGTATTCCTTGCTTTATTTTCCCTGTTTCTTTTCCTGCAACTGATTCTTATACAAGAAAATTTCATTGAATATTACATCTCTGCTCCTAATGATTTTGTAATTTTCATAATCATATAAGCGATAACCAAAATTATTAACACCATATCCAATAAAGGTACATTTCTTTGATTTTGCCTCAAGATTTGTTCTATTTTCTTTATTAATATGGACAAAGGCCTCACAACCAAAAGGCTTTAAAAATGAGTAGTTTACCTTTTTACCTGTCCATGCTCCTATGGAATACCACCATCCAAGGAACTTGAAGGCCCTATGTTTATTAGATAAATAGCAGTATCTACAGCATCTACCCAAAAATGTAAAGGCAATCCTGCATGCAATCTCATGCACCTCGCACGCTCCATGATTGTTCTGTTAATCCTTTCTGACACACCATTTTCTTGTGGTGTTCTTGGAATTGTCTTCTCTCTACGAATTCCATGCTCTGAACAGTACCTATCAAAATCCGTGTTGTAATATTCACCTCCATTGTCTGATCTCAGACACTTCAACTTCTTTCCTGTCTCAATCTCAACCAAAGCTTTCCATTTCTTGAAAGTATCAAATACATAAGATTTATTTTGAATACAATAAATCCAAGTTTTTCTATTTGCATCATCAATAAACGTAACATAATAGTGAGAGCCACCGAGAGATGATACCTGAGCAAGTCCCCATACATCTGTATGCACAAGCTCCAATTTTTCACTCTTCTTTTCTTTCCCAACTCTGAGAAATATGACTCTCTTTTGTTTTCCATAAATGCAATTCTCACATAAATCCAAATCAACATTCTTCAAACTTGGCAACAAATTTCTTGAGTGAAGAATCTTCATCCCTTCTCACTCATGTGTCGGAGCCTATGATGCCATAATGTTGCATCTGCTCCTTTGGAAGTTAAAGCATTAACAGAGTTACAAATACCATTGCATAAATACAATATACCAACCTTTTCACCTTTTGCTATTACCAGGGCTCCTTTGGTGACCTTCCAAGCTTTATCTGTGAAAGTTGTCACATAACCTTCACCGCCTAACTACCCTGTTGAAATCATATTTTTCTTTAGATCTAGAACATGCCTTACCTCCTTTAATAGCCATTGGTTTCCATTCTACTATTTTACAAGAACCTTACCCATTCCAACAATTTTATAGGGTTTATCATCACCTAAACGGACTTGTCCAAAATCTCCTTGAACATAGTCATGAAAATATTTCTTATCAAGTGTGGCGTGGAATGAGGCCCCTGAATCTACTGCCCAAGAATCAATAACATTTTTGAAAGAAAGAATCAAAGCATCTTGTAACACATCACCTATCACATTTGCTTCATGATTGTTTTCTTTTTGCGCGTCTCCTTATTTTCCCTTCCGAGATCTACAATCTTTCTTTAGGTGTCCTTTCTTTCCGCATTTCTAGCACACTATCCCCGATCTGGACTTGGATCTGCCTTTTCTTGATTTACTGCGATATCCTGAGCTCTTTCCTCCTTCCATTCTCCTTCCCCTTGAATCTGCACTCAAAGCATTACCCGATGTCTCACTGGAGCTTTTCCATCGCATTTCCTCACTAAGGATAGCACCAACAACATCATCAAACTTTAAAGTAGTAGATCCAGAGACAGAGTTACTAATGGTCATTACTAAACCATTCCAACTCTCTAGCAATGAGCACATAAATAACAGAGATCTAACTTCATCATCAAATTTTACCCCTTGCTGCATCCTAATTAACCGATAAATCGTATTAAAATCATTTAAATGGTCTCAACAGATTCAATTTCTTCCAACATATTCATGTTAAATATTTGGTTTCCATAAGAAATACCTTGTTTGAGGCCGAGGGTTTTTCATACAGTTTCGCCAACGTCTGCATCAAACCCTCTGTTGTTGTTTCCTTCGAAATATTGAAGGCGACTGATGCCGCAAGACACAACCGTACTGTTCCGAGTGCCTTTCTATCGAGAATGTTCCATTCCGCGTCTGTCATGGTCATCGGCTTCTTTGTTTTTCCGCTCAATGGTAGGTACAGATCTTTCTGATACAGATAATCTTCCATCTGCATCTTCCACAGCGCAAAGTTTTGGCCGTTAAATTCCTCGACCCTAAACTTACCATCGTCCGCCATTGCTCCCACTCGAACCAGGAACCCTTCTTTCCTGATTATGTAGCTATCAATTTGCAAACATACCCTTCGGCTACTACTAATAAGACAGTAAAATTATATATTACAGAGCAATGCAATACATAAAATATGCGGAAAATACAAGCACACAAAACACATAAAACCAGAGAGACACAGATATACGTGGTTCACCCAGTTTGGGCTACGTCCACCCCGAACAACCAGTCCTTCCTTTCTATTATCCAGCAAAAATGAAGAGACAAAACCTACAGCAGATCCGCTGTAATATCCTTTTTTCTCTCTCACAGTCTCCCTTTACCCTTCCCACCCGCAGAATACACTAGTAATACATGTACCGCAATACAATACCCTCATACAAAGATCATCATCCACCTAATGAATGGCCCAGATTGAATAGAAATTACTATACTTTTACAAGGCAATTTTACATTTGTTTTTAGCTTCGAGGGAGCTGCCCCCAAAACCCCCGTCGGGGGACCGCTGGCCCCCAGACCTCCCAGCTGGGGGGTCAGCCCCCCCGGACTCCGCGGGGGGGACAAGACCCCCCCCCCCCGCTGCAAGGGTGTACAATTTTCCTGGGGTATACATCTAGCTAAAACAAGGATCTCTGAATCATGATGAAAATCAAGCTCCACACCCAACACCTTATGGATGACTTTTTTGGGTATAATCAGATTAACATTCTCCCGGTCGATCAACATAAGACGACTTTTATCTATTCTTGGGGTACCTTTGCATACAAGAAATTCCATTTTGGCTTCAAGAATGTTGGGGCCACTTTCCAGCAAGCGATGTCCTATGCTGACCCCCCGGACCCCGCGAGGGGGAAAAGTCCCCGCCGCACCCCCCCCCCGCTGCAAGGGTGTACATTTTTCCTGGGGTATACATCCAACTAAAACAAGGATCTCTGGATCAGGATGAAAATCAGGCTCCACACCCAACACCTTATGGATAGATTTTTTAGGTATAATCAGATTAAAATTCTCCTGGTCGATCAACATAAGATGGATTTAATTGGTCCTTGGGGTACCTTCGCATACAAGAAATTCCCTTTTGGCTTCAAGAATGTCAGAGCCACTTTCTAGCGAACGATGTCCCACACTTTTCATGACATTCGTCACATCATTTAGCCTTACCTGGATGACCTTCCAGCTCATTCAGCTAAGCATAGGGACCATCCAGACCATCTTCGTCAGATCTTTCTTCGTTGTCGACACTACAACATTCGACTTAATCTGCATAAGTGTGTCTTCTGCGTCGATTTTGGTATAATTTTAGGGTTTATCGTATCTAAAGACGGAATTCGCCTCGATCCACTTAAGTTTGAGGCTATTGTTAATCTCCCCTCTCCATCTTCATTACATCAGTTGCAAAGTCTGCAAGGTAAGGCCAATTTTCTACGTTGTTTTATATCGAACTATGCCGAAGTAGCTAAAGGGTCCACGTGAATTTTGAAACAGGACGTCCCTTTCTATTGGGATGAGGTTTCTCAACAATATTTTGATACACTCAAGACATTGTTGGTCAACTCTGCTTTGTTACTTCCTCCAAATTATCATCGTGATTTTTCCCTCTACTTAGTTGCCGCTTTTAGTACAATTTCCATGGTTTTGGTTCAAGACGATGATGACAGTCATGAACATGTCATTTATTACCTGTCTTGTAACCTTCTTAATCCTGAAACATGTTATGCTCATGTCGAGAAGTTAGCACTGGCTGCGGTCCAAGTCGTCCAACGCTTTTGTCATTATATCCTTTTGCGTACGGTGACTGTGATTTATGATTGCAACCCCATGACCTATATTTTGTCTTGACAATTTCTGGGGGGAAAATACTCAAAGTGGATCGTTATCCTCCAAGAGTTTGATTTGGAATTTACTACTGCCAAATCAAATAAATCTCTAATTTTTGCTGATTTGATTTGTTCCTCCCCTTCTGACTCTGCTCCATTTCGTTCTGAGGACCATATTACGGACGATACACTTTTCTTGATTAGCACCCTTTATCCCTGGTACAGTGATGTAATTTTATATCTCCAGACTTCCACATTCCGGTCTGAGTTGACAAGGGATGCTCGCCGTCGTATCCGGCATCACTCGCAACCTTATCGTATAGTCGGAGATACGCTCTATCACGTTGGAGTTGATTCCATACTCCATCGATGTTTGACCCTCGAGGAAGCTGAGAAAGTGTTGAATGATTGTCACAATGGTGCCTATGGTGGTCACATGTCTGGTTACGCTACTGCACAAAAGATACTTCGTGCTAGGTATTTTTGGCCTTCCATTTTCAAAGACTGTATTGTCGCAGTTTGTAAATTCCATGATTGCCAAATTTATCAATTCAAGATGCATGCGCCACCTGTTCCCCTTCACCCTATCATTACCATTGGTCCCTTTGCCAAATGGGGCATTGATTTTATTACGTGTAACCCTCACTCGGCCGGGGGGCATGCTTATATCATCGTAGTCGTGGACTACACCAAATGGGCTAAAGCAATGCCTACACTTGCCGCTGACAGTAAGACAACCGCTCAGTTCATATTCAATCATATTATTTCTAGGTTTGGTGTCCCTCAAGCCATCATTGCCAATCATGGTTCCCATTTTTAGCATTATATGGTGGCAAAGTTGACTTCTAAGTTGGGTCTGTGTCACAAAAGCTCAACGACGTACTACCCTCAAGCCAATGGCCAGGTTGAAACTGTGAACAAATTTCTTGTCACAATGCTTCAGCGTATGATTGGGATCCACAAATAAAACTAGCATCTCATGTTATTTTTGGCTCTTTAGGCATACCGAACCTCAGTGAAGAGTGTGACCGGATTCACCCCTTTTCAGTTGGTTTACGGTCTGGAAGCTACTCTTCCAATTGAATGTGAAATACCTTCACTCAAGCTAGCTATGGAATTACTGCCTAATACTTCATCGGAAGAAGAGCATCTCCTTTACTTAGATAGGTTAGATGAAACTCTTCACTTAGCTTCTTTGGTCATCGATGCACAAAAGAAGCGAGTCAAAGCTCATTTTGATCAATTAGTTTCCCCTCGTTCTTTTGTTGAAGGAGATCTCGTCCTCCTATATGACCAAGCTCATGATAAGATGAGGGCAGGTAAATTTCAACCTATGTGGCATGGGCCCTACATCTTTAAATGTGTGTTGCAAAATGGGGCCTATGAGCTAATTGACTACGAATTTCATCCTCTTGAACAGCCCAGAAATGGGTTGTATCTCAAAAAATATTATGCATGAGTCATTTGTGCATATCAGGTGTACATAGGTGTTATTTTCATTTTTGTACATTTTTTTGGGTGTTGTGTGCTTTGTCAGCATTTTCATGCTTATTGGGTCTTGCTTATTATGCAGATGTCTATTACCCCTTATGTCGGTTTCGCGAATGGTGCTTCCCGCAGTACCAGAAATTTGTCTTTGACGGCTTGGGTAATTTGTAATCCTGCTGGTGAGTTGATAGACCTGTAAGGTATTTGTCTAGGAAGAACTACAAATAATATCACTGAATATAGTGTTGTCATTGAGCTATTAACCGAGGCAATTAATCTCGACATACGCGCGTTTCTTGTAAATCTATATTCATAGCTTGTTGTTCTACAACTCAATAATCATTATTCGGTTATAAATCCATACATTCTGAGATTGTATTTACGTATTTTTTTGTTGGAAATACATTTTGATTTCATTACTTATCAACATATTCCTAGATGAATGAACATGTTAACTGATACAGTGGCTAACATTGTATTAGATAGACATTTGCATCATTTGTAAAAACATCATCATATGTAAAAATATCCATGTAAGGAAATAGATGTATATATATATTTCATGTTTTCAATTGTGTGCATCATAACATCAAAAAATATGTGTATTTTTATGTTACATCCCGAGACATCATGTCTCGCAAAAATATGCAAATAAAATAAACCTAGGTGTCTAATTAGCATGATGCTCGTGATAACATGTCACAGCTCGTAATAGCCGCCTCAGCAAGCGGTGGATTTGGATAGACACTCCTAAAGTGTGTCTTTGATAAGCACGAGGAACATCATCAAAACGTGCATAATCTGGGACTCCTCGAGTGATCCCCTCCAGGTTGCGCACTATCTCATCTTCCTCGTTGCCCTCACCTTGAGGGTCGAAATCGTGAGGGATACACCTTGCTATTAGTGACATGCCGACAGGTCTCTCTGGGCCAACATTTGCATCACATGGATTTAATGTCAGAACATACATAAACAAAAAAATCATAATACTCATAAAATTAAAAAATTGAGTCTTACCCAAATCTTCGTCCCAATCTTCTCCTTCCGGGAGTGGGAGGTCCGAGTCACCAGTGAATTCTGTGCTATATTAGGGCCAATCCTCCACGACAACCAGTTGTCGATGGAACAAATCAAAAAATTCTCCCCTCCAAGACATCTGTTGGTCACCCCCTACCCTTGGCATCAATGTTGCCCATCGGACCATGCGAGGTTCTCTCGCTGGTGGATTCAGAACTATAACCTCCTATCGTTGAAAAATTGGTAATCATTCCAAGAAGAATGATACCAGGATGGATCCATAACCAAATTGTTTCAGTTTGGTCTTCTTGCCTTTTGTTAATTGGTGCTTCATGTTTATGGTCACCGCCTCTACGCAGTTGAAGAGGGTTGGAGCCATGCAGTCCACAGAAAGAAGCAATTGTGTCTTTTTTGCTTCATGCGATGCTTGCAATCCTGCAGCACGAGTGATGGTATGCAATACCATGCATAGTGTCAAATCCGAGATAGTTTGTATATCAAATTTCCGACTACTGGTTCCTTTTCGTGCTCCTTGACATACCCTGTCTATCACCATGGACATGTTTTCCATGCAGGGCCGAGTACCAAATAGGAGTGGCGCTGCACCTCTATGTGATAATCCTGTAATGAAGTATATGTCGCAAACATCAATCTCAAGTTCCTGATCCTGTAGGATGAACTTCTCTTGATCTTTGTCCCATATACTAATAAGATATTGTAGCAATTCTGGTTGGGCTCAGAGACATGGTGTGAGGAAGAATTTTTTCAAACCAAAGTTCCTGAGGGCTTCCATAACTCCCTCATTTTCCATGCTAATTCATCTTCCTCACTATGTTCCCATTCTTTCCATTCAATGACAATTTTTCCCTGTTCTACCTGCAAACACACACATACAAGTGATATAGTCAATATTTATCCTTTAATTTGTAAAAAAATGGGACATTTAATAAGAATTATTGATTTAAATTGTGTTGCGCCATTGGTGCAATTGTTTCTTAAAAAGTCTCGCCAATGGGCACGCCCTAATGTTAAAAATAGGGTGGTCGGCGCGACTCCATGCCCAAAACCCGCGCCGACTGTGCAGCCCTAGATTTTATAATTTCTCCCCCCAAATTCAAAATTGAAAAATTCAGGAAGAAAGGAATAGCTTAAAATGACAAGAGGGATCTTAGATATTACCTGGAGTTGATGGATTTGTGATTGATGTATTGGATTGGTGGCTATTGTTGCCGCAAGATTGCACAGTAAAATGGGTAAAAGTTGCTCCACAAGAGGTAAAAAGTGAAAAGTAATTTTTTTTTAATATTTTGGCATTTTATAACTTTTTACAACCCTGATTAAGTTTTAAGGCATGTTTTTTCATTATTTTATGATATTATTTTCGAAAAATGGGTTTTATACATGTCTTTTGTGCAGCAACAGGTTTTTATGCGACAATGATGAAGTGACGAGTTATATTTTATACTTTTTCGAACTCGGTAAAAACATGAAAAAGTCACTACTGGAGTCATCTTTCAACTCTTTTCTGACTCTCTAAAATTGAAAATATTTCTAAGACACTTGTCGTTTTGAACTCGTTAAAGGGCTACTAAACGATAGCTACCTAGTATACGTTTACCCCTTTTTCAGGCTGGGATGGATTATTTACGAAAAAGGAATACCTTAGCCTATTGCGACTAAGAGGTTCTCTCAGACACATTTTTCTACCTTTTCGGATGTGTGAGACTACCTACGGAAAGGTACTGCTAGAGTTTTCTTTTTTGCCTTCTTTTCAAACTCTCTAAACATGAAAAGATGTCGAGTTATCCCTTTGTCAAACTCTTTAAACCCTGATGACATCGAACCTCGTTACCATGACGTTATTCGATTTCCTCCTTCCTAGGGCTCTTAAAATGTACTAGGATGCATTTTTCTGAAGGATAAACTTATAGTGCAAGCATATGCTATCCCCTTCAAGCTTTTTTTAAAAAATAATTGGGGTACTTGCCAGAAATGGTGGGGGAAAATGGAACCATATTTTAGTTGTGTTGGCAGTATGTCGCTCTTGAACATGGTACTTGTTTGCATTCGTGTCGGTTTGGGGACATCTTGTTTCATCATTTTTGCCTCCATGGGTTTGGGTAATATCTTTTGACCTCTCATTCGCTCTTTGCCACGTCATCATGAAATCAGATCCTTTGATGTCAAATACTACCAAATCTAGTGTCGTGTTGCTGATATGTTTAAGAGAAGTTCGCCTCTGTAATTTTTTCAACCTCCCTCTGATTCTCTGTTGGTCCTGGTTCACAAACATCATATTCCTCTATCTCGTGTCGATGATGTGGGAAAAATTATGGCCCTCCTTCGACCAGGTCACTTCCTGTCGACCTCAGCTCATTATCCAGGAATCTGATCTAGAGACTCCATTCTGGTACCTTGGAGCCTGCATGCCTTAATGGCAGGTTCTTCACATTCAACGCAAGGTCCACATCATTGTCCTTCGATTGACTGACTCCGCGGGTGTTCGATGCCAAATCACTGTTCACATTTCGTGGATTGTACCTTGTGTACCTTGAGAGCCATTGTCATCATTAGTGGCTTCTCTCATGTCTGTTAACATCTTTCATCATTGGCTGGTAATTAGACTATTTTCTTGCATGTTCGACTTCATCTCATACATTCGGATGCTAGAAATGTTACTTGTTCGAGTCGAGATGGAGTGCAAGACCCTGGATTTAGTCTGATAAGATCCAGGCTGTGGGTTCGTTGTGGATTATCATGACTTATTTCATGACTCTTTGATTGGATGGCTGCGACCATACCTGAGTCTATTTGTTGATATTTACTACTGGATGGTTGTGTCCATACCTAGATCCCAATTTTTATACTCTATTATGGATGGTTGCGCCCATGCCACATGTTCATGTATCAGAGATATCAGTTGTATTTGTAATTGCAGGTTTTCTGACAGTTTTTTTTGGTTCAAACGCGTTCTCATAAAGCATTTCGCCCCTCCCTCTCCCTCGGACCTCATGCTTTAGGGGGCATCCATTACACAACATTTTGTCACTGTCCTTGCAATCCCCAACTTTCACATTGGAGGGTCATTTTGGTGACTAATGCATAGTGTCATGCTTTGCAAATTACATCCTTGCATCCCTTTTGATGAAGGAAACATTCTTCTTGTTGGCATTTCCCTAATCAGAGCTGTGAAAATCCCTATTTTTTCCTTGGCGTGAGTAGCCCTTTACCTCCTCATGCCGACCTGGGAATTTTACACTAAGCCCGCGCCACTTGGCGCTCTATCCCAGTGTGATGCCCGTGCCAAGATATTTATGAATTTTTAAAAAAAAATAGAGGCAGAGGTTCTATTCCAACCACCTCGGGGATGAGTCATTGGGAGTGGCTAAACTGAAACAACCACGGGCCTCCTCCTTTAGCTAGTATTTTCCACCTCCCTTGGAACAATCCTAAAGGATAGGCCTCCCTTCCACATTTGTAGGGATCCCAACCTCCTCCTCTGCCTCTGTATAAACAAGCCTTCTCTCTTTATGAAAACTAGCTGAACTAGATGTAGATGAAGTGCTAAACTTGAGAGGCTAAACTATAGTTGAATAACCGAGTTATTGAGAAGGTAGAACAAGGAGAAATCCGTCGAGAGTTCGCTTATCCTATCCAAATTTCCTGACGAGCTTTGATACATGCTTCACCTGATCCCCGCTGGAGGAGACCGCAATGTCAGAGCATGGCTATGTCTCTTATTTCTACCTTTTAATATAAGTGACTATTGTCTGGTTCATGTCTTGTGTTTTATCTTTATCGAATGCAATATGCTAGTCTTCTCTGATTGACTAGTAGATTTTGGATGAAATTAGTATGTGGGATGTGGTTGTTGTTTTTTGATCTTTTTGCAGGTGTCCAAGTGCGATAAGCGAAGGGATTGTGACTTACTGAATCGGGAGCGATTAGTTCTCATAACCACTACGATTGCCGACAATAGCATTGGACCACAGGTAGGCTATCTTATCGCATCCTCTTTCATTCAAATATCTAGGAACCTATACCTGAGCATGATTCCTTGTTACTAGACCCACCCTAGGGCTAGAGGGATCATCTCTATCTACAGAGAGGATTTACCTACATAACACCATGAGGTAATTATAATTCCAATATTGTTATTGGTCCCACAATTTATCATTACATTTGTAATAACTTAGCCTCACTTAAGTAAACGGAAAATGGAGACAGTTGAGAATAAACCTGGTTATCTAAAACAAATGTGTAGCAATTAATGAGGTGCATGCATCAACGGATCTTATGAAAAGAAAATTACTAGGAAAAAAGGTACAATAGGCCTGAAATCAATATATTAGATGACATGAGCTAGGTTTATTTCAAAAAAAAAGTAATTTCAATCAAAGGCTCTATCAAAACACTATATATCATTCCTCTGAACATTTCAATTCATCTCATCATGGTTGATGCTTAATGCAACAAGGGAAAATTCCACCATGATACAAGCTTGAAATAATAAAACTAAGAGTCATGTGGATACCATGCAAGTGCTATACATCAAGTCTTTAAAATACCAAATAATTATTGTAATACCTAGTGCCCCATATTTAAGGAAACCTAAGAATTTCATTCTTCAAAGTATAATATGATACATAATTTCAACTACAAATCATGCATCATGCCAGTTTCTACTAAGAGTAATACTGCCCAAAAGGTTTGTATGTTGTTTGACCATGAAATATATGTCTATCCATCTCGTGAAAGTATATTTATCCTATGAATTAACAAACAATTCCTAATTACACAACATTTTATTTTGCAAGTCACACACATGAATACAAATTTATAACCATTAATCTACCTAATTCTACCATGCAAATTAGAAATTACACACAACACTGAAATCTTGTAACCATTCACAGAAAGGTGTGTTGTGAGTAGACCAAACATAATTGGGCATAATAGTTAATAAGTCACTTAGCATTGTGTGATTTGAATGGGCATTGGGACACAGTCAATAATTCTCCTCCCATCCATTGATAGGTTGCCAAAAATGTTCCTTTAGGAATTAAAAGAAGTCAATACCTCCATACTCTCAATGGAAGGGTTTAGACTCCTATCCAATTCATAGAAGGAGAAACTCTATCATCTCAAAAGAAAAACAAGAAAATTTATTCTTGGAAAAAAAAGGGAATGGCACCTAAAAGGAAGGGTGATTTGGCTTGGGGCTAGAGATAATAATATAATTTTTTCCATTATTTTGAAAATTACCAAAAAAATATCAACTTATTGTAGAAAATAGATAGAGGGGATGAGTCATGGGTTGATAAGTTTACTAAAACTAATTTTGAATGGGTCTCTCATTTTCAAACTCCCAAACTCTATTCAAGAAGGATAACCAAATTTCCATCAATGCAAATATTAGACTACCTAGTTTATTCCCTATATTTGTAGACCTAGAAGACAATTAATACCCCATTGCAAAGGTAGGGAAGGAGGAATTTCTCAAAACTCTTCACAACACTCTAAAAGACTAGTGCTCTAGTCTATATGGATTACCCATTAAATTTTCCACTGTTACTATGATTTCATAACAAAGGATCTCCAAAATGTAGTGTAAGCCACTTTTTCTACCTTCAACGCCACTTTTGTTGCACTTATTTTGAAGATGGAAAATATAGCTAGATTCAAGAGCTTTCATCCAATATCACTATGAAACAATATCTATAACATAATATCATAAATTATCTTCTGAGGATTGAAAGAAACACTATCTAAAAAGGACTCTCCTGAGCAATTCAAGCTCCTCAAAGGGCACCAAATTCACAGGGTGGTTGGTGTTTCTCATGAAGAGATACACTATGAAAACAAAAAACTTTAAGGCCATGGTAAATAATTATACCTATACAAGGCCTTCAATAGAGTTAGATGGCTCTTCCTTTGACTCATTCTCATTCATTTGGGGTTCAACTTACACTTTGTGTTTGGTCAATTTAGTGTGTCCTAAATTGCTACATTAATTTTTCAATCCGGGATTCGTAAGCTGACGAAGTGTGGCGCACTACATGTGCAAGATAACCTATCTCTTACTTTTTGTCGTTTTTGGTTTTTTTTCTTTTTATCTTGGTTGGTTTCCTAATGTGAGATGGAAATTCTAAAAGAAAAGTATGGATATAAATGTTCAAGGCAATGATGTCCTTTATAATGATTTCCCAAACTTCAAACTTAAAAAGGATTTTAAAATATGCAATGAAAAAATTAATTCCTAAAAGAAAATGAAAATGTGCCACTATTCTAGTTAAACAAACAGTGAACTATTGATCATGAAAACCATTACCCTTGCTGCTGTCTAAACACAAAAGAAACTGTACTCAAATAAAATATTGCAAGTAAAGTAAAACGAAAATAAAATTACGTAACTCATATTCTGACCCCTCACCATTAGTCTCGCTATGGCTTTCGGAGGTAATCATAAACAACTTGAGCAATTTGATATATAATTTGCAGAAAAATAAACTAATATCAAATTACACACTCATCAATCCCTCACCATTAGTCTCGCTATGGCTTTCGGAGGTAACTAATAATGACATGAGAAATTTAATATCTAACTTGCAGAAAAATAAAATAATATCAAACTACACACTCATACTTCAATTCCTCACCATTAGTCTCACTATGGATTTCAGAGGTAACTGATAATGACATGATCAATTTAATATCTAAATTGCAGAAAAATAAACTAATATCAAACTACACACTCATACTTCAATCCCTCACCATTAGTCTCGCTATGGCTTTCGGAGGTAACTGATAATGACATGAGCAGTTTAATATCTAATCTAACTAGTAAAGCAAATGTACAAAACTGAAATGAATAAAACAATGCTGGAATTAAGAACTAAGAAAAAGAAATCAGCAGAAGGACAAGATTGATTCCATGTCATTAGTCATTATAAAATGATGTGAAAATGCCTGGGCTGCCTATTGTAATCTGGAACAAAAACACTGATCAGTTAACAACAATATAAAGCATGAAATATTATGGACAGAAGTAAAACGTAAAGCATGAAAGATGTAATATATATACACATGAATGACTATGGCACAATGAACGTAAGGAAATGAAGCATGAAACTATACAGTAATACACAAAACCTCGGCGTGTGCAGGGGCCCTCTGCACAATCCTCGGGAAGCAGCTATCAAACACAAATTGTGCTTATGAACAGAGTCTTCTTATATATTCAAAATGTGGTCATAACAGAGAAATAATGTCACAGCACAGTGGCAATGCAATTACATTACAGAGCTAACTATTATGCGTATGAGAACACATTATTTATAACAGAGGGTGATATAACTAATTCCCTAAAGTCTGCGCTGATAGAAGACACGTGAACAACCACGTCCAGAAATCTAGCATCATGGCTGCCATGAAGATTAAATCTATGGAAAGTGGTTGTTGGATTCGGCTTATGGAGCCATTTACAGGTGTTGATATGTCTCCCGTGATTTAGAAATGGCCACGCAAGTCTTCACGTGATGAAAAACAGAGTTCTGTCACCGTGGGACTCTTCGGTTGACCACCACTTGGCTACCTTTGACCACAACCTTCTTAGGTGAATTCGACTGAGCCAATAGGACTCGATCCATGTCCATGTCATTTCCAACTTGCCCATGTGGCTCGATTTTCTTGAAGACTCTTGCAATATAGACTTTAACAAAATGGCTGCAGAAAGTTGCAGCAGCTGCGGAAAGTGACAAGATTCCGCAGCTCAATGAGAAAAAATCTAATTCAAACAGCAGACACAAAACATAGTTAAAAACCACTTTAAATGCTCTTTTATAATTAATATGCAATGATATTGATGACTTAGAAGGTCCAGGTGATGGAAAAGGTCTAGAAAGGTGTATAAGAAAGATGCAAGTTTGGGACTCAACACTTTGTGCCGTGGGTAATGGCTTGCACTTAATCTATTTCCTTCTCAATTTTAATCAACAGGTCAACTTCAACATTATTCAATTATAAAAGAGGTACTTGTTAAGGATTTCCTCTCTCCCCCTTAGTCCTCCTCCTTGTAGCACAAGGATTAAACAAGGAATTTAGGGAATATTCAAAAAACAACTCTTTTAAAGGTATCTTAATTGGCAATTCATACTCCATTTCTCACTTTTTCAAATGACATCTTAATATTCTTCAATAGTTCCAAGTTTATGGTGGATAAACTAAAATAACTTTTAGACTTACTCTGCACAATGATGGTTATGTTGATAAAATCTTCAAATTCTCTAGTTATTAGCTGGGGTCTCTCTAAACCCAAGAAGCACTATATAAATCATATTTTCCCTTTCATGACCTCTACCTTTGAAGTCATATTAATTATTTGGGTTTCCACATAAATATTAACTTATATATAAAGGATACTGTCATTGGCACATAGCCAAGATAAAAAAGAACTAAATTCTCATTACAACATATGGTTTCCACGCAGTACCCACCTAATTCTTGTAAAATTATTCGTTGACCCTTGAGGCCATCCCAATTGACTACATGTCTCTTGCTTGGATACTGAAACGCATCCTCGACAAAATCTACCAGCTCTGGTATTGTTTTATTGGATAGAAATCTAGGAAAATAAGGGATATCATTGGTCTCCTATAGAAACCTAGAAATCCCTAAGATATAAGGGAGTTATGATTGTGAAAACTTATTTTGAAGACTTTTCTAGGGAAAATATTTTTGGTCACAAATCATGAAAGAAAATTATCTCATACCCCTATTCATCAAATACTAGATTCAATCCTAAAATGAAAAAAGTCCAAAACTCTTCTATCATTTGGAAATTCACCATCATCACTTTCCCCTTAATTGGGAATTGGATAATTTGGAGGGTTGGGAAGAGGGACAAGGTCCAACTTTGTTGTGACCCCTAGATTCAAAGAAAATATCAACATAGTTGTGACCCATGGATTGAAAGCAAATATCAACATAGATTGATCCAGAAACCTGTTTGCAACCAAAAAAAAATATATAAGGGAAGTTGATAATCTACCCAAGGATGGCTTGGAGATGCAAGAAGAAACTTGGGGGATCAAATAATCCATGAAGACCTTAAATATTTTTTTGAATGTTGTAGAGATAAAATGTGTGGTTTATGTTATTTTTTTAGCTACACTATGGTACTGATGTTTCTTGGTTATAGTTGCTGATAAAGAGATATTGTAGCCCCTAGAACAGCAATAGCTTTATGTAATTTTTTATTTTTTGGCTCCACATTGATTTCACAATAATCCAACTTTTTTTCAGACCCATGCCTCTCAGTATCTTTAGAATTTTACCCAACAGGGATGGATTATGGAGATACCAGTCATGGTATTCTTCTCATGTAATTTTTTTATCCCTCTAAAAAAATTACTCAATATTTTTCTTTCGCTAAAAAAAAACAGCTAAATGAATTATGTCTTCTTGACACTTGAAATATTAGGAAAACATAGTTGTACTTCTCATACCACTTTCATTCTTTATTTTCACCCAGAAGCTTCTTATTGTTTCATGTTATCAGCTACATTGATAAGTAATAATTTACACAACTATGGGATCCTTTACATTGACAACAAACTGTACATATAAATACACTATGATAATTAAAATTAAAATTACTTTTGTGGAAAGGAGATAGTCATATTTAAATGTTACAAATTGTTAAAAAGACAATGGGAAGTGGATTTCCAACATTTTTCAAAGATATTAGATATGAAAACTTAGCATTTAATGAGATACCATACACTCCTAAACCTAACATGTAACCAATTTTAGTTTCCTATGGTTGAGGAAAAAATGAATAATCAAATAAAGAACAATGAAAGAGATGAATGTGTCTCAGAAATCAGGAAAGAGAGAAAAATATAATAAGTATACTTCGAAGGGATGGAAATTAACTAGGATCAAAAAAGGGCCTAAGGCCAAGCCTCTCTTGAAAGGTAATAGACCACTTAAATTTATTAAGCACCCTCAAATGTCTTGGGAAATTCTCTTTAAATATATGGTTAGAACAAGTTCTTACTTGTTGATGATATATCTTTTAGTTGCTTACTTTTTTATGCCGTCCTCTTTAGATTCTTTTTTCTTTGACTTTATTTTCTTTAGTCTATTACATCCTTTCCCAATTGACCTAATTTTTTCCAGCTGCAAATCACATCCTCCTAAATTAGTTGAAATTCCATCATCTTTTTCCACTGAGAATGTGGAAGCAGACCTTTCAACTAGTTTGATCCCATAAATTTCTGAATTATATTCATCCCCACAAATCCCAAAAACATTCTTGTTAGAATAACCCTCTACTTGACCACGTGAATCCCCTTGAGCATGAGAATAATTTATCATTACATAATAAGAAACACTGGCTTGGAAATTGTCCTTCCTTGAAAATACCTGTCTCACTTGATTCCCCTCATGGTTGAATGGTTTACCATTGTCTATATCATTGAAACTATATATAAACTCGATTTGTAGACATTCAATTTCAATATCACCTTGGGCATTGTATCTTCTCTTCCTGGAAACTTCATCTCACATTCCTCTCCAACATTGTATCTGAGACTCATCTATTTTTATAGTAGAATTTCCAGGACACCTTGCTGAAGAGAAATATTCAAGCTCTGTACCTCTTACTTTCTCAAGTAAGACAAACGTATCTCCATTTTCCAATTCCACTTGTTTCTCACCCATTGACAATCCATCCAAGATATTCAACACCGAACAACATAATAATGGGAAACCACCTTAGCTTATGAGTCTATGAATCCTTTTCCAGCTGGATTCAAACCCCCAACGCTCCCCCACATAACACAACATGGGACATCCACAACTTATGAGTTATGTTTTTTTCCAATAGTATTCGAACCCTAGAAACTCCCCCCAAACAATAATTCTTCAAGCACCACTCAATTCTACAGTTTCTATCCAAATTATAATATTCAGTTGTACATAATTTTTTTTATGTGATTAAAAAATAGTAATTGAAGAAATTAAAACCCACACAAACGTTCAAAATGTAAAGCATATATAAATACATTTTTCTGCTTGAGGATGGACATAGCTCGTGTTTTGATATAATTCTGAGAAGGACAGGGTTGGGTCTTCTTGAGCTCCAATTTCTTCATATTTTCATTCATAACATCACATATCTTGTTCATCTACCCCAGCCAAAAAATAAATTACATAGTATATTCCATCACAGATTCATATTTTCATCATCCATGGAAGCTACATTAAACATGTAATGATTTCTTAAACACTTAGCTTGTTATAGTCATATTCCATAGATGGAGGAGGCGTGGCCTTCTTCTTCTTATGGAAACTGAATAATTGCTTCATCACCTTTACCTGAGTTGAATTATCATCAGTCCATCACATTTTTCTGAGTCAAACTCTCCAATGCACTATCTATATCGATGATAAGGTGTTATGTATCCCTTGTACCTATGAGAGAGTATTAAGGTTCCCCTTCTACAGCTCTATTGTATTATGCTATTAAAAAAATGTTATGCTCGTTTTGTTTTCCTGCAAATCCTCCTTGGATATACCTTGTTAAAATTCAATGAAATTCAAATGAGTAAAAATAATTTTAAGTGAAGGCTCCTAAACTTTTACCATAATGTAAAAAAGAAAATTGTTGTGATATTTTACATTATATGTTGTAAATAATGTTCCATTCTGAAAAATTATTTCCAAAAAAGAAAAGAAATAGAATTAAATCAATAATAAAAAAAGGGGATAAAAAATAGATATGTGAAAAAAAAACAAAAAATCAAAAAACATGAGAAAAGGAAAAAGGATAAAAGGCCCCATAAAAGATTAAATTTATAAGAGTGAGCAAGCCTAAATTCCACTCAAGAAATCAAAAAATGCATCAATAGATACTTAGGAATTTTTTAAATAAAGTGTGCTACTAGATAAAATGAAGCATTGTAATAGGTAAGTTGGTTAACTAGGATAATCTTATTGTTTAATTGTGATTAGGCCAATATTAAATGAGAATTAGGTTAGGGTAAAAATAAATTAGCCACACTGCATAAACGTGGTTAATTAGCAATAAAACAAATATTAGTAACCTTAGGGAAAAATCAAAAGAAATAGGCTTGCTAGTGTAAATGCGCCTTTTGGAAAAAATAGTTTAATTTAAGTTTAGTTAATCATGTATTTTAAACCATGATTAAAAATTGTAATATGATCTATCTTGATGTGACGTTTTGTCATTATGTAATAAGGTGTGGTTAATTTTTGATGGGCTTGATCTAGCCCACCTAGATCGACGATCGTTGGGACACCCCGCACTCCCCATCCCCATCCGAAGTTTATCCATTTTGGGTGGGGGGTTTCTGGGATAACAGTCTTCTTGATACTGCCTCAGGTGGCATGGCATCTTATCCTTCACCCCGCACTCCCCCCACTTGCAAAACTAGTTACTTCTCACCCCCCCCCTCGCCTCTGAAATCGTTATCCTTTCCCGCTCATCCTCCCAAATAATTTTCCCTCCACTACGTTCATATCCTGCCACGCAGAAACATTCTAGCCATCTCTTTCCTAAATGTTGGACGATGAATCTTCCCGTGAATTTTTCCTTCTACCTATTCTCTTGTTACCAAAATACTCGTTTTTCCCATCCATTGATCAAATACCCGTTAAACATTTATTCTCCGTACTCCTAATAATAACTAAATCATAACAAATGGGCATCCAAAAAACCATAAAAGTCTAATTCTATAACCAACACAGGTTCTATTTTCTCAGAGTCGTGACTGATTAATGCCATAGAATATTGTCACCAGAGCAGTCGTTCAAAGAAATCATTCAACTTTTTAGACATTCGTAAAGTTAATTTCATAGTAACCAGGTAATTACAACCTTTATCCATATATTCCTTCTGAAATTATGCCTTCTCACAAGTAAAATTTCTTTGTAGTGAATCCCATGCTTCCTCTAGTTGTAGATGTAGATCACTAGCCCCTAGTTGATCAACTGCATCAAATTGTTGAGACCGACTGTGAGTTCAATCTGTACGAAATCCACAATTGCCTTAAGAAAAAATACCTTGACCTCACGGATGATCTAGGATTGTGGGAGTCTTCTCTACCTCAGTTTGTTTTCCCTCAAACATACCACTTCCCAGAGTTTGTGACTTGGTGTCAATCCAGGTATCTTCCCAGCAAAAGAACCATTGTGGCCCAAAATGGTGAAGTCCTTTTCGCCATTAATGGTGATTCGATTTCTCAAATTCTCCAGGTCCAGAATATAGATTCCATGCAAAATTTCCATCCATACATACTCATGGAAATTTATAACAAACTTTATTTTCCTAAAAGTACCAAAATATTTGAAACTTTTATACCAAATAATGCTCAACTACCCAAAACCAACCTCCCTTATCCCTCTTCCATGTTCAGTGAGGTAACCAAGCAAATAATTTCCATGGTTGCATGCATGTTAGGATACCATTCATACTAGTGGGTTGATGAAATCATCTTAACCTTCCTCTTTGTCTTTTCCTCAAATGAAAAACCTCATATTATTTTCTGTTACAGTGAATTTTTGGCATAAAAGACTCATAACCAATTCATGAAATTCTCGACTGAAGGATTTTTCATGTATTCATCAATTCTAGTTTATTTTTTTCTTTATTATCATCTAGACAGGTTTCCCTTTCATCTACAAAAACTAGATAGTCAAGGGAACACACAATCATTTACTCACTAGACCAGCCTAGTTAAGAACAACAACACTGAATTCAGCTTTAGGGATTTTGTAGATTATTTTTTACATGTAGCTTCCAGTTTGTTGAATAGTGATGCAGAGCCCAAGATACACCCATAAATCAAAAGGATTTTGCAACTGAGTGACCAAACCAAAATATGGGATTGGTATTTGTACCAATCTTACATGGAGATTAGGATATATGGCTGTGAATTACCACCTTAAAAACTTCTAAAGTTTGTACCATTTAGACTCTTTTCCTTGAAATACATCATACAAATGATCAACATGGATCAAGTACATTTCTTGGTAGAAAATAAGAAAGTGAAATTATAAATAAAGACACAAATTAAACCATTCATCTGTAATACCAGAGTAGTAGGACATCATGCAGATTATATGTTGCTATAGATGAACTTCAAACACAGTTTTACATCGTCCTAGAACCCTCTTGGTTGATTTCAAAGCTAAGGTTGGAGCAACAATATGATCCTTATACACATACCCCGAGACCAGACATAGATTAGTTTTTGAATCAAGAACACTCACAGGAGAACACCTTGCAAGAGGCTGAAGAACATGTGATGTCAACAAGCAATACTCCATCATAGTAGGAAAAATATGGGAAGAGAGTAAGGGAAAAAATTTCCCTTACAGTGACAGAGATTTCAGCAAAGGAGTTTCAAGTATACAATAAAAGACAGAAGATCATGAATACAGAGGAGACACAAAAAGATAATACAGAGCAAACACATCATATTATCCTCATAGGCTCATGCACCCCATCAGTCTTAGGGAGAGAGGATATTATTCCTTAATCTCCAATGACCCCCATGAAAACAAGCACACCAATTTCATCACCAACCAGAGAGCTGGATAATAATAGGAAGGAGCCAAGTATTTTTGTTTCTTACCAAGAGATTAAGAGAAATAACTTAGCACTCAAGGCTTCTACATTCACACAATTTTGGAAGCAGACAACTACTTCCCAACACAAAATCCTCTTAGATTTTCATTCAGAGAAGGGAAGAATGTAGATTGAATACTTGGAGCCCAAGGTTTCTCAACCTAAGACAACTGATGATTATAAGAAATATGTTTTCTCTTTTGAGACAAACACTATTCATCCAATAGACCAAATGTATTTACACAAATAGTCTAGTGAGATGATTTTTAGTACATTAAATAATTCATATATGACAACATCCAAGCCTCAAAATTATGTACAAAATATCCAAAAACAATTGAAATTAGAAAAAATATCTTCTTTGGCTAAATAGACAAAGATTAAGTCTTTAGAGGAACTATTGATAGTTGGTATAGGATCCCAACAATGTTAAAGTAGCAAAGGAGATCATCAAAACCAAAAATGTAGACATAACACCATTGAGAAAGAATCTAAAGCTTACCACCACTGAATATCTATAGACCAAAGAGTTTGGACAGCTTTAAAAGGAAACAAAAAACTTGTTCAAAACCATTATTGAACAAAATGATCAAATTGCTAAAATGGAGAAAGAGATAAAGAAGTTTTTAAAGGAAGAAGAGCAGAAAGCTCCAATACAATCCATACCTTTGTCTATTATCCCAGCAGTAGGAGAAGCATTGACCTTAGCAGTAATTTCAACATTGGAAACATAGTCCAACACTACACTAGTAGATTTATCTAAAGAAATGGAGTACTTGTCTCTTAAAGCTCAACATATTGAAAAGCTTACTGACAAATTAAAAAAATTGCAACAACAGAAACTTAAAGTGGATAACTCCTATATAGAAAAGTTACAGAAATCATACAATAGTACAGCAAGGGTAGAGTATTTATAGAACCAGAATGTGATGTCAGATACCATTTCACAAGCCAAAGAGAACATTTGGGTGGATATTAATGAAGCCACTACAAAAACATGGCCATCTATTGAGATCATATTTGAACAAGATGAATTAGTACTTAAATCAAGAACTTTAATTGTTGATATAAAAAGATAACTTGGAAAAAAACCCAATGATTTCAGTGCTTTTATCAGGGTATTAAATTTCATATCCCAAGAAGAATTAGAAGAATTAAATATAGAAGACAGAACAAACACCATTCTAGAAGTGAGAAAGGTTCTCACCAAGAAAAATATGATGATACAGTTGCAGAAAAAATGTGGTAGGTTGCAAACCATAAACCATAGGTTTCACAAGAATTTCAATGCTCTGCATCAAAAATGCCTCCCTGGACTGCAAGGAATGGGAGATAAATTAATCAAGCTTGAAGAATATCAATAGAAACTATATAGTATTGCCACAGACAGATCAAAATTTGGAAATATTAAAGGCACCATTTCAGGAAAACCATTCATCGAACATCTCAGTTTTGACTTGCTTATCAAACATGAAGTAAATAATTTATTTCTTGTTAAGCCTACCTTCAAAAAATACACAGAGGTAGATGAAACATATCGTAAGTTGATCAGATTTCCACTGCCATATTAAAAAAGATGGGAAAAGTTATGTGAATTGTTAAAGTAAAACAATTTCATCTTCAAACAGCAAGCCAAATGGCATAGCACTTTGTGAGGTACAGTCATCAACAACCATCCTCGAGAATAGAGCCAACATCCACATTAGTTTCAGATTTCCATTATTTTTCTCTATTTTTGTAAACAATTTTTGATATTTTGTAAACATTTCTTGATATTTTAATTTAAGATATTTTTGTTAAGTTTTGTTTAAATAATTCCAAATTTGAAGTATTATTGTTTGTATTTATATGAAGAAATATACTATTGAATGTAAAGTTGTTCATTGAGCTCAAGTGGATAAGTTTCAGAAATATAAAAATATTTGCAGGATTCCAATGTCAAACTTGTTGGTGATGTTACTCTTATTTTGTTAATGTTTTTCTTTATCTGTCAATTCACTTGTTATTTCATCTATTTTATTCTAAGAAAAATAAGGATTTGCATTTGTTTAAATACACTAAATTATGGCTTATGAATGAAATCAATGTTTTCCACTCAATTTAAACAATAGAATTATTGATGGTTTTTAGGTTTCTGTGGTTATCAATTAAAATAGAAAGATTTAGATTATCCACAGTGTCATAAAAAATTAGTCGACGTTTTGAATCCCAATTGGGATCCATCTTCAGGAAAAAAATATGAATGATCTGAAAGAAGGACCAGGTGAGTAATAAATAGTGATAAAAATATTAAAGATTCGGCCAAAGAATTTATATTTATTTTAATTTTTTAGTTTCCTATATTTTTTTTTTTATTTTCTATCATTTTTATCTTTTATATTCATTTAAAAATAAATAATGAAATAAAGATAAAGTTAATTAAAGATTAAACTTGTAAATATTATAATATGTTGATTTATTAATCTTATTAATAATAAATTACTTAATGAATATTAATATTAAATTAATGTAATTTTTTTAGGTTTTCTATAATCATCATTAATTGCTATATATATATATATAATACTAATTAACGATATCTATTATGAATATTAATAATTTAAGATAATTTTATCCTTCATTTTTTTTTTACTTTCTACTACTAGATACTTAATAATAATTATTGATTTAAAATATTTTATTTATTTGTAGAAAAATAAATAAAGTAATAAAATACAATAATTATTAAAGTACCTTAATTAATATTAGGATTTTTTTTATTATATATAAAATTACATTAAATTTATTAATTCGTAAGCTTTGATTACTAAAAATAAATTAGTTAATTATTATTTATTTTATTCAAGTCTAGAATTAATAATTTCAAATAATTTTATTTTTATTTGTAAGATGAATGATAAGGGAAATATTTATTTTATTTTATTTTATCGTTAGATACTAAATAATTATTATTACTTAAATTAATATTTATTTACTTGTGGTCAAATAAATAGAAATTGTTTAAGAACAATTATTATAATTAAATTCATAAATTCCTATAAACACTTATTAAAATCTTAATAAGGATTTTCCATTCATGATATCTTTATTTTTATTTCTATTTTAATTCTAACTTTTTAATTTTATAAACCCTAATCCCCACTAAAAGGTTTAAAGTAAGAGAGGGAGAGAGAAATACCATGATACTATACATGATACTATACCTAAGAGGACGATGAACAGGAGTAACAAATTTGTCTAATAAAAGGTAGCCAACTATCGCTGATTTTGCTCCCTCCATCCCTGTTGAGATTCTGAGGATGCTTAATAATATCAAGATATTCTCTAATATTCCTTCTTCAATACTGTTCTTCTCTTGTGATTATTCTTGCATCTTCTAAACACACGTCGTGCTTAGTTTTTGAGTTCTCTGCAAGGGCAAAGGTGCAAGATCTCCCATTCTTAATATCAGTCGCATTTTCTTTTAATATTCTCTATAACGAACACCCAGATTTGTATAAATTATACAACAAGCATGTATATCATGGATTCAATTCGATCTAACAATGTGCTAAAGCTAGATACTGAATCACTTCTACAAAACAATTGTAGAATTAAAAACACAAACGTGAATCACATGAAGCAAAGAAGAATCAATCAAACCAAAACAAAAATAATTTCCTGGGGAAATCTTGCTGCTCAAAACCCCACTATATTCTATTGTATATTCATCATGGATACATGAAAAAATTACATAAAACTCTTCTCACAAGAGCCTCCTGTACTTAGCTAATTCTTTCACACTGTCCTAGACAAAACTGACCAACACATAGCCAATTCTCACCCTCTAAACAGTCTGCCTGCCTTGCACAATTCATGTGTAATGCAATCCCTATTCTATAGGAATTTTGACCCTCCTTGACTATGCAAGGATCATGGGAAATCCAATGGGTGTTTGGTTCAATGGGTGCAACCCAATAATTCTACAACTGATACTCAACTTCCCTTTCACCTAGATCTCAAATGGGTCTCCACTAGAACTGACATGCATGTAGCTAATAATAGTAAATCCTCGGTTGCAAGTGAGATCATTGATTGTGAATTAAATAATATTTAATGCACTTGATCTCTCACTAGTGTATCAAACAGTTACAACTATCACAACTAAGTTAAACTGATTACAACCTGCATTAACTAATGCACCACTGCACTTCAAACTTTGTTACAACTAGAATTGGTCTGCATGCCTCACCAACTACCCTCAAATCGAAATTAATGAGCTAACTGATTTTATCACACTCAACTAACTATTACAAGTTATTTTGGGATTATATTGCATTTTATTGTACCATCTTAATTAAGGGATAACTAAAACAGACATGCACCAAATTTATCCCACACCAGTGTAGATGTTGCTAAGACTTGTGGTCCCACACTACTGTAGGTGCTGCTTGGACCTCCTGGTCCCACACTAGTGTAGGTGCTGCAATTTATTGTTGCACTTAAACAAGTTTCACCAATATAGATTTTTTCACATGAAAAATCAATATTATAAACCCCTTTTAGCTGCTCATGATTGATATCATCCTTAAATTAGCACATTCTTTGTCGTATTGTTCCTACTGTTGAAAATTGTGCAAATGTGTCTTTCTTTCCTATAACCTTAGCGATCTTATCAGTAACACCTTGTATGGAAAACTCTACTACCCTTATCGAGAGGTCTTTGGTGTTCATGGGATAGGATTGAACCTTCCACTCTTTTTTTGGATTTTTTAATCTCCCTCCCTTTATATCATTGATGCAGGAGCATCGGCATTAGCCAGCAATGTGGAGATTTGTCCACATGTTGTGGTTAAATCCAGTGAAATTTATTTACTGTTGGTCAAAATCAATTTGCTAAGGAGGTTGGATTCCTCAAATAGTTTTAGAATTGTAATAAATCAGAGACTGTCTTATTTTAGATTAGAGATAAGATTTGTTAAAATAGATGTGCACAAGAGAAAATAGATAGGCGAGTGTTGTTAAACTTCCAGATTTAGAAGATTGCGTTAGTTCATAATAAAAATGTTGATAAGGCAAGAGGCGAGAGATATATATATACTATTGGGGTGTGGTTTTTAAAGAGAGATCGATAGTTCATAGTGGAGAGAGTGTGTGTGTTCTTGTGTGGAGCGAAAGCTCAAATTTGCAGAGAGGATTGGGTTTTGTGAAAACAGTAGCTCTTTGTTGTGTAAGTATTTTTTATTGTTAATATTGAAGACTGTGGTTTTCAGAACTATGTGAATTGATTGTTTCATGTCAATCTGTGATTTGATGGCATACCTGTGGGAAGAATCGATCTTTATCGATGTGTGTTGAATTTTTAAGTCAGTAAAGTCTCATGGCAAGCGCAGACTCTTTAAACATTCAATCCATTAGGTATCGATTTTTAAACCAAGTTAGTAAAACGCAGCTTTCAGGATTGAGTGGTATGCAATTGAATAGTAATCGATTGGGCAGTTGTAAAATCGTATAAGTTTGCTGGATGAAATCTGTTTATAATGCCAGGTCGAATTGTGGATCGATTCCATGTTTTATTGTATGGTGATGGATTTTATTAGTGTTGAAGGTGTTTTATTGAGTAAAATTTGCAGGTGGAACGTGAATGAAACCGATCTGTTGAGTGGAAGAGGCGTTATGTCAAAATTATGGAAAAGGAAAAGCGCATGAAGTAGATCTGACTTGGAAACTATTTCTATTTGTCAGCAAAGGTAAAGTCACAGCGTTGAGAGAATTTTGCATAAGATATATCATAGGAAGGGAAAGCGTAGTACTCTGTGGACGTTTTTTGTTTCAGAATTGTCTTGCAGATCACTTCAGAACAGGGATGTGAATGATATAGCGTTGGAATGAATCTGAATGACTGGTATGTATGAAGGGTGCAGAGTGTTGTTTTAAATTCTGTCTATTATGAACAAATTAAACAGGGATATCTATTTATGTTAGATACAATGAGTCATTGGTTTTTTATGTGAAAACGAGAATGGAGAAGTCTGGCAGTGAAAAGTTGAATGGAGAAGTCGAGCCTTACTGGATTATGGTTCGATTTTGATATGAAACCATTTATTTGCCATATTATTTTACATATGTTGTTTTGGTATAATTAAAGGCGCAGTTATAGTTGATCGAGTCACATTGCAAGCAGATGAACTTCATTTGGTCAATGCAGTCGTAATAATGCTGTTATTGGTTGATCCTTTGAGAAATGAGTTTTAACACTCAAAATTGCTGACATCTAAAGTCAAAACAGAATTAAACTTTGGAGCAATAGAATTCTGGAAAGAACGTGAACAGGTATGAGATGTTAAGCATGGCCGCATCTTTTGGTTTTAAATTCCGATGTTAAATCATATGTGAATGATTGTGGTTAAATGGAAGTGATGAATGAGAAGTATTGTCTTTACGAGCAGACCTATATTCTATTTTGAACAGCATGCCACATGAATGAGAGCTCCCATGATTTTGTCAAGCAAAGGAATGATAGTCATTCATGTTAGCAGTCTCCTCTTGAAGTGAAATAGGAACCCAATTTCTGGTTTCATGCTTCGGGTTCATCCTTACAGATCCACGAAGGCCAGAGCCTGAAGGATGCAGGTTTAGATCTGTAAGCCTATAGAAAAAGCATTGTCAAGTATTGTTATCGAGGAAGAGTTTGATTGCTATCAAACTCTCAGAGAGAGCTATTTCAACTGAGATTTCAAATTACTTGAATTTAGGAGAGGGTTTTTGTACATTATTACATTTATATATCAATTTTGCAGTCTTCTCATAGGATACAGAGATGATGATAAATAATTAGACATTTATAACAGGTCTTAGTGAAATAATTTATGGAAGTTAAATAAAACAACGTGGACAGAGCATGTGCTCGAGTAGTAAGTTCATCCATGTTTACAAAATATTACTAATATATAAAGCTGTGTGAATTTGCCAGATCTTGTGATTTTGATTTGGGATGCATTGCTATATGCATTGGATGTAAAAGATTCTGGAATTTGCAGAGTAACCTGCATCAATTTTTGGTATCAGAGCTTGGCTCTGTTGAAATTGAATAAGTTTGTTTTTCTGAATAAAGTTTAGTACCAGATTACAGCAGTGAGGAAATCCATTCAAAACACAGGTGACAGCATCAGAAAGAGTGAATACTGCAACAATATAAATCAAGAGAAGCTATGAGAGAAGAAGCAGATGTGTTCTTAAAAGCAGAAGTGGCAGTGAACCTGTAGAATCCAACAAGAGATTGGACAGAGAGGACAATTGAAGTGTCTTCGAAAGAGAGAGAGAGAGATTGCAGAAGCCTAGAGAGAGAAAAGGTGTTGCTCAGGAGAAGATTCCAGATAGGGATCGTGCTAACCAAAAGGCTGAGTGAGGAGAGCTTAGTGAGGTAAGATTGCAGTAAGAAGGACTTACTGTTGTAGAGGCTTGTTGCAGAGGTGCAAGGAGCTTATGGAAAGAGAGGAGCAGAAAATGACTACAGATAGTCATAGCAGAAGTTCACAAAGAAGCCACAGCAGAAGGGAAGATGCCAAAGCAAGTGGCATGAAGATGAGTCAAGAAGAGTTTGACCGAGAGAAAGCTGAGATAGATTTCCAGATTGGAATATTGATGAAGATGCTGCAGAAAAGTGTTTGGACCATGAGGAAAAGAGTAAAGTGGCTAAGGCTATGAGAAAGGATAAATCAGCAAGTGAAGTCAGAGATAGTAGAAGAATTGAGAAATATTGAGCAGATATTGAGTGCTCAAGAGGAATCAGAGAAACTCAGAGAAGCAGAGGTAGAATTGGAAGTTTCCATTTGCAGACCAGAACAAGGTGAAATGTTGGGGAAAGAGGATAATGAGAGGTCAGCTGAAGATCTCATGGACTATTTGCAGAGTTCAGAAAAATTCGAAGATACGTTGACAAAGGAAGCAGATGAGGCAATGAAGCCTTGTGATTTTGATTCTTATAGTTTGTGTATGTTTGCAGGGTATGCAGAGGATGATGGACAGCCTGATGAAATTGTCACAACCAGGAATGAAGCTCTTGAGGTAAAGTATGATGGTGAATCCATTTTAGAGGAAGAAGGCGTTGATCTATTGCAACAGAAGGAGTTCATATATGAAATCCTATTTGGTGTGAAACAATCAGATGAAGACCAGAAGTCTAGGGACAATTCCATAGTGGGACTACAAAAAGGTAAACCAATGAATTTGTTTAATGGAATTGATGAAAGATTCTTGCAATATGATAATGTAGAAAACAGGTCAACTCAGGAAGAATTCCAGGAAAAGAATGAAGCTGAGAATGGAAATTATGATGAAATGTTGGAGAGATTTCATAAGGAGATAAAATTCTTGGAGAGATTACTCGAGGAACCTAAAGGAGAAACGAAGCTTACAGAACCTGATGGAGGAAAAGGTGTGGAAGACAGCGTTAATAAATATGATGCTGAAATCAGAGAAATTGAGCAGCGATTATATGAAGGTGAGATGAAATATCAGGAGCAACAAAGAAGTTATGTCCTCAGAGGCATGAAGGAGACAGAAATATTAACTCAGCAAGATGAATATGGAAGTAACCAGAAATTTAGAAGGAATGATCAGCTACATGAGAGTGAATTTGAGGAAGGCATTAAATTGCAGAAGTATAGAAGCTGGCAGCAGAATGAAGAACCAGGAATTGGTCCGGCAGTACAAAGAAAGACAAGCGAAGACCGAAGATAAAGATGGAGACTGAAGAAAAGGGTAAAGTGGAAGCTATTGCAATAGAGGTGGAATGGCAAGCTGATTGAGAAAGAAAGACTCAGAGAAATGGAGTCACCGCAACAAGGATCCGCTGAAATCCAAAAGATTTATGATGGAGGATTGGTGCTTGAAGCATCAAAACAAAATGGAAGGTATTGTATTTTGAAAACTGAAGGTTGTTTTGTGTTTGCAGGTCATATCAACTTGAAGAAAGAAAAACAGTTATTGGATACTGTTGTATTAACAGATGAAGAGATGACTACTCATATTCATATGAAGAATAAGGAGGAAAGTTACAATCAAGTGCAGGAAGATGTCAAATCAAATGATATTCAAAGAATAAGTCAAAAGGAGGATGACAAAACAGATATTGCAGATTTTGCAGAACTTTTGAGAGAACTTCCAGATGAGATGGCAGATTTGTGGTATAAGTCAAATCTTTTGATGATGAAGCCAGGTAAAGCATTTGAGTTTATTGAGCTGATTAATTTTGATGAAGATTTACATACAGGAAAAAGGCAATGTGAAGTCAATCTGAACCAAGAAGTTAATCCGGAAGTACAGATCAGATTAATGGAGGGTAAGATCAGAAGACTGCAAAATGAAGAAATGGTGGTGAATTTATGCTATGGAAAACTGCGAATTAGAACAGCAGCAAAATATGTGAAAAGGATAGCAGCAGTTAGTGAGGCATTACAGCACAAAGGTGGAAGACTTGAGGGACAAACAACAACAGAAGTAACCAAGGACAAACTATCAAACCAAGTATGGGATCCAGGAGGACACAGAACATAATTGCATGATCAGGGGATCATGGTTAATTTAAACTTCGGGAGTCTGATGCAGGAGCATCGGCATTAGCCAGCAATTTGGAGATTTGTCCACATGTTGTGGTTAAATCCAGTGAAATTTATTTACTGTTGGTCAAAATCAATTTGCTGAGGAGGTTGGATTCCTCAAATATTTTTAGAATTGTAATAAATCAGAGACTGTATTATTTTAGATTAGAGATAAGATTTGTTAAAATAGATGTGCACAAGAGCAAATAGATAGGTGAGTGTTGTTAAACTTCCAGATTTAGAAGATTGCGTTAGTTCATAATAAAAATGTTGATAAGGCAAGAGGCGAGAGATATATATATACTGTTGGGGTGTGGTTTTTAAAGATAGAACGATAGTTCATAGTGGAGAGAGTGTGTGTGTTCTTGTGTGGAGCGAAAGCTCATTTGCAGAGAGGATTGGGTTTTGTGAAAACAGTAGCTTTTTGTTGTGTAAGTATTTTTTATTGTTAATATTGAAGACTGTGGTTTTCAGAACTATGTGAATCGATTGTTTGATGTCAATCTGTGATTTGATGGCATACCTGTGGGAAGAATCGATCTTTATCGATGTGTGTTGAATTTTTAAGTCAGTAAAGTCTCATGGAAAGCACAGACTCTTTAAACATTCAATCCATTATGTATCGATTTTTAAACCAAGTTAGTAAAACGCAGCTTTCAGGATTGAGTGGTATGCAATTGAATAGTAATCGATTGGGCAGTTGTAAAATCGTATAAGTTTGCTGGATGAAATCTGTTTATAATGCCAGGTCGAATTGTGGATCGATTCCATGTTTTATTGTATGGTGATGGATTTTATTAGTGTTGAAGGTGTTGTATTGAGTAAAATTTGCAGGTGGAACGTGAATGAAACCGATCTGTTGAGTGGTAGAGGCGTTATGTCAAAATGATGGAAAAGGAAAAGCGCATGAAGTAGATCTGACTTGGAAACTATTTCTATTTGTCAGCAAAGGTAAAGTCGCAGCGTTGAGAGAATTTTGCATAAGATATATCACAGGAAGGGAAGGTGCAGTACTCTGTGGACGTTTTTTGTTTCAGAATTGTCTTGCAGATCACTTCAGAACAGGGATGTGAATGATATAGCGTTGGAATGAATCTGAATGACTGGTATGTATGAAGGGTGTAGAGTGTTGTTTTAAATTATGTCTATTATGAACAAATTAAACAGGGATATCTATTTATGTTAGATACAATGAGTCATTGGTTTTTTATGTGAAAACGAGAATGGAGAAGTCTGGCAGTGAAAAGTTGAATGGAGAAGTCGAGCCTTACTGGATTATGGTTCGATTTTGATATGAAACCATTTATTTGCCATATTATTTTACATATGTTGTTTTGGTATAATTAAAGGCGCAGTTATAGTTGATCGAGTCACATTGCAAGCAGATGAACTTCATTTGGTCAATGTAGTGGTAATAATGCTGTTATTGGTTGATCCTTTGAGAAATGAGTTTTAACACTCAAAATTGCTGACATCTAAAGTCAAAACAGAGTTAAACTTTGGAGCAATAGAATTTTGGAAAGAACGTGAACAGGTATGAGATGCTAAGCATGGCCGCATCTTTTGGTTTTAAATTCCGGTGTTAAATCATATGTGAATGATTGTGGTTAAATGGAAGTGATGAATGTGAAGTATTGTCTTTACGAGCAGACCTATATTCTATTTTGAACAGCATGCCACATGAATGAGAGCTCCCATGATTTTTTCAAGAAAATGAATGATAGTCATTCATGTTAGCAGTCTCCTCTTGAAGTGAAATAGGAACCCAATTTCTGGTTTCATGCTTCGGGTTCATCCTTACAGATCCACGAAGGCCAGAGCCTGAAGGGTGCAGGTTTAGATCTGTAAGCCTATAGAAAAAGCATTGTCAAGTATTGTTATCGAGGAAGAGTTTGATTGCTATCAAACTCTCAGAGAGAGCTATTTCAACTGAGATTTCAAATTACTTGAATTTAGGAGAGGGTTTTTGTACATTATGACATTTATATATCAATTTTGCAGTCTGCTCATAGGATACAGAGATGATGATAAATAATTAGACATTTATAACAGGTCTTAGTGAAATAATTTATGGAAGTTAAATAAAATAGCGTGGAAAGAGCATGTGCTCGAGCAGTAAGTTCATCCATGTTTACAAAATATTACTAATATATAAAGCTGTGTGAATTTGCCAGATCTTGTGATTTTGATTTGGGATGCATTGCTATATGCATTGGATGTAAAAGATTCTAGAATTTGCAGGGTAACCTGCATCAATCATACACATAGGTCAAGTGATTTATCTCATCTTTAAGGTGTTCTGAGTCAGAAATCCTTAGGGCTCTAACAATAAGAGTATTAAGGACACCAAATTTTTGAACCGGATGATGGTAGGATTCGAGCATGAAGATAATCGTCGGTGTGAGTTTTCTTTATAAGAACTTGATGCCCCATTGTTCCATCTTCCTTTCTTGTAACCAAGACATCTAAAAAATGGAATTCTATTTCTCTCCTCCACCTCCATAGTAAACTTAATTTCCATTGAAATGGAGCTAAGGTGATTAGAAAAAATTTTCAAGATTCTCCATCCCATGAGTCCAATTTATGTTGGTGTCATCCACAAATCGCTTTCCACCATGTCTGGTTTTAAGGGAAATCAATTAATATTGAAAATAGATATCATTAATTAGTATTTTTAAAATAAACATATATATATATATATATATATATATATATATATATATATATATATATATATATATATATATATATATCAAAATAAAGAAATTGATGATGATTATAGAAAACATAAAAAAATTTACATTAATTTAATATTAATATTTATTAAGTAATTTATTATTAATATGATTAATAAATCAACATATTATAATATTTACAAGTTTAATCTTTAATTAACTATAGATTTATTCCATTATTTATTTTTTAATTAATATAGAAGATTGTTGAGGAGGTAAATCCCCTCTCGTGGACAGAGGCGATCCCTACTAGCCCAAAGAGGTCTAGCAACAAACAAACAATGTTATGACGCAAGCTCCTAGTTACGAATGAAAAGACTAGGAATAGAAGCCTACCTAGATTCCAATGCTATGATCCGAAGAAGAAAGTGTCCCCGTCCTTCAGCCCTGGCAGATCACAATCCTTCCACGATCTCCGCGGATGAACACCCGCACATAGAAGAAACGAACAGATACAAGCATAGGAACCAGCATACGTAACTAAACATCGGTCAGAAAAGATATTACTCGCATTAACATGATGGAAAACGGAGTGGAACCATAATCATAGTCATCTATTAAATGATAAACGAATAGAAGTTACAACCAAGTTCTGACGTCGCAGCCTCCTTCGAACGGGTCTCCGGCCGTCCACGTCTCGCAAAGCTCGCCAAGGAAAGGGAAAACCTCTCCAGAGTCTCGTAACAATGGCCTCCTCACTTGAGTTGGCCTTAAGGGAAAGAAGGGATTCTTTACAGCACAAAGGCTCTTGGGAATAGGGAGATGCAAAGCTTCAACACTTCAAGACTAGCTTGCCATGGATTTGAGCAGGCTTTTATAGATGGGGAAGGAGGGAGTTGGGATCCCTATTATTATGGGATTGGCCCTATCAACAAGGAAGGTTCCATGGAAGGTGGCAAAACCACTTCCCTTCCATAGAACTCCCGCAGCCAAACCTCCCAACTCAAGATAGGCAGTGGTTTGTGAGTTTGTTTGAACTCAACTTCCGCCATCCATATTTAAAAAACAGTCCCTAAAATGGGTGGCGCGATCGCTGCTCTATGACAGAGCGCCAAGTGGCGCGACCTCTTTACAGGATTTCCCTGATTGGCGCGAGAACTGAACTTTCTACCCGCGCCAATGCAAAAGAGCTGTTTTTCATGAGTTTTGCAAGGAGATGTCTCAAGGGAAAATGAAGCTCATACTCAGAGGGATGCATTGATGATGTTTTTAAGGCATGACAGTGTTCACAGGTCACATAATGGGTCCTCCATTGTGTGGGACGGGGAATGGTAGGGACGGTGACAAATTACTGTGTAACAGATGCCCCCTAAAGCATGAGGCCCGAGAGAGAGAGGGGTGAAATGCTTTACGAGAACATGTGCAACCGAAGGCCCGCCGTCGGAAAACCTGCACAGAAAGATACAACTGATATCTCAAGTGCATGATGTATATATATGGTATGGGCGCAGCCATCCAACTAAGATCAAGCAAATAGACTCAGGTATGGTCGCAGCCATCCAATCAGTGAGTCATGTACATAATGATAATAATCCACAATCGCAGCCTGGATTACAACAGACACAATCCAGGGTCTTGCGCTCCATCTCGACCCAGCAAAGTACAAGTTCAAGCATGTGAATATGTGAGCTGAAGTCGAACATGCAAGAACATCGCCTGATTACCAGCCAATGATGAAAGCTGTTAACAGACGCGAGAGGAACCACCAATAATGACAATGGCCCTCAAGGTACTATAGGTACAATCCACGGCGTGCGAATAAATGAGTTGACGTCGAACACCTGCAGAATCATTCGATCGGAGGTCAATGATGAAAACCTCACGTCGAATGCGACGAACCTGCCATTGAGGCATGCAGGCTCCAAGGTACCATCAGGAGTTTCTAGACCAACTTCCTGGATAATGAGTTGAAGTCGACAGGAAGTGACCTTGATCGAAGGTGGGCCATAATGATTCCCACATCATCGACACGAGACAGAGGAACATAATGTTTTGTTGTGAACCAGGACCATATGAGAAACAGAGGAAGGTTGATATTTGCAGAGGCCAACTTCTCTTGAACACATGAACGACACAACAATGGACTTGGCAGTATTTGACATCAACGGATCAGAGGTCATGGCGACGAGGCAGTGAACAGACGAGAGGTCAAAAGAGATTACCCAAACCCATGGAGGCAAAGTGAAGCAACGAGATGGGATGTCCCCAACCCGACACGAATGCAGACAAGTGCCATGTTCAAGAGCGACATACTGCCGACGACAACGACGATGGTTCCATTTTTCCCCCACCATTTCTGGCGAGTACCCCAATTATTTTTGATAACAAGTTTGAAGGGGATAGCATATGCTTGTGATATAAGTCCGCCCTTCGGGCGAATCCATCCTAGTGCATTTAACGAGTCCTAGGAAGGAGAAACTCGGAGAACGTCATTGCGACGGAATCCAATGTCATCAGGGTTTAACGAGTCTGACAAAGGAAGAACTCGGCGCCTTTTCATGTTTAGAGAGTTTGAAAAGACAGCGGAAAAGAAAACTCCACAGGTCCCTTTTCGTAAATAGTTTCCCAGATCCGAAAAGGTAGAAAACAATATCCGGGAAAACCTCCTAGTCGCGATAGGCTAGGGTATAAAATACAACTCGTCTCCATCATTTAAGTCGCAAAAACCTGTCGCTGCACATACCAAGCAAGCGTAAAATCCATTTTCGACATAACATATGCAAATCTATGATAAAAATAACTTTTAAAATTCATTTAACGTCGAAAAAGTTATAAATATGTCAAATTGGTAAAAACAAAATTACTTTTACTATTTACCTTGGTAGAAAGCAACAGTGGTCCATTTGGAGCAGAAACTTTCGTCGACGATTGCGACCAATCTAGGCAACCACTCAGCTTCTCGTCTGTCACAGGTAAGAGGCGCTCCTTTGCTCTTCCTTTCCATACATTTTTTAATGATTTTCCTTTAGAAATCAACTTTGTGTGGCCACTTTTAAAATTTTAGGGCCGGGCCCATTGGCGCGGGTATCGGGCACGGACCCGCGCCACTGAGCTCTTTTTACTAAAGGGCTCGCGCCACCTGGCGCGACTGTTAGCAAAACAGCCGCGCCAGCGGCTGAACCTAAATTTTCGCCTAAAATTCCGGTATTTAAACCAAATTTCTTGAAATTTGAAGCTCACCAAAGATCTAATCAGGGGTTTTTGACCATATGAATGCAGATAACCACTCAAAATGGCAATCGAATGGAAGGAACGAGAGCACGGAGATGAGGATGAAGAGGCCATGCAAAACCAAGCTTGCATGAACGCTCTAAGAGACTGTGGATTGAAAAATTTCTTCCTCACGCCATGTTTACGAGCTCAGCCCGAGCTCCTCCAATATCTAATCAGCATCTGGGATGAAAATGAACAAGTGTTCAGGCTACGAGACCAGGTGTTAGAATTGGAGGTCACTGACATTTATTTCATTACTGGATTGTCCCGGAGAGGTCCAATCCCTGTACTGACTGGGAGCAGACCATCCGGGGAAAAGATGGAACAGGTAATGGCGCGGGTGTGCCGAGGGGCACAAACAGGATCAGGAAGCAAGAAGGTATACATCTCCACCATCCCTGATCTAGCACTGAGAGTAGTTCTCCACACCATTACGCGGGCTGTTGGGTCGCAGGCTCCGCACGAGGCCACGAAGACTCAACTCCTGTTAGCCTCAGAATGCATGGGTCCCCTACTGTTCAACTGGGCAGAAGCAGTAACCATCAACATGAAAAGGCAGCTCACAAAGTGCAAACAGGGGAAACTGAAGCAGTTCGGGTATGGTTCCATCTTGGTATCGTTCATTCTGGAACGCATACCAATCTTCCATGGCCAAGAGGCCCATGTGGCGAGTCCGGTACCACGAGAGCCGACAGCGCCACACGGTGGGAGTTCCGAACCGGATCCACCGAATCCTGAGGCGCCTAGTGCGTGCAGTGACGTGCTATCATGAGCACCATGCGGATTAGTCCTTAGGGTTTATGCCACACCTATTTTTTGAGAGACACAGTGTCTCAGGATGTACTAAGACGATTATGTATATTTTTTGAGTTTTGTGATGCACACTGTGCAAACATTTCGACACACATATATATATATATACATATGACTATTTTGGATGGATCTTTCTTTACATGATGATGTTTTTATATGTGATGCAAATGTCTAATACAAATGTAATCTAATGTATCAGTTACATAACAAACGACCCAATGCAAAATGTATTCACACAATGTATCTAATTACACATTTCATTTTTACGCAAGCTTAAAAGCACACATGAACACACACATATGCAAACTATGCTTGAAATGAGGAAGACGGGCATGCCTCCCAGCATGGTGTCTCAATTCGAGGTGCATGCCCCCCAAGCTTCAGTCCATTGAAAATGGAGTGAAGGTTCAAAACAAAAAGTCGAATTGAACATGCTCGTGTTTCATTATTTTAACGAGGTTGACACACTTAAAAGAACTGTCCTCAAACAACTTGTTTCATGTTTTAAGGAGCTTGACACAAATGGAGGAACTATGCTCCGAGAACCTTGTTTCATTTTTTAAAGAGCTTGACCCAAGGAGGGAACCGTGCTCTAACCGACTTACATCAAAATGAACAAGAAGGCGGTGCTTCCAAGAGTTCCACTCCTGATGGAAGGAAAACATCCTGGAAGTCAGGACCCAATGCCCCCAGCACGTTATGCACAACGGCATCATCACTGAGCACAGGCACGGGGTAGGTAGACACATAGTTGACCTGCGGTGGAGCAGATACAACGGGTGGATAAAAACCAGGAGGGGGTGATGGCGGGCCAGTTGCCACATTAGGACCAAAGAATGACAGCTGATCAATGGTCACGATCCTTCCTTCATGCGGAAAACAGGCCACACGAAAGAGGGAGGAGACGAGCGCTCCCATGGCATAGGTGTAATCGCGCCCCAGGAGCAGATTGAAATCCAAAGGGCCTGGAACGACCATCACGTCCATATGGACGGTTTTACCTCCCAAAGTAACAGGTAACCTTGGAAGGATTCCCAACGGTTGACTCGTCCTTCTGTTAAAAGTGAGCAGATTCTGCGTAACAGGCGCAAGCGGCGGCGAACCGAAAGCTTGCCAGGTAGTTGAAGACAGAATACTAACAGACGCACCTTCGTCTATAATGGTGCTGGGTACAACCAGACCAAGAGCCTGTACTGTGATCTCGAAAGGCACGTAAGACGGAAGGCGGAATCCTGCAAATCGACTCCAATCAAAGGAGGCGACCAAACTACTCGGAGGGGCTACCATCGAGATGCGAAGGTCTTCCCCTGATGTTACGGAAGCAGAAGCCTCCCCCATGACCTCCATCTCGAAGGCGGGAGGAATATCCTCCGTAGCCTCCATCATGGGAGGCGGAGGAGGAGCTCCTTGAAGCACAGGGACAGGAGAATCTTTTTCCAAGTCTGAAGAATCTGAAGAGATCAGAAGGACATGGGGGGTGTGAGGTCCACTCTCGACAGAAAAGACCTGGTGCACCGTGGACGGGGCCAGTTCAACCGATCCTACGACCAATGGTTGGTCAGGGATGGATTCGTGAATTTAAATTTCTGGGGGAGTGGGATCGACCAAGGATGACTCTTGACCAATCATAAGATCAGCTGGCGGAGGACTCAAAGAAAGTCGATTATAACCAGGTGGAAGGCGTGGTGTAGAACCGGCTGGGTTGTCCAAGACTTGCTTGGCTTCATCCATATAAGGACAAAGGTGAATGGCATGGTGCCCTTCACACAAATTACAGGGATTGGTGATCTTACCCTGCTTCTTAGAATTCTTATCAACAGCAGCTGAAGACGTGCCCCCAACTTGACTCCCGGAAGCCAAAGGCAACGGTGGGCGGCCGTTGGACCATACTTCGAGCACCTTGGGAATGCCAGGGCAGTCTCGAAGAAGATGGTCTCCTGTGCACAACAGGCAAGGGAACTTGACTTTCCGTGGAGGGTTGGAAGGTTTATCAAGAGTTTAGCCTCTCGCTTATCGGACTTCTTCTTCTTTGTCTTCTTCTTCTTCTTCTTAGCCACCTGGTTACTCGAATCCAGGCTTTCACCAGGCAAAGTAGAAGATGAGGACGCAGAAACAGGCGAAGAAGGGGAGAGGTCCACCTTGGAATCAACATGGTGTTGTTCCGGTGGAGGAACTGATTGAACAGTAGTGGAGACATTCGGGACAACAGAGGTTGAGAACAACCAAACAGGCAACCCAACAGTTAACCCGGGAAGGGACAACGTCGCCATGTAAGGAGCACCAACATTTCCAAAAGGAGGAAAATGACCAGGATTCCCTTCTGAGGGGATTCCTTGGTTGGTGAACTCTGAAAAATTTGCCATCAAACTCAAAACCACACACGGGCTGAAAACGAGTTAAGACACACGATCAAACGGTCAACAAGCAATGTCTAAACGGGTGTGTAATCGTGGGCGATTAATTTTACCACATTGGAAAGTAAGAAATTCTACCATTTCATATTTTAAGAGTCGAGAAACGATAAAAAGATGACTCTATCTCTTTCAGAGTTGACACAAGCGTGAAAGGACAAGCGCTTGACGGTCTTTTCAAGTTTAGGGAGTCAGAAAAGACCAAATGACTGCTCAGGAAAAAACTAGGCACAACGGGTGTACCAAATATCCGTGAACTGCAATATACACCTTGGTTTCAAAAATGAAACAGAAATCGACCAAGGACTTTCCGTACGTGCAGGTAGTCTCCCCGAATGCTGTGTTCGGTGTATCACGGGTATAGGGCGGCGGACTCGGCTTCCGGTGGATAAAGGATTGAAAACCTAGAGGGGTCTCCCTTTATATACGCGACGGTACGGGGAGCGCAAGTCCGTACTAGCGCTGTCTAAAGCCAACAGGCGAACGACAGCTGCTAGGTTTAACGACGCCGGAACACGTCTCTAGCCTAGACCTTCTAAATATGTTTCGTTAAGTTCCAATGTTGCCTTAGGTTAATTGAATAAATTTTACGGTTGATCTTCAATTAAGTTTCAATTTCCAGGCCCTATCGTATGTAGTGTCTCCTAAATGCAAAGCTATATGCCACAATGCAACATTTCGTTCGATGAAAACTAATTAGAGAAGAGTTGAGAGCTTTTATACAAACGAAATGAACGGAAACCAAACAACGAGCTCTATAATGCAACTAATGCAATTGACAACTTTTCATTCAAAACACTAATCACTAGCGATATGGAAAATATTACAATTTGCACTAATTAACAAAAGAAAAAGAGAATTTTTTTTTTGATTTTCAATGTTTAATGGCTAATATGCACTAATCAAACTTGAAAATGAATGGGGCAACTTGAGAAATGATATCCAAGAGAGCGAAACAAACACAATTCACTCACCAACACGAGCAATCAGATTCCCAAATCGACCGAAGTCTCTCAAAGCAAAGGAAAGACTCAAAGGCTTCCAACGGACCGTGTGATCCAAGTCCAAAGCAAGACCAAACGAGTTTCGAATGAAGAAATAAACAATCACCTAAAAATCGCAATGAAGCAATGAACAACTACTCAGAGAACGTGGAGAATCAATCAGATAGTTGACAGGACAATCCAAACACCAAAACTCCCAAGGAGGGCTCGATACACCAAGCTACTAGATGACCTAGGGCTTGAAACGTGAAATCGGTAGATAGAAGCAAACAACCAAAGGACAGAGGTGAATTCCAGCCAAACAAGACTCCAACACACTCAGGCAGTTGAAAAATCAAGAAGAAAAACACTGGTCAACTTCAGAGAGCTCAAAGATGAGAAATCTCAAAAAACTTACAGGGGTGGCGCGACTGTAAGAATGAAACTGGCGCCAGAAGGCTAGTGGCGTGGGTTGTACAAAGGCAAAAAGCGCCAAGTGGCACGACTGTCGGGTTAAAAACCGCGCCAGTCGAGTTTCTCAGCAAAAATTAAAAATAAGCTACTCCAGAAACAGAGCAATGCAAGCTAAGCAATCCAAGAAGCAAAAACACACAAAAAATCCAACCTAGAAGGTTCATCAAGCAAGGAAAAACAAGATACAAACGGCAAGGCAAGACAAAGACTCCAAGTCGTTCAGTCTGCAAACCAAACCGGAGATCGACTGAAGTAGCGTTGATCTACTCCGCTAATGCAAAGCAGAAGTGTTTCGAAGGCTATCTGGCCGTACTTCAGGCTCCGTCTAAAGTTTACAAATCAAACAACAAGCTGGATCCCCAGTATGGTCGCCAATTTGTTGATGAGGTAAATCCCCTATGCGGACAGAGGCGATCCCTACTAGCCCAGCAGGGATCTAGCAACAATCAAACAATGCTATGACGCAGGTTCCTAGTTACGAATGAAAGACTTGGAATAGAAGCCTACCTGGATTCCAACGTTAGGATCTGAAGAAGAAGCGTCCCCGTTCCTCAGCCTTGGCAGATCACAATCCCTCCACGATCTCCTCGGATGAACACCTACACATGGAAGAAACGAAACAGATACAAGCATAGAAACCAGCATACGTAACTAAACATCAGTCAGAAAGGACATTACTCGCATTAACATGATGGAAAAATGAGTGGAACCATAATCATAGTCATCTATTAAAATGATAAACGAATAGAAGTTACAACCAAGTTCTGACGTCGCAGCTTCCTTCGAACGGGTCTCCGGTCGTCCACGTCTCGCAAAGTTTGCCAAGGAAAGGGAAACCTCTCCAGAGTCTCGTAACAATGGTCTCCTCACTTGAATGGGCCTTAAGGGAAAGAAGGGATTCTTTACAGCACAAAGGCACTTGGGAAGGGTCTAGATATGGAGATTCGTAGCTTATAATATTGCAGACTATCGCCTCTTCAAATTTCTCCCATCAATGGATGAAGGCTATATTTATAGAGGAGAGGAGGAGGTTGATCCCTACAATAGTGGAAGGGAGGCCTGGATCCTTGGGAGGTTCTATAGTGGAAGTTCTGCTAGCTAAAGGAGGAAGGCCGTGGTTATGCAGGCGAAACCACTCCTGATGACTCATCCACGAAGTTGTTGTAATCGAAACTTCGCCTCTTTTTTTAAAAAAATTTCCAAAAGCAGAGTGGCGCGGGTACAACACTGGGACAGAGTGCCAATTGGTGCGGGCTCAGTGTTAATTTTCCCCCATTGGCGCGAGTACATAACGGGCTACCAGCGCCAATGCAAAAACAAGTGTTTTTAGGGGTCTGCTCAGGAAATGATCAACAGAAGGAATGTTTTCCTCATGGAAAGGGATGCAATGATGGTGTTTGCAAGGCATGACACTGCTTATTGGTCACAAAAACGACCCTCCAATGGGCGAGATGGAGATTGCGGGGACAGTGACAAATTACTGTGTAACAACACCTATGTCAGAACTAGACATGCAATCCTTTCAAGAGGTTACCCTTTTAAAGGAAGTACTATAATTAACCCTTATTTTGTGCATAAGAACTAGGTGTAGGAATTTATAGGGTAAGTTCCATATATCAAGAACCAAAGGTTAGCGCTCACAAATAGATCACAAATCAGTACACCAATATAATCATGTGGTTAAAACCCTCAAAGAGGGAAACAATCCATGACCTGAGCCAATGTGGCCACTTTAGTATATTTATTAATATAAAAAGAAAAGTTACATATGTTTCTCTCATAAATGGTTACCAGAAAAATGACCCTCCATGCTCTTTAAATAGAGATCATGGACCAATCAGGTGTTAAGCCATGCATCAAGTGTCATTAATACCGGGTGAGAGATAACCATTGGATCACTACAAATCTTGACCATCAGATTATAAGTTACAAATGTACATGGTAAAGAAACACACTTTACTTAACTCTACAATAGACTAAGTTATTCTTAACTATTTCCTATGTTTCAGAATATCCTAACACTAGGAAGGCATTTTTAAAATAATAACAAAGTTAACCTTTTATGCAGTAAACCATGCAAACCATGCAATTAAGTCAAATTGTCTAATATAAAACACAAAATAAATTGTCTTTTTACCCACGAGAACATGTAACTTTTTCAAACTCTTGCAAATGAATTAACAAAATGGACTTATCTTTCACACACAAGATAAAGATATTTTATTTTTCAAAAGAACATCCTATTACTTATTATTTATGTTTTCTCTACGTATAAATTTTTAAAAATTAATTCCATAAGCTATTATCTTTAACCACAATTACATAATTCACCTCAAAAATGGAAATCCCAACTATTATATCTTCCCATGAAATATTTTCTCATATATTTATTTCATCTTGATATGGGAATAAAACTTGTTTAATGAGATTGGAAAATAAGAAAAATAAATAATCAATAGTGTATTTGTTTCAGTCACATCCCAAGAAAGATGAACAAAATAATTATTATTCTTTACTATTTCCCAATAATCTTTTCTAAGAAAAGTTATATAATATATTTTTATTTATATGCCCTTCTTTCCAAAACAATATATTAGTTAATAATCACACAAATCCATACAATGCTTCTTAAAATAAAACATATTGGACATACTTACGTCTGTCCAACGCTCTTAATAAGAACTTCTACTATGCCACAATATGTTAGCAGTGGCTAGGATGTGGGATGGTGGCTAGAGAGGATCAATCAATACTCTTTTCCTTGCCTTTTTAACCCACGAATTTCCCATTCAACTACACATTATCATCCTCACCTTTTCAACCCGCTGGTCTCCATTATAACTGGATGGTTTCTCGTTCCACTACATACTCTGGTCCTTGCCTCTTTAACCAGTGTTTTCCAAGGATCGATCTTGTTCTCCATTTCGCTAAGTGAGTGCAGAAAAAAATCGTATGCATGTGTAATGGAAAACTTGTAACCATTTTATGGAAATATATCATAAGGTATTTTCTAACTAAACAAAAACCGTACCGAATTCTTGATTACAACTGTTTTGGTTAAATATTAAACATGGTAATTAAATAAGAATATTTCCGCAAAAATTTTCAATTCCAATGATTTAGAGGGATGTTACAGTATGCCCAACTACTCACTATTCCTTCAGATAGATGGATCACTTTACAACTAAATCTAGAGAAAGAATTGATAGAAACAATTATATATATAGGTGTAAAAAAATAATAAAATAAGTAGAGAGATAGAGAAAATTTGAAATAAAGGTTAAGGATAATGATTAGTATGATACAAAAGTTGTAATGTACTGTAAACATTTTCAATCATTCAAAATAAAATAAAAATAACCCTATATTAAAACAAAAATAACTTCAAATAATAGTAAGTTATCTTTAAGTGCACCTTTTTGAAAGCTTTTCTCATTCATTTTTTGATCTAATCTTTCTAGAACCCAATAGGGATTCATTGAAATCAAAAATTTGATGGGTGAAATTTGCAAAATCAAATTTTCCCAAGGTTTTTAACGGTGTTGAATCCATACATCCAGTGAAAAAACTAGTTTATCTTTATTTTTTATAGCTTGGGAGGTACTCCAAACAAGGTTAGAGTGCCACAATAGGGAATTGTAGGCTTGGGACCGAAGGTGTGGGATTTTCATCCAAGCATGTGGTTGTGAAACCATGAGTATTTTTGGACATTTGATGATTTGAGGTGATGGAGCATCTTCAAAGAAATGAGGAGCATCGAAATTGCTCAAATTTGAGGTCTAGAACTTGAGATATGAATTATTTATCATAGCTGGTGGGTTTTTTGTATGACAAGTCATGTAGGATTCAGTTATTGGAATGTTGGACAAAATCACCATGTTTATTTTATGGAGCCCTCAATTAAGATATAAATTGAGGTTAGCTATAAGTCATTTGAATCATCCAAAGTGCAACAATTCTTTGGTAAAACATATCTTGTGGTATATGCAACTCAAAAGGGAGTCTGTTGAGGAGAATAAGGACTATTTTGAGGTGTTTTGTGTCGGTTTTACAAGGTTGAGGAGAAATAGAGGAAACAAGATTTGAATTTTCACTCTTAGGTGCATGTTTGAGGGTGTTTTTGCATTGTTTTTGGAGGATCGCACATTCTATGAGATAAAAGAGGCACCACAATCCAGTTATGGGACTATTGGAGGGGACATAAAGCCTATCTCAAATTACAAAAGCTAGGTACATGAAACATGGACATGCAAGAAATGGAAGGATGTAAGAAGCAATGGAAGGAAGGATTGTTGAATGGGTTAAATATGGCTAGCATGGAGTATGGATATGCCTTAAATAGACCTGCAACAGTTGCAATAGCTCATGAGTACAACTATTATGATGTTTTCATGATGAATTTTTGCTAGAGGATAGGCCAAATATTGGAAAAGGGTATTGGAAATTTGAGGACTATTGGAGGGAAACGTGAAAGTGCTTAAGTGTGATCCAGAAGTGGAGTGGAGGGAAGAACTTTTGGATGCTAGGATAGTAAGTTGTTGGAGCTTAAGATTTGGCTTGCCAAAGGAGTAGAGTGTTGACAACTCATGTTCATCATTGGAGAAGCGATATTTAATGGTGATAGGTGGTAATCCTACTGCACTATGTTATTCTTTATTAGAGCAACGTAGGAAGACTATAGTGGAAATAATTGAGTCCCAAAAGAGTTGAGGAGAAACACTTGGAAAAAGGCCCTATTTATTGATGATAGATGGACTTATGATCAGCTAAAGGGAAGATTATGTAGATCAATTTCAGTGGCCTACAGGATTTGGTGCATTGATAGAGGCAAGTGTTACATATTAGGAGCGAAGGAGCCACATGTGTACATGATATGACAAAGAAGTTGTGATCATCGACAACATCATCTAGACTGTCAGATTATCTTGTATTTTTTATTCTTGTACTTGGATATATTTGAGGGCCATTATCCCTGGCACTAGAGCCCTATAGTGTTGTATTATTCAGTTGGATTAATATAACAAATATTGGGTTATTCTACAATATTGTAGGAATTTAGAGGGTAAGTTCTATAGATCAAGAACGAAAGGTCACCGCTAACAAATAGATCACAAATCAATACACCAGTATAATCACATGGTTAAAACCCTTAAAGTGGGAAACAGTCCACGCCCTGAGCCAACGCAGCCACTTCAGGGAATTTATTAATATAAAAGAAAAGTTACATATGTTTCTCTCATAAATGGTTACCGAGAAAATGACCCTTCATTCTCTTTAAATAGAGATCATTGACCAATCGGGTGTTAAGCCACAGACCAAGTGCTGTTAATACCAAGGTGAGAGATAACCATCGGATCACTACAAATCGTGACCGTCAGATTATAAGTTGCAAATGTACATGGTAAAGAAACAAACTTTACCTAACTCTACACTAGACTAAGTTATTCTTAACTATTCCCTATGTGTCGGAATATCCTAACGCCCCCCCTTATGAACAACTTGGGATAGGATTGAAGAATTTACAAAGGTGACACAAAAGGAGCCTATTTCCTATGTGTCGAAATATCCTAACATCCCCCCTTAAGAAAAAATTGGGATAGGATTGAAGGATTTACAAAAGTGACACAATAGGAGAAGTATGAAGGTGTTAGAGCCTATCCCTCCCATAAGGAAAACTTTCCTGAACTCCAAGCATGGATCGAAGTTTGTTAAACTTTGCTTCTATGAGAGCCTTCGTAAAGATATTGGCTACTTGATCATTGGTCGGACAATATTGCACTTCAAGAACACGGTCATGAATGAGCTTTCTGATGAAGTGTATATGGAGTTCAATTTGTTTCCTATGACGATTCTGAAATGGATCTTTACATAGTTGAATGGAACTCTGATTATCACACCAAAGTGTAGTTGGATGTTGTTTATGAAGACCAAATTGAGGGAGGATCTGATGATATCACATGGCTTCCTTGTTGGCTTCAACTGCACCATGATACTCTGCTTCTACTGAAGAAAGGGAGATGGAGCTTTGCTTCTTACAAGACCAAGTAAGAGGTCCTGAACCAAGAGTGAATACATATCTTGCAGTGGACTTCTGATCATCAGGGTCACCAGCCCAATCAGAATTAGTGAAACCAATCAAAAAGGGAGATGCTCCTTCACTGTAATGAATCTCAAACTAAACTATACCTCGAATATATCAAAGTATTATTTTATCTACTTTCCAGTGACATTCATGAGGTTTGTGCATAAACCGAGCAACAAGACCAATGTCAAAGGAAAGGTCACAACATGTATGGGTTAGATACAAAAGTTTACCAAAAAGTTAACAGTATAAGGTAGCATCAACATGAGGGGTAGTACAGTTGACTGAAACCTTGACTCCAGATTGAATGGGAGAAGGTGCAGGCTTACAGTCTTCCATGTGAAAGTGGTGTAGAAGATCACATGCATACTTGGACTGAGAGAGGGTAATGCCTTCCTTGGATTGCAATACTTGAAGACCAAGGAAATAATGAAAGTGTCCTAAGTCTGTGATTTAAAACTTCTTTTTGAGGGTAGAATTCACATGGTTTATATGGTTTGGATCACTACCAATAAGGATAAGATCATCAACATAAAGAACAAGGATGGTGAAGGAATTACCCACCTTCTTGGTGTAGACAGTGTTGTCAGAATGACACCTAGAAAAGCCATTATCTAAGAGAAATCTATCCATTTTGGCATACCAAGCCCGAGGAGCTTGTTGGAGACCATAGAGAGACTTCCTAAGGTGACAAATAAGGCTGGAGTCTTTTTGGATAAAGCTAGGGGGTTGTTCCATGTAGATTTCTTCATGCAAATCTGCATGTACAAAGGTAAATTTAACATCCATCTGAATGATTTCCCATTTAAAGGAGGCAGCAAAGGAAAGAAAAATGCAGATAGAATTCATTTTGGCAACAGGGGAGAATGTTTCAGTATAGTAAATGCCTTCAACTTGTGAAAAAATTTTAGCGACAAGACGAGCTTTATGTCTATCCGCTTTTCCATCTAGTCCAAACTTTTTTTTGTAAACCCATCTACATTTGACAAGTTTTCTTCCTTTTGGAAGAGGAACAAGATCCCAAGTATTTTTTTCCAATAAGGAACAATACTCTTCATTCATAGCTTCATCCCAATATGGATGACTAGAGGCTTATTCAAAGTTTTCTGGATCAATTTTTTCTGAAACTTGAGCCAATAAGGAAGAGGCTCTTTCAAACTAAGAACGTGTATGTCGTCGATCGGCAGGGTCACCTGCAAGAGAACCTGCTACATCCCCAGTAGAGAGGACCCATCTTGGAAGCGGTGGAGTATAAGGAACAATTTCAAGAGCTGGAGGAGGATTTTCACCCTCATTGTCATCATCTGAACTAGAAGGAATTCTATTCAAAATAGAAGAGAGAGAGACAGAGAGAGAGAGAGGTGGCACATATGCCAAATCAAGCTCGAAGGCCAAAGGTGGCACACCCACCGAACTAGGCTCACAGGTCGATATATTTTCATAAAACTTTACATCTCTTCTAATGATTATATTTTTGGATTTGGGTTGAAGATGTCTATATCCTTTGACATCTTTAGAATCTCCAACAAAAATACATTTTTCACTCTTAGGTTCTAAGGCTTTATGTTTCGCATCTGGAATATGGGCCCAAGCATCACTTCAAAAAACACGAAAGTGACTTACATCTAGTTTGATTGAGCTCCAAGCTTCTTCTGGAGTTATATTCTTTAAAACCTTAGTAGGATTGTGATTTACTATGTAATTTGCACAGTTAATGGCTTCTGCCGAAAAATTGAGACTAAGTCATTTAGATAGAAGCATACAATTGTCCATTTATTTTAAGGTGCTGTTATTCCTTTCATCTACACCATTTTTTTGTGGAGTATATGGAACAGTATGTTGCAATTGAATGCCATGCTCAGTGCAGAATTTGATAAATTTTTTGTTAGCATATTCTTCACCATTGTCTGATCTTAACTTAAGAATTTGATGTCCAGATTGTTTCTCAACAAAGGCCTTAAAGGCCAAGAACATGTTCAAAACTTCACTCTTGAGTTGTAATAAATATACCTAGGTGCTTCTAGAAAAATCATCAATGAATGTTAAGAAGTACTTGCAACTAGAGAAAGAAACAACGGGAAGTCGACCACATAAATCACTTTGCAGAAGCTGCGAAGGGGCTGAAGCATGCCAAGAGGCATGTTTGTCAAAACTATCCCGATGATGTTTTCCGAGTACACATCTAGAGCAAACACCATCCTGGTAAGATACGATACGAAGGCCCATCACCATATTTTCCTTACATAGAGTTTGAAGTGAGCAATATTTTAAGTGACCAAATCACTCATGCAAAAGTTTGCTCACATCATCATTATGAGAAAAAAAAATAGAGGGAAGAGATGATGACCCAAAGTTGTCAAACTTATACAAGCTTGTGGAATCGTCAGCAATGCCATTAGCTAAAATATGTTTAGGATATTTGAGGTCCTTGATTACAACATCATGAGGTCAGAATTCTACTATTTTCCCTTCACCTAAATGATTTATCTGATAAATAGATAGAAGGTTGCATGAAAAGGTAGGAACACATAGTACATCATTAAACTGACCATTATCTAGATGAATGGTTCCAGATCCTACAACACTGAGAGATCTTTCATCACCAACATAAATATGTTTGGTGTTAAAATCATTTAAAGAAGAAAACATGGATTTATTTTTAGCCATGTGGTAAGAAGCTCCAGAATCAATGAGCCACTCATGAGAAGGAGAAGAAGAAGATACATTTAATGCATAACCAAATCTTGATGCTTGACAACCAAAAGAAGAAAGTGCCATGCTTGAAGATGAAGGTGAAAAGTGTTCCAAATTGATGTTTTGCTTCTTTATTGCTGCTACTAAGGCTTCCATATTCTTAAAACATTTGGACTCTATATGGCCATCCCAGTTGCAAAAGTTGCAATGTCTCCCTGTCTTCTTTCCTTTGTTTTTATTTTCCTTATTATTTTGGTGATTTGATTTTTCACTTTGCGGCTGAAATTGCTTAGGGCCCTTGTTTGGTTTAGGACCATATTTCTTAGGATACTTCTTCTTGGGATTCTTTTTATATGGTTGTTGTTGGGATACTAAGGCTTTCTTAGAAGCATTTCCAATAGTGATAAGAACAAGGTGTAAAATTTTTTCTTGTTCTCTCATCAAAGAATCACAAAAGGCATCAAAAGAGGGATTCTTGAAGGTGGTTCCTGAAGAAATGATGGCTTCTTTGGTGGAATGGAAGGTAGAAAAAAATACAAAGTATGCAGGACCAAGCTTAGCAAGAATGCAATATATGAGGCTACCATCATTCTTTTTGATCTTACAACCTTCGAAAAGAATTCAGAGGGTCTTAAATTTGGACAAGAAATCTTCAATGGAGGAGAAATTATGGTGGTCCAAAGTAAGAAATTCATTTTCAAGGTGGTGGGCTCGGATTTGATTTTGAACGCCAAATTTTTTTTTAACTTTTCCAGTTCCTCATCAGGGGTGTCAATGTCAAGGATATGAAATCAAATATCTTGAGCAATGGACATTCCTATCAACTCTCGTGCTTGATCTTGTTTATTTTTCCATTTAGCAGCTTTATCATCATTGGAAGGTTTAGTTTCTTGTCTTGTGGCTATTATATAAAGCCTTTTACTTCTAAGTATATCTACCTTATGAGGTAGCCATTGGAAATAATTGGTGCTGTTAAGAATAACCAGGCATATGCATAGGGAGAAAGCGGATGAACTTGAAATGAGAGTGAGTCTGGAGTGCTAGGGTTCTCGCACTGCCCCTGCCTCAGCGCCGACACCTGTAATCACCCTGCAACTTTCCCTGGCTCGCTCCGGTCGCTTCGCTGAGCACGGGAGCTGACACGCCTGCCATGGCAGGCCCTTCGGGGGGAAGTCAAGGTTCTTCCCCCTCACAAAGCGACAAACCAGCTGCCGGGGTCATTTCCAAGCAAACAACCCAAAACACAAATAATCTGGAAACGAAAGACAAAAGCAATTCTGAAGGAAAAGAGGATGTGCCTGCCAAGAAGAAAGAGGTACAAGAAGAAGATTCGGGAAGAAATGACAAGCCCCAGGGGAAATCGACCACTTGCAAGCCGATTGCAGCGGAAAGACCCAAAATCGAGCTGCCCAGCCACAGGATCAATGGAAGAATCCAGTACATGAAGGACCATGCGCTAATAGGTAAATTTATAGGTTTCTGGCCCACGGAAAAAGCTTTGTACGGATGGATTGCAGCCAAATGGAAACCAAAAGAGCAGGTCATCCTCCAACTTGGCCCTAAGGGTTTTTTCACCGCCATCTTCATCTGCATTGAGGATAGAAATAGGGTCCTGGATGAAGGCCCATATTTCTTCAACTCTGCAGGCCTCTACCTAAGAGACTGTGTCGAAAGATTCAACCCAGACAAGGAAGATTTCAGCTGGGCCCCTGTCTAGATCAGACTTTATTCGCTCCCCCTGGAATACTGGGATGAGGACTCCCTCAAAGACATTGCTCAGGGTTTAGGGGAGTTCATCAAAATTGCGGAGGAAACAAAGTTGCGCCGCTACACCTCTTACGCCCGCATTTGTGTCTACATGCGTTTGGACCAAGCCCTTCCTGACTCGGTAAGCCTCTTTCACGATGAATTTGAATGGATCCAACCTCTTGATTTTGAGCATGTACCTTTCCGATGCCATAAATTTCATGTTCATGGACACCTTTTTCGGGATTGCCCTCTCAATACTAAGCCTCAAGCCTCCAATCTTCCTGATAACTCTGATCCGGATGGCTTTACAAAGGTCACTAGCCGTAGAAGAGCCCATAAGAAACCCCCTAATGGGAAAAAACCCATGGCACAATCCTCCTCTATTCCCTCCACCAGTAATAGTTATGAAGCGCTTGCATCCACTCCGGAGAACCTCACTCCTGTCGATCACTCAGCATCCCAACCCACCAAATCTAAACCGAATCCTCCACAATCCTCTTCTAAGCCTTCTCCTAACTACTTGAAGGAACAAGTACCTTCCATGGAGGGAATCCCTGTAGATCGAGATTGGAAGCCAAATGGTATGGATGTGGACTGCATACCAATACAGCAGATGGAAGGCAGCAACCAAGCGCAAAACATGGAGGTGGAACCAGAGAGTATTGATCTCACTGGGCTGGACATTCTCGAACTTGAACTTGCCTGCAAAAGAAAGGAATTTGATAAGATTCCAAATCAACATCTAGATAAACTGGAAGTAATCATCTCCCGCGCCTTCAGACAAAAAGAGCTAGGAATACAGCCAGGAAGCAGATGGGATGGCAATCAATCAATAAAGGAATCCAAGAAACGAGGCCGGAAAACAGACTTGGAGCGTACAATCATGGTTGGGAAAATCCTGGTTGAATCAGGAAGATATGCCAAGCTGACTCAGTACTACAAGCTCCTCCCCCACAGTGAACTATGAAGCTTATCTCATGGAATGTTCGAGGGCTTAACAGCACGGGGAAAATAAGAATGATAAAAAACATGATAATTTTGGAAAAACCACAGATCCTCTTTATACAGGAAACTAAATGCAACAGCAGCACGCTAGGTAAAATCCTCTCCAGCGCTTGGCCAGGTTGTCACTTTGTGGCAGTGGATGCTTCGGGTGCCTCTGGAGGGCTAGCAATTGCATGGAATACTCGGACCATCACATTATCCGATTTCCATGCCTCCCATCACCTCATTCAAGCCACCTTTCACGTCATCGACACCAATGTCCATGGTCATCTCTCTAATGTATACTTCCCACAGGAAGTGGGCAGGAAAATGGCCCTCTTGGACACATTGGAAGAACTAAACAATGCCAGAACTCATCCTCTTTGGATTCTAGGCGGTGATTTCAATATGATCACTTGCCTAGGGGAGAAGATGGGAGGAAGGGCTAAGCTAGAACCTGAAAGTAGCTACTTCAAGAATTTCATACAAAACAATTCGCTAATAGATTTGCAGTACAGCAATGGCATGCACACCTGGAGCAATCGCAGAACGGGCCGCCAACACATTACCTCAAAGCTAGATCGATTTCTAATATCTGATAATGCTGTACACCTAGGGGGCGACATCTCTGCTTCTATTCAGCCGCTGAATGGATCAGATCATTGGCCCATCTCCTTACAGTGGCTGTGACTGGGGGACTCCAGGAAACACACTTTTCGCTTTGAGGCTTTCTGGCTAACCCATCCCGCCTTCAAGGATCTCATCAATGCTTGGTGGAAGAGCTTCAAGCCGCCTGAAGGATAAAAAATGTACCAATTCCAGTGTAAGCTCAAGAACCTCAAACAACACATCAAACACTGGAATCACAACACTTTTGGCAACATTTTCCAGGCCCAACAGAAACTTAAAGTGGAAATGATGGCTCTCCAGCAGCAGATCATTTCGACTGGTTACACGGAAGAGCTAATGACAAGGGAGAAGCAGCTCAAAACTCAGTTGGACGATCGATCAAAGCAAGAAGAAATCCTCTGGCGGAAAAAATCCAGGGTAAGATGGCTTAGAGAAGGTGAAAGAAATGCTAAATTCTTTCACCGAACAACAATACAAAGGAGAATGCACAACTCAATCACGGCCATTAGGAATCAAGAAGGGCAGAAAGTGGAAGAACAGGGAGAGATAGAGAGGGCATTTCTGGCTCATTTCCAAACAGTGCACAAAGAACCCCCTTTGGACAGAGGACCTACCATCAACAAAATCAGTCAAAACATCCCAATAATCATCACCGAGGAGCACAACTAGCTGCTGCTTCGCCCAGTTTCCAGGCAGGAAGTTGATCTATCCATGAAGCAACTCAAGGATGGAAAAGCCCCATGCCCGGATGGTTTCACCACCACGTTCTACCACCAGTTCTGGGACCTCATTGGTGAGGACGTATGGATGGTTGTAGAAGAATCACGAGCTATGCATTGGCTTCTCCCTTCTTTAAATGCAACATTCATTGCTCTCATCCCCAAAGAAGAAGAAGCTAGCACACCGGACAAATATCGCCCCATTGCTTTATGCAATGTGATTTACAAAGTCATCTCTAAGGTCATTGCCAACCGATTAAAACCACTCTTGCCTCTGCTCATCTCACCTGAGCAGTCAGGATATGTGGAAGGGAGACAAATTTTGGACGGGATCATTCACACTCATGAGATCATCCATTCACTCAAGAAGATCAAGCAGGCAGGTATGATTCTCAAAATCGATCTTTCCAAAGCTTTTGACAAATTAAGTTGGACATATATACAAAAAGTGCTCTTGGCTTTTGGCTTCTCTCCCACCTACGTTCGTTGGATCCATAGTCTCATTTCCTCCTCATTCTTCTCCATCCTCATAAATGGGACTCCCTCTCGCACTTTCACCCCCACCAGAGGTATTAGACAAGGGGACCCCATCTCTCCCTTCCTGTTTGTTTTGATGGCGGAAGGCCTGGGGCGACACCTATCTGCAGCTGTCCGCTCCCAGCAAATCCAAGGCATCTCTGTCCATAATGCTCCCGCTGTCTCCCACCAACAGTTCATGGACGACAATATGGTGTTCGGTTACCCTTCTGTTCAAGAAGCCTCCATGCTAAAATCCCTGCTACAGGACTTCTCCGATGCGTCTGGGACAAGCATAAACAATTCTAAATCCCATATCTTCTTCTTTCACACTCCACCCCTCACTCAATCTGCAATCACCCGCATCCTCAGCTTCTCCCTCGCCTCCCTTCCCTCTACCTACCTGGGCGCTCCGCTCATTGCCTCCCCTCTTAAGCATGCCTCCTGGCGCAAGCTAATAGATAAACTGGAAGCCCGCCTCTCCTCTTGGACCTTCCGAGCCCTTAACATTGCTGGCCGACTAGTTCTCATTAAATCCGTTCTTCAAGCCATGCCCCTTTACCTCTTCTCTATTTTGGCGGCTCCCAAATGGGTCCTCAATAAGATTAAAGCCCTTCAACGAAACTTCCTTTGGGGCTCCAAGGGGACCAACCGAAAATGGGCACTTGTTCAATGGGCAATAGTTTGTAAACCCAAAGATCAAGGGGGAATTGGCTTACATGACCCTCTCCTTAGCAATGCTATCATGAATGCAAAAATCTGGTGGAATTGGCTCACTTCCCCTGAAAAGCCCTGGGCCATTCTATGGAAAGCTAAATATGCTCAAAACCGACCCGAGGAAGAGCTCGTCAGACTCACTCCGGAGGAGAATGGTTCCATAATCTCGAACTCAGCCAAATAGCACTATCTTCTCATACAACAGCATAGTTTCTGGGAGATAAGAAATTGTACCTCTGCAAGGTTCTGGACAGACTCTTGGGAACAACTACCAAAACTTATCACTTCTTTTAATCCATCCACGGAACCTGATTGGGACAGGAGATAGCTGGAGACGGTAAAGCATTACTGGGAAGACATCAACAAGCAGGGCTATCGGCAATGGAAACAAATAGCAAGCATAACCAGGGGCGGCACTGAGCATGAAAGAAAAGCCATCACTGATGACCTCAGAGCTCGTTGCATCAGAATATCGCAGGACAAGGATATTCTAAGATGGGGGCATACTCCTAAAGGCTCTTTTTCCACTCGAGAGGCCTATAGGATTCTCAGCATGGATCCTGAGCCCAAGGATTCTCTTTGGGGAAAAATTTAGAATATAGGGGTATGGCCCAAAGTTGCCTTATTCCTTTGGCTCCTTGGCCACCAAAGAATTCTTACTTGGGACAATATTCGCAAAAGACACTTCCATGGTCCCTCCATATGTCCCAATTGTGGGGTGAATGAAGAAACGCAGCAGCATCTCCTATATGCTTGTCCCCTCGTTACTCAGCTGTGGGAGAAAGTCAGCTTCAGGTGCCAAAGGAATTGTACACCTAACACAGATATACGTGGAGCTATACGGGACTGGCATCAAAATCCCTACAAGAGTGGTCTTCTCAATCATCTCTGGCGAATCATCCCAGGCCTTCTCCTATGGACCATTTGGAAAGAGAGAAATAAGTGCATTTTTAAGGACCAGAGGACCTCGATAGACATCATCTGGAGTAATTACTGTCTCAATCTTGAGGAAAGTTTAGCTTTGCAGTCTTGTAGCATTGAGGATTTCCCCACTCTAGCGAAGGAAAAGGCTATATGGGAGAACTGGGGAATTAAGATTCAACACAACACTCAGAAGCAAGCTCACTCCAACACTGACAAACTCACTCCCACTTGGACCCCCCCCCCTAGGAATACCTATAAGCTCAACTTTGATGGTGCCTCAAAAGGCAATCCAGGCAAAGCTGGCTTCGGGGGCATTATAAGAAATCATGATGGCGCTCCCATGGTGGTGTACTTGGGAAGCATTGGATGGGACACGAACAACTCTGCGGAGTTGGAGGGATTATGGCAAGGTCTTATCCTCTCCCAACGTAAGGGGCTTCTTCCTATTGAGATTGAAGGAGACTCACAGATCCTCATAAATATAGCTGCACAACTTCTCAAAGGAGCTCAAGCGCGCAAGGTTGCTAGCAGCTGGCGACTGGAGGCTCGATTGGAAATCATGGAGACCTGGCTTCAGGGAAACAGGGCTCTCCTTTTTAAGCATATCAGAAGGGAGGGCAACAAGGTCATAGATTTACTAGCCAATCTGGGGGTAGACTGTGATAGAAATCTCAGAAGAGGGACGCTGGACATAATTCAAGATGAAGACCAAAAGAGGAAGTGCCTCAATTTGATACAGGATGAGGCAAACTCCCCGGATGCGGGTGATAGCAATGTGAATAAGGGCGATGGGACAGAGGTCGTTAGGACGGGAGGCCACCTGCCAACCCATCCGCGACCACCTGATCGCAGTAAATACCACCTGATCGCTCATAATGAAAAACATAATGGTGAAGCCTCTCGACATGAATTCTGAGGACCGAGGTATTTTCGAACGCCGCAAAGGCGATTCGCACCAGGTTAACAAGATTGCTCATTCATTGCAGAGGGTTGTTGGCTGCAGGAACATGGGGCTATATGATATGGATCCCGCACCGAGGATTTCGCTGTGTAATTCGGTTGAGGACTGCACCAACAAGTGCACCACCACAGGGAAGCGGAGTCGCAAAACTTGCTGTCTGAAGCCTGACGATAGTCTTCACATCTCCATTGCTGGTTCTTGCAATTCTGCCTCGTTGGTCCTGAGCATTCCTCCAGAGCCGACATTGGTTAGCTCGACTTTGTTCCAGCGTTTCAGCTCTATCTCTGTTGCAAACATGCCCCGTCTGAGGCAAAGGATGCGTTGCAGGAGGGGCGCCTCACGCTCCGCTAGGAGGCGCTCGCCCTCCTCTTCCATTTCTCCGTCTGCAATCTCTTTGCCCTCTGACAATCTCTTCCATGGCCGCCAATTACGCTCTGGACGCAGGCTCGACTCGCCCTCTAGGGATGCGTTGCCCGCTCAGTCTCACACAACTCTCTTTTCGTTTGATTGCGCCCTTAATCGACCAAGAGTTACAGTCACCATCTCTGTTGTTTTCATGGAAGAGCCCTCGCCTGAGATCCCTCCGGAAGATCCTGCTCCTGTCGATGGCGCCAACCTGGCAGCTGTGTGGCTTGACTCGAGGGTTCAGACAAGCGCGCGCAGGGAGGTAATGCCAGAGGATTCAGCTCGTGGTCCACCCCTTCAGACGGAAATGCCTTCTGAGGTCCTTCCCAATGCTGAACGCTCTCACGCCCAAGGCGCACCAGCTGACTACGGTTGCAGGGTTGAGGAGGTTGCTCCGGATGAATAACTGGACCTTTTTTCTTGTTTCTCAGGTTTTTGCTCTGCCCTCTCTGAGGGATTGTCATGCTGTTCTTATGTTTCTTACAGTTTTGGTCCTTTTTTGTCAGCGACCAGTCTTAGTTATTACAGTGGTCGAGTTTTGTCATGGTCCAGATAATCTGCTATATAATGTATATGTTTTTAGTTTTCAGTCAAAGCTACTCAGGTCCGATCCCTTGCGCGGGATTTTTTCTGTTGAAGGTTCCTCAGGCTGGTTTCCCTCCAGAAGGGCAGCCAAAAACTAGTCTCTGTCTGTTCGAATTGCCTCCTCGTAGGCACTGATGTACTATATTTCCCTCTGTTAATAGATTACTCTAACTTAGAAAAAAAAAAGAATAACCAGGCATGCACTTTCCATTTTTTTTTTTTTAAACTGAAGCTGAGAAAAGTTGAAATTAACTGCTCCAATGGAAAGATCTCGAAAAAGTAGGCCGTTTAAAAAAAATGGCTCGAAAAATGGCTTTCGGATGAACAATTTATCCCTTTTGAAAAAACTGAGTTGTAGATGTCGAATGGTTACAGAAACGGGATGATGTGCAGCTTTTTTTTAAAAAAATCTGCCCCTTTGAACAAATTTTTTTTACGAAAGAAGCTTGAGAAGGAGACTTAAATCCAAGACCTCTATTCTCATAAACTAACCCCTCACAAAGTGAGATAGTAAAAGGATTATGTTATTTTAGAAAGGAGGAAGGGGGGATTATTATTATTAATATTAATATTCTTCTTCTTCTTCTTCTTCTTCTTCTTCTTCTTCTTCTTCAGTGTGTGTGCTTTTTCTTGCACAAAAAACACAAAATATGAGAAAAAAAATTGAAATGCAAAGCACTACGATAGAATGTTAGATTATTGGTTAGCCATATCGGCAACTATCACTTTTTTCACTATTTCTGATTTCCTGAGATCGTACAAAGATGCGGGGAAAGAGCATACATAGAGAAGACGATATAGATCTAGCAAATAAATAAAACCTTAAAAAAAAAAAAAAAAAAAACTGAAATAAGCAGAACTACTAACAAATATAACTGCAAAATAGATGTTTTATACCTCCAGATCTAAATAGACATAACTTGGGCACTCGAAAACCTTTTATCATGAAACAAAATTCGTTTCTCCTTGTCACAGATAGTTCAGACACAACCGAGTAGTTCCCCAAGCCAAAAAATGTTTAGAAATAGTAGATCTACAAAACGACATTCACATGCAGTCAAATCAGCTTCGGATTTGGATCAACAATGGACGCAGCCCTCAAAATAGCTTTGATACCATGTAGGAATTTACAAGGTAAGTTCCGTAGATCAAGAACCAAAGGTCACTGCTCATAAACAGATCACAAATCAGTACACCAGTATAATCACGTGGTTAAAACCCTCAAAGAGGGAAACAATCCATGCCCTGAGCCAACGCGACCACTTCAGGGAATTTATTAATATAAAATAAAATTTACATATGTTTCTCTCATAAATGGTTATAGGACAAATGACCCTCCATGCACTTTAAATAGAGATCATGGACCAATCGAGCGCAAAGCCACAGATCAAGTGCTGTTAATACCGAGGTGAGAGATAACCATTGAATCACTACAAATCGTGACCGTCAAATTATAAGTTACAAATGTACATCGTAAAGAAACACAATTTACCTAACTCTACGCTAGACTAAGTTATTCTTAACTATTTCCTATGTGTCAGAATATCCTAACAAATATTTTGTAAAAAATTGTGTATTTTCTGCACTAGTATATTTACTTTTGTTTATATTCCACTGTGAAAAGTAGCTTCATTATTATTCTTAGTATTTAATTGGATTAATATAAATAAGATTGGGTTATTTGTAATACTGTGTAAAAATTTGTGTATTTTGTCCACTAGTAGATTTACATTTGTTTATATTTCAATGTCCAAATTAGGCTCATTATATTTATTCATTTGGTAGCGTCAGTGATCTAAGATTCTATCTTAGACACCAAAATTGTGCAAAACCAATAGTTTAAACAACACAAATTATCATAATTTTGTTTTAGAAACTCCAAAAAGTCGCACTTAAAGACAAATCCTTTCAATAATAAAAACATAAATTCTACATATATGTTAAAATAAAAATAACTTCAAATTAAATTAATAAAGATAAAAATTTATTGTTATTGTTGGTTTTCTTGTTAAGTTAAACTTGATTTGCTCTAGCTACTAGTGGTATTTGAGCTACAATTTTATGAGATTCCATAGTATTCATGTGGAATATAGCTTATTTAGAGAAGAAAATTAAACGATCCTAGATCCATCTCAACTCTCGATATAAAAAACTCCAAGAGGGATCAAATCTCTTTTCACTCTAAAAGAGGTTTGCATCTCAAGAGATTCAAGATCCCTCTTAGATAGATTTTTTTTTTCTTTTGTGTCCTATGTGGTTTAATAATTTTATAATTTCTTTTAAATAATAATTTTAAAGTAATATAAATAACTCTTAAATTATTTTTCTAATTTCATTATGTTAAAAAAAATTTAATGGAGAATGGTTTTTCCAATTATTATGTTATTATTTCTTTATTGGAATTTTTTTAACTTGTTGAGCCTACAGACTCAATCTATAGCACAATATGAGATAGATGTGTAAATATGTCTAATAAAATAAGGTGGGGTAGATAACAATAATTCTTCCCAATCACACAAGATGACCCCAATTAACATTAAAAACAAATATTGCGGAGAAGAAAATAATCAATCTACCGAACAACCATCCAAGATATTTAACTTAAAAAAAATAGTGTTGAGAAGAAAATAACCACTATGCCCAAAAACCATCCAAGATAAAGCCAATTCACATCATTAAAAAATATATATATCTAAAATATATATAATTTGAAATTTTAAAAGTAGCAATGATCTTGTTATTTGATTACAATATTATTCATATAATTAGATACAATCAAGAGATTTGACCTCTTCTGACACATTTAGATCTAGATTTAAGATGAATCTAAGTTGGTTTAATATATTTTTAAATATGCTATATTCCACATGAATACCAATAATAAACATCATGTTTTTTATTTTTTACATTGCATTATACTATTATTTTATTTTATTTAATTTAATTTTTATTTTTTATGCAATTTGACTTAGTCAAAATGTTAAATATTACATTACATTAAAAATATATTAATCTCAATCACTTTTCACTCTAAAAGAGGTTTGTATCTCAAGAGATTTAAACCCTCTGAGTGCTTAGTAGCTCCTAAGTTAAGATGCATCTAGTTTCCCTTAAATTTTCACAATTATATTCCACATGAATATCATGGGTTCTCAATATCTTGGATCATTTTTTTTATAAGGTTAGTTTCATTTATTTATTTTTACTTTTATTTTATTATGACCGAATTAACATCTTTACACTACATTAATATTTTTATTTAATTTCAATATTATTTTTATTTACACCTAGATCCATCCAAGCACTTAGAATATTTGACCAACTAGGCTTCTAGAAGTTACCTTTTTGCGTTTACTTCATTTTTACTAGGGTGCGCAGAACAAAGTGGCGATCACCCTGGCTAATAGAAGAAGTATCAGGGCATGCATGGAAAATGGTCAAAAAAAGTGCGCACGTAATCTTTTAAAGGTTTTAAAGAGTTTTTCTCCAGTTTCCAAGACTTGGTTCATGAACATGAATATTTTTGACCTCTAAGAGAGTATGATATGGATGGTGATAGACGCATAATAACAGTCAAATGTCATGGTGATACAATGATGTGTAACATGTTGGGCTTTGAGAGAAGGTATTGGCTCTCATACCAATTATTGCAAATATTGAGAGGGGGTTGAATCAATATTTATTTAAAATTGCTATATTTACCAGATATATCATTTATATTTATAATACAAAATGAATAATAAGAATAAATACTTTTATTAATCTCAATAAACCAAGTACAATATATGTGTAGGGTTACAACCCTAGATGAAGACACCAATATTCAATCTCCCAGGCTCCAACCAGTATTTTTCCAAGCACCGACTTGGAATTTCCAAGGCTCCTGCCTTGTCACATTGAGGCAAAAAAATTTAGGGCTCCATCCCTATCTCTGGTACAGGATCCAACATAGTTTCTTCGTGAATCCTATCCTGTAGGGATCCAACCATATCTTTCAAGGGACCAACCTTGTCTCTATGAGGCTTTAACCTCTAGGGCTCCAACCTTCAGCTTTAATTTTTCAAGATAATTTTATGATCCTAAAGGATCCCAATATATTCTATAACCAACCTTGATAAAGTCATCAATTTCATCTTCAATAATAACCTCACTTAGTCTCCAAGAAACTTCATCAATGAAAACCTTGCCTTCTCATGAAGGTGTCTCCACGACTCTTCATTTTAGCCAAACAGGACCATTCAAAATCACATCATCAAGGCCATTAATTTTCAATGAAAAGGTCAATAATTAACTCCAATATCTGATACTATAAGATACTTTTAATCTATTGAAAAGTATTTTACACAAGTCCCATGAGACTACATTTCAAGTTTCTATATAATTTTTTCCCAAATGATGCTTCAACAAGGGTTTCCGTGTTATTTTCAAATGTGCTCCAAACCCTTACAAAATAACTTCTAGATCTCCTTCAAATAATCTTGAAGTTTTGCAGTAGGTATTCAATGAATTCTTCCAATGATTTCTCCCAACAAACCGAACAAATACAAACTCAATCAGTTCCAAAGTCCTAGGAATATTGCTTCAATTTTCTGCACTGTCAATATATCATGAATTCTTCCAACAATCAAAGTTCAAGACTTCTTCAAGATCATATTCAATGATGCTTTAATAGGGCTTATCCAAGCTTAAAAAATGCTTCACTATATAAATTTCAAAAGATGATTATGATCGTTCTTGCACAACTCTGAATGTCATAAATTCTTGTTAAAGGTTTTTCCACAAGTTTGTGCTTTAATTTTTTAGTCACGGTCCAAGCTAGAGTTTTAATATCCACCATTCCAATATATTTATTTGCACAGAAATAGGTGCCACGATAGATTAATAGATCAAACCTCCACAAGACTATAACAAGGCCTCATAAATGTTAATGATTCACGGTGTTATTTTCTCCACATGTTTGAAGCTTTTATGCCAAGTCTAAGCCTTAATAAGCCTCCAACATGCGACTTCTAATATTCTCAAGAACTTTTTATTAGTTCAAGGTCTTGTAGCCTAGAACATATCTGATCTCCAAAATGACCTTCTATAGGTGTCTGCAAAGATCCAAAGTGTATTTTCCTTGCAAATCTGAACCTTTGAAATTTTGTAATAAGACTTTACTGCTAAAGGAAGTGCGAAACTATTAAGCTTCAAATGGGAGTTGTCACCTCAAAACGCACATAATTTTCATTGAAATGGGTGGCTGTGATATTTTCCTTAGCATTGAATAGATCCTCAAATTGGGCCCTATCAAAATGTACTTCTAGGAGTTATATATTATTTTTAAGCAGAACGACCACCCTCATACAATACAAGGACTCTAGGAAGATGATCCTACTATCATCATCTCACATCGATTGGAGAAACTTTTAAAAAAGAGGCTTCACCGATTGAAAAATTTAAAGCCATCCATGCCATTAAGTCCACTCCTCCACACATTCATCTCGATATGGAATAGGTATTAGATCACCACTAGTGGGTATTTGAAAAAGCTAAGGAGCTTCCACCCTCTAGGGGGGACATGATCATAGCAACCCTTTCCTCCTGTGTACCCAAATGTTGCCCCTATCGATATCATTTTGTACATAGGGGGGACATGATCATAGCAACCCTTTTCTCTGGGGTACCCAACTACCAACTGTAGCCCCTATCGATATCCTTTTGTACACAAGAATGAAATTGAAAAAATAATCGAGGAAATCCTTAAATAAGGTGTTATTCATCCCAACACCGACCCTTATTCATCTCGAGTGGTCATGGTTCTAAATAAATGCGGTGAATGGAACACGTGTCACTAACAAGCTCACTATCAATGAGAAAATTATTATCCTAGTAGTTGATGATATGCTTGAAAAACTACACCATACGAAATTTTTTACCAAGTTGGACATTGGCTTGGGATGTTGGCTTGGGCTATCACTAAATAGGATGAACGATTTTGACATTCGAAAGATAGCCTTCCAAACTCATGGAGGAAATTATGAATTATTGGTCATGCCATTTGGTATTTTTAATGCCCCATCCACCTTTCAAAGCCTCATGAACCACCTTTTGAAAACCATATCTCATAAAATTCATAGTGGTATTTTTTAATGACATTCTTATCTACAACATAAAATGGCACACTCACGTTCATCAACTTGACTAGGTATTTCAACTTCTCTAATATCATAAACTATTTTTCAAATTATTCAAGTGTTCCTTTGGCATGGGAGAAGTACGGTATTTGGGACACATTGTTTTTCTTAAAGGGGTGAGGGTTAACAACCCAACCATTAACCATTAAACTACCTAATCCATAACTACCAAATACCTTAGTTATTGACCTTTAATCCCTTAAACCCTTACAATGATCCTCTTATTTGATTACAATATTATTCATATAAATATATATAATCAAGACATTTGATCTCTTCCATATCTGTAGATCCACAATTAATTTCATGAATATGATGTGTTTTCAATATCATAGGTCAATTTTTTTTTATAAGCTTAGTTTTATTTTGTTAGTTTTACTTTTAGTTTGAAATGTTTTAGGCCATTAGATTCACAAGTTAAAGTTTTATATATGTTTTTAGTTTTTTTTTAATAAGTGATTGAATTTAAGTTTTGGTGACTTTGTCAAATTACACAAAAATTAAAATAAAAGTAAATTAAATAAAAGGATTGACATATTGTAATGAACATTTTAACTAGGTCAAATAAAAAATGAAAACATTACTAAACTATTAAAAAAACCCATGGTATTGACTCATGGTATGCATGTGGAATGTGGTTTATGTAAAGGGGGAAATTAAGATGGCCTAACTCAAGATCTACCAAGAGCCAAGAGGGATCAAATTTCTTGATATTCAAACATCATTGATACCTCTCATCAATAATATAAATCTAAATTAATTATTTAATAAAATTATTTATTAAACTATAAAAACAACCCATGGTATTGACTCATGGTATTCATGTGGAATGTGGTTTATCTAAGGGGGGAATTAAGATGGCCTAACTCTGGAGCTACCAAAAACAAAGAGGGATCAAATGTATTGATATGCAAACCTCATTGATCCCTCTCATCAATAATATAGATCTAAACTAATTATTTAATAAATTTATTTTCAAATGTTTAGAACCATTATTCTTTTAAAATTTCACTTAATAAAATATATCTAAATTTCATACATCCAAATATACATAGTTTTTATTTTTCTATATTATTTTTGTTACAACTATTTTATTATTCCAAAAATACATGGTTTTTTTGTTATATATTATTTATGTTACAATTGTTTTATTATTCATGAGTATTATTTCTTAATATATAAAAATGAAATTATAATTATTTTTTTTAAAATATGTGATCTTTTTAAATTTCCAAATTATTTCACACGACATGATTTAATTTATATAATTTGATGTGGGTAAAGTTATTATTAATATAGAAAATAACATAAATATATAAATATTTTATTTTTTCTTGAGCAATAACAATGAATGTTCATAATTCTCATTTCTTAAATAACACTAAATTTACCTTTAATTACTTAATTGTAATAGTTTTTAACTACATACATACTCTTTCTTCTGTTCAAAAAAACTATATACATATCTTTAATTACCTAATTTTAGCTTTTATAATTTTTCATGTTATATGATGTCAAACTTACTCAAATTTTTATTATGAAAATTTAAACAATGTTTCTCACTACATAATTTTAGCTTTTATAATTTTTTTTTTTCAATTCCAAACAAAACTTACAAAAGAAAAAACCCACTCAATCCTTATGGTAGATTATATTTTTACAAAATTGACACTATGTGATTAATAATAGAGTGAGTTGAGACAAAGTTAAGGGGTTTTTTGTATAATTTTTATCATAAATTTTCCCTGCATCCAATATATAATGTCGAGACTTCTAAAGAGAGAGTATATTTTAGTTTATAACTTGATTCACAATCAAATAAAATGGCTAGGGATTTCAGAAGTTATTATTTTATAACTTGATCCATAATAAAAGAGAATGGCTAGGGATGTCACATGTTATCATTCGCACAGTGATGTATTGACGTTCTGAGTTGAAATGGATCCTATTAGATGCATGGTGGCCAGTGACACTAAAAAATTCAAAAAATATATATGTTATGACATCCATATTGTCTACAAAACATCCAAATTTCCCATCTTATACAACAATTTCTAACAATAACCACTCAATTTACTATCCAATTTTTTAAAACCCCACCCATGCTGGGGAGATCACACTGTAAAATCAAATGTTCCTATGGTTTTCTTAAGGGGTTCATAAACAAAACAGACAACAATAAAGTCAATATTTTGGTATAATAATAGATTTTTAAATCATTGTGACAAACAAAAAATCACATTATCTCACATAATATATATAATTCTATAAGGATCTAAGATGATAACAAAGTTTTGAATCATCATAACTAGGTGAAAACCAAAACTAAGTTGTAGCCACAAGCAAAAAAACACAACAACTCACAAAATATATCCAAGGTTGCAATGAACCCCATACATTGTGATGGACCTCATGGGAATCTTAGTGCACATATAACACCACCCTAATCATTCTATACTCTTGATAAATTTAGAATAACCTAGGATGTGTAAAATATTTTAATAAGATAAACACAATAGACAAGAAGAAAGTCAATATTGTTGTATAACAACTGATTTTTTAACCATTGTGGGAAACAAAACATCACATTAACTCACCTAATATATACAATTCTATAAGGATATTAGATGATAACAAAGATTTGAATCATGATAACTAGGTGAAAACCAAAACTAAGTTGTAGCCATAAGCAAAAAATCACAACAACTCACAGAATATATCCAAGATTGTAATGAACCCAATACACTGTGATGGACCTCATGGAAATTTTAATGCACATAGAACACCACCCTAATAATTATGTATTCTTGATCAATTTAGAATAAAATAGGATGTGTAAAATATTTTAATAAGAAACTAGATTTGTAATTATGAAATATAAAACTATAACTTAAGTTTGTGAATTTACTTTGTATTTTTTTTATTATGTATATAGAGAGAATAAACCAAGTTTGAAGTTAAGAAAATAAACCATAACATAAAGAACAATATCTCCTTCCAAAAATGTCTCCATATTAAAATGATATTCACTTCCTTGTATACCAAGACTATTGTTCTTCATATACAATTTATGATAAGCATGCAATTGCCGCTCAGATATGTAGATGAAATTGAAGTAAACTCTATTTTTGTTAGTAAAAATTCTCTTTATTGACATCTATGCTAGATAGATCGTACTTGAATGTATTTAAAATATCTATGTAAACTCTATTTTTTTTAATAAAAATTCTCTTTGTTGACATCTATGCTAGATAGATTGTACTTGAATGTATGTAAAATATCTATATCTTATTTGAGTTACATGCTGGATTATTAATCACCAAAGGATCTTCACCCTCAATTTCCTATTTCAATATCCATAACAAAATTTTTATATATGTGAACATATTATGTTGGTTTACATATATGTTTTCATGCCCAATTGCCTATTTCAAAATCTATAACAAAATTTTTTGGTTGATAACTCTTATCATCAATATCTTTGAAACCTCCATGACTTGCTTCCATGGAAGAAACAATTTCTTTCCATTCCTTTAGGATTACTTTTTCTCTGCAACATCTTGTTTCTTATAGGCTACTATTTCTTATGCTATTGGCTTCTTATTTATTATGGGCTAATCTTTCCTATGATATTGCCTTACGAAGTTTCTTTTGCAACATATAGTGCAATTGCTAGTTTTATTTAATTTCAATTTAATTGTATTTTTGTTTACAGCATCTTAGATCCATGCATCTCAATAGATTTGATCCCTCTAGACCATCTAAAGTGGTTTTATAATTATAATTATTAAATTTATGTTTATGTTTATTTTATTTTATTTTATATTATTTAGTTTAGTTTTATGTAATTTGAGCAAGTCAAAAAGTTTTATTGATAATTATAATGATTAATTTTTTATTATTATTTTTTTAAAGTCAAAATGTTTATTGTAAGTTACGATATCTCTCCATACCTTTTTTATTTTAAATTTAATTTTAAAAATATTATAAGATAATATCTAAATATTTTAAAATTAAAATAAAATATTTTGAATTTCAAATGAGTTATGGTTTTTGGGCAACTATAATCCATGATATTGTAACAAAGTCTATTTATAGGTTAATAATGTCCATGGTAAAATGGGTTGAATATCCATGTTAATGAATTTTGATATATTCTAAGTTTATGGTAAAGAAACCATTATTTTAATCACTATATCTTCTCATTCCATTTTGCTTATAAATTAAATTAATTACTTTTTTTTATAAAATTAAATTAAAATAAAATATTTTAAAAATGTGACATACAATCCTTCTTAACTTATATTTAACACCTACACATCTTCCCCATTCTAAGTTGTCTAAATCTCATGGGCCTAAAAACATTACATATTAATATACATATATATATAACAACACACTATTTTTTACAAACATTTTTTACCACTAAAAGGAAACAAGGTGGAGTCTGATAGCAATAACCAAATGAGTCTCATCTATGAATTCTCTATATATTGATTACATCCTCTATCCATTAGTGGGAGACTAAATCATTCAAAGGTATAGGCATGCCCAACTACTCACTATTCATTCGAATAGTTGGATCATTTTTCAACTAAATCCAGAGAAAGAATTATAGAAACAATTACATATATATATTATTAGGTGTAAAGAATTAACAAACTAAGCAAAAAGATACAAAAAATTTAAAATACAGATTAAGGATTATGAATAGTATGGTACAAAAGTTGTAAGCTACTGTAAACATTTAAACTATTCAAAATAAAATAAAAATAATCTTATATTAAAACAAAAATAACTTCAAATATTAACAAGTTATCTTGAAGTGCACCTTTTTGAAAACTTTCTAGGTTCATTTTTTTATCCTTTTTTTAGAATCTTATAGGGATTCATTGAAATAAAAAATTTGATGTTTCAACTTTGCAAAATCAAAGTGGTGTTGAATCCATCGATTCATTTAAAAGCTATTTTATGTTTATTTTTGATAGTTTGCGAGGTACTCCAAGCCAAGATGGAGTGCCATAATAGGGCATTGTAGGTTTGAGACCCAAGGTGTGAGATTTTCACCCAAGCATGTGGTTGTTAAACCATGAGTTATTTTGGTCTTTTGATGATTTGAAGTGATAGAGCATGGCGCATTGTAGGCTTGGGACCCAAGATATGGGATTTTCACCCAAGCATGTGGTTTTGAAACCATGAGTAATTTTGGACATTTGATGATTTGAAGTGATAGATCATTTCGAGAGCAACTAGGAACATTGAAAATCACTCAAATTTGAGGTCTAGAACTTGAGATATGATTTGTTTACTATATAGCTAGAGTTTTGTGGATGAAAAGTCATGTAAGATTGACTTATTGGAAAATTGGACCAATTCACCATCTTTATTTTATGGAGCCTTCAATTAAAATATAAATTGGGCTGAGCTAGAGGTCATTTGAATCATCCAAACTGTAACAATTCTTTGGTAAAACATCTCTTGTGGTAGCCGCAACTCAAGAGGAAGGGTGTTGAGGAGAATAAGGACTATTTAGAGGTATTTTGTGTGGTTTTGACAAGGCCTAGGAGTAGTAGAGGAAATTAAAGTTGAATTTTCACTGTTAGGTAAATGTTTGAGGGTGTTTTCTCATTATTAAATAACAGAGGCACCACAAGCCAGCTTGTTGGAGGGGACGTAAGGCCTATCTCACATTGCAGAAGCTAGGTACATGAAACATGGACATGAAAAAAAGGGAATGATGTAAGCCACAGTGGAAGGAAAGATTGTTGAAGGGGTTAAAGAGGGCTAACATGGACTATGCATATGCCTTAGCTAGACCAGCTGTAGTTGTACTAACTCAAGAGTACAACTATGTTGATGTTTACATGATGAATTATTTCTAGAGGATAGGTCCAATAGTGGACAAAGGTATTGGCCATCTAAGGACTATTGGAGGGAAACCTGAAAGTGCTTAAGTGTGAGCCTGAAGTGCCGTGGAGGGAAGGGCTCTTGGCTTCTAGGAGAGGCAATTATTGGAGTTCAATATTTTTCTAGCCAAAGGAGTAAAGTGTTGAAGAACTATGTTCATCATTGGAGAAGCAACATTTGATGGTGATAGGTGGTAACCCTACTACACTATTTTAGTCTTTATTGGAGCAACATAGGAATACAATAGTGGGAAGACAAGTCCCAAAAGTGTTGAGGAGAAACACTAGTAAAATGACCCTATCAATTGATGATAGATGTAGTTATGATCAGCTAGATGGAATATTATGGAGACCAATTTAGTGGACTAAAGGAGTTGGTGCATTGATAGAGGCAACTGTTTAAGATCAAAGGAGTCACCCTGTGTACAAGATATGACAAAAAGGTTGGGATCATCCACTACATTAGCTAGAGTGTCATATTATCTTGTATTTTGTATTCTTTTAATTGTAGATATGTGAGGGCCATTATCCCTGGCAATGGATCCCTAGAGTGTTGTATTATCTAGTTGGATTAATATAACAAAGATTGGGTTATTCTACAATATTGTGTAAAAAGTTGTGTATTTTGCACACTAGTATATTTAATTTTGTTTATATTCCACTATGTAAAGTTGCTTCATTATTATTCTTGGTGTTAAGTTGGATTAATATAAATGAGATTGGGTTATTAGTAATATTATGTAAAAAGTAGTGTATTTTATGCACTAGTAAATTTATTTATTTTTATATTTCCACTGTCCAAAGTAGTTTCATTATGATTCTTGGTTTGGTAGCCTTAGTGATCTATGATTCAATCTTAGACACCAGAATTTAGAAAAATAACAGTTTAAAAAACAAAAATTATCATAATTGTTTTTTGAGAAACTCTAAAAAGTGGGAGTTAAAGAAAAATATTTAGAATAATAAAAATAAAAAATTTTACATATATGTTAAAATAAAAATAACTTCAAATTAAATTTATAAAGATAAAAAAATTGTTGTTATTGTTGGTTTTCTTGTTAATGTAAACTTGATTTAGTGGTATTTGAGCTAGAGTTTTATGAGATCTTGTGGTATTCATGTGGAATATAGTATATTTAAAGAGGAAAATTAAACCAACCTAGATCCATCTTAACTATTAACTCTGGAAGAGAGGCATCACATCTCTTTTCACTCTAAAAGAGGTTTGCATATCAAGAGATTCAAGATCCTTATACACAGACTCTTTTTTGTGCCCTTTGTGGTTTAATAAATTTACAATTTCCTTTAAATATTAATTTTAAAATAACATAAATTATTCTTAAATTATTTTTCTATTTGCATTATGTTAAAAAAATAATGGAGAACGGTTATTCCAATTATTATGTTATTATTTGTTTATTTGAATTTTTCCAACTTGTTGAACCTAGAGGCTCAATCTATAGCACAATATGAGATAGATGTGTAAATATGTCTAAACAAATAAGGTGGGGAAGATAACATTAAAAACAAAAAGTGCGGAGAATAAAAAAATCACTCTACCCAGCAACCATCCAAGATAGTTAATTAAAAGCAAATATCGTGGAGAATAAAACAACCACTAAGCCAAATACTGTCCAGAACAAAATAACCACTCTGCCCAACGAGGATCAAGATAAAGCCATTTCACATCATTAATTATATATATATATATATATATATATATATATATATATATATATATATATATATTCTTTAAAAAATATATAATTTTAAATTTTAAAAGTAACAATGATCTTGTTATTTGATTACAATATTATTCATACAATTATCTGCAATCAAGAGATTTGATCTCTTCCCACACTTGAAGATTTAGAGTTAAGATGAATCTAAGTTGGTTTACTTTCTCTCTTTAAATAGGCTATATTCCACATGAATACCAAGAATCAACATACTGTTTTTTATTTTTTACATTACATTATACTATTCTTTTTATTTTGTTTTATTTATTTTTTATTTTTTATCTAATTTGACTTAGTCAAAATGTTAAACATTACATTACATTACAAATAGATTTATGTAAATCTTTTTTCACTGTAAAAGAGGTTTGTGTCTCAAGATATTTAAACGGTCTCATTGGTTGGTAGCTCAGAAGTCAAGATGGATCTAGTTTCCACTAAATTTTCAGAGTTATATTCCACGTGAATATCATGGGTTCTCAATACCATAGTTCATTTTTATATAAGGTTAGTTTTTTCTTGTTATTTTGACTTTTATTTTATTATGATTGAGTTAACATGTTTACATTACATTAATATTTGTATTTAATTTCAATTTAATTTAATTTTTATTTACACATAGATCCATCCACCAAGCACTTAGAATATTCAAACAACTAGGCTTCCAAAAGTTACCTTTTCATGTTTACTTTATTTTTACGGGGGTGTCCAAAATAGAGCTGCGATCACATAAAAAGTGTCAGCATGCGCAGAAAATGGTCATAAAAAGCGTATAGGTAATCTTTTCAAGGTTTTAAAGAGAATTTCTCGAGTTTCCAAGACTTGGTTATGGAACATTAATATTTTTGACCTCAAAGGGAGCATTATATGGATTGTGATAGACCCATAATAACAATAAAATTTCATGGTGATAGAATGTCCTATAATGTGTTGGTCTTTGAGAGAATGTATTGGCTCTCATACCAATTGTTGGAAATACTAAGAGGGGGGTGAATCAATATTTCTTTACAATTTTTATATTTACCAGATATATCATTTATATTTATAACACAAAATGAACAATAAGAATAAATAATTTTATTAATCTCAATAAATGAATTACAATATATGTGTATGGCTACAGCCCTAGATGACGACACCAATATTCAATCTTTGAGGCTCCTACTAGTATTTTTCCAAGCACCGACTTGGAATTTTCAAAGCTCCAACCTTGCCCCGTTGAGGAAAAAACCTCTAGGGCTCCAACCCTATCTCTGGTAAATGATCCAACCTAGTTTCTTCATGACTGCTACTATCTAGGGCTCCAACCACATGCCCCAATAACAATGTCTTTGGCAATCTGATTGAAAATGTTGTCACCACTCATGAATATGATCTGAGATATGAGTAGCTCGGTCTTATTTCAATGAAGTGAGGATATGCGTCACGGTCTCACAATAGACTGGTAACTGAAAATGTGTAAGGAATGCCATGGATAAAGAATTGAAATCTTGGAAGATGTCGTGAGATAGCTCAATGTACCATTTTGTATCAGCATCAGTAAGAGTTCGTTGGAAAAGACAGAGTCTAATAGAATCATCAACCCAAGAGTTAGAGGAACACCAAAATAGTAATTCATAACATGCACTTGGGGGTCTTCACGAGACTTGCCCTCAAATTTAGGAAAATCACCAGGAATCTTGGTCAGAACCGGAGGCCAATACGGCTTATGAATAATGGGATCGTTCGTCAAATTTGACACATCAGGTAATTCCAAAATAGAAATAAATGGTAACTGAGTGTTGAAAGTCATCAAAGGTCTTCGATAAGGACCTGCATGTACATTCCACCCAGTTCGAGTGGGATTCTGTCCCCATACATTCTGTCCCAAAGGACTCGTATCATAGGGATTAGAAGCAGGATAAGTCGGTTCATACTGGGGTTGAGGATGAGGATATTGAGTCGAAGTAGACCACTGAAGTCCTTGTTGAGTAGTGTATGGAGTTTTTTGTCGAATGTAAGCATGACTTTAAAGGTTTTAAAGAGAATTTCTCGAGTTTCCAATACTTGGTTAAGGAACATTAATATTTTTTACCTCTAAGGGAGCATGATATGGATGGTGATAGAACCATAATAACAATAAAATGTCATGGTGACAAAATGACCTGTAACGTGTTGGTCTTTGAGAGAAGGTATTAGCTCTCATACCAATTGTTGGAAATAATAAGAGGGGGGTGAATCAATATTTCTTTACAATTTTTATATTTACCAGATATATCATTTATATTTATAACACAAAATTAACAATAAGAACAAATAATTTTATTAATCTCAATAAATGAATTACAATATATGTGTATGGATACAACCCTAGATAACGACACCAATATTCAATCTTCAAGGCTGCTACTAGTATTTTTCCAAGCACCGACTTAGACTTTCCAAGGCTCCTACCTTGTCCCTTTGAGGCAAAAACCTCTAGGGCTCCAACCCTATCTCTGGTAAATGATCCAACCTAGTTTGTTCATGACTCCTACTACCTAGGGCTCCAAACACATGCCCCCATAGTAATGTCTTTGGAAGTCTGATTGACAATGTCGTCACCACTCATGAATATGATCTGAGATATGAGTAGCTCGGTCTTGTGCATAATGGGATCGTTCTTCAACTTTGACACATCAGGTAATTCCAACGTAGCAAGAAATGGTAACTAAGTGTTGAAAGTCATCGAAGGTCTTTGATAAGGACCTGCATGTACATTCCACCCAGTTTGAGTGGGATTCTGTCCGCATACATTCTATCCCAAAGGGCTTGGAGATGTGTCCCCGTCTCATAACAGATTGGTAACTGAAAATGTGTAAGGAATTCCACGGATAAAGAATTGAAATCTTGGAAGACGCCGCGAGATAGCTCAATGTACCACTTTGTACCGACATCAGTAAGAGTTCACTAGAAAAGAATAAATACTTTTATTAATCTCAATAAATGAATTACAATATATGTATATGGCTACAACCCTAGATGATGATACCAATATTCAATCTTCGAGGCTCCTACTAGTATTTTTCCAAGCACCGACTTGGACTTTCCAAGGCTCCAACCTTGTCCCTTTGAGGAAAAAACCTCTAGGGCTCCAACCCTATCTCTGGTAAATGATCCAACCTAGTTTCTTCATGACTCCTACTATCTAGGGCTCCAAACACATTTCCCCATAGCAATGTCTTTGGCAATCTGAGTGACAATGTCGTCGCCACTCATGAATATGATCTGAGATATGAGTAGCTCTGTCTTGTTTCAGTGAAGTGAGGAGATGCATACCGGTCTCACAACAGACTGGTAACTGAAAATGTGTAAGGAATGCCATGGATAAAGAATTGAAATCTTGGAAGACGCCACGAGATAGCTCAATGTACCACTTTGTACCGACATCAATAAGAGTTCACTGGAAAAGACGGAGTCTAATAGAATCGTCAACCCAAGAGTTAGAGGAACACTAAAAATAGTAATTCATAACATGCGCTTGGGGCTCTTCACCAGACTTGCCCTCAAATTTAGGAAAATCACCAGGAATCTTGGTCAAAACCGGAGGCCAATACGGATTATGAATAATGGTATTGTTCGTCAAATTTGACACATTAGGTAATTCCAACGTAGTAAGAAATGGTAACTGAGTGTTGAAAGTCATCAAAGATCTTTGATAAGGACTTGCATGTACATTCCACCCAGTTCGAGTGGGATTTTGTCCCCATAAATTCTGTCTCAAAGGACTCGGATCATAGGGATTAGAAGCAGGATAAGCAAGCTCATACTGGGGTTGAGGACGAGGATATTGAGTCGAAGTAGACCACTGAGGTCCTTGTTGATCAGTGTATGGAGTCTGTTGTGGAATTTAAGCATGACTTTAATAGGGGGTGAATCAATATTTCTTTTCAATTTTTATATTTTCTAGATATATCATTTATATTTATAACACAAAATGAACAATAAGAATAAATAGTTTTATTAATCTCAATAAATCAATTACAATATATGTGTATGGCTACAACACTAGATGACAACACCAATATTCAATCTTCAAGGCTCCTACTAGTATTTTTCGAAGCACCGAATTGGACTTTCCAAGGCTCCAACCTTATCCCTTTGACTCAAAAACCTCTAGGGCTCCAACCCTATCTCTGGTAAAATATCCAACCTAGTTTCTTCATGACTCCTACCATCTAAGGCTCCAACCATATCTTTAAATGCACCAACCTTATCTCTATGTGGTTCTAACCTCTAGGGTTCCAATGTTAAGATTTAATTTGTCAAGATAAGTTTATCTTCCTAAAGGATCCCAATATGTTTTATCTTAAATTTAATTTTAAAAATATTATAAAATAAAATCAAAATATTTTAAAATTAAAATAAAATATTTTGAATTTCAAATGAGTTATGTTTTTGGGCAACCATAATCCATGGTATTGTCACAAAGCCTATTTATAGGTTAATAATGTCCATGGTAAAATGGGTTGAATATCCCTGATCATGAATTTTGATATATTCTAAGTTTATGGTAAATATTATTTTTTTATGTGCTTATTTATTAGATTTAAATATGCTTAGGAAACCATTATTTTACCCTACTACATCTCCCCATGTGATTTTTATTATAAATTAAATTAAAAAAACGTTATAAAATTAAATTAAAATAAAATATTTAAAATATGTGACATATGATCCTTATTACCTTATATTTAACACCTACACCTCTTCCCCATTCTAAGTTGTAGAACGCCTCTCGGCCCAAAGAGATTACATTACACATCACAATATATATATATATATATATATAGTGACACTTACCATTTTTTCCATTAATCGGAAATAAGGTGGAGTCCCATAGCAATAACCAAATGAGTCTCATATATGAATTCTCTACATATCCATTCCATCCTCTATCCATCAGTGGGAGACTAAATGATTCAAATATATAGGTGTTACACAACATTTTTTCATTGTCCCTGCAACCCCCATCTCGCCCATTGGAGGGTCATTTCCATGATTAATAAGCAGTGTCATGCCTTGAAAAGACCATCACTGAGTCCCTTTACATGAAATTAATATTCCTTTTGTTGACAATTCCCTGAGCAGAGACTCAAAAACCCTTGTTTTTTCCTGGGCATCGGTAATCAGTTATGACCTCACGCTGAAGAGGAAGATTAACACTGGGCCCCGTGCCAGCTGGTGCTCTGTCCAAGTTTGCCACCCACGCCAAGTTTTTTATGGAATGTTTTTTAAAAATATAGGCAGGATTCCACTCCAACCACCTCGAGGATGAGTCATTGGGAGTAGTTGAACTGATAAACCACATACTACCTCCTTTAGGTTTATGGTTTCCACCTCCTATGGGAACTCCCTAAAGGATAGGCCTCCCTCACACCTTTGTAGGGATCCTAACCTCCTCCTTTTCCTCTATAAAAGAAGATATCTCTCTTAGAACCAGCTAGTTGAACTTGGAAAATTATGCATACTATAGTTTAGTTACTCAAGAAGATAGAATAAGAAGGAATTACATTGAGGAAGCCTCAGTCCATAACTTCTGAGAGAGCTTGAGTCCATGCCTTCATTCTGTCCAAATTCCATGACGAGCATCTGAGACGTACCTCGGCTGAACCTCACTAGAGGAGATTGCAACGTCAAATCCTTGGTTGTAACTCTTCCTTCTATTCATTTATATACATGATTACTGTTTGGTTCCACTGTTGTGTTATGACGTTCATTTAATGCAATATGTTTAGCCCTCTTTGAATCGATAATAGTTATGAATGAAATGTTTTTATCTTGTATGTTGTTCTTCTTTCTTGTTCTATATGCAGGTATCCAAGAATAATGGTAGAAGGATTGTGACTTTCCGAGGCAGGAGTGAGAGGCTACCACTACTATAGCAACAACGACAATATTGGATTCTAGGTACGTCGATATACCATGTCCCTTGTTCATTCAATAATTAGGAAGCAACACTTTAGCATGTCCCTTTGTTTCTAGACCCACTCTAGGGCTAGAGGGATCATCTCTATCTGCAGAGAGGATTTACCTGCATAACAAATTGGCGACTCCACTGGGGATCAGTGTGAGTTTGTCGTTTCATATTTTTGGGTCAATTTCAATTATTGATTTAGTTATCTATATTTTTTGATTTGATTTCTTAGTTTTCATCCTCTTTTCAACTCCACAATGTGAAAATTGACCTATGCTCGTTAGGTTTTGGTTTTTCCTCTTTTTCCCATAGTTATCTGGCTTGGCACGCTTTTCCTCTGAACAGTCGTGCCAATTGGCATAGGTTGCTCTTTTTGCAATTGCGCAAACCCCTGTATGGCACAGATTAAAACCTTACAGTCACACCAAACCCTATAGGAATTCACTTGAACTCCTTAATGAGTCTTTGGTCAATTGTGCTCGATTCTGGGTTATTTTTTATGTGTAATTGTGGCTTTGGGATTGTTTTGATTACTATCGACTTACTTTTCTGAGTTATTTTTCCATCTTATTATCAGTGTCATTTGAGGCCTTAGGGTTTCTAGGCGTCCTAGCGCACTCAGCCTTCTATTCAAAAACCAAGTCAGTTTGATTATTGTCAGTCTCATTTATGGATTGATTGCACTTAGTTTTCTTGATATTTTTGAGTTATTTCTTTGGTTGCAGAGTCCTTTTCCTTTTCTCAATTGGTTCTTTGCCTTGTTGCTCCAAACATAGATTACATTGCTTGTTTTGATCATTTTTAAAAATTTGTCTTGGTTTGAAATATTGTGACATTAGTTTGTGTGCTTTCTTGTGTTTGTTTCGCATTTTATTGAGTCATTCAATTTAAATTCCTACACAACACTTAAGCTAGTGTTTGTTTTTTTTTTTCATGTAATTAGTGGATCGTGTACTTTTCATTGAAAAAATTAAAAAAAACATGTTTTGCACTCTTTCTTTGCATTGAAATTGAAATACTCTTTTGCATAACTAGCATCTCATTATCTAGGAAAGGGTTTAATTTTCGATAGATTCGCTGAGATGCATTAGTGGATTTCTTCACATACTTTCATTGTTTGTTTTTTTTTTAAAGATCTCTATCCTTCTCATAATTAGCATTCATTGAATCAGAAATGATGTTCATTTACATATAGCTTGCATTTAGGAATTTTGAGATCCAAAATCGATAGGGCCTTAAAACTGAAACATAATCCAAGATCAACTTTAAAATTTATTTAATTAGCCTAAGCAAGCATTGAAACCTAATGAAAAATTCTTAGTGGTCTAGGTTAGATACGTGTTCCGGCGTATTAAAATTTAGTAGTTTTCATTCGCCATCTTGCTTTAGACAGTGCTAGTACAGACTTGTGATCCCCGTACCATCGAATATATAAAGGGAGACCCTTCTAGGTTGCAATCCTTTTATCCATAGGAAGCCGAGTCTTTCACCTTATAATCATGATACACCGAACACAACATTCAAGGAGAATACCTGCACGTACGTCAAGTCATTGGTCATTTATGTTTCATTTGATCACCAAGGTGTATATGGAAGCTGACATAAACCTGGTATACCCTATTGCTTAGTATTCTAGAGCAATCATTTTCATATTTTCATGACTCTTTAAAAAGAGAAGAGATCGTCGAGAACTTGTCCTTTCATGATTTTTTAAAATTGAAAGCAACTAGAGTCATCTTTGGCCTAATTCTCGACTCTTTAAAAATGAAACAACAAAATATGGTTAAGGTGTCATAAAATTAATCACCTACGATCACACGCCCATTAAAGTTTTATTATTTGGCTTGTTGTTTTTCCTTGGTTTTGATCTCAGAGTCCTCGATTGGTTCTCTTTTTTCCTTTCTGTTTTGATATACAGTCACGGTGGCGGAACCACCAATTTTGTCATCCTCACTGCCTCCTAGTGGTAGTTATTTTCTGGATGTTTCTTTTGAAACTCCTCAATCCACTAGGTCTACCGAGTTCTCGCAGCCTATTCTCCTGTCTGTCTTGCCTCTTGCTACTCGATCTCCTCCTAAAGATCAAGTTGAGTTCAATTGGCATCCTTCTGTTACTTGGTATGGTTATGGGGAAGAAGGAGATTTTCCTCCTCTTATGTCAGGCTCACCATTTTATGCTGCTGCTATGCCTCATAGTCCCCATAGTCTTTTCAAAGATCTTACGGTGGAGTTAGACATGGATTCATCTAGTCCTGTTGGTAGTGACAGAATGCATGTTTCTAGAGGAGAATATCAACTTTTTCCGAAATATGTCCCTCGTGTTTCTACTCAGTCTTCTCCACCATCGGTGTCACTTCCACTTGGATATATGTCCTTGAGTCAGATTATGTTTGGTGTTGCCTCCATTGTCCAATCTAGTACAGTAACTCCTCCTTAGAGTTCAGTCCTACCTTCATTAGAACTATCATCTTTGACACCTGGTTCATCGGTTACTGTTACATCTGTTCTAGTCCAACTCATGGTGTGTGTGGCTTCATCTGCACCTATTGTTACCAATTAGTGGTCAGGATCTTTTCACACCCACAGGTGTATTTTTCTAAATCCTACGTGGCCTGTTAATCCCAACCCAGGTAGCTCACAAATGAGTGCCATGGAAATCCCATCTACTTCTACGGCACCTATGGTTTCTACCTATGTGTTTGATGACCAGATGTTGGATATTCACCGACATTATGCTCCTTGAACGGAGGCCACGCCTGCTTCTAGTGTTGTTTCCACTACCCCTGTGATTCTTGGCAGTCTTAATTTTGAATAATATATGTTGGTTATTCAGTAGCAGAGTTCTTAGTGTTCCCAGTCACCCCAAGCTTCTAGTAATCCTCCTTTTCATTACTATGATGCTTTCGGTAACCCTATTTATTCATATATGCTTCATTATGATGAACATGGTAATCCAGTCGATATGCCTCCTATTTATCTTTATTGGACCGTTTCTCATTTAGACCTACTTTTTGTGTGCAACCCTCTGTGGGACAACCTTTAGGTCAATAGGGCTCTGCCTCTCGTCCATAGGGACAACCATATATTCCACAAGGCCAACCTTTACAAGGGAAACCTTTGGTCCAACATGGACAACCCTCCGGTCTTTTAGGTGAACCTCCAAATCAACCAGGACTATCTTATGCTCCTGGGGGGGAAATATACCCACCATAGGGACAACCTATTGCACCACAACAACAGTCACATACTCAATATGGCTCGAATTTTGTGCAACCAGGAAAACCCTACGGTCCTCATCCGGGTCAACCTGGTTATCAGGGACAACCTGGTCCATCACAACCATTGGGTCAACCTTTCTCACAAGGCCAACCCGGTGGCCCTCAGCAACTAATTCAATGTGCTCCTCAGCTCGTTCCATCATTTCAACACTTTTTTCTACTTGTTTATAGTCAGCTAGGTTTACCAGCTCAGTATCTTACTCAACCTACTCAGCCAGGTCCACCTGCTCAACTGCAAGGCGCTTAGTACCCTCAAGGTTCATATCAACCGATATATAGTTCACCTCAGGTTCCTTACCCTAAAAATCAACCTGTCGATCATCAACCTGAAAGTCATGCTTACATTCCACAAAAAACTCCATACGCTGCTCAACAAGGACCTCAGTGGTCTACTTCAACTCAATATCCTCATCCTCAACCCCAGTATCAACAGAATTATCCTGCTTCTAATCCCTATCATCCATTTCCTTCGGGACAGAATGCATGGGGACAGAATCCCACTCGAACTGGGTGGAATGTACATGCAGGTCCTAATCAAAAACCTCCGATGACTTTCAACACTCAGTTATCATTTCTTGCTATGTTGGAATTACCTAATGTGTCAAAGTTGATGAACGATCCCATTCTTCATAACCCATATTGGCCTCTGATTGTGACAAATATTCCTGGTGATTTTCCTAAATTTGAGGGCAAGTTGGGTGAATACCCCCAAGCGCATGTTATGAATTACTATTTCTACTTTTCCTCTAACTCTTGGGTTGATGATTCTATTAGAATCTATCTTTTCCAGCGAACTCTTACTGATGCCTCCACAAAGTGGTACATTGAGCTATCTCATGGCATCTTCCAAGATTTCAATTCTTACCCATGGTGTTCCTTACACATTTTCAGTTACTATTTTGTTGTGAGACTGGGACACATCTCCTCACTTCATTGAAACAAGACCAAGCTACTCATATCTCAGACCATATTCATGAGTGGCAACAGCATCGTCGCATGATCAAGTTTGGAATTCCTAATCAGCTTCTAACTCATTGCTTCACTACCTCCTTTGTCAATCAGATTGCCAAAGACATTACTATGGGGGCATGTGTAACCAAGGAACAAGCCATTGCTTACGCCCAGTACCTTGATCTTGTGTACTCTCAGTTTGGCGCATTATATGATATCTTTCTTGATGCTTCCCAACCTGGAACATCTAAACCACCAGCAAATCCATCCTTCAATGGTATTATTGGTTCTCTGTCTCGGACTTCTCAGAAGTCTTCATCTTCAAACAGTGGGAAGCCGAAGTCCACTTCTTCCAATAATGTTTCTTCTGAGTCTACTTCGAATTCTAGTAAACCCATAGAAGTTAATACCATTCATGCTAATCATAAGGATAATAATTCTAAAGGTAAGAAGAAGGGTAAAGGTAAGGTCGAAGCTGATACCCCAAAATAGGATTCTTAGAAATCTCGTGCTGGCGATGGTTCTCAATGCAAACTGAAGTACCCTTGTTTGATTTGTGATGAAGAGCACTTCACCAAGGACTGTCTTTGACAGTCTGAAGTGAGTCGATTGATCAAAGGCACCCAAGGACCTCCATCCATTCTTAAAGAACCTTTCCCATCTCAATAGACTAAGATGGTAGAGCAACCTCAGTCCTCTGCCCCATTTGGCTTTCAGGTGTTCATGATGAATGATTCTGCAATCATTTCTATTCATACTGAGACGAAAGATTATACTGGATCATGTCAGGCCACGAGGAAGGAAATCGCTAATGGTCCTCCTCCTCTACCTATTACTGATCCTCTTGAAATTGAAAGGACCAATACTAAATCCGATGTGCGACCACCTTCCAAAGGTGTACTCTGCAAGTATTCTTATAATCTCAATTCCCGTGTCACTCACCATTACAATATTGTTGAGGATTTGGCTCAGGAATCATACACGATGTCTGTGTTAGAAGTGCTTCAGATTTTTCTATCACACCGTAGAGCTTTGTTATCTGCGATTGGTGGGATTGATCCTGCCTATACTAGCCTTCTTTATTTCGATCTATAGAATTTCGTTCCATGGATTCCGCATCATATTGTGCTCATTATTCAAGATTTTATTAATGGTCTCAACATCCATCAAGTACTTGTGGAAAAAGGTGTATCAACCTGTGTTATGTCATCCTCGTGTTGGAAAGCTATTAGTTCTCCAGCCCCGAATTCATCACCAAATGCCCTAGAAGCATTTGATGGAGAATCAAAACCTTTAGGTGTTCTCGCTAGCTTACTGATTACTTTGAAAGGGAATACAATCAATGTTGAGGTCAAATTCGTTGACGCTAAGCTCAATTATAATCTTTTCCTCGGTCGCAGTTGGACTCACCCCATGTTGCGTGTTCCGTCAACTCTCTTTCATGTTTATAAATTTCCACATGAAGGAAAGATTTTTACTATTGAGCAACTGTTGTTCTTCACTTCTTCTTCAGAGAACAATGTTTCGTATATGGATCATATTCCTACTCCTTACGAGAGTGTACAACCAGGTCCTTTTAAAGATCCTGCCCTCATGGGTATTTTTCCTCTTCCTCCATCAAATACTGTTAATATACATATGATTTCTCGGTCTGGTGACCCATGGATTATTCCTTCGCTCGAATAGATTGATTCCTTTATAGATTCGATGCCTTTGATCCCATCTGAGATTGATTATTGTGAACTCATTGTTTCTTTAGAACTTCCTTCTTCTAATTGTGCTCCTTTTAGCATGTCTCTTGACATTTACTCTCAACCCCCTAGCTTGGTGATTCAGATTTGCCTGAACCTTTGAAAGAAGTGTTTCCTTCTGATGAATCCATCATGGAAACCATGTATCTTGAACATCTGTCATGGAATGATGGTCATAATCGTTCCTCATTTATGCCTGGCCTTGGCACCATGTCTACTTGTCTTGAGCATTTTGTATCTCAGGTTCCTTCTCCTCCACTTCAATTTCTTGTTCTGATGCATGACGTCTTTATGAAAGGTAACTTGAGTAACATTACACAGACAATGCCTAATGAAATTTCCGTTAAACTGGGAATTGTTGAGAACATCCATATTGGGGTTACTTGTTCTTCTGATGAAGTCTAAGTTTATACTAGCCCTTTTTGTGAGTTCTGTGATGTCTTTGCATGGTCCTACAAAGAAATGCCCAGCATTGATCCTAGTATAGTGGTGCCTGAAATTCCTACTTGTCCCGGTTTGAAATGTGTTCGCCAGCGTCTTCGTCTAGTGCACCCTAGAAAAGCTACCGCCATCAAGGCTGAAGTTGAAAAACTTCTTCGAGCTGGTTTTATTTTTCTGATTCCTTTGACAAAATGGGTCTCTAGTATTGTTCTTGTAGATAATAAACAGGTAAATATTTGCGTATGTGTTGATTATCGTGATATAAATTGAGCTTGTCCAAAGGATAATTATCCTACTCCCTTTATCGATTAAATCATTGATGAATGTGCCAGTAGTGATATATTTTCCTTAATGGATGGGTTTTCTGGTTATAATCATATTAAAATTCTCCTGAATAATCAACATAAGACTACCTTCATCTGTCCTTGGCGTACTTTCTCATATAAGAAGCTCGATTTTGGCTTAAAGAATGTTAGGGCTACGTTTCAGAGAGAGATTTCGTATGCTTTCCACAATATTTGACACATCGTTCATCCTTATCTGGATGACCTTCCTGCTCATTCAGCTAAGCGTATAGACCATCCTGACCATCTTTGTCAGATTTTTCTTGGTTGTCGACCTTACAATATTCGGCTTAATCCGCACCAGTGCATCTTCTGTGTTGATTCTGGTAGACTCTTAGGGTTTATTGTATCCAAAGATGGAATTCACCTCAATCCACTCAAATTTGAGGCTATTATTAATCTCCCCTCTCCCTTCTCATTACATCAGTTGAAGAGTTTGCAAGGGAAGGCTAATTTTCTACACTGTTTTATACCTAACTATGTCGAAGTGGCTAGAGGATACACGTAATTATTAAAGTAGGGCATCCCATTCTGTTGGGATGAGAATTCTCAAAAGTATTTTGAGGCCCTGAAGATGTTGCTTGCCAACGCTCCTCTATTGCATCCTCCTAACTATCATCATGATTTTTCCCTTTATTTAGCCACCGCTTTCAGTACGATTTCCATGGTTCTAGTACAAGATGATGATGATGGTAATGAGAATGTTAGTTATTACTTGTCTTGTAACCTTCTCGACCCTGAGATGCACTATGACCACGTCGAGAAGTTAGCATTAGTTTTTATTTTCTTAGTAAAACTAATTCTATTTATAAAACATAATAGTACAAAACTGCGCCAGTTTCAGCTGTGTGAGCCTAAGAACTGGGCTTGATGTCCAAGCTTAACATAAAAAACTGAACTGCCCAGAGTGGAAAACCAGTTCTTTTGAAATAATGTCCACCGCCCTTAGAAGGGAAACCGGTAAAATAGTACATGAATTGTGGTTTAACAAGAGACAGTAAACTGAAATAGCCTACAGCTTTTACAGCTAAATATAGATTAAAAAAACCAATAAATTCTTCCATGAGGTCAAAAATCTGTACCAAAGCATGCTGAGGGAAGTCAAAGTCACTGTTCAGGAGTTGGGGACTTTGGTTCTTCCACGATCCTCCAACCAAACTGGTCTCCTCCATCTTCATTGTCCTTCTCTGGCATGCCATCCTTACTAAAGAAGTCCACCTGCAAGTTTTCCATTCCAAGGCTGGAATGCCCAATGCCCGTGGGTGCAGCAGGAGCCGAAACATCAGCTTTTGCCTGAGAGGGCTGAGGGTCAGGAGGAGTAGGGGCAGGGTGGGGTACAAAATTAGGATCCAAGCTAGGGGATTCTTCGCAAATGGTAATAGTAATGAAAGCAATGATAACATGCTTATCTAGGGAGCAATTTAAGTGGAATTCCGCCCTCTGAGAGGACTAGCGGAGGGCTGGGTTGGCTGGCATATTAAAAACAAGGGAGGCTGGTTGAGAGACAGGAGGAGGAGGCTGTGAAGGCGGAGAAAAGTGGGTGCTCCCAGGATGGTAGGAGCAGCCCCTCTGACGCCTAGAGTCCGAATTCAGGCTCCAAACGACATCTTCCGCAGAAGAGTCGGAGGTCGAGCTGGTGGAAGGGCATGGGTGGGAAGAGCATCCTCTACTCGTTCCATGCCTACAGCGCATTTGCTGCCTAAGTCAAGGCATCATTGCCAAGCTTTGCCAGGAGTGCTTGGGGCAGAAGGAGCAGGTGGAGTTCAACGAAGACCTCTGAGAATCAACCAACTGAGAAGGAAAACAAGAATTTAAATGACAGAAGTTACTCTGGGTGAAGTGGAAACCTGGAAGAGTTTCCAAGCAGCCAAGGATGGTGCAACATCGCCCAGTTTGGGTGCGTGCACTCGGTTTTGCACAAGCTGGAGGGCAAGCTCCGAAGACAGGAGATGGAGGGCCACATAAAACACAAAGACCAGATGAATTCTCCAGAACGAAATCCATAACAATCTGAACAGGTGAGGCGAGGTGGTAGACAGGCGCGACGAGTGGTATGAATGTAATGCAGGTTGGTGAAGTTATTGCATGAGTAATGACGCCGTAGGGGGCCATATGGCCACAGCATGCGAGCGCCATCAGGATCTTCCAGGGGACTAAAGTCCCATCATTCCGAACTATTAACCGCATCCAGAGTTGTGCAATCATTGTGCACCAACATAGTGCATTTTTTAAAAGCATCTCTTTCATGGATAGTGTTGAGAGGGCCATGAAAAATAGTGTTGACATTGTCTGCCCCTAGATTTTCTAGGAGATCAGCAACTTTGTTTCCTTCTCTTTTCACATGAGAGAAAGTGAGTCCTTGGTTTTTCTTCAGCCAATTTCCAATTTGATCAATTCTGGCTGCCAAACGCCAGCTAGAAGCCACTTTAGCCGTGTTGGTGCCTTGGAGGATCTGATTGACCATGTTGATGAGGATCTGAGAGTCTCCTTTGATGATAGTGGGGATGTAATTATAAATCTGTGCTAGACGCAGTCCTTGTAGAAGCCCTTCCAACTCAGCCGAGTTGTTAGTGTCCTAGCCTATGGATCTGTAATAAACAGCCAGGGCATTCCCCTTGGAGTCCCAAAAAATTCCTCCGAAACCTGCTTGGCCTGGATTTCCTCTTGATGCTCCATCAAAATTTAACTTGACTATTCTAGATGGTGGAGGGGTCCAACATATAGGAGTAACAGGGGTGGTTCGGCTGTTGGGGCTAGGAACCGACATTATTTTGAATTGCCAGTTCTGCCAAATAGCGATTTCCTTCAGTTTCTTGGGAAAGTCCTCTTCCTGCCATGATTGGAGAGAAAGAGATTCCTGGAGATTACTGCTGAGGTTGCTCCAGATGATATCCAAAGAAGTGGATTGATTCTTGAAGATTCTCTTGTTTCTTTCCTTCCATAGAGACCATAAAAGTAATCCAGGGATGAGTTGCCAAAGCGTGTTGAGAAGGTTGCTGTCATAAGGACGCCTGTGCCAGTTACGCATAATGTTTTTTATGTCCCCAAAAGGTTTTCTTTGTTGACATCTGAAACCAAATTTTTATCAAAGTGTGTTGGCCAGAGTACATGAAATCATGAGGTGGTGTATTGTTTCACTTCCTTGATTGCAATTAGGACAATGATAAGGGCCGATGAATCCTTTTTTGATAAGTTTATCCCATGTAAGAATTATTTTGTGACTGAGCAGCCAAAGAAAAGTGGAAACTTTTGGCCAATTACCAGAAGCCCAGACTAGTTGCCAGAGCGAATCACGGGGTAGAGCAATAGGATGCATTACGTAAAATGCCTCCTTTGTGGAGAACATACCCTTTCTCGTGTAACCCCATCTGAGTGTGTTTGGATCCTCGGACCATCTGATTTTCCTGCGTTGGAGCTCTTCATTGAGGGCATTCCAAGTGGTCTCCCGCGCATGAGGTGCTATGAGAGAAGGGTGCTTCCATTGTCTGTGCTCATTGCAGCTAGTGCTAAGCCAGTGCTAGCTAACTTTGTTTTTTTCCAGGCTTGTGCTGTTGCCATTGCGGATTTGAGTGAAAGTATCAGTTAGCTTTGGTTTTTTCTGCCAGGATTCCACCCAAAATTTCACTGTGTTTCCATTGGGAGCTTCTTAGAAACTGTGTTGCTGAATGAGTTTGCAATGAAGTTTGGCCGCGTTCCAAATGAGCGATCCTGTATTTCCTAGGGAGAGCCTTATTAGATCTTCAGGTGGTATATTTTTGGCATACTTGGTTGTCCATAATTTGGCCCATGGTGTATGTGGATTCGAGAGCCATTTCCACCATATGCGGGCGCCCATGACCTCATTGCTGTGGGTAGGATTCCTGACCCCAAGTCCTCCCGCCTCTTTCGGAGAGCATACAATATTCCAGTTGACTAGAGCCCACTTTCGATTTTGGCTGGAGGATCCCCAGAGGAATTTACTTTGCATAGTTTTGATCTATTTGAGAACCTGTTTTGGGGCAGCTAAAACAGAGAAGAGATAGAGGGGCATCGATTGTAGCACTGCTTTAATGAGAGTGAGCCTGCTAGCCATATTGAGAGCTCGAAAGGTCCAGGAAGAGAGTCGAGCTTCCAATTTTTCCAAGAGAATGTTCCAAGAGGAGTGTTTGATAGTAGAGTCGATGAGAGGCACCCCAAGGTATTTGGCTGGGAGGGATGCAATGGAAAACCCCAGAATGTGGGCAATGATGGCTTGAGTTTGGGGAGGAGTATTAAAAAATAAAATCTGAGATTTGGACTCGTTTATGGACATGCCAGAGGCTTTAGAAAAGAGGTTTAGGATAGCCTTGAAGGACCAGGCTTCTTGGACTGAAGGGTGCCCAAAGAGCATGTTATCATCCACAAATTGTTGGTGCGTAATAGAAGAGGAACCATGAAGAGAGATGCCACGCAGATTATGGGTACGGATAGCATTGTGAATCAACCTTCCAAGACCTTCAGCCATGAGAAAAAAAATGAAAGGAGAAAGGGGATCTCCTTGCCTGACACCCCTGGAGGGAGAGAAAGGCCTAGAGGGGACCCCATTGATGAGGATAGATAAAAAGGAAGAGGTAATGAGACTTAAAATCCATTTGATCCATAACTGATCAAAGCCAAAAGCGCTAAGGATCTGCTGAATGTAATGCCAAAAAAGTTTATCAAATTCTTTGGATAGATCAATCTTTAAAATCATACCTGCCTTTTTCCCAGCTTTTAAGGAGTGGATGACCTCGTGAGTCAGAATGATGCCATCCAAGATTTCGCGCCCTTCCACATAACCAGTCTGTTCAGGCAAGATAAGAAGTGGTAGAAGAGGTTTAAGCTGATTGGCTATGAATTTAGAGATGATTTTGTAGATGACATTGCAAAGGGCGATGGGGCGGTATTTATCAGGAGTGTTAGATTGATCTTCTTTCAGGACCAGTGCTATGAAAGTAGCATTGAGCGAGGGGAGAAGCCAATGAGATATCCTATATTCCTCCACCAGTTTCCTGACTTCCATTTTGATAAGATCCTAGAAGTGATGGAAGAAATTAGAGGTGAAGCCATCTCGGCCTGGTGCTTTGTCATCCTTGGATTGAGTCACTGCTAATTCCACCTTCTGAAGGGTTATCGGGCGTAGAATAATTTTGTTGTGCTCATCTGTGACCAGCTTAGGTATCAGCTGGGTGATTTTGTCGATGGCTGGTTGTCTATCTATGTGAGGTTCCTGCTGAATACCTCTGAAGTGTTCCAGAAGCACCCTCTCAATATCTTCCTATTGCTCGACTTGCTCTCCCCGCTGATTGGTGACGTGATGGATGTGGTTCTGCATTCTTCTTTGGATCATGGATCTATGGAAGAACTTTTTATTTCTTTCACCTTCTTTTAGCCAACGTATTCTTGATTTCTGTCTCCACAAAATTTCCTCTTGTTTGTGCCTTTCATTCAGCTGTTTCTGTAGTTCCTATTCTTTAGTGGCTAAAAGTTCTGTTCGGCCTGCCGTGATAATATTTTGTTGTACCTCTACCATTTGTTGCTGAAGAACCTTTTCCTCCTAAAAGATGTTTCCAAAAACAGAGTGATTCCAATTTTTAATGTGGTGCTTGAGAAATTTGAGCTTCTGCTGGAACTAGAACATTTTTGATCCTTTGGTGGGACAAAGTTCTTCCAAGTAGCGTGGACCATTTCTCTGAAGGATGGGTGAGTTAACCAAAAGGCCTCAAATTTGAATGGTATTTTTAGGTGGGTGCTAATGCTTTGCCACTGAAGGGAGATAGGCCAATGATCTGAGCCTGCTAAAGGAAGAATTGAGGCTGAGATGTCCCCCCCTAAATGAATTGCATTGTCCAAGAGGAGAAATCGATCCAGCTTTGATGCGATCTGCTGTCCTCCCGTCTACTTGTTGTTCCATGTGTATATGCCATTTGAAAAAGGAATGTCAATGAGCCAGCTATTGTTGATGAAGTCCTTGAAATGAGAGCATTCTGGTTCCAATATTGAACGTTCTCTTGTTTTTTCTTCCAGCTTAGTAATCATGTTGAAGTCCCCTCCTAGAATCCAAAGAGGATGGGTTTGATTGGAGTTTAAAGCTTCCATTGTTTTTAGAAGCGCTATCTTGCTAGTTAGATCCTGAGGGAAGTAGACATTTGATAAGTGCCCAAATATATTAGTACCAATTGGGTGGAAAGTGGCTTGAATGAGGTTGTGCGCCACATGAAAATCTACAAGAATTATGGCGCAAATGTCCCAAGCTATTGCGAGTCCTCCGGAGAAGCTTGAGTTATAAACTGCTACTAAATGACAACTAGGCCACACCTTGGATAAGACTTCTCCTAGTACTTCACTACTACATTTGGTTTCTTGAAGAAATAGGATTTGAGGTCTTTCTTTCTGAATCATGTTTTTGATCATCCTGTCCTTTGCGGGGGTGTTAAGCCCTCTAACATTACATGAAATGAGCTTCATGGCGTGCTATCTGCAAGTGGTTTATAGAACCAAGTTAACTTGGGGTAACATCCCTATTCCACCAAAATTTCCCCTAATGTGATGGTTCACTGCCAATCTGGCTTTCGGCCCCTTTTCTTGGACTCTTTTATGACTTTTAGGTTGTCCCAATGACTACCGGGCTGAATCCATAACTTCTTTTGTTGTTGTACCTTGGATAATACCACCTCAAGAGTATCGATTTGTCGTGGATTGATTTTATCATATTGCTTTCTTCTGCAAGCATCCTCAAGTCCTAAAAGATCAAGCTCTCCTAGGTCAAGACCTTCAGAGTCCTCTTCCATATGACTTGTCTGGCCGCTTTCAGGATTTCCTTTATGGGCAGGGTTAGGGATAGAATTTGGATCATCGATTTCCATAGTGATGGGATTCCAGGTTAAGATTTTTGTCGCTTCGGTGGAAAAGGCCCCAGATGGCTCAAGGTTCTGTGGCGCATCTTGAGTCGACATAGGGTTTGAAGGCTCAGGAATGTTAGGAGGAACAGAGGTTTTGCGAGAGGGATCAGGGGTATCAATATGGGCTTCATAAAAATGGTCAAGGTTGGAAAGAGTGATGAAACTATTGTTGGAAGACGGGAGGTTAGCAGAAGGGCTAGGTTTTTTACCCGTGGCTGAGGGTTTCTTGTTATGCTTTCTCCGAGAGGACACTTTGGTAAATCCATCCGGATCCGCCTTGTCTTCAGCTTCTTTTCCAAGATATTTAGCATTAAGCGGGAAATCCCTGAAAAAATGGCCATGGGCATGCCATCTACGGCACCTGAAAGGAATGTTTTCATAATCCAAGGGTTGGATCCATTCAAAATCAGCATGGAATAAACTTATCGCATCTAGGAGGGCTTCGTCTAGTTGCATTAAGACGTAGATTCTTGCATATGAGGTATATCTTCGGAGCTTGGTTTTTTCTGCTATCTTGATGAACTCCCCCAAACCTCGACCGATCTCTTGGAGTGAGTCTTCATCCCAATACTCGAGTGGCAGCGAGTATAGGTGGTTCCATACTGGAGCCCAGTTGAAGTTTTCCTTGTCTGGGTTGAATCTCTCGACCCAGTTTCTGAGATATAGCCCCACGGAATTGAAAAAATAGGGCCCTCCATCCAAAACCGTGTTTCGATCTTCAATATAGTTGAAAATGGCTGTGAAGAAGCCTTTTGGGCTGAGCTGGAGGGTTACATGTCCCCTTGGCTTCCATTTGGACACAATCCATCCTTGCAGTGCCTTTTCAGTTGGCCATAAGCCAATGAATTTCCCGATAAGAGTGTGGTCTATCATATATTTGATTTTGGCATTTATTCTATGGCTCGGTAGATTGATTTTGGGTCTTTCTGGTGCAATGGGTTTGCATGTGGAGGAGGTAGCGCCAGCCGCGTCCGTCCGTTTCTCAGAGGTTGACACCTGTGTTGCCGCATTTCCTTGTTCGTTGTCTTTAGCACTATGATTTTGGTCAGGGTTTACTTTGATTCCGTCCTTCTTTGCAGAGGGAGGTTGGCCGTGTCCCACCTATTATGTCGCCATGCGTAAGGGCGGAGCTTCTTCTTTTCGCGTGCAGAGGGCACTGTCAGATCAGATCGGTTCTGGAGGACTGTTAGGGTTTCAGCGGAGCAGAGGAAGAGCGAACCCTAGCAGAGCCTCTCATGGCGAAGTAAGAATTAGTTGTAGTTAAAGCCGTTCAGTGTTTTTTCATTATATTATTTTGCGTATAGTGACTGTGATTTCCGATTACAACCCCATGACCTATATATTGCCTCAACAATTTCTGGGGGGCAAATAATCAAAGTGGATTGTCATCCTCCAAGAGTTCGATTTGGAATTTAATACTGCCAAGTCAAAGAAGTCATTAGTCTTTGCTGATTTTATTTTTTCCCTCCCTTCAGGCTCTCCTCTGTCTCGTTCTAAGGAATACATCCCAAACGACATGCTTTTCTTGATTTTCACCATCGATCCATGGTATGGTCATATAATCATTTATCTCCATACTTCTACTTTCATATCTGAGGTGATGAAGGATGCCCGTTGACGCATCCGTCATCAATTGCAACCTTATCGTATAGTTGGAGATACCCTTTATCATGTCAAAGTGGATTCCATTCTCCATTGATGTTTGACCCTCGAGGAAGCTGAGAAAGTCCTCAATAATTTTCACAGTGGCGCTTGTGGTGGTCACATGTCTAGTTATGCCACTGCAAGAAATATTATTCATGCTGTTTATTTATAACCTTCTATCTTCAAAGGTTGCATTGGCGCGGTTCGTAAGTGTCATGATTTCTAGGTTTATCAACGCAAGATGCGTGCGTCGCCTATACCTCTTCATCCTATCATTACCATTGGTCCCTTTGCGAAGTGGGGTATCATTTTATGACATGTAACCCTCACTCAGTCGGGGGGCATGCTTATATTATAGTATTCATGGACTACTTCACTAAATGGGCCGAAGCAATGCCTACACTTGCGGCTGACGGTAAGACAACTGCGCAATTGATATTCAATCATATCATTTCTAGGTTTGGTGTCCCTCAAGCCATCTTCACCAATCATGGTTCCCATTTTCGGAATTACATGGTGGCCGAGTTGACTTCTAAGTTGGGTCTGCGTCATGACAACTCAACGCCATACTATACTCAGGCCAATTTCCAGGTTGAAGCCGTGAACAAAGTTCTTGTTACCATGCTTCAACGTACAATTGGGATCCATAAATCCAATTGACATCTCATGTTATTTTCATCTCTTTGGACATGTCGAAAGTTAGTTAAGAGCGCAACCAGATTCACTCCTTTTCAGTTGGTTTATGGTCTGGAAGCTACTATTTTTATTGAATGTCAAATACCTTTGTTCAAGTTGGCTGTTGAATTACTGCCCAACAATTCAGCAGAAGAAGAGTGTCTCGTTTATCTCGAAATGTTGGATGAAACCTGTCGCTTTGTTGCTCTAGTTATTGGAGCACAGAAAGAGCGATTCAAAACTCATTTTGACCAATTAGTTTCCCCTTGTTATTTTGTTGAAGGAGATCTCGTCCTCCTATACGACCAAGATCATGATAAGCTGGGGGCAGGTAAATTTCAACCCATGTGGTATGAGCCTTACATTATCAAATTTGTATTGGAGAATGGGGCGTATGAGATCATTGATTACGAATATCATCCTTTAGAACAACCCAAAAATGGGTTGTATCTCAAAAAGTATTATGCGTGAGTCATTCATGCATGATTTATGTACATAGGTGTTTTTTTCATTTTTTTAGATGTTTTGATTTAGTGTGCTTTGCGAGCATTTTCTTCCTTATTTGGGTCTTTCTTATTTTTTGTAGATGTCTAATTCCCCTTATGTCAGTTTCACGGATAGTACTTCCTGCAGTACTAGGAACTTGTCTTCGACAACTTAGGTAATCTATGATCCTGCTGGTGAGTTGATAGAACTACAAGGTATTTGTCTAGGAAGAACTACAAACAATTTCATTGAATACGGTGTTGTCCTTGAACTATTAACTGAGGCAATCAATCTCGACATACGCGCATTGCCTGTAAATCTAGATTCACAGTTTGTTGTTCTGCAACTCAATGGTCATTATTTAGTTATAAACCCATACATTTTGAGATTATATTTACATATTCGTTTGTTGTAAATACATTTTGATTTTATCACATATCAACATATTCCTAGACGAATGAATGCATTAACTGATATAGTGGCTAACATTGCATTAGATAGACATTTTCATAATTTGTAAAATCATCATCATGTGAAAAAGCACAGGGGCTTCACTTAATGAACCTCTAACATATCACGTGCGATCATAGCATATAAAACAACACCCTTAATTTGAGTACATATTGGAAAATAGCTCTAAAAATCACATTATTTAACCCCCTCCCAATATAAACCCAATGCAACTTCCCAATTTAAAAATCCCTACTTTCACTATATATTGTAGGTATCCATTTTTTCATTAACATGTTTTATGCCCCTTTATATTTTTTCATTAACTTTGAGCTCCATTTTTTATACTTTCCAATATAAAAACCCTTTACCCCCTATATATCCCCCAATATATAATGTCATTTTTTCCTCATTATATATCCCCCAATATGAACCCACGTGGTATGGTATTGCTCCCACAGTGAAGCCCCTGTGTGAAAAAGACCCATATAGGAAAATAGATGTATATATATATATATATATTGCGTGTTTGCATTGGTGTGCATCATACATTCAAAAACTATGTGTGTTTCGGTTACTTCCTGAGATACGATGTATCTCAAAGAATGCAGATATAAAGCCTAGGTGTCTAATCAACGTGATGCTCATGAGAGCATGCCACTGCCCGTACAAGCCACCTCAGCAAGTGGTGAATATGGCTTGGCACCCCGACAATATGTTTCTGGTAGGCGTGAGGAACATCGTCGAATCGTGTATAATCCGGGACTCCATGTGTGATCCCCTCTAGGTTGTGCACGAGCTACTCTTCCTAAAGCACGAGGGTCAAAATCACGAGGAATTCGCCTCACTATCGAAAACATGCCTGCGGGTCTCTCTGGGCTGACATATGAAAATACATGGAGTGGTAGGTCCGGATCACTAGTAAAATCTGTACTAGACTAGGGCCAATCCTCCATGACAATCAACTGTCGGTGGAGCCAATCAAAGAACTCCGGTCTCTAGGACATATGCTGACCGCCCCCTGCCTTTGGCATCAGAGCCGCCCACCGGGCCATCCATGGTTCTCTCGCTGGTGGTGTTGGGACTATGACCTCCTAACGTTGAAAAATTGGTAGTCATTCCAGGAAGCACGATAGAAGGATATACTCATAACAAAATTGCTTCAATTTTCCCTTATTGCATTTTTTTAGCTGTTGTTTCATGTTTATTGTCATGACCTCTACCCAGTTGTAGATGATCGGTGTCAAACAGTCTACAACAAAAAACATCTATGTTTTTTTGCTTCGTGCGGTGCTTTCGATCCCGTAACTCATGTGATGGTATGTAGCACTACTTTTAATGCTAGTTTTGGGATATTTTGGATATCAACTTCCACAATTCTTGTTCCTTTCCGTGCCCCTCGACATACTCTATCCATCATCATGGATATGTTGATCAGCCGTTGTCATTGATGTGAACCTAAGAAGCACCAGGGGCTACCCCAATATTGCATGGGAATTTTGACCTACCAAATTGATATATTTTAGGTCAATAATTACTTTTATGGTTTCTACTTGTCGAGATGTTTCCTTTGATATATGGAACGCCATGTAATTCTTCACGGTTTGAGAGATATTCAAGTTTGAAGTTTGTAACCCCAGTTAGTGGGATAAAACCTCATGGGGTTGTTGCATGGGTCATTGAAAAGTAATAATTAATATTTTTTAAGCTCCTCAAATCCCTCCCACGTTCACTTGTTAAAGCCCCTCTCAACCTAAGGATTTATATAAATTGTGATCCTCATATCCTCCTTATGTAAAGGATTTCGCCATCTGAAACAGGTCATCTTGGAATTTTCACTCTAAATTATTTTCTACGAAGGTTTAGAAGCTGAAATTGTTATGAGGAGAAGCCAAAATCCTGAGGAAGGTCCTGTAAAAATTTCAAATCAAGGTTCGCAATATTTACAGAGATATGATCTGTGGAAGTCAGTGTTTTTGTAGGCTCCTGAAATTCATCTCAAAGAAGTGACCTTGGGAAAATCATCATAACTCTCTCTCTAACTATCGAATTGGAATTATGTAAAATGTGGCAGATATTGCATGGAATTTGGTTTTATCTCTATCAATTTCAGATTCGAATGAAGAAATAGTGACACGTGTCACGCTGTACAAGTTCGCTCTACCGAAATAGTCCATAATTAGGGCATTGTGAGAAATTGGGCATAAGTCTCCGTTAAAGAATCCAAATTGGGTCAGACCTATGACATTGGAAAGATGACTCAGAGGAATGATAAAAGAACAAAAATCATATATTGGGGATCTGAAATAACAAAGATACCCCAGATTCAATATCGAGCTCATAGAGGGAAACAAAAAGCTAGATCATGTGTTGTCAAGGGCTGCAAAGGACTAGAATTTCTAGGCCAACAAAGCAAAGCAAGGTGCACTAGAGGGTAGCTTGAAAAGAGCAGCAACCAAGGTTCAAAACAGTAGCAAGAAGTTCATCACATGAAGTCTTCAAGTGGGAAACACTGCATACAGTCACTATAAAGGTATCATTGTACCGTCATTGTAAATTCTTTATTGTAAAAATTGTTCTAGTGTCTATCTGCCAAGAGTTGAAGCTAGGATCATCATTAGGTGGTTGTGTCATAGTTGGGGTTATCCTCTAGTGTGTATTATTCTTCTACATCATTCTATATCATTATAAAGTGGACAATTTTTCCTGGTACAGGAGACCATTCTTATTTTATTCTTCTATAGGGCGGTAGGGTGGTGCCAGGGTGAGTTGTAGCTCATTGGGTGTTGGGGCATTCATTCAGTTTACTACTAAAGAATCTCGGGCGTTGGAGCATCCATCTAGTGGGAGACAGAGAAGAATGCTTTTATAGATTCTAGGAAGTTTGAGCTTTATTTCCAATTGGAGTTTAATATTAAAGAATTATTAAAAAGAATTAGGTGGGTTTTGTCCCAGAGTGGGTTTCCACCTTAAAAATTGTGTGCATTTGTGTTCCTTTTGTTTTCTGTTATCATTGTACAAACACTGATAATAATTTAATATTAACTGATGCTTTAATTGAAAGTAATACTGATTCACCCCCCCTCTCATTATTTCCAATAGGACATGCTCTCCATGCAAGGCCAGGTACTGGTTAGGATTGGTGCTACTCCCCTCCACGACAACCCTGTGATAAAATAAACGTCAGAAACATCAATCTCAAGTTCTTGATCTCGAAGGATGAAATTTTCTTGGTCTTCATCCCATATGTTAATCAAATATTGTAACAAATATAGTTGGGCACAGAGACACGGTGTCAAGAAGAACTTCTTCAATCCACAGTCCCTGAGAGCTTCCATGCATCTCTCACTCTCCATGGAAAGCTAGTCTTCTTCGCTTTGTTCCTGTTCTTTCCATTCTATAACCATTTTTCCTCTTTCCACCTATAAACACATTCATATGAATGGTATTAGCCTTTTTGAAGCTTGAATTTGTGAATGATTGGGGTTTGTGACTTTCATTTTGCAAAAAAAAATGGTTTATGCCATTGGCGCTACTGTTTCCCAAACAATCGTGGACACGAGCGTGCCCTAGTGTAAAAAATTGGGCAGTTGGTGCAACTCCGTGCTCGAAACCCGTGCCAACCATAGTGCCCTAATTTTCATATTTCCTCCCCCATAATTCAAAATTGAAAGTTGCAGGTAGTAAGAAATGACTCAAAATGAAGAGAGGGATCTCGACTTTTACCTGGAACTTACGGATTTGAGATTGGTCTGCTAGATTTTCCGCTATCGTCACCGCAAAATCACATAGTAAAATAGGTAACTATTTTCTCCACAAGAGGTCAAAACTAAAACGTAATTATTTTTACCATTTTTTGCATTTTATAATTTTTTACAACCCTAATTAGCTTTTAAAATATTTTTTTGATTATTTTATTACATTATTTTCGAAAAATGGGTTTTACACGTGTCTGTTGTGCAACAACAGGTTTTAAGGACATAGTGATGAAGTAACAAGTTAAATTTTATACTTTTTCGGACTCGGTAAAAAAATGAAAAATTCACTGCTGGAGTCATCTTTCATCTCTTTTCTGACTCTCCAAAATTGAAAAGATTGCCGAGACTCTTCTTGTTTCGAACTCGTTAAATGGCTGCAAAGCAATATCTACTCAGCATACGTTTACCCCTTTTTCGAGCTCTGATAGATTATTTACGAAAAAGGAATACCTTAGCCTATCACGACTAAGAGGTTATTTCAGATATTTTTTTCTACATTTTCGGATCTGAGAGACTATTTACGAAAAGGACCATGATGGAGTTTTCTTTTCTGCCTTCTTTTCAAACTATCTAAACATGAAGAGATGTCAATTTCTCGTTTTTTCATACTCGTTAAACCCTAATGACATTGGATTTTTTCTCCATGACATTGCTCGAGTTCCTCCTTCTTAGGGCTCATAAAATGTGCTAGCTTGGATTTGTCCAAAGGAAAAATTTATAGCACAAGCATAAGCTATCCCCTTCAATCTTGTTTTAAAAATAATTGGGGTACTCGCCAGAACTGATGGGGGAAAATGGAACCAAGTTTTAGTTATGTTGATAGTATGTCGCTCTTGAACATGTCACTTGTCTACATTTGTGTCGGGTTGGGGACATCTCATTTCTTCCTTTTTCCTCCATGGGTTTGGGTAATCTCTTTTGAACTCTCATCTTCTCTTTGTCACATCATCATGACCTCAGATCCTTTGATATCAAATACTGCCAAATCCAGTGTCATGCTATTGACATATTCAAGAGAAGTTTGCCTCTGCAGTTTTCAACCTCCCTCTGGTTCTTTGTTGTTCCTGTTTCACTACTATCATGTTCCTCTATCTCACATCAATGATGTGAGAAACATTATGGCCCACCTTCAATCAAGTCACTTCCTGTTGACTTTAGCTCATTTACAAGAATTTGATATAGAGACTTTATTCTGGTACCTTGGAGCCTGCATGTCTTAATGGAAGGTTTTTCACATTCGATGCAAGGTCCACATCATTGGCCTTATATCGAGTGATTCTGCGGATGTTTGACGCCAGATAATTTTTCACATTTCGTGGATTGTACTAGTTGTACCTTGAGAGCCATTGTCATTATTGGTGGTTTCTCTCGTGCCTATTAGCAGCTTTTGTCATTGGCTGGTAATAAGGTGATTTTATTGCACGTTCGACTTAAAATAATATATTTGCATGCTTGAATTTGTACTTGTTCAGGTTGAGATGGAGAGCAAGACCCTGGATTTTTTCTGATAAAATCTAGGTTTCAGATTTTGGTGGATTATCATGAATTATTGCATGACTCTTTTGATTGGATGGCTGCGAACATACCTGTGTCTATTTTTTGATCCTTACTGCTAGATGGCTGTGCCCATACCACATTCTCATGTATTATAGATATCAGTTGTATTCATAATTTCAGGTTTTTCGACAATGGTGTTAGGTTCGAACATGTTCTCATAAAGAATTTCACCCCACCCTCTCCCTTGGACCTCATGCTTTGGGGCATCTGTTACGCAGCATTTTTTAACTGTCCTTGAAATTCCCATATCGCCCATTGGAGGGTCATTTCTGTGATCAATAAACAGTGTCATGCCTTTCAAAGACAATCATTGAGTCCCTTCACATGAGAGTAATATTCCTTCTATTGACAATTCCCAAGGAAGAGACTCAAAAAACCTTGTTTTTGCCTTGGCACGGGTAATCAGTTATGCCTTCTCACCAAAGAGGAAGATTAACACTGGGCCCTGTGCTAGCTGGCGCACTGTCCTAGTTTTCCACTCGTGCCAAGCTGTTTAAGGAAAGTTTTTTAAAAATAGAGGCAGAGATTCCACTCCAACCAGCTCGAGGATGAGTCATTGGGAGTGGCTGAATTGATAAACCATGAAATAAATCCTTTAGTTTTATGGTTTCCACCTCTTATGGGAACTCCCTAAAGGATGGGCCTCCCTCCCACCTTTGTAGGGATCCTAACCTCCTCCTTTTCCTCTCTAAAAGAAGCTATCACTCTTAGAACCAGTTAGATGGACTTGGAGAATTAGACATATTATAGCTGAATTACCAGAGAAGATAGAATAAGAAGGAATTACATTGAGGATGCTTGAGTCCATAACTTCTGAGAGAGTTTGAGTCCATGCCTTCATCCCATTTGAATTCCCTGACGAGCCCCTAAGACGCGCTTCGCTTGAACCCTCTTGGAGGAGACTGCGACATCAAAGCATTGGTTGTAACTCTTCCTTATATTCATTTATATACATGACTACTGTTTTTTTGCACTGTTGTGTTATGATGTTTGTTTAATGCAATATGTTTAGCCCTCTTTGACTGGCTAATAGTTATTAATGAAATGTTGTTATCTTGTATACTGTTCTTGTTTCTTGTTCTATGTGCATGTATCCAAGCATAATGGCAGAAGAATTGTGACTTGCCGAGGTAGAAGCGAGAGGCTACCACTACTATAACAACAATGACAGCATCGGATTTCATGTAGGTCAATCTACCATGTCCCTTGTTCATTAAATAATTAGAAGCAACAGTTTAGCATGTCCCTTTGTTTCTAGACCCACTCTAGTTCTAGAGGGATCGTCTTTGTCCACATAGAGGATTTACCTGCATAGCAATAGGTATGCCAAAACTACTCACTATTCATTCAGATAGCTGGATCACTTTTAACTTAATCCAGAGAAATAATTGATAGAAACAATTATATATATATATATATATATATATATATTATTAGGTGTAAATAATTAATAAACTGAGAGAGATAGAGAAAATTTAAAATAAAGATTAAAGATAATGATTAGTATGGTACAAAATTTGTAATGTACTATAAAATTTTTGACTCATTCAAAAAAAATAAAAAATAAAAATAACCCTATATTAAAACAAAAATAACTTCAAATAATAACAAGTTATCTTTAAGTGAACCTTTTTGAAAACTTTCCCCGTTCATTTTTTGATCTAATCTTTCTAGAATTTGAGAGGGATTAATTGAAATAAAAAATTTTATGGGTCAACTTTGAAAAATGAAAGTTTCCCATGGTTTTCATGGTGTTGAATCCATACATGTAGCCAAAAAACTTGTTTATGTTTATTTTTGATAGAATGGAAGGTAGTCCAAGCGAGGTTTGACTACCACAATAGGTCATTGTAGACTTGGGACCCAAGGTGTGGGATTTTCACCCGAGCATGTGGTTGTGAAACCATGAGCAGTTTTGGACGTTTCATGATTTGAAGTGATAGAGCATCCGGAGAGCAACGAGGAACGTCGAAAATTACTCAAATTTGAGGTCTAGAACTTGAGATATGAATTGTTTATTATAGCTAGCGGGTTTTGTAGATGAAACATCATGTAGGATTGAGTTATTGGAAGGTTGGAAAAACTCACCATGTTTATTTTATGGAGCCCTCAATTAAGATATAAATTGAGGTGAGCTAGAGGTCATTTGAATCATCTAAACTCCAACAATAATTTGGTAAAACATCTCTTTTGGTAGCTGCAACTAAAGAGGGAGAGTGGTGAGGAGAATACAGAATATTTTGAGGTATTTTTTGTGGGATTGACAAGGCTGAGGAGCAGTATAGGAAATTCGAGTTGAATTTTCACTGTTAGGTGCATGTTTCTAGGTGTTTTCTCATTTTTTCTGGAGGGTCGCACACTCTATGAGATAAGAGAGGCACCACAAGCCATTTATGCACTTGCTAGAGGGGACGTAAGGCCTATCTCACATTGTAGAAGCTAGCTACATGAAACATGGACATGCAACAAAGGGAAGGATGTAAGCCATAGTGGAAGGAAGGATTTTTCAAGGGGTTAAAGAGGGCTAACATGGAAAATGCATATGCCTTAACAAGACCCACAACAATTGCACTAGCTTATGAGTACAACTATGTTAATGTTTTCATGATGAATTGTTGCTAGATGATAGGTCCAATATTGGACAAAGGTATTGGCCATTTGAGGATTGTTGGAGGGAAACATGAAAGTGCTTAAGGATGAGCCTGAAGTGCAGTGCAGGGAAGGAATCTTGGCTTCTAGGAGAGGGGGTTGTTGGAGCTCAAGATTTGGCTAGCCAAAGGAGTAAAGTGTTGAAAATGTATGTTCATCATTAGAGAAGCAACATTTGATGGTGATAGGTGGTAACCCTATAGCACTATGTTAGTCTTTATTGGAGCAGCATAGGAAGAATATAGTGGGAAGACAAGTCCCAAAAGAGTTGAGGAGAAACACTGGGAAAAAGACCCTATCTGACTTATGATCAGCTACAGGAAAGATTATGAATACCGATTTAAGTGGCCTAAAGGAGTTGGTTGATTTATAAAGGCAAGTGTTACTGATTAAGGTCGAAGGAGTCGCGTGTGTACAATATATGACAAAGAAGTTGTGATCGTCGATTGCATCAGCTAGACTGTTAGATTATCTTTTATTTTGTATTATTTTACTCATAGTTATTTGAGGGCCATTATCCTTGGCACAGGAGTCCTAGAGTATTGTATTATTCTGTTGGATTAATATAACAAAGATTGGGTTATTCTACAATATTGTGTAAAAAGTTGTGTATATTGTATAGTAGTAAAAAGTAGCTTCACTATTTTTTATATTACACTATGCAAAGTAGCTTCATTATTATTCTTGGTATTTAGTTGGATTAATATAAATAACATTGGGTTATTCATAATATTGTGTAAAAATTTGTGTGTTTTGTGCACTAGTATATTTAATTTTGTTTATATTTCCATTGTCCAAAGTAGGTTCATTATGATTCTTGGTTTGGTAGCGTCAGTGATCTATGATTCTATCTTAGACACCACGATTGTGGAAAAACAACAGTTTAAACAACACAAATTATCATAAATTGTTTTTGAGAAACTCCTAAAACTTGCACTCAAAGAGAAATCCTTAGAATAATAAAAATAAAAAATTCTACATATATGTTAAAATAAAAATAACTTCAAATTAAATTAATAAAGATAAAAAATTGTTGTTATTGTTGGTTTTCTTGTTAATGTAAACTTGATTTGGTCAAGCTACTGGTGGTATTTGAGATTGGTATTTGGTATGTGGAATATAGTCTATTTAAAGAAGAAAATTAATCTAGCCTAGATCCATATTAACTCTGGATATACCAAATTATGAGCGGGATGAGAGCTCTTTTCACTCTAAAATAGGTTTGCATCTCAAGAGATTCAAGATCCCTCTTAGATACATAGTTTTTTTTTTACCCTTTGTGGTTTAATAAATTTATAATTTCCTTTGAATAATAATTTTAAAATAATATAAATAACTGTTAAATTATTTTTCTATTTTCATTATGTTAAAAAAAATTAATGGAGAATTGTTAATCCAATTACTATGTTATTATTTGTTTATTTGAATTTTTTTAACTTGTTGAGCATAGAGGCTCAATCTATAGCATATTATGAGACAGATGTGTAAATATGTCTACTAAAATAAGGTGCGGAAGATAACATTAAAAACAAATAGTGTGGAGAATAAAACAATCACTCTACCCAATAATCTTCGTGAAGAAAACCCTCTCATTGCTTTGCAGCTTTGAAGTCAGGATGCATCTAGTTTCACTTAAATATTCTGAGTTATATTCCACATAAATATTATGGATTCTGAATACCATGGTTCATTTTTTTTTTATAAGTTTAGTTTTATTATGTTATTTTTACTTTTATTTTATTATGACTGAGTTAACATGTTTATATTACATTAATCTTTTTATTTAATTTCAATTTAATTTTATTTTTATTTACACCAAGATCCATCTACCAAGCACCTAGAATATTCAAACAACTAGGCTTCTATATGTTACCTTTTCGTGTTTACTTTATTTTTATGGGGGTGTGCAAAACAGAGCGGCGATAGTCGCATCTAATAGAAGAAGTATCATTGCATGTGTAGAGAATCATCACAAAAAGTGCACAGGTAAACTTTTAAAGTTTTTAAAGAGATTTTATCCTGTTTCCAAGACTTGGTTCAGGAAAATTAATATTTCTGACCTTTTACGGAGCATGATATGGATGGTGGTAAACCCATAATAACAATCAAATGTATTGGTGGAAAATTTGTGTTTAACATGCGGGTCTTTGAGAGAAGGTACTGGATTCGATACCAATTGTTGGAAATACTTAGACGGGGGGTGAATGAGTATTTCTTTACAATTGTTATATTTAATAGATATGTCATTTGTATTTATAACACAAAATTAACAATAAGAATAAATAATTTTATTAATCTAAATAAATCAAGTATGTGTGTAGGGCTACAACCCTAGATGAAGACACCAATATTCAATCTCCTAGGTTCCTACTAGTATTTTTCCAATCACCAACTTGGACTTTCCAAGGCTCCAACCTTGTCACTTTGAGGAAAAACCCTCTAAGGCTCCTACCCTATCTCTCGTACAAGATCCAACCTAGTTTCTGCATGACTCATATCCTCTAAGGCTCCAACCATATCTTTAAAGGCACCAACCTTGTCTCTATTAGGCTCCAACATCTAGGGCTCCAACCTTCAAATATAACTCGTCAAGATAATTTTATGGTCCTAAAGGCTCCCAATATATTCTATAACCAACCTTGAAAAAGTCATCACTCTCGTCTTCAACGATGACTTCACTTAGTCTCCAAGTAACTTCATCAATGACAACCTTGTCTTCTCATGAAGGTGTCTCCAGAACTCTTCATTTTACCCAAATAAGATCCTTCAAGGTCACATCATGAGGGCCTTTAACCGTGCATCACAAGGTCAATAACTAACTCCAAGATCTGCTACTATAAGGTATCTTCAATATGTTCAAAAGGATTTTGACACAAGTCCCACGAGTCTACTTTTCATGTTTCTTTATAAATTTTCCCCAAATTATGCTTCAACCAGGTTTTTTGTGTTATCTTCAAATGTGCTCCAAACCATTACAAAATAAATCCTGGGTCTCCTTCAAAAATTATTGAAGTTATACAGTAGGTATTTAATGAATTATTCCAATTATTTGTCCCAACAAACCAAAAAAATCCAAGCTGAATCAATTCCAAAGTCCTAAGACTATTGCTTCAATGTTCTGCTCTGTCAAGGTATCATGAATTCTACCAACAATCTAAGTTCAAGACTACTTTAAGATTGTATTCAATGATGTTTTAATAGGGCTTATCCAAGCTTCAATAATTCTTGATTATATCAATTTCAAAATATGTTTATGATGGTGCTTGCACAACTCTAAATGTCATAAATTCTTGTTAAATGTTTTTCCACAAGTTTGTGCTTTAATTTTTTAGTCACGATGCAAGCTAGAGTTTTAATATCCACCATTCCAAGATATTTATTTGCACATGAATAGGTGCTACAATTGATTAATAGATCAAACCTCTAGAATACTGTAACAAGGCCTCACAAATGTCACTACTTCGAGGTGTTCTCTAGAGGTTTGAAGCTTTTATGCTAATTCCAGGCCTTAATAAGCCTCCAACATGAAAATTATTAAATAACCAAGAACTGTTTAGTAGTTCGAAGGTCTAGTGGCCTAGAATAGATCTGATCTCTGAAATGACCTTCTATAGGTGTCTCTAAAGATCCAAAGTGTATTTTCCTTGAAAATCTGAACCTTTAAAAGTTTGGAACAAGAATTTACTGTTAAAGGAAGTATGAAAATATTAAGCTTCGAATGGGGTCTATCAATTCAAAAACTAGATGATTTTCATTGAAATGGGTGGTTGTGATATTTTCCTTACTACTAGAGGCCTCCTCACATTGGGCCCTATAAAAATGTACCTCTAAGAGTTATATATGAGTTTTAAGCAAAACAACCACACTCATACATTACAAGAACTCCAGGAAGTTTCTCCTACTATCATCATCTCACATCGAATGAAGAAGCTTTTAAAAATGGGTCTTCATGGGATAGTAGTAAAATTTAATGCCATCCATTCCATTAAATCTGCTCCTTCTCACATTCATCTCAATATGAAACATGTATTAGATGACCACCAGTGAGTATTTGAAAAATCTAAGGATCTCCCACCCTCTATGGGGAAACATGATCATAACACCCCTTTTATCTTGGGTAATTGGCCACCAAATGTCCACCCCTATCGATATCCGTTTTTACAAAAGAATGAAATTAAAAAAATCATCAAGGAACTTGAAAAAGACAGTGTTATTCGTCCCAACACCGACCCTTATTCATCTCCAGTGGTCATGGTTCTAAAGAAATACAGTGAATGGCACATGTGTCACAATTTTTAGGACCTTAACAAGATCACTATAAATGATAAAATTATTATCCTAGTAGGTGATGATATTCTTGAGGAACTACAAAATTCCGAATGTTTTACCAAGTTGGATGCCCGCACGGGCTATCACCAAATAGGATGAACGATGTTGACATTCCAAATATAGCCTTCAAAACTAATGAAGGCCATTTTCAATTCTTGGTCATTTCATTTGGTATTTTTAATTCCCCATCCACTTCTTAGATCCTCATGAACCACCTTCTGAAACCATATCTCATAAAATTCATCCTGGTAATTTTTTATCACATTCTCATTTACAACATAAAATGGGACACTCACCTTCATCATTTTGACCGGGTATTGCATCTTATCTAATATCATAAACTATTTTTCAAATTATCTAAGTGTTCCTTTTACATGGAAGAAGTAGAGTATTTGGGACACATTGTTTGTCATGAAGGAGTGAGGGTTAACAACCCAACCATCAACCATTAAACTACATAACCTGTAATCACCAAAACCCTTAGCTCTTGACCCTTAATCCCTTAAACCCTAACACCTAATTGTGAAAATTTTACTGCAGTGTATTGGTTTATTTCCTCCTACTTGATTTAATTTATACAAGTTATTTTCAGAAATTAGATTCAGAAAATACCGAAAATAAACACAACTACAACCTACACATGCATATCATTCACTAAATAATTCGATCATGCAACCATGTGACACATGGATTTTTGGACATAAGTCCCTGGAAAAGCCCAAACCAGGAAAACCGTTTCAGTAGGTATGAGGGTTTTGTTATTAAGTAGTTATGAGTACATCAAATCTGGGTTCCAACCTTGGAAAAATTGACAGAGAATAAAAGATATTCTGTAGCTAACCTGAAGATCTAGTGCCAAATATCTAACTCATCCACACCCTCAAATGATATTTACATGAATTAGCCCGGATTTGACCCTAGAAACCCTCAGCTCTGCCCCGGAAGCCTCAGCGTCAACGCTGCTAGCCTCAAATGCCATTGTGTTGCACCAGAAGGGAATCTGTCACCCCTAGAAGGGTCTCACGGTGTAATGTTGGCCATAAAATCCACTATGCATGATTTCTGAATCCTCCTAGTGCCTCTGTGCTATCCTACGTAGCACCTATGTAGCGGTTGTGCAGCACCTGTGGAGTTGCTACTCTGCTTCTTTGTGTTGTCCTTGAGCTCCTCCTCTTGCCTCTTGTTATCTCTTGGCTCTTGGAATCAGATCATTCCTTCAGCCAATACTACCCCTCAATGCAGGAAATTCCACTAGAAATTTTTAGAAAACCCACCCTATAATTCTAGATCTATTCCTCAGTTCTACCAAAATTGTGTGTCTTCAACTGACCCCCAAGCCTTTCTCTTATACTTTTTCATTGTACCCTTCAATGACCGAGATTAAATTATCCATCAATGGCTGAGATTAAAATATTTTTTGATCCATGTGACTTAAGAAAATGTTAGCACATGTGTTAATTAATTCACTTTAATTATTTTCTTTTCCTAAGTTAGACTTAGGAAATCCATAAAAAATAATTAATTATTTGAATAACTTGAACACAACTTGAAATTTCTTAAATCCATTTCTGGGGCTTGTAGATCAGGTGTATTCTAGTCACTCCACACAATTTTCAACCTCGAGCACAACTAATGCTACTCTAAATACACAAAATCTCAATACTCCCTCTTAGCATCAAGAGTGTGCTCTAACAATACATCACACCATGTATTACAAGACCTTGTGTACTTGGTATTTGTTTTTGATGCTTGGCCTACTACCCTCCATCAGTTGCACTACTGCTCTCTGTACTGCTGCACATGCCACTTCCATTGACACTGCCATATGTGTACTACAGCTCCCTTTCAAATTGATGCATCATGCTGCCCATAGAACTCCCATTGTTAATTGTTGCATTGAAACTCAGTTGTTGAGAAGTAATCAACTAAAAGAATTTGCCCAGTTGTTTGATAGATAATTAAAGTTTCCCTCTATGAGTGAAGCTCCCTGGATGCTCAATCATGCTGTCCCCTTCGAGACATTGTCATGCTGCAACACTGTACTACGTGAGCCCAACTTGTCTACACTGTTGAAGTCGCATCAACCTCTCTACGTTGTTGCCTCCATGATGTCATTTACTCGGCATCACGCTACTCACTTTTCAGCCCTTCAACTCCCTCTTGCTCTTCAATGTGGTCATATGCAACCATCTCCCGACTCATCCCGCTACCGTCTTAAGGCTCCTGTAACTCATATGTGATCCAAGAGTAGGGCTAACTCAGGGATCCTGCCACGAAATATGGATTATCTATATATCCATGTCACCCCACCTCTTCTCTTTAGGTGCATGAGAACTCATGGCCGCATCATCATCAAAGCCTTCTTCATTTCTTGTTGTAGCATTAGAATCATAAGCTCCTTTATCCTTCTTCTTAGGACAATTGCTGGAGAAATGACGAAGATCACCACAGTTAAAGCACAAGACCTTGGAGCGGTCCTTATTCTTCTTCCTTTGCTGCTTTTCCTTTGATGTAAGGGCTACTTCCTCCTCCTCTTCTTTATTTACTTTGGTTGATCTTATTCCTCCACTAAAATACTGCTTGGTGATCCTCGTGATATCCTCTTGGTAGAGAATAGCCCACATATCTACCCAAGATGGTAACACTACCCTTCCCATAATGCTTTGGAAAAATATTTCCCATTCTTCAGAGACAACATTCAGGACTAACCTCACTAGGAGCCCTTCGTCAGGAGCAGCACCCATGCCAATCAGCTAGCCATGGATAGCTTGGAGTGTGAAGAGAAATGGATCTATCTCTTCACCCTTCATCATTTGGAACATCCGCATTTTATTCTCAAGAAGCATTCTTCTTTTCATAGAGCCTCCTTGGTACATTACCTCCAAATCCTTCCACATAGCATTTTTTGTATTTTTACCATCAATATGCGGAATCACGTGGTCCTTGACTCCATCTATGATCAACCACTTTTTCCGAGCTTTGTTTTATTCATACTTCTTGAGTGGATTTGCATTAGTTGGTACAAAAATTTTCTACCCTGCATGATCTTTGAGATCATACTCATCAAGAACTGAAAGGATTCTAGCCTTCCAGATGACGTAATTGTACATGCTATACAATATTTCTTGATCCCTCAGTCCATATCGAGCCATATTTGCTCAGATCTGAAGAAAAAAATACTTCTCCCTCTGGATCTGGGTTTCTTGGTGACTAGAAACTATTTAGTAATTGCTTCTTTCTGAATTCCCTCCTAGAAATCTTCTACCAAAAATCAAACATACATTATTCTTCGATCCTACCGATCGAATCTCATATTTTTTTGGCTCAAATTTGTTGAATGATTGTCTTCCTCCCACGTTTGTTGCCTTATATAGGCACAATTCTACACCTGCAAAATCTCTACCCCACCAGCACTGCTGAAGATGTGAAGCATTGCTTCGAGAACTTGGCTGAATTATTCTTTAACAAGAGAAACGACTGGACAATGTCCTCCTCACTGGACCATCTCAGTCCCAGCATGGCTCAAAAGTGGACTCCATAACCCTAGCCTGGGTGACGCATTCCTTACACTACCCTGGGAAGGGTCTGTGTAAGCCCAAAGGCCTTCTGTAGCTTCAACGTTGTCTTCTAGATCTTCTTTCTCTTGTTGTCAAGATGGCCTTTCTAGCTCTGTCGCTTCTTCTGCCACCCTGCAAAAAAATAATTCTTCACATGATTGCTAGATATTCAACTTGATCTTCTATCGCTCTGATACCATGTGAAAATTATACTATAGTGTATTGGTTTACTTCCTCCTACTTTATTTAATTTTTACAAGTTATTTTTAGAAATTAGATTCATAAAATTCAAAAAATAAACACAACTACAACTTATACATGCAGATCATTTACTAAATAATTCGCTCATGGAAAAAAGTGATACATGGATTTTTGGACATAAGTCCCGAGAAAAACCCGAAGTGGGAAAATTGGTTCAGTAGATATGAGGGTTTTGTTATTAAGTAGTTCTATGTACAGTAGATCTGAGTTCCAACCTTGGAAGAAATGGCAGAGAATAAAATATATAAAATCTACAACTAACCTGAAGATCTAGTGCCAAATACTTGACTGATCCACTCCCTCAAATGGTATTTATAGGACTCAACCTGGATCTAACCCTAGAAACCCTCAGTGCTGCCCTTGAAGCCTCAACATTAGCCCTACTAGCCTCAAATGCCACTACACTGCATTAGAAGGGACTACATCACCCCTGGAAGGGTCTCACAGCCTCACGCTAGCCCTAAAATCCCCTCTGCGTGATTTCTGAAGCCTCCTAGTGCCTCTCCGTTGTCCTACGTAGCACCTACGTAGTGGCTGCACATCACTTACATAGTTGTTTCTCTGTGTTGTCCTTGAGATGCTCCTCTTTCCTCTTGTTGTCTCTTGGCTCTTGGAATCCGATCATTCCCTCAGCCAATACTACCCCTCACTACAAGAAATTCCATTGGAAATTCTTAGCAAACATGTCATAGAATTCCAGATCTATTCCTTAGTTCTACCGAAATTGTGTGTCTTGAAGTGACCCTCAAGCATTTATCTTATAATTTTTCGTTGAACCCTTCAAAGATTGAGATTCAATCATCCATCAAAGGCTGAGATTAAAAGACTACTTGATCCATGTGACTTAAGACAATTTTAGCACATGTGTTAACTAATTCAATTTAATTATTTTATTTTCCTCAGTTAGATTTAGGAAATCCATTAAAAATAATTAATTATTTGAATAACTTGAACAAAATTTGAAATTTCTTAAATCCATTTCTGAGTCTTATAGATGAGGTGTATTCTAGTCCCTCCATAGAATTTGGGACATAGAGCACAATTTATGCTACCCCAAATACACAAAATCTCAACACTAATCCCTTAACCCTTTACATTTTGTTATCTAGAAAATGAACACAAGTATGATACCTTGATTTGCATATCCATCTCCCAAGTGTCTTCATATCACATGTTCGTAACTTTCAGTGTGTTGGAGACACATGGGACTGTTAATGATAATTTCACACGATAGATGCAAATGGTGTTGGATAAATGAATTAAATAATCCATGGACATATTCATTTACATTTATATATAGAAAAAAAAGAAGTTAAAATAATTTTTTTTGATGTTGTATATAAAAAAGTATTCATGTAGGTTATCAATAAAATATTTTAATAAAAATTAATATGACAGATACTTAAAAATATATTAATAATAAAAAACCATTTTAATTTGTGTGAAAAAGTGGCATAAAAAATCTTTTTTTAGTTTTACATATTAATAATATAAGAACATCGGTAACCTATTTGAAAATTATATATATATATATATATATATGTGTGTGTGTGTGTGTGTGTGTGTGTGTGTGTGTGTGTGTGTGTGTGTGTGTGTTTGAAAAACATAAAGAAATATTCCTATTTATGAATATTATTAATTTGTAAATAGGCTTTGTTAATAATCTTCACGAATCTAGTAACCTATAATTATTTTTCAATTCATCAATGGGAAGAGTATAATTTTTTAATGTCTGAATATATTTTTTTTTCAAAGGTGCAAGCAATATTCCCTTGAATGCAACAAGGATTAATTATGCATTGTGCATAGTTAGTTCTATTTATATTCGGATATTACATATTAATATTAATATGCATGTATACAATCAAAATAATTTACTTTTTATTTATATGTTATAGTTTATTTATCTTAAACTTGAGTACCACTTAGATTTGAAGCTCTAGATGGGCTCATTTGGCCCTTAGGACACTCTAGGCTCATGTTACCTTTCAACAGAAATGTTTCTCTAGTTAAACTTGGAGTTTTATCCTACCAACTTTACATTGAAATAAATAATGGTATTCCTCATGAGCATCATATTTGTTATATCTATTGCTTCTAGTTTGGGATTGAGGACCAATTTAGATTTCGATATTTTTCCTATTATGATATCAAGGAATTTGCATCCTTCATAAGTATAATAAAAGGAAATCAAATTGAAAAAACATATTATCTATTTAAAGTTTAATAATTTATAATCAATTTCAAAGAAGTCATGACTTAGATTCTATAGTTATAACAATTAAAATCTACCATTACACTATATGTAATTTTAAATGGAAACTATTTCATATTGAATTTTTTTTTATAGAATTATGTAACTCTACGTGTCATTACATTACTCCATAGCTAATTTAATTAGTTTTTTTTTTTAATAATATAATTCAAATGTTGTTCAATATAGTATTATTATTGATTTCAGAGTCAACATGAGTCCAATATTTATTTATGTTGAATTGGTTTCACAAGTGGGACCAACCAACTTTCAAGTTGGGCTAGGAAGGATAAGTGAGTGCATTTGAATGGTATCTATTGTGGAAGATGATAAATGTGTGAAAATAAGAGATTTGAGGTGCAGAAGGAGAAAAGGGATGTTGTTAGTGATAAAAAAGGTTTACAGTAAGCTAAGGTTTTGGAATGGTGTCCTTATACATCTGGAGCATATTCAGGTCAACTATCAAAAGACCATTATTTAGAAATGTGTGAATAAAAAGAAAATTGAAAATACGTTAGCAATATTCTCTTGCATACAACAAGTATTAATTACAAGTTGTGCACAATCTACTCTATTTATATTAATATATTATATACTAATATTAATTTATATGTATAGTGTTGAAATAATTTACATATTTTTACATGATATAGTTTTTTCATCTTAAAGTTGAGTTATATTTAGATTTGAATCTCTTGTGTAGGGATGGATTCCTTTGACACAAAATGATTCATTTATGGAGTTTATAAACAAGTTTGAAGCTTGAGGAAGTTGTAGTGATGGTTTTTTTATTTTTAGAAAAAATGAGCTATTCATGGAGTTTAGTGTAGAGATTTGAGGTGCAAAATAGAAGCCGAGGAAGTGATTTGGGGTCATTCATTGATTTTAAAGGTTGAAGCCAAAATGTGATTTATAAGGTAAATAGGAAATGTCGGCATTTACACTATAATTTTTCTTCTAAGAAGGTTCAGAGGATGGAACTTAATATGAGAGAGTGTTTAGAAGTGAGAAAAAAATCTTTAATATATTCCCACATATCAAATAGTAGCTAATATTCTTACCAAGTACTTTGAAAGAGGGAAGTTTGATGAATTCAAAGGTAAACTTGTATTGCTACATAATTACTTCCTCGTTAAGAAGAAGCATTTAGAATTACTCCTTGAATAGGAATCTATACATAGGTTTAGTGTGAACATATAACATGTCATTTCAAATATTTCAAAAAAATAAAATTGAAAATAGTAATTTTATTTGGAAATTGACTTTGTTAAAAAAAAAGTGATCATATATTAAGCTATTAAGTCTATAAAGCTAGATATCATGCTTGCATGATATGCAATAAGAGTAAACTAAAAATTAGATTAGGGTTTTGGTCTTGGTTGAAAGTATAAAGATAGGTTAAGATAGTAGTTTTCACACAAACCTAATAAATTGAGCATGTTAAGAGACAAATAAAGATAGATAGAAAAAACCAAAGAAAGATGCATTTTTAATAATGCATGTTTTCATATAGACATCATAGAATTCTGTACAAGTTGAGATTTATCTCTAAAGTAGTTACATATTTTTTACCTTTTAATTAACTTAATTAATTAAAAAAAATTCATATAATAATATTGATCATTAATACCATATAAAGGATTAAGAAATATCTTGCAAATACTCTATTATAATAATAATGATTGTTAATACCATACAAAGTATTTGACTTACAATTGGATAATTATCTCATTTTTTGTGATGTGCTTACCTTGATATGTGAGCTAATTAATGAAGAGACAATAACAAGGGTGATCCTAAATATTGTCAAGCTCTTGGGTCAGAAAAAATATTTCATAAGGCATTCCCAACAAATCACTATTCATTTGGATATATAGGCATGCCCAACTACTCACTATTAATTCAGATAGATGGATCACTTTACAACTGAATTGAGAGAAAGAATTGATAGAGACACTTATATATATATATAGATTAGGTGTAAATAATTAATAAAATAAGTAGAGAGATAGAGAAAATTAAAAATAAATTTTAAGGATAATCATTAGTACAGTACAAAAGTTGTAATATATCGTAAACATTTTGAGTCATTCAAAATAAAATAAAAATAACCCTATATTAAAAAAAAATAACTTCAAATAATAACAATTTATCTTTTAGTGCAACTTTTTGAAAACTTTCCCCGTTCATTTTTTGATCTAATAATTCTAGAATCAGATAGGGATTCATTGAAATAAAAAATTTGATTGGTCAACTCTGAAAAATAAAAGCGCCCCATCTTTTTTTAGGTGTTGAATCCATACATGCAATCAAAAAACTAGTTTATGTTTATTTTTGATAGCTTGGGAGGTACTCCAAGCCAGGCTAGAGTGCCACAATCAGGAATTGTAGGCATGCTACCCAAGGTGTGGGATTTTCACCCAAGCATGTGGTTGTGAAACGATGAGTAATTTTTGACATTTTATGATTATAAGTTATAGAGCATCCTGAGAGCAACTAGGAGCATTGAAAATCACTCAAATTTGAGGTATAGAACTTGAGATATGAATTGTTTATTATAACTGGCAGGTTTTGTGGATGAAAATCCATGTAGGGTTGAGTTATTGGAAAGTTGGACAAACTCACCATGTTTATTTTATATAGCCCTCAATTAAGATATAAATTGAGGTGAGCTAGAGGTCATTTGAATCATCCAAAGTGCAAAAATTGTTTGGTAAAACATCTCTTGTGGTAGCCACAACTCAAGAGGGAGAGTGGTGAGGAGAATAAGGACTATTTTGAGGTATTTTTTGTGGGTTTGAAAAGGCCAAGGAGTACTAGAGGAAATTCGAGTTCAATTTTCACTGTTAGGTGCATATTTCAGGGTGCGTTCTCATTTTTCTGGATGGCCACATGCTCTATGAGATAAAAAAGGCACTGCAAGCGAGTTATGGGCTTGCTGGAGGGGACGCAAGGACTATGACACATTGGAGAAGATAGATACGTGAAACGTGGACATGAACAAATGAAAGGATGTAAGTCAAAGTGGAAGGAAGGATTGTTAAAGGGGCTAAAGGGGGCTAACATGGACTATGAATATGCCTTAAAACTACCCACAATAGTTGCACTAGCTCATGAGTACAACTATGTTGATGTTTTCATGATGAATTGTTGCTAGAGGATAGGTCCAATATTAAACAAAGGTATTGGACATTTGAGGACTGTTGGAGGGAAACTTGAAAGTTCTTAAGGGTGGGCCTGAAGTGCAGTGGAGGGAAGGACTCTTGTCTGCTAGGAGAGGCAGTTGTTGGAGCTCAAGGTTTGGCTAGCCAAAGGAGTAAAGTGTTGACAACCTACGTTCATCATTGGAGAACCAACATTTGATGGTGATAGGTGGTAACCCTATTGAATGTTTTTAGTCTTTATTGGAGCAGCATAGGAAGACTATAGTGGGAATACAAGTCCCAAAAGAGACCCTATATGTTGATGATATATGGATATATGATTAGCTAGAGGGAATATTATGGATACCGATTTAAGTGGCCTAAAGGAGTCAGTGCATTGATAAAGGTAGGTGTTACTGATTAAGATCAACCTGTGTACAGGATATGACAAAAAAGTTGTGATCATGGACTACATCAGCTAGACTATCAGATTATCATGTATCTTGTATTCTTTTACTTGTATATATTTGAGGGCCATAGAGTGTTGTATTATTCAGTTGGATTAATATAACAAAGATTGGGTTATTTTACGATATTTTGTAAAAAGTTGTGTATTTTGTGCACTAGTATATTGACTTTTGTTTATATTCCACTATGCAAAGTAGCTTCATTATCATTCTTGGTATTCATTTGGATTAATATAAAGAAGATTAGGTTATTCTTAATATTGGGTAAAAATTTGTGTTTTTTGTTCTATCTTAGACACCAAGATTGTGGAAAAACAACAGTTTAAACAACACAAATTATAATATATTTTTTTTTGAGAAACTCCAAAAAGGGGAACTTGAAGACAAATCTTTATAATGATAAAAATAAAAAATTCTACATATATGTTAAAATAAAAATAACTTCAAATTAAACTAATAAAGATAAAAAATTGTTGTTATTGTTGGTTTTCTTGTTAATGTAAACTTGATTTGGTCAAGATACTAGTGGTATTTGAGATGGAGTTTTATGAGATCCCATGGCATTCATGTGGAATATAGTCTATTTAAAGAAGAAGATTAAACGAGCCTACATCCATCTTAACTCTGGATATACCAAAGTCTAGGGATCAAATCTCTTTTCACTCTAAAAGAGGTTTTCATCTCAAGAGATTCAAGATCCCTCTCAGATACACAAATTTTTTTTGTGCCCTTTGTGAATTAATAAATTTATAATTTCCTTTAAATAATAATTTTAAAATAATATAAATAATTCTTAAACTATATTTCTATTTGTATTATGTTCAAAAAATTAATGAAGAATGGTTATTCCAATTATTATGTTATTATTTGTTTATTTAATTTTTTTTTAACTTATTGAGAATAGAGGCTAAATATATAGCACAATATGAGATAAATGTGTAAATATCTCTAATAAAATAAGGTCCCAGTCATCCAAAATGGCCCAGTTAACATTAAAACCAAATAGTGTGGAGAAGAAAACAATCACTCTACCCAAAAACCATCCAAGGTAGTTAATTAAAAGAAAATATCGTGAAGAATAAAACAACCACTCTGCCAAACAACCATCCAAGATAGTTAATTAAAAACAAATAGTGTCGAGAAGAAAATAACCACTCTTCCCAAAAACCATGCAAGATAAAGCCAATTCACATCATATATATATATATATCTATATATATATATATATATATATATATATATGTGTGTGTGTGTGTATGTATATTAAAAAATATATAATTTGAAATTTTAAAAGTAACAATGATCTTGTTATTTGATTACAATATTATTCATATAATTATATATAATCAAGAGATTTCAGCTCTTCCAACACTTTTAGATCTAGAGCTAAGATGAATCTAAGTTGGTTTACTTTCTTTCTTTAAACAGGATGTATTCCACATGACTACAAAGAACCAACATCATCATTTTTATTTTTTACATTACATTATACTAATCTTTTTATTTAATTTATTTAATTTTTAATTTTCTATGTAATTTCACTTAGTCAAAATGTTAAACATTACTTTACATTACAAATAGATTTATGTAAATCTCTTTTCACTCTAAAAGAGGTTTGTATCTCAAGATATTTAAACCGTCTCATTGCTTCGTAGCTCTGAAGTCAAGATGGATCTAGTTTTGCTTAAATTTCCCCAGTGATATTCCACATGAATATCATGGGTTCTCAATACCACGCTTCATTTTTTTTTATAAGGTTAGTTTTATTTTGTTATTTTTACTTTTTTTTTACTATGACCAAGTTAACATGTTTTTTTTCTAAATTAGGCTACTTCTATTATATCATACAGTTCAAAAAATTATAGTTCTCTTCCTTCGGAGTGGGCCAGTGAATTCCAGAGGGAAATATCGAGTTAAAACCAAAAAAAAGGGGTTTCCCCACACGGGGAAACCAACCCAATGGTGCAACACATAAATTCTGGAATAAGATGCCCATAGTGGGAAAAATTCATACATAAAAATAACAGAAAAATTGATTGGAATGAGAGATAAGCACCTAGCAATTAAGTAGATGGAGAATTTGCATCCTTTTCTGGAGGGTGGGATGACTCTTCTACAATTATGCATACGTAGTCCAACTCGTCATGCTCCTGCTTAGATACGTGGGCAATCGATGGAGGAAGAAGCATCGTGTTGGCATTAGGCGAAATGGAGGAAGTGCGAGAGCCTCATCACTTGCACTCATGCCATCGTCGTCCGAGCTCAAGCTTCCTTGGTCGTTGCTTGAGGCACTATGGATAGGCCCAAACACCGTCTTGCTGGGGGAGAAGGCGAGAAAAGGAGGGATGGTGGACGAGCGACTTCTCTTTCTGGGGCGGAGGCTAGAGCTAGAGGCTTTAGAAGGTAAATTAAGAAGGTGGAGAGACAGGTCAGCTGAAATATTGATAGGTTCGAGGATATCCGGCTCCACCCATTCAATCGAGAGATTCACCGTCCTGCTCACTGAGGGAGAGATGTGAGGTTGGGATGGGAGACAACGTCCCCTTTCTCTTCGACACCACATTTATTGGCATCTAGGCAGCGTGGAGGAATGGGAGTGGGGCAGAGAGGACTGAGGGGTCACAAAAGGACCAAATTGGTCATAGGGGGAGCGTAAGGCCAGGGAAAAGCTACCCGAGGAGAAAGGAATGGAGCAAAGGAGTCACAACCTGGCTAAGACACTAGGAGCATCTACGCAGAGCCAAAGGGAGAGACGAATAGTGTAAATGGGAGCAGCGGTGATGAATTTAAGGGCCATGGGAGATGGCGAAGGCATGGTTGTCAGCATAAATGTGTAGAGGATAAAATTAATGGTGGAGGATGTCTAATGGAGGGGAGCTCGCGTGGTGAGTAAATACCCCATGCACAAATATTTAAGTCAGATTGAGTGGCCATGTGCATGTGCGTGGTGGGGGGTAGGTGTCCTGCCACCTTGCAGTGACATGGCTCTCCTACATAACTCGAGCTAACACCCTCAGCGAGGAGACCGAGTTAACATGTTTACATTACATTAATATTCTTATTTAATTTCAATTAAATTTTATTTTTATTTACACCTAGATCCATCTACCAAGCACCTAGAGTATTCAACCAACTAGGCTTCTAGAAATTACCTTTTCATGTCTACTTTATCTTTACAAGGGTTTGCAGAACAAAGTGGCGATCACTGCGGCTAATACAAGAAATATCAGCGCATGGACAAAAATTTGTCACAAAAAGCATATAGATAATATTTTAAAGGTTTTAAAGATATTTTCTCCAATTTCCAAGACTTGGTTCAGGAACATTAATATTTTTGACCTCTAAGGGAGCATGATATGGATGGTGATAGATCCATAATAACAGTTAAATATAATGGTGAAAAAATGACATGTAACATGTTGGGCTTTGAGAGAAGGTACTGGCTCTGATACCAATTGTTGGAACTACTGAGAAGGGGGGTGGATCAGTATTTCTTTACAATTTTTATATTTACTAGATATATCATTTATATTTATAACACAAAATGAATAGTAAGAATAAGTAATTTTATTAATCTCAATAAATCAAGTAATATATATGTGTAGGGCTAAAACCCTAGATGAAGACACCAATATTCAATCTCACAGGCTCCTACCATTACTTTTCCAAGCACTGACTTTGACTTTCCAAGGCTCTAACCTTGTCACTTTGAGGAAACAAACTCTAGCACTCCAACCCTATCTCTGGTACATGATCCAACCTATTTTCTTCATTATTCCTATCCTCTAGGGCTCCAACCTTCAAATTTAATTCGTCAAGATAATTTTATGCTCCCAAAGGCCCCCAATATATTCTATAACCAACCTTGACAAAGTGATCATGTTCACCTTCAATAATGACTTCACTTAGTCTCCAAGTAACTTCAACAATGACAACCTTGTCTTCTCATGAAGGTGTCTCCACAACTCGTCATTTTACCCAAACACGATCCCTCAAGGTCACATCATGAGGAACTTTAATCGTGCATCAAAAGGTCAATAATTAACTCCAAGATTTTCTACTATAAGGTATCTTCAATCTTTTCAAAAGGATTTTACACAAGTCCCACGAGACTACTTTTAAATTTTCTTTATAAATTTTCCCCAAATGATGCTTCAGCAAGGTTTGTTGTGTTATCTTCAAATGTGCTCCAAAATCTTACAAAATAACTTCGAGGTCTCCTTCAAATATTCTTAAAGTTCTGCAGTAGGTATTCAATGAATTTATCCAATGATTTCTCCCAAAAAACCAAACAAATCCAAGCTCAGTCAGTTCCAAAGTCCTAAGACTATTGCTTCAATTTTTTGCTCTGTCAAGATATCATGAATTCTTCCAACAATCTAAGATCAAGACTACTTCAAGATTGTAGTCAATAATGTTTTAATAGGGCTTGTCCAAAGTTCAATAATGCTTCAATATATCAATTTCAAAAGATATTTATTATGGTTCTTGCACAAATATGAATGCCATAAATTCTTGTTAAAGGTTTTGCCACAAGTTTGTGCTTTAATTTTTTAATCACGGTCCTAGCTAGAGTTTTAATATCCACCATTCCAATATATTTATTTTCATAGGAAAAGGTGCCACAATTGATTAATAGATCAAACCTCCATAATATTGTATTAAGGCCTCCCAAATGTCACTAGTTCGAGGTATTATCTTCTCCACAGGTTTGAATATTTTATGCTAATTCCAAGCCTTAATAAGCCTCCAAAAGGTGAACTCTTATATTCTCAAGCATTGTTTAGTAGTTCTGAGGTCTTGTAGCCTAGAACAGATCTGATCTCTGAAATAAGCTTATACAAGTGTCTCCAAAGATCCAAAGTGTATTTTCCTTGCAAATCTGAACCTTTGAAAGCTTGTAACAAGACTTTACTATTAAAGGAAGTATGAAAATATTAAGCTTCAAATGGGGGCTATCATCTCAAAACCCACATGATTTTTATTGAAATGGGTAGTTGTGATATTTTCCTTAGTGTTGAATCGCTCCTCAAATTGGGCCCTATAAAAATTTACTTATAGGAGTTATCTATGAGTTTTAAGAAAAACAACCACACATGGACTCAAGGAAGTTGCTCCTACTATCATAATCTCACATCCAATGAAGAATCTTTTAACACTACAAGAAAAAGACCCTATAGCAGATGTTTTTGAGGAACCCCAGAGAAAAATACACCATACATCCGTTTCTAGCGGAGGTTACTAGAGGAGGTTGGTGGGTGGAGTGTTTTGCGGATGGTTTCCTCTCAGTGCGCTTATCATTACACGTCGCCCAAGTGCTTTGGAACCGAGAAAGCACTGGTGCAGACCAAAACATCGGCACAACAGACACCATGCACTCCGTACACACCCGCTCGGTGCGTCTTATTATTCTATAGTACCCATGCGTCACAGATCTTCCACACCGATGTATTAGAAGACATTGTGCCAAAACCAAAACCACCCAGTGAAATAGAAATAAACTACACCAGTGCATCATAATACATTGTGTCAAATCACAAACCGACCGGTGCATTTGTAAGAAAAAAAAGCGATTCACATATAAACAACACACACCGATAAAGGGTTAAATTAAAAAAAATTACGGCAAAATAACCCAGATTTTTCAGTTTTCCAATGCTCCTGAGCTCTCAATTACCAGTGCACGCCTTACCATAGAACGCACTAGTGTGCATGAGACATTGGCACACTGGACAGCTTGCACAACGTACACACACATCCGAGGCCTCCCATTACTGTAACGCACCGGTGCTTCACCACTCTTCCACATTGGTGCATCATAAAACACTGCGCCAATACAGAAACGCACTAGTGTGTTCTTATCCAAGAGCACTGGTGCACTGATAAACTACACGCACTAGAATAACGTTACATAAAAAATAAAATTAAGGCCAAAAAATTGGTGCTTTACAACTATTCCGCACTGGTGCTTTACGGATATTCTGCCCCAGTGCATCATCAAAATTTTTCTCCAAAATTGAAACATCTCGGTGCAGTGTTAGGGAACCACCCTGGTACATTATAAAAAATGCACCAAATTTGACACAGCCCGCTGCGGTTGTAGGTAAGTGTATCGGTGCACCTATAAAACCCCGCGCACCAGAATAGGGTTAAATAAAAAAAATTATAGCCAAAAAACCTCATTTTTCACTTTCCTCAGTGCTCCAGAGTGCTCAAGCACCGATGTCATTTCCCCTTGTCAGAGTCGCCCTGACATCGGTGCTCTCATTAGACGCATTGCATGCACTACTGCTCTGCATTGGCCACCAATATCCATCTTGCATTTTAAAAAATGGTGGGAAATTTTCTCTTGCAATGTTTACAGCCAATATGCCTCCTCGACAATGAGATGTAGAAGTATTTTTCTAGTTTTCCCATAATTAAGCCTTTTAGCAGATTAGAAATTGAAATAACCTTAAAAATAACCATTAAAAAAGAAAAAAAATTCGCGCAGCGCGCTGGAGCTATTCGGCTCGCACCAGATAGTCGTGCTCACTATAAAATTTACAGGCCGCACTGCCACCGGTGCTAATGGTATCTGCACCATTTCTGGGGTAGTACCGAAAGGTTCCCCAAATAATTTAAAAAAATAAAAATAAAATAAAAGGTGGTGTGCTCATTTATCCAGGCACACCATTGACCGTGGGTATCACAGTGCGGTGCGTTGACGAAATTATCTGCCGCGGTGTATATCAGCGCACTGCATTCTCGATTTCGATAGTGTCAACAGTGTGGCTAGGTAAAAGACCACACCGTTTACTATGTAATTGTCATGAAGTCAGTGCGCTGACACGATTATACACGCTGAGGCATATGTTTCAGTCAGCGCACCGGTATTATGAACTTTGATGAAGTTAACGGCGCTTGAAAAATAGAAAGCTGCACCGAGGCCGGTGCATTGTATTTCATAGGGGAAACAATACCAGTGCTCTAAATTCTTAAGACACACCGCAATTGGTGCATGACTGTTTTTATCATGCACCGACTTGTCTGTTTGTTTCTTTTAAAATATATATATATATATATATATGTATATTTCTAAATACATGTTTGTTTTAATAAAAAAATATTATTTAATATGGCAATGATTCGGAGAGAAGAGGAGGAACAGCAAAAACAACAAGTTGAACAGTATTACGTGATTCGCCAATGGGAGGCCCGAGAGAGGGAGAGAGATTCATACCCTTGCCCTATTACTAAAGATACCCAAGAGATCCTTAGGCATGTAGGCCTCCTCATGTTTTATGAGGAGGTTACTTCCCTAAAGGCCCATAGTGTGTTCCCGAGATATCTTATCCACAAGTGGAATGCCCACTGACAGGCTTTCTAGGTTGGTACTGACTAGTGGTACACACCCACTAAGGAGGATATTTATTCTATTATAGGACTATCGAGGAGAGGGGTGGATTTTACCTCATTCTTAGACGTGCTAGTTGGTTGTGTGGCAGGGATTCAGTTAGTTTACTCCTAGAGATACATTGGAGCACATCTACTATCTCCTTGAGAGTTTCAGGTACCTCGAGGTCAGTTACGTATAGGTTCTTTTGGTAGACAGGACATGCAGTTCCTCTCCCTTATCATTTCGACCATTTCACACAACCCCAGTGACGGGTAATGCATTAGTTGCTCGCTTTTATATTATTTTGATTCTTTAGTAGAGTAGCCACGACTTGTCAGGTGGTCTGCCATTTTTTTGCGGTAGTTTTGTACGGCCTTAGATAGATTTCGTGCTCATGCACAAGGGAGGGTCAACTTCCCTTTTGCTTCAGAGTTGTTTTGTTTAATTTTTGAGAGGTTTCCAGAGATGAGACCTAGTTTGTTTGACAGCCTCGTAGGCTGATGTTTGAGGCCCGAATGCACATGTGGGGGCAGATGATGCCCAAGATGGGGGACACTTTGTTTCCAGCTATGATATCACATGATTCACTAGACTTACTAGCTAGTGTTGACGGGATGCATCCCTTCATTACGGTCCCATGTCCTTATGCTGGCTTAGATTGGCGAGGGTGTCCCAACATCCTCTTCATAGTTGATGAGCCGCCAGATGATAGAGGTAATATTACTGTTTTATTTATATTTATTCTAACATGTTATTAATTAAATTGTTTTTATTAAATTCTGTAATGAAATTATGTAATTATTGTTGTGTAATTGTATATATTTTGCAGACATTGGCTCTTTTGATGGTGAGGAGATGTCAGGTCCACCACATGATCCATGTGTGGATCCTGATGATGATGATGATTAGGATATGGCTGATGTCAGGCATGATCATGATGAGGATGAGGCCAGTGCAGAAGAGAGACATGCTCTTGCTCATCATGGTGCACCGGTGCCACCTTTTTCTGAGCGTGGTCGACGTGAGACCAGATATAGGATGGAGTTGGCCAACCAACTCTGTGCATTGATTGTTGATGCGAGCATCAAGCCCGATCATTCCAGAGACATACAAGCTGACGATGGGTTGTTACAAATGTGGAGAGGCATGTCGCGTGACATGTACGGTCTGATTCAACATGTCGTAGGAGCTACGACAGCTGTTACGCGACTGAGGAGCATTGTCCGTAGCTATAGGCGTAGTCAAGCCGCGACGCATGATGGACAGTCCGCAAGCAGTGACTCACATGCATCTCATGATAGTTCACCTCGCGGCTCACCTGATGAGCATGACACTCCACTGGCAGCATCTGACTGTCATCATGGAGATGGGGATGGACCATCAGCCACATCTAGTCAACAGCCTGCAGCTACATCCATCAGTATTAGTCATGATCATGAGAAGGCTGGACCATTGACCGCTGAGGATGCACCATTGAATGCCGAGGCTGCACTATTGACTGAGCATGCCTCCACTACTACTGCTCATATTGATGTTGTACTACCACCAGCAGATGCATCCATCCGTACTAGTGATCATAATCATGAGCAAGCTCGGTCATCGACTGTCGAGGCTCCACACAGCTTTACTGAGCAAGCATCCACTTTTAGTACTACTATTAATGTTGTTATATGACCACCAGTGCTTGATCCATGAAATTTATATTACAATTGTATATTTTTAACATTATTCAGTTATATATATATATATATATATATATGGTCCATATATTTTATGTTCATGTTGCAGTTGTACTTAATTTTTATGCTGGTGATCATCATGATGCGGCGCATATTGTTAGGTCATGTTAGATATGTTCATTTAATGTTTAGTTTGCAAATAGATGTGTATATGTGTATATGTGATATCATGAGTTATTTGACATATTGAGATGTATATTTAATGTTTGTGTTGTCATGATCTTAATATATAATGTTAATTTGATGTTTGAATGTGTTTATTAGTCGAATATGATGTTTGTACAATGGTTATCATGATCATGATTATGTTTATTAATTAATTTAATATTAAATGACCATGATATTTATTAAATATTATGTCGTAATTGTAATTGTAATTTAAATTTTAATTGTATGTAAAATTGTAAAATTGTAATTGTATTTGTAATTGTAATTTTAATTGAATTCTATGTAAAATATTTATAAAATTGTAATTGTAATTGTAAATGTAATTCTACGTAAAATTGTAAATGTAATTGTATATAAAATTCTAAGATTGTAATTGTATTTGTAATTGTAATTTTAATTGAATTGTATGTAGAATATTTATAAAATTGTAATTGTAATTGTAATGGTCTATGTAATTCTATGTAAAATTGTAAATGTAATTGTATGTAAAATTCTAAAATTGTAATTGTATTTGTAATTGTAATTTTAATTGAATTGTATTTAAAATATTTGTAAAATTGTAATTGTAATTGTAATTGTATGTAAAATTCTAAAATTGTAATTGTATTTGTAATTGTAATTTTAATTGAATTGTACAAAATATTTGTAAAATTCTAATTGTAATTGTAGATGTAATTCTATGTAAAATTGTAAATGTAATTGTATGTAAAATTAAAATTGTAATTCTAATTCTAATCATAATTCATGTATGTGAAATTAATGTAAAATTGTAATTCTAATTCTAATTCTAATTGTAATTGTACTTTTCATTGTAATTGTATTTAAAATATTTGTAAAATTTTAATTCTATTAATGTGAAAATTTTAATTCTATTAATCTGAAAATTTTAATTGTATTAATGTGAAATGATTTTATTAAAATATTTAAATTTGTAAATTGGCAAATAATTGTAAAAGAACAAATCTAGAATAATACGAATTTTTGTAACATAATAAAGTTTATAAAATAATGAAAATAAATTCATGTACTTTATAATTATCATTATTTTATTATGATCTTACATACAAAAAAAAAAAAAAAAATAATTATACAGTCTAGTGTGCTTATCATCCTAACACACACTCGTGTGTCGTATAAATAAGATGAACGGGTGCATCACAACTCTTCTGCACCGGTAACGAATAAACACAAATAAAAAAAATGGAACTCTATTTTATTTAAGTGAAAAAAAAGTGGCAATTTGAAAAATGGGCGGAAAATATTTTCAAAAATCTAATTTCATAAAATAATTCTTTAAATACGAAACACTTTTCATTATTTCACTATTTTTGCTAAAATTTCCAGCTTGATATTTGCGGGAGAGAGACCTGGGGCAAGAGAGCAGGAGGACACTGTGGAGTAACAAAATACATTCGAAGAGAAGTATTCAGACAATTAGAAACCAAGCCTTTGGTGATTCAAACCCTATATCATAGAATTTGAAACAATCTCGTGATTAAATTTGATTATTTTTTCTACTTTTTTCGGCAGTTTTTTACTTTTTTCTGTAATTTTATCCTTTTTCACCCTAAACTGTTCATTTTTTTTTGTTTTTTCCCTTTCTTCTCCCTGTTTCTGTGATTTCAGAATTAATATTTATCATTTTATATTGACGTGCAAACCACCGGACGACTTGCATAGTCGGATTCCAATCCATTCGGCCATTGCATGAATTTTTGAAAAAATGGATTTTTCTTTATCGGTGCGCCCTGCGTAGCATGCCACACCATTGCTCTAAATTATACAGTGCACTACGAAAGTACTATAGTAAAAAATGGAAAAACAAATTTCTAAATCTGTGTACCAAATCTGAAATAGGGCACCGATGCTTCATTTAAGTAGGAAAGCACTGTACGGTGTATTACATCGTTTTTGTGGTTCGTTTACAATACCCCATGCACCGTTAGGTCTATTACACTATTTTTTGTGGTGCATTTAAAATAACCAACACACCGTATGGTGTATTATACTGTTTTGCGGTGCGTTGTTAATATCCCCATGCACCAGCAGCGGTGCAGACCTCGCGAAAGGCACACTGGTGTCTTGAGATTTATTTTCTACCTTAAAAATTGAGAATTTATTTATAAATATATTAATTAATGATATGGTACAGGTTGAATATTGACAAAGAAATTTCTGACAAGAGATCAAGTAACAAAAATACTGTTAACACATCAAGAAAATAAAAAAAGACAAGTTCCTTGTAAATTATTTATAAAAAATATAAATTTTGAACTATATGTAAGTTTAACTGATATGAATTTTTTATTGTGTATCATGCAGAGCCACAAAATGACGAAGCTCGATATGATTATTTCTGATCTAGGACTAGAAGAGTGTAAAATTTTAATGGAAAAATTGCAAAAGGATGAATCAGGTGAATGAAAAAATACTATCGATCCAATATGAGTTTCTTCTTTTAATTATCATTAGTAATATACTTAAAATTATTAGATAACATGTGTTAAATAGTGTTCTAATTCACATCTTTTTAATGTTGTACAGGGACCAACAACTCAGAAAATGAATCTTTTTCTAAGAAAAGAAAAAAATAGAACATGCAAATGAATATCAATTTCTCCTTAGCTCATCTCGAGTGGTGCTGGAAGTTAACGAAAGGGGAAAAATGTTTACAAAATTTTGAGATATCTAGTGGAACAAGTGTATAAAGGTTCTTTCCAACAACAACAACATGCTTCAAATGTAATATGTAATCATTGATTTTTTCGATCATTAGGTACAATAAATAAACAATTTAGCATTAAATATTAATTTTCAATAATTTTCTTGCAGAAAAGAAAAGAAAATGGAACCCATTCAACACATAAAATAGGATGACAAGGAAGAAATTGATTGATCTCTAAGTTTGCGAGTAATTGTTACTTCCTTATAACAACTTAACTAGATTTCATTTTTGTATTTTTTGAGTTGTTTTACAAAAATCATCATTGAATGTCTCCAAATAGGTGCTAACATACAAAGAAGAACCATGAGACGAATTGATTGAAATTGGGTTAAATATGGGTTGTGAGTAGATGTTGGCATATCAGAATTTAATTGTGGAATTTGTAAGCATCTATCGATCTTTTTTTACTTAGCTCCATCTATAATTAATAGAACAAAAAAATATTTTATATTAAATATATGATTTGTTATGGGGTATAAAACTTGCAGGAAACAAAGTATGGAACTGCGCCAACAGATGAAATTTTTAAAGATGGCATGGCACATGGTTTTGAAATAATGTGTATAATTTATAAGCCAATTGTTCCTATGGTACACCATTTTTCTTTTCAATTTACATTGATTTATATTGTTTAATATTGCAGTTTTCATTATTCTCACCAATGTATATACACTCATTTCATTTTATTTTTATGTTTGTAGATGGAAGGTGAAGAAGAAGAAAACAGTCAATGCCATGAACAAAACATTCCCGAAAATAACCCAAGTCATGGAAGTAGCTCTAGGAGTGACCGTTGTTCAAGTGAAGAATGTTGATCACTATGTTTGGATATCAAAGCAAGACGTTTTATTTTTTGAAATATATATGTTTGTGAAATCAGACATTTTGTTTAATGTAATGGACATAGTGTCCCAATTGAAAGACAAAGGAATACCAATAACTGTCCCATTTTTTATGATATAGATTGTGTTATTCATATATATATATATATATAATCATAAAATATGTTTTAATTTATTCTATTTCATTCTCCATTGTCGATCTCAAATGCACTAATAAACATTTAATTCATATGAATATTTTTATAAGATATGTATGTGTCGACTTTTGATGAATAATGAATTTTAAAAAACCACAATAATTATGATATGATATAACAAATTAATCCAAACATCACATTCAAATGCATTAATAAAAATGTAATTAATATTAATATTGTTATAATATGTGTAGACTTTTGATGACTAATGAATTTAAAACAATCAAAATAATTGGATTGTCATAGGTCGATGTTTCTAAAAAATATAACATGAAAACCGGTGTGTGTCAGTAACTGTACACTAGTGCGTTTATGTGTCTACAGTTATCAATATCAGTGCATTTGTGTGATACTCCGCACTGGGGCAATTATATATCTATAAGCACCGGTGCATTTTTACGACCTATGGGCACCGCACAAATACTGATACCAATTATAAATATTGATTCCTTTCTGTGATATGGCGCACCGGTGCGTTGATACAACCTATGGGCATGGCACAAATCCCAAGACCAATTAGAATGGCCCCGTGTGTTGTATGACCAACACTACGCGTGGTGCGGTTTTAGACTTAAATGTCGTAGTGCATTGGACTGAGATAGCCGTGGTGTGTTAAAGGCAGAGTAGTGCACCAATGGAAAAAACATCAGTAATAAGCTCTTGCCGCCCATTTTTTTTAGTTCTGTTGAATTTCCATTAAAATATTCGCCAAAACCTCCATAACCATAAACAAATGTTGTAGTAAATGTTTTTCTAACAATTCTGGCCAAGTTTATAACACTAAAATCCTCCTTTATAACCTCCGCTAGACGGTCTTTTCCTTATAGTGTATAAATGGGTCTTCATGATATAGTAGAAAAATTGAATTTCATCCATGCCATTAAATCCACTCCTTCTCTCATTCATCTCGATATGCAACACGTATTAGATCGCCACCAATGGGTATTTGAAAAAGCTAAGGATCTCCCACTTTCTAGGGGGAACATGATAATAACACACATTTTCAATGAATTATTCCAATGATTTCTCCCAACAAAATAAACAAATACAAGCTTAATCACTTCCAAAGTCCTAACACTATTGCTTCAATTTTCTACTCTATCAAGATATCATGAATTCTTCCAACAATCTAAGATCAAGACCTCTTTAAGATCATATTCAATTGTGTTTTAATAGGGCTTCTCCAAGCTTCAATAATGCTTCACTCTATTAATTTCAAAATATATTTATGATGGTTCTTGCACAAATCTGAATGCCATAAATTCTTGTTAAAGGTTTTGCCACTAGTTTGTGCTTTAATTTTTTACTCACGGTCCAAGCTAGATTTTTAATATCCACCATTCCAATATATTTATTTGCATAGAAATAGGTGCCACAATTGGTAAATAGATCAAACCTCCACAAGATTGTAACAAGCCCTCATAAGTTTCACATATTCGGGGTGTTATTTTCTCCACACGTTTGAAGATTTTATGCTAAGTCGAAGCCTTAATAAGCCTCCAAGAGGCGACTTATTATATGCCCAAGAATTTTTTAGTAGTTCTGAGGGTTTATAGACTAGAACATATGTGATCTCCAAAATAAGCTTGTATAAGTGTCTCCAAATATCCAAAGTGTATTTTCCTTGCAAATCCGAACCTTTGAAATTTTGTGACAAGACTTTATTGTTAAAGGAAGTTTGAAAATATTAAGCTGCAAATGGTGGTTATCAACTCAAAACCCACATGATTTTCATTGAAATGGGTGGCTCTGATATTTTTCCTTAACGCTGAATAGCTCCTCACATTGGGCCCTATCAAAATTTACTTCTAGGAATTATATATGATTTTTAAGCAGAACAACCACACTCACACAATAGAGGGACTCCAGGAATCCGATCCTACAATCATCATCTCACATCAAATGGAGAAGCTTTTAAAAAAGGGTCTTCACGGAATTGTAACAAAATTTAATTCCATCCATGCCATTAAATCCACTCCTCCTCACATTCATGTGGATACGAAACAAGTATTAGATCCCCACTAGTTAGTATTTGAGTAATCTAAGGAGCACCCACCCTCTAGGGGGGACATGATCATAGCACCCCTTTTCTCCTGTACCCGACCACCTATCGATATCCTTTTTTACACAAGAATGAAATTGAAAAAATCATCAATTAAATTTTCAATGATGGCGTTATTCGTCCCAACACTGACCCTTATTCATCTCCAGTGGTCATGGTTCTAAATAAATATAGATGTATCAGGATTTTAGGGACCTTAACAAGCTCACTATCAATGACAAAATTATTATTCCAGTAGTTAAAATAACAATATTCATGTACGTTATCAATAAAATATTTTGATAAGAATTAATATTGAGAGATACTTAAAAATATATTAATAATAAAAAAACATTTTAATTTGTGTGTGTGTGTCTATATATATATATATATGTTTGAAAAACATGAAGCAATAATTCATGAATATTATTACTTTGTAAATAGGCTTTGTTAATGATATTCACGAATAAGAAACTAGTAGCCTATTTAAAAATTAATAAGCTTCATGAATAAAAATATTGTTTCATGTTTCTCAAATTTTCATGTTTTATTGTATATATATACACACACTCACATTTGAAAAACATGAAACAATATTCTTATTCATGAAGCTTATATATATATATATATATATATATATATATATATATATATAAGCGTCATGAATAAGAATATATATATATATATATGTGTGTGTGTGTGTGTTTGAAAAACATGAAGCAATATTCTTAGTCATACATATTATTAATTTGTAAATAAACTTTGTAAATAATTTTGGCAAATAAGAATCTAATAACCTATTTAAAAATTAATAAGCTTCATGAATAAGAATATATATATAATAAACATTTAAAATAAAATTGTAAAAAATTAAAATAAAATTATAATTTAGTTAATTATCTGATTTAAATAACTACACTAGTTATATAGTTCTTGTAGTATTCCTTAAAAAAAATTCTATGAAATTTATCTAACGCCAATGATAAAATAAATATGATCCAATAATAGATGAAAAATATCATACTTATCTGCAACATTGAACAATTCTATCATTAATTAATGGTTACATTAGGAAAGAGAACATATTCAAAACGCCAAAGAAGAATTTCAAGTTATCTGAATTAAATTCAACCAATCACTTGTCCACTAGATATTTTGAGCCTTTTGACCTTGCCAGCAAGGAATTCATGAGTCAACAAATTGTGAAATATTCAAATCCATGTCAGCAAGTGCCTTTACCCGCATTAGACTATCATTTGGCTATCGAAATAGACCCTGTTGTATGACTTTTCCAAAGTGGGATCATGATTCTCTTAAGAAAATATCATGTGTTACTTTTGCATTACAAGATTATATGCATATCGACAAATAGATATAAGAAAAATATTTCCAAAATGTATGAACAATATTACTTTATAAAATAAAATATTCAAAATATTTAACATTCACGTTTTTGTTACTGAGTATAAAAATTTTGGCCAAGGTAGGAATTATTGTTAGAATGTGTAATTACTACTTGTCCAGTTGTGACTCTCTATGAATAGAGTCTGTTCCTATTTCCTAGGATAGCTAAAACTAGTTTCCTTATTTGGTGTGAGGTTGAGATATTCCCTCAACCAACTTATTGTACGTCCAAGATAGATTTCCTATCTTGAGACTAATTGATGTATAAATGTGTGTAATCTATTAATTAATAATATAGTTTTCATATTAAAGTTTTATTTTGGTATCGGAGCAAGTTTGTGCCTGGCCTTGGCCCCTCCTGGGCCGAGGAATATTGGCAGCTTGGATCTGTTTGCTGTAAGTAGTGTGATCCGTTTGTTGCCAGCGCGAGGGACCTGTGCCATCTCTGCCAGCAAAGACAGAGGTGAAATTCAGTGCGTTGAATTCAATTCTGCCGGATTGAAATTGCTTACACCGCGTTGGATTTCGGATTGAGTTGAATTAATGTAAGTTTTCAAAGCACATTTGGTGCGTTTCCAAAGTTTTTAAAGGCTGCATTCAGTTTTCAAGAGTTGAGCTGGAGCCCAGGTGCAGATTCGATCTGCCACGATCCCGTTTTCAAGATTTCGACCTCACCGCTGCATCTCCATTGGCAATTCGTTTGTATTAATTTGGCAGCGGATTTAGTTTGTGCGTGGGATTGTTAGCGGATTTTGTTTGTGCGTAATCTCTGCGAGCACGTGGAGTGTGCCCAGGTTCGTACGTAGCACCGGATAGTAGCATACTGGTCGATCTGTCTTCCGATATCTTTCAGTGTTGATGCATCTGCCGAATAGAAGCGTTGGTTGTGGAGTCGTGTTCCTGCCAGCGTGAAGCACGTTTTCCTGCCAGCGTGAAGCACATGTTCGATTCTGTTCGATTGTGTGGCAGAGTACCTAGTAACGACCAATAAAATTCAGCAATGTTTGTTATCATTTTGAGCTTCGGCATTCTGTGTTTTTTTGGAAAATGAGGGAGCAGCGGATTTGTGGATATGACTGCGGATGAGTCAGACTCCAGCAACAGAAGTGGAAGTAATGGGGCCGCTATTGAGGCTGGCATATTGCTGCAGAGCAACGACATCAGGCGATGGAAGGAACGCTCTGAAATGCACAGAGGAGCATGCCAATCAGTCGAATGTTTTTGGATTGCGAGGATCGGGATTGTGATGTTTTTATGAGTTTCGTGGTAATTTGTGCTCCATGGTTTTTATGGTTTTTATGAGTTGAGTGATGTTGTAATGATTACTGGAGGCCGCAATAGAGGTCGTGTTGGAGTCATCAAGCACACAGAAAAGCAGAAGGGTATCTTTGAGATTATTCACGTGCAAGACGCTGCTGGGCAGGAATTTGCGACCCGGCAGGCTAATGTGTTCACAATTGGAAAGGGCACAAAGCCGTGGGTTTCCTTACCCAAGGGCAAGGGTGTCAAGTTGTCCATCATTGAAGAGGCCAGGAAACGCCATGCAGTGGGAACTGCTGCAGCATAAGTTTCTCGTGTCGTTTGCCCTAGAGACAACAGTTTTTTTTATGTGAAACGATTGATTGGAAGGATGTTTGAGAACAAGGAGATCCAAAGATACCACATGTTTCATCTTTTGAATCTGGAATCTGAGAATGCGCCTCTCATGTTGCATTGAAGGTTGTGCGTTGTTTTTCTCATCGGCATTTCTATATTACAAATGTGTGAAAATCGCTCGTATGTATGGTAAGTATTTTTGGATTATTCATAAACAAAATTATTGAGTTTAGCCAACTCAATGGGTGGTGATGTTGTTAGAATTGGCTACTCTAGCAAATCACACTTGTATGACTATGAAAATCCAATATAAATTACTAAGATGGAGATCAATCTAGTTTGTGTGAATTTTTTATGAGTTTTCTGGAATAGACTCAATAGCATGTTGTATAATGAGTCACTCAGTTGCATGGTAAGCAAGTCTAGGATGGGTTTGTAGTGGTCATTTTATGTACCTGGTAATTCCAAAATATGGAGTATGTAAGCCTTATAAAGGCATGTGTATCCCTGTAAAAGTTCGTGGTCATCTCAAAACCACTTTGTAACTACAGGTTAATGGTCAGCCATAAACCATTTTGCAGTGTCAGTTTGTGGTCAGCTAAAAACCACGTATAATAGTGAAGCAGACTGGAAACAGTTCTGTGTCAGTGTTTGCCACTGAAGGAAGAGCATGGTTACGGGTCATCCGATAAAACCCATATTGGAGGGGGATCTATAGATACAGGTACATGTATGCTGTGATAATGGTTGACAGAACCATGTATACGAAGGACATCCTACGAGACCAGCGGTTGCAGCGGTTGGTACCCATGCATTCTGGTGGATGGTTGCTCCTTTATATGGACGTCGACATATTCTTTGTTATGTTTGATCACAACTAGATTTTGCGAAGTGATATCGAGACAAGTAGTCATTAAGGGGGTGTGTTAGAATGTGTAATTACTACTTGTCCAGTTGTGACTCTCTATGAATAGAGTCTGTTCCTATTTCCTAGGATAGCTAAAACTAGTTTCCTTATTTGGTGTGAGGTTGAGATATTCCCTCAACCAACTTATTGTACGTCCAAGATAGATTTCCTATCTTGAGACTAATTGATGTATAAATGTGTGTAATCTATTAATTAATAATATAGTTAATCTATTAGAATTCATGAGTCAACAAATTGTGAAATATTCAAATCCATGTCAGCAAGTGCCTTTACCCGCATTAGACTATCATTTGGCTATCGAAATAGACCCTGTTGTATGACTTTTCCAAAGTGGGATCATGATTCTCTTAAGAAAATATCATGTGTTACTTTTGCATTACAAGATTATATGCATATCGACAAATAGATATAAGAAAAATATTTCCAAAATGTATGAACAATATTACTTTATAAAATAAAATATTCAAAATATTTAACATTCACGTTTTTGTTACTGAGTATAAAAATTTTGGCCAAGGTAGGAATTATTTACCAAGACAACTCTAACATTTAGTTACAGCATTTCTATTAAATTAAAATTTACCATAGAAAAAATTATTGGAAAATAAAAAATAGAAATATAAAAATTCTCATTTATCATTAATAATTATGTGGAAACCAAATTTTTTTCCCATTCTATTGAGATTTCGGTGGTACCATTTATAATTAGGTGGAAGGAAAATTATTTTCCCCATGCCATTGAGATGTAGATTGGGTGGATAAAAGGATATGATGTGGAAGGAAAATTATTTTCCCCATGCCATTGAGATGTAGCTTGGGTGGATAAAAGGATATGATGTGATCTTCCCTATATAGATTCAAATCCAAATCATCACATGCTTTCCCCTCATAGGTTGATAGCCTATAAGAGGAGATATTTCATGTGGATGGGACAAGTGCTAGCTCTCAGTGAATTTTGATGGATTAGATTCCCCTGTCATAGAAATTTAACTAAGAATAGATTCCATAAGTCCATAAGTGAAATTCCTATCATTGAATGGAAGCATTCAAACCAAAAAGAACTATGTTACCCATCCTTAAGTTTTCAATATTGTAATCTCATGTTAATATGTGAGGAGGCTTATGATCAACTATCTTGAGAAAGGAAATAAGTGTTGAGAGTTATAGTATTCAAACTATTAATGCAAAAAGGTTTGTATGCACATCATATATTAAAAAACAATATTAATGGCAAGCATAGTTCAATATAAGGGTTTCCAATTATTGTTATTGTCATCACAAAATGGCATCGATAAAGAAATTTTGTTGTATAGTCAAAAATATTTATTCTTTTGTTTGTGAGAAAATTATTTATGGATACTAGATATGCTCAACCAAAGTCATAGATTGACATCATGTATCCTTCTTTATTGAATGAATGATCTTATGATTTACATGCAATAACAAAAAAAAAATGACATGGAATAGCGCCAAACCTATCATATAACAAAAAGGAAAACAAAAAGAGAATTAATAGATCCAAATGCTAAAATTATATTCATTGAAGGTGGAAAAATAGGTACAAAGTATGTCTCAACAACATGTTTTTTTACTTTAGAATATGTACAATGTTTCAATGGGTACCAGTGCTGGTCAATGCATGCAAAGAATCACATGGCATGTTGAAAATTAAAAATACAATTTTTCTCTGAGAGTGGGAACTTGGAACACACTCTCATACAAAAAATATTGTAAGCCTGTCATACACCAAAGGGTGGGGAGGGGAGAGGGAGGGGAGAACATTAATATATGGCCAACTACTAAGTTTGTAATCATTTATGGAGGAAAAACATGTACATAGTATGTCTCAATATCATTTTTTTTTTTTTACTTTGGAGTGTGTACAATGTTTCAATGGGTACCAATGAGGATCAATGCAAAAACAATAATCATGTGGCATGCAGCAAAATAAAAATACATCAATTCCCTTAGAGAGTAGGAACTTGGAACCTACTCTCATCCAAAAAACCTATAATACAAAAAATCTCATGTCTCCATAATACATTTTTTACTTTGGAGTATCTACAATGTTTCAATGTTTCAATGGGTACCAGTGATGGTCAATGCAATAAAAAAAATCATGTGGCATGTTGCAAAATAAAAATATATCAGTTCCCTTAGATAGTGGGCACTTGGAACCCATATATTTCAACATTATATTTCAACATAGGAGTGAAAATTATTGTATTCAAATCATGATCATAAAGAAAATTTTAAGGATGTAAATTTATCTTAAAATTTTGAAGCATTGGCGAATATTACTAGTTCCTAAAAATAAAATTGAAAAATGTTTCGGGATATTTTTGTTAAAATACTTAGATCTATAATAATTTTATAATATTCTATATATAAATTTGGTGACTTTTTAGGCAAAATAATTTTATAATATAAAATTTGGGTGAATAACTTTTAGAAGAACTATAAATTGGCAAATCTTTTTTGAAAAAAGCATGGAAAGTTAGCGCACTTGCAAATATTAGCTCTCATCAGATATGCCTTCTAAGCAAGACTCTTGCTTGGATTTTGCTTGGATTGTGTCTTCACTCTTACCAATGGGTTTAGGTGCCAAATGCAAGATTATAAAAATTTAGTTGAGTAGATTATGTCTTGATTCTTACCAATAGCATAGGGAGTATGAAATATATAGTTATAAAATTGAGTTATATTGCATAAAAGACAAAAAAAACTAGACATATGGTTTTGTTAAAAATTTTGGGGATATTTTTGTTAAAATACTTAGATCTATAATAATTTTATAATATTCTATATACAAATTTGGGGATTTTTTAGGTAGACTAATTTTATAATATAAAATTTGGGTGAATAACTTCTAGAAAAACTATAATTTGGCGAATATTTTTTTGGAAAAAGCATGGAAAGTTAGCCCATTTGTGAATATTAGACCCTAAATTTTTTTCTAGTCATCATATATGCCTTATAATGGAGACTCTTGCTTGGATTGTGTCTTCACTCTTACCAATGAATTTAGGTATCAAGTGCAAGATTATAAAGATTTAGTTAAGTAGATTATGTCTTGATTCTTACTAATTGCATAGATAATACGAAATATGTAGTTATAAAATTTAATAAAATGAAATGACTACAAAAATTAATAAATAAATTACTAAAAAATAAATTACTAAAAATAAAATATCACCTGAGAACCACCATAAATCCAAGTCACACTACCCATTTTTATTAAACTAAATATCAACATATAAATCAATCAAAATCTATATGTCGTTATAACTAATTTTTGGAATCATCAGAAAAACATAATTCAATATACCTCATCAATCTCCCCTATTATTCTCAAAGCATGGCAGTACCTTACATCGAGATTCATTAGTGTCATTGGTCATCTGCCAATCTCCACTGAATTATTACAATCCATGACGGTTAGTTTCTCAAGATTAGGGAAAACACCGTAAGGAAAAATTTTCTATGATATTTATGTGCAATACAAATGTAACTTCTTGAGATGGAACATGCCTTTGTCAATGGAAAAATAGACTTCATTCAATGCTCTTTTCTCTTATAATTCTGGTAGTAACAACGTTTCTCTTTCTATTTCAACATTTTTCAACATTTTTAAATGGTTGTTTCGGTAATGGGCAATTTAATACTCTTAAAATTTCTAGATTCTTCATCCTCGTGACAACAGGCCAATGATAATTTATAAACTTTTATTTTATATTCATATTATTATCAAAAAGCCTGAGGGGGTAATGTTTTCAAATTTGGGTAATTTTTGTGCTAAGTGGAAAATCTGAGTCAAAAAGTTTGAGTAGAAGAAAACTTTTGTCTAGGTTTCCATGGAGAAGGGCTACAAAAATGTAATATATATAGGATTAATGTAAATTGTTCAAACACAATTGAGCTATTTAAAGTTGATAGACATGGAAAATTTTAGGGGTTAATATAGGCACGTGGGCTAATATTTCATGCTTTTTTTTGAAGAAAAAAATATTCACCAAGTTTATTTTCTCTAAAAATAAATTCTACCAAATTTTATTGTACAAAATTAAATTACTTTACAAATATTCAATATTATATATTGTTTAATATAAAATAATTATAAATCTATTTTTTTTTACATAAATTTTTAAAATTTGAATATTAGGGACTACGAAAATTAGCCAAAATTGCTAAACTTTAAGATAAAATTTTATCCTTCAAATTTTCCCTCATGATAAAATGGCCTTAATAAATTATAAATACATGCAAGGGAAATAGATAGCCTTGGATAAGATTTCTTAGTTGCTAGTGCCCTTCTCAACCCACCTGGATTCCTCAGATATGTTGATGGTAGTAGGGTTAAGATATTGTAACAATGTTATTTCATGGTTTCTACACAATGCACTAACTGAAATTTAACTTTCTAGGATTTATTTATATTTCCTCTACAACCATGTTTGATATGTGATCATTGATGCAATCTACCATTTAATAGAATTTATATTAGATATATTGTCTCTCATAGTAAAAGGTTGGCTTTACATGAGATATTTAAAACATTTTGGGTTGCACTCTTATCATATTTATAATCCTCTTTGATAAATAAGCACAATTGTTGTTAGTGGTGCACAAATATGTACTGCGCATGTTTTTTTAGATTTGCTATGAATTATCAAATATTTTTATGTATTTCAATTTTTCTAATACACGGCTTTAACTAAGTAGGTGAATATTAAGGTATCTTGAGAAGTTGAAGTATGTAACTATATCATCCAACATAGTTGGTACAATGATCGTTGTGGTTACAGAGTGTTTCTATATCATGTTCATAGTGGAAGCTACTTAAAACTTGGGTATGAATACATGGCATATTCTTGCTACTATAAGGGAAATGATGAAAATATTTCGCCATATAGAAGAGTCGAGACGTGTGGAGATAAGACTACCATGCACAACAACATCAACAAATATGGGGATTATTTGAATTTTTTTAATTTCAAGTTGGACATGAACTTGTTAGGTTACTCCATATAGTGCTTATATTTATCCCTACTACTTCTAGGATGGATATATTTTATCTTTCATTACCATGGAAAGGTTTGTGACATACCTAGAATGAGCAGTCACATGTTAAATAATTACTTCTAATTTTCATTTAAAGTAAGAATATATAAGAGTCTTACATCAATGCAATTGTATCCAATAATGGAAATTTTGGTGGATAAGTGTAGTATTGCTAAGTGATACTTTGTTTGGTTTCTCAATGGTATCTAGACATACAAGTTATAGGGAAGCTCAATTGGTTGATTACTTATTGTTAAAGAACCTTTTGTGGGTTTTAAACCTCTATAGACATTACCTGCAAATGAATTCTTAAAAAATATAAAATTAAGAAATGGTGAGAAAATAAAAAAAATATACATAGATAGTTTCTGTTGGATCCCAAAACAAGGACTACCATATTCATTTATCATTATATTCCTTTCAATGTTATAATACATATATATACATGTTGAACCATTCATAAACCCTATTAAACGGGGATTTAAACACAACTATAGTTCCCTTGATGGGATCTACAAAATACCATGGGGAAAAAACCATCATCTCAAATCCATACGCAAAACCCATGCACCAAACCTTGGGTAGGTCCACCCATAGTCTTTGGGTCCACCTTCAGCCCACATCCTTGGGTTTACCAAACTATTATTGGGTCCACATAAAGCCCCTTGAAGGGGGAATTCCTCCCCCCATCCTTTGGTTTTCCATACTATTATTTCCACATAAAACACCACTACAAGGGGGGATTCCGCCGCTCTTATGACCCTCTTGTTGCCCATGGGGCAACTTAGGACATGTGGAGCTAGTTGTGGAAATAATATAAAACACACCCAACACCTTTTTTATTTAGAGGTTATGATTTCAACTCTCTAGACAGCCTTAGGGTTAAGCTTCATGGTTGAGCTAAGAGGAAGTGATCTCTTCGAGTGTATATTCCTAGTACACATATTATATGGACATAGGGACACCATATCTAAGGTCCATGAACCACATAGAAAAAAAAAGAATACATATGCCATTGACCAATAGTTACCTACTTAAACAAAACATGTTGTATCTAATATAATTTGTTTCATTTTCTTGCATGTGTATATACATAATAAAAACATAACAATAGAAATTGATAATGCTAAGCATCACCAAAAAACTATAGAAATTATCCAATTTACATATATTTATATTGTTCATTAGTAATCCTTGGTACCTTCATCCTTATATTATTCTCTCAACTATAATAAAGAACTGATTGGCCTTGACTACTAATGGACAGAAAGTCCATTTTCTTAACCTAGTATTATATTTCTATTCATTAGAGAGAAATATGACTATACAAAAACACACCATATTGTTGGTATACCACTAGGAAAATTAGACCAATAGACGAAAGTACAAATTGATTGTCTAAATAATATGAGACAAGTTTAATATTAAAACAGTACTTACAAAGAAAATTTCCCTGTAGAGATATTTGTGATACCATATTCTATCAAAACTGTAATGCTTATAGAAAAAAAAAAGCAAATATAAGCCTAGGCATATTTGATTTTATTCTATAGAGCTAAAGATTGGACTAGGATGGTGTTGATGGTGCTTTTAGTCAAGGGAATCAACATGCTTTACATGGGCCAATGGTGTTGGAGTTAAAATGTTGGATATAATCCACTTAAGTTGTAGTTGGAATTCAACAAGCTACATCTTGACTTCCTCACAAGCTTCATCCCTATCATGTAGAACCTTACTCATCATTTTTTTGTTATGCCAATAAAAGTCCAATATTTTCCATTATTTTGGGTCCCTTAATATGAATTTGCTCATATCAAGGATATAGTTTCTCCATTTCCTCATCATTGTCACACTGTTATCAATGATCACTCACTCAATCCATGCCTTGTGCTTCTAATTTGGTGATTTACTTATTGAAAATTGGTCCTCCTACAATGTATGATAAGTATGATAATAAACTCAAGGGCTAAGTTTAGGGGATAATCTTTCATTTCAAATGACAATGGAGAAAACCTACGAATAGTTGAGACATAGGAATATTTTATTCCCTACCCTATTACTAAGAATTGAAAAACCAAAGGAATAAAAAGAGCCCCATAAAACATATGAAATTAGTAAGAAAATATTACATATATCAAGCCATAAGTGTGAGAACCTAATGTGAGAACCTGATGTGATGTATAATGATAATTTTGTAAACCATGATTTGAATTCTTGTACTCATTCCTTTTTATTCGCTTTCCTCCTACTAAGTCCCATAATTACACATTATCCATGTTCTCTACCTCATTAAATCTGACATGTAGCACGTGTGACGTAGATATACAAGGTATCTTGAGATACACAATGAGGGGCATTTGACTTAGCAGTTGGGTGTATAATCAGCCTTGCACATGGGGATTCACATATCCCTCACACCCCAGGGCAAGGCTACCATTAAAAATCATCTTGAATATTATTCATCTTTGGTCTGGTGGACTTGCAGAAACATCTTGCTCGTTAACAAGAATTGCCGAGGGAATTCCTGTTTAGGATTTCCTCTCCTTCTTCAGTATCTCTTGGAGGATTGCACTCTATTCCCCATATTCAGAGATTGAGGTCAAGTATCATCCATCTTCATCAGTGCAGTTCCAGGTGGAGTTTGTGCAATGTTGCTAGGTGTTACTGGGGAGGTTTTCCACAACACCATCCTTGGCTTGATTTTCATAGGAGGGAGCTTCCATCTCTTTGGAAGATCAGAAAACAAGTTTTATGAGCTTATTCCGCCATCTTTGGCATCAGGCTAATCACTTTCCATCATATGCAGCGTAGTCCCTCTCTTAGACAACATTATTCCTGGAGATAATTTGTTGTGAGAGGTTTGCAGATAGTTGGAGGGTGAAATCTCAGGTGAAAGAATCAGTCTTTCCCTTCAGATTTCTCATTGGAGGAGGCCATTTCAGATTGAGGATCTCATTAAGCCATTTCCTCCTATTTTTTTTATGAGTTTCTACTGCCCAGCAACTCCGACATTATTGTGTTTCCGATTTCTGTACATGTATTGTAGCCAATCCTTCTAAGGATTGTGGTACTAGTGTTTTCAGGGGTTGAGAGATTGCTCCCCCTCTTTATTTGAGATGATATTGATATATCCTTGTATTTACATATTGTATGAAACAGTATCCATTCATAACGATGCAATCATAGCTAGGGCTTGGCCACATACTAGTGTTTTGGCTCATTTCATGTACTTGTCTTGTTGAGGCTTTCATTGCCGAGCTTGAGTGATTGGATCCTCAAAGCATTGTACAAAATTGCTGCTATATTATTCATTGATCAGTTATTTACTTCTTCATGTCCCACGGCTCAATATCATAACATTATATTTCCATTGTATGTTCATACATGTGCTTACATTGCTGCAACCCTATTCTTTGGGAAATTTCGGAAGAAGGAATTTCACATATCTATAGACAGAGTCTGTGAAGGGCTAGGTAGCCTCTGGATCTCACCCTTCATTAGAAGGTGACATATTCGGAAAATTCCCCAACATTCTATCTATGGAATAAAATTGTGATATTTCGGAAAAAGGAGCTCCAACTCCAGAATATCTTGAGATATTCTCATAGTTGTAGCAAGTTCCTGAAAAAGGAACATTACAGTGGTATCGAAGCACTTTTCTTGGCTCAGCATATGGCATTCAAGCCTAAGAAAGAGGAAGAAGACGATGATGGAGAAGATGAGCTCAATCTCATCTATTTTCAGAACAAAGAAGAACCTCCCCAAGGAAGAGAAGCAAAGAGAAGAAGAGGAAGGTCCATGCACTTCCTATTCTTAAAAAGAAAGCATGCATGAGATATGCTTGGATCATCTAGTTCTAAATCAATACCTATATGAATATAAATTCCATTTTGTAGCATTCAGGGAAGCTAAAGCATTCCCACAATTTATCCAGTAGAAGGAAGAGAGAAGGCCCTGCATTGGAAGAGAAATCAGAGGCAATAGGTTGCTATTGTCTACATTTGATGGGGAAACTTCAGCTAGAGCTTGGGTGAAAAAGATAGAAGCATTTTTCTTGTTACATCCTGTGGCAAAGGAAGAAGCAGTGGAGATTGCAGCGCTACACATGGAGGGTGAAGCCTCTGTTTGGTGGTTCAAACCCTTGGTCCATTCAAAGGTAAGCTCTTTTGAAGACTTTGCTCAAAGGTTGATTCAAACCTTTGATGGAGAGAGGACAAAGGAAGAGAATTTTGAGCTATGGCATTAGAGGAGGCAACTACTGCAGCCACACAAGAAGACCCCAGGGTACATCAAGGTATGAGTGAAGTTCCAATTTTCATTTCGGAAAAAAACTTAAAGGATTGTGGAAATTAATCTTTAAAGGTTCCAGGATCTATAATTTTTTCTATTCCAGAGCACCATGATTGCACTGCGTTGTGAAAAGGGTTTAAGGAAGAGACAAACCCTCATCCCCAGGCAATTTTGATGAGTCTCATTCAGCCCTTGAGGTTGGTATGTGAACCATTGGAGGATGAAATAAACCATGGCACCTTCATGATCAATCAGGGAACAAACCTTGAACCGGAGGATGAAACAGCTGCTACACTATTGGAGGAATTAGAAGCGCTGTCAGACATGGGTGGAGAGGAGATATTACCTCCATCACAATTGGGTCCTCATGGATCCAACATAGCCATGGGTGAGAGATATTTTCTAAGAGGTCTCCAAGGAGCTGCATTTCAACCTTCCATGAAATGAAAAGGGGAATATATGGCTTGGGAGAATGGTAGCCCTCATGGGAGGAGTACCAAAGGGGGAAAAAGTAGAAGGCATCCACAAGGAGATGAGTGGGTGTGGATGAGAAGCAAGGGGCTAATTTTCCACTTGTAAATATATGATACCGGGCAGCAAGAGGCTTGGATGTGCTGGCTCCTCTTGAAGGAGTTTGGCCATCACTTGGAGTACCCGTTTTCCAGGAGGATGGGAGTAGAGGAGAGGTGGCACAATTTTTTCATCATTGGGCAGAAAAGGAGAATGGAGATATCTTCTTCAAAAGGGGATCCATTCATTGGAGAGTTTCCGATTCATGTTACAGAGATTGAGGGAAAGAGCACTGTTAGATCCGTAGTTGATATACCACCTCATGCAGAGGAGAGAGGAGCTCTTGCTCCAAATAGAGGGATGCTTGCATCTTTCCAAGAAGGTTCCCAGGATCTCATATGTAGATGACAAGGTACAAATCATGTTTTACCTATGCAATTGTTGAGGAGGTGTGAAACTATCGAGACACAAGGAGGAAGTAGGGAGAAGACCCAGCATCATGAGATGATGAGTACACATCCCTATTCATCTATGGAGGTTGATGCACCTAAGGAGGTGATTGGATTGCGTAGTGGAAGCATGGAGAGATTTCTCCATTCATATATTCAGTCATCCCTTGACGATGATGTCTTATTACATGGAGACATTTTTCCGGGAAGACCACTGGATCAGCAGAGGAGCATGGGTGATTCACATATGGAGGCATCAATAATTGATTTTAGGAGGGTGGAAACCTGGAAATAGCTTGATACAGAACTGGGAGTCTGGATAAGACTCAAGGAGGGAGAGAGCATTCTCTCAACATCATCAGTACCCACTTCCATTTCAGATTATGCGATGTGGCAAAAGCGGTTGGGGAAGGACAACAGCCTTCCAACTTGCATGTTTGGCCTAGGAGACGTCAAAGAAGAGGATGACCATGTGATAGCTACTCTTCGTGAGAGATCATCAGCGTTGTCACTTTGGAGGATGGATCCATATTGGAACTCCCATCTGTTAGTCGAGTATTCCAAGGATCATTTTACTTGCATGATCTTAGATGGCCAGTTGCATGAGGAGGCATATTCAGTTAGTGATGGGGTCATCTTTTATCATGACAGTATATTCTTTCCTAGACCTTCGAAGCTCAAGGAAAAGATGTTACATGCAGCTCATGAGGATTTCCTTTTCAGCCACACACATTCTATGAGAGTATACCACACCATCATGGACGGGTATTTTTAGATGGGCTTTGAGGAGGAGGTCTCTCAGCATGTAAGCAGATGCATGGATCAGATGAAAATGGAGGAGAGACATAACTCTTTGGAGGAGTTAGTACAACCACCTCTTTCCACTTTCAGGATGAGAGGAGACACATTCTTGAGCCACTCCATTTGTATGAGCAGGGAGTATGGTAAGGGAATTCATAGTTTTTTACATGAGCATTCATATGATGTATGTATATGTCCCTTAACCATACATATGCAAGATATTTCTCCAAGGAGGAGCAACCTTTCTTTTGAGCTTCATGGTCTAATTGAGGCTGTAAGCATGATGGATGGCCATTCCCTAGGAGGACTTGGGGAAGAGACATATTATGGAGGACCCACTTTTTGTACACCTTACATCATTCACTTCCTCCATACTTATGAGGAGACTAGAGGAGCAAGGAACTGGTTGAGGAGCCACTCATTTTATCAGTCTCTATGGCAGTTGAGGGTTAAACTGCATTGGTTACATTAGAGGGACAATTTTCCTTCTCATTTGTTGCATATGGTAGCAAGCATGATTCTAATTTTTTCTCCCTATGGTTCTATTTTTGTTGTCTTTAGGAGAAGCATGCTTGGGGGAGAGACACATGGTGTGGTTGTGTCATTTGAGGGAGGAATTCCTCACACTTTTTGCACTACATGTTCTAAGGGGAATATGAGATATGATATGGTTACCTTAACAACACACTTGTCATTTTATGAGGTGAGCCATATGATGGATGAGATGCCATATGTTGATGACTTCCAACTCATCATCTATGGGGATATGTGGGCCAACATGATTTGCAGCGTTGGAGGAGAGATCTTTGGAGGTCTAGTACTCATCTTTCAAACTGATGGAAATCTTATTGCATCCCAGGATCAATAGACACTCTAAATTTATCATAAGTGGAGAGATGGACAGCGTGGGGTAGGCTACATTGCTTACCAAGAGCATATTTTCATCCCACCTACTTTTTCGGAGCCAAAGGTGGATGACAGCTTTCAGGAGTTGCCTAGTTGGAAGGTGACTCATTTTGCATGGCTCATAGCTTGGAGATGGAGGATCCATATGGGAAATATAATTCCGATTTTATTTCAGATCCCATTCTTCTAGGGAACCTCTAGAAATCACTTTGATATCCTCTTGAGTATTTCACCTTTACATGATGATGGATTGATAGCTGACTTACATGCTGAGGAGGAGCATTGTGGGGACTTGATTGATGATATGGCATCACTTTCCTTAGAGGAGATCATCATACAGAGATGCTACATGGAGAGGAGAAGAGAAGAAATCAGTCCATCCTTGCACTTGCTTGAGGACAAGAAATCTTTGAGAGGGGAGTACTATAATGTTCCCATTTTTTCATGGAAAAAATTGGAACATTAATTTTTCCATTTTTACGTAGGATATGAATAAAAATGGTAGGAGACCCATTTCTTTCTTGGATAGAGAATAAAACTGCTCTTGGCATGAGGGAGGATCACTTTTGGAGCTTGATTTCACACCTCCATGTGTGAAAAGGGGATTTTGTAAGAAGGCTAGGTCAAGTTTGACCGAGTCAAACTGTTCAGTAGCATGAGTGGAGAGAACATCGTGGGCCAGCGCAGTGGGATTAGGAGGGAAGCTTCTAGAAGAAGGAAACCCTAATGAGTGGGTTCCATTGACAGGGAGCTCATATTGTTTAAAAGGAGGGAAAGGCTACCATTACAAATCATCTTGAGTATTATTCATCTTTGGTCGAGTGGACTTGCAGCAAAATCTTGCTCGTTAGCAAGAATTGCAAAGGGAATTCCTATTTAGGATTTCCTCTCCTTCTTGAGTAGCTCTTGGAGGATTGCACTCTATTCCCCATATTCAAACATTGAGGTCAAGTATCATCCATCTTCATCAGCGCAGTTCGAGGTGGAGTTTCTGCAGTGTTGCTCGGTGTTGCTAGGGAGGTTTTCCACAACACCATCCTTGGCTTGATTTTCATAGGAGGGAGATTCCATCTCTTTGGGAGATCAGAAAAGGAGGTTTATGATCTTATTCCACCATATTTGGCATGAGGCCAATCACTTTCCATCATATGCAGAGAAATCCCTCTCTTAGACAACAATATTCTTGGAGAGCATTTGCTATTAGAGGTTTGCAGATAGTTGGAGGGTGAAATATTAGGTGAAAGAATGAGTCTTTCACTTTAGATTTCTCATTGGAGGAGGCCATTTTAGATTGAGGATCTCATTAAACCATTTCCTCCTATTCTTTTTATGATTTTTTGCTGCCCAACAACTCCGACATTATTGTGTTTCCCATTTCTGTATGTGTATTGTAGCCAATCCTTCTAAGGATTGTGATACTAGTGTTTTCAGGGGTTGAGAGCTTGCTCCCCCTATTTATTTGAGATATATTGATATATCCTTGTATTTACATATTGTATGCAGCAGTATCCATTCATAACTACGCAGTCATAGCTAGGGCTTGGATACATAGCAGTGTTTTGTCTCATTTCATGTACTTGTCTTGTTGAGGCTTTCATTGCCAAGCTTGAGTGATTGGATCCTCAAAGAATTGTACACAATTGTTGCTATATTATTCATTTATCAGCTATTTACTTCTTCATGTGCAATGTCTCAATAGAATAACGCTATATTTTCATTGTATGTTCATACATGTGCTTACATTGCTGCAGCCCTATTCTTTGGGCAATTCCTGAGGAAGGAATTTCACATATCTATAGACAGAGTCTGTGAAGGGCCAGGTAGCCTCTCAATCTCACCCTTCATTAGAAGGTGACATATCCGAAAAATGCACCCACATTCTATCTCTCGAATAGACTTACGATATTTCGGGAAAAACCAGCTCCAACTCTTGAATATCTTGAGATATTCTCATAGTTGTACTAAGTTCCTAAAAAAGGAAGATTACATCAAGTCATTCTCTTATAATTAATGTCACAAAATAAATATTCCTTTCATCATTTCACATTATAAATAGACTTTATAGTTTTTTTCTTATTATTACTAAATCACAATAACAAAACAATGAATACATATTCTTTTTCGAAAAACAGCTCGCAATGATAGAAAATGTTAATTCAACAATTTTAACCAATTCAAATTCAATAATAAATAAATAAATTATCAACTCTATCATAGGAAGATAATAATTTTATATATAAATCCAAAAATATATAATTAATTGATTGATTTTTTTACTGATATTATATGAAGGGTTAAATAATAATTTTTAACCAATAAAAATTTAAGTAAATCCATCAAAAGTAAAAAAAAAAAATCATGTCAACAATGGGAAGGCTAGAATTTTTTAAAGTTTGAATATTTTTTTTTTTTAAATATGCAATCAGTATTCTATTGAATGAAACAAGTATTAATTACAGGCTGTATATACTTAGTTCTATTTATATTAATATATTACATATTAATATTAATATACATGTATATTGTTGAGATAATTTACAGTTTTTTTGTATGTTATAGTTTCTTTATCTTAAACTTGACTACCACTTAGATATGAAACTCTAGTGTAGTGATTGGCTCCTTTGGCCTTGAGGACACACTAGGCTGTTGTTAACTTTCAACAAAGGGTTTCTCTAATTAAGCTTAGAGTTTTCTCCTACCAACTCTACATTGAAATAAATCATGGTATTCCTCAAGAGCATCATATTTGTTGTATCTATTGCTTCAAGTTTCGGATAGAGGACCACTTTAGATTTCAATCATTTCCCTAATATGATATAATTGTATTTTTCTTTTCCATCATGTAATCACATGGTTCTCTCCATACACTCATGGCTTATGAAAACTAGAGATGAATGTCCCTCTTCCTCCAAGATATATTTAACCTTTGATAATGACTTACTAGATGCCATTTCCCTATGTTGGTATGCACCAAGTTAATCACCTCTTACTTACAACCCTATAAAAAAAGTAGGAAGAGGCCTCATTTATAAATTCAAGGGAAACTTGATAGATATATAAGATATTATAGATCTAATGGATTCCATGGCCTCATGACCATCATGCATTTCATTACAACATTGAATGTTATAAGTCCTTCTCTGAACTAACATGTTTCAAGGAGGGAACCTCCTTTAGCTTCATTGATCTCCATCTTGTTGGAATAATGCCTCTGATTAAATTTATTCAATAAACTGATGCAACATAGTTTAACTTTTTTGTGTTGAAATGAAACAATATTGCACACAACTATCAACAAATTATACCACACAAAAGTGATTAAATATAAATAAAATTCAAGGAAATAATATGCAACAAAATATTCAAAATTAGCAAATTAATCTGAAGGCATTCATAATAAAACTGAATAAATGAAAATAAAATTCAAAGAAATAATATCCAACAAAATATTCAAAATCAGTGAATTAATTTATCCGTGAATTAATTTCAAGGCATTCATGCTAAAATTGAATAAATACAAATAAAATTCAAGGAAATAATATCCAACAAAATGTTGGTGAGTTAATCTAATTTGAAGGCATTTATACTAAATTTGAATAGAAGTATATTAATTCTACACAAAAATTGTATTGTATTTCAACATAAACTATTATATATCCAAAAAAATATGTATTTTACATAATCAAATTGAAGAGAGATTGTGCCATACAACTAGTTAAAAGAAGTACATTTTCTTCAAGGAATTTGTATGCTTCATAAATATAATAGAAGGAAATCAAATTGAAAAAATATACTATCTATATAAAGTTTAATAGTTTATAATCAATATCGAAGAAGTCATGACTTACAAAATTTTAATAAAAAGAAATCCATATCAAAGAAATCATAGATGGCATAGTTATAACAATTAAAATCTACAATTGAAATTGAAATGAAAACTATTTTATTTCGATAAATTGTTTACAAAATTATGTAATTCTAAGTGTCATCACATTACTCCATACATAATTTGATTAGATTTTTTTTTACTATCAAATATATTCTATAATAATCCAAATTTTCTTGAATATAGTGTTATTATTAATTTCAAAGTAAAGGGGAGTAAAATATCTATTTATGTAGAGTAATTTTTACAAGTGGTACTAACCAACTTTCAAGCTGGGTTGGCAAGGATAAGTGAGTGCATTTAAACAGTATGTATTGTGAAATATGAGAAATGTGTGAAAAGAGGATATCTGAGGTGAAAAAGGAGGAGAGGAATGTTGTTAGGGATAAAAGAGGTTTATAGTAAGCTAACGTTTTGGCAGAGTACTTATATCTCTCAAACATACAAAAAATGCAAATCTAGGATTTCACTTGTTTTTCAAGTGAACTATAAAGAGATTATAAATTTGGAATATGTGAACAAAAAAATATTGAAAAGACTTAACCACTAATACCTTGCATACAAAAACATTTTTTTTCCCAAAGTAAAAATCGTAATTTTCATTAATGTGGAGAAAATTACACATTGTAGATGCTTGGTAGCATATGCATCAAATTTTTGACTAAGGTAACATATCAAAGGAACTGTGAAAAAAACTTCCCTACCAAGAATGTTGTAAAATGGAGTCCATATAAATTTACAGATACAAGAATACATATATGTGCTAGATATATTATATAACAAGTGAAATATGAAAAATTATAGATATCATCAAAATATATATGTGCTACATATGTTATCTAATAAGTGAAATATGAAAAAAGTCTAGATATCAGCAAAATTAGGGCCCATTGGCCCCTCCTACAATTGACCATAATATGGTCTGTGATACTAATTGTATAATACTTGTGATACTAATTGTATAATACTTGTCTCCAGTGCTCCTCAATTAGCCATTGGTCCCTAGGCTGGTGCATGACCTCCTTGGAAAGAGTGTCAAAAATCTGATTCTTCTCCCTATAAATATGATGACAAGAGATAGAGTCAAATTGAGTTTTGAAGAGCGAGGTTTCCTCCAAGATATTTTATAGTACCTATGTTTGATTAAACCAGTTGATGATAATCTTAGAATCACCAAAAATATCAACCCTAAGGCAACCCTTCTCAATGGAAAAATCAAGGATATGTTCAAAGTAATGAGCTCATCATAGTTGTTAGTGCCTTAACCCAAGACAATTTTAATTTAAAAAATATGATCATCATTGAGGTATAATATAGCCCCCCCACTACAACCAATCTACTCAGCAGATCCATTGAAATATGCCAAGGGCTAGATTCTATTAATAACCTCAAGCACTATGGTTCCTTGAGGTGAGGGAGGATCATCATCCATGAGACTGTTATATATAGAGATGATTTGTGATGAAGCTAGTTGTTAATTTAGGGTAGAGTCATGGAGTATCGAATTGTTCCTGAGAAGAAAAATGCCCCAATAGATCAAAAGATTAAGGTTACAAGCCTTGAGGGGATTAGTAGCACTCCACCAGGATTTCCTGTCCTCATTGACATTATGCCCTTCCCATCGGACAGTGAATTTAAGAGTGAGAGAGTGCAGGGGGAGGGACATAGTAGGAAAAGGATATCAAAGGATTTAGATTTTTTTTATAAAGTGTACACCTAGTGGGCTCATGAAAGAATCACTTGAGAATATTATCACTAGTAGGAGCCTTGTTATGGAGCACACACTCCATAAATAGCTTAGCTTGCGGAGGGGATTTTAATTTCGAGAGGAAGCTCCACCACGAGAAGAATTCAAATGGCATATGATCCGAGAAAATGAAAGTGTATCCTTCTTCGCGCGAGTAAATACCATACCCAACATGTGAATGGATAAGTTCATCATCACCAATAGTGATACGAATATGGGATTCAAAGAGGGTAGAAATGTAAGATTTCCAAGCTTGTCTCCATAGTTTAGGGATATCAAGTTGATGAGCAGATTTCCATCCTTGGAAGTATAGAGAAGAGGAGTCTCGATCATTTATATCAGAAATATGAATAATTCTGTTATTATACAAATGTTGGATGAGCTCATAAGGGAGATGGTACACATTCCCACTACCAGACCATGGATGCAAACCCACATGAGCCAGGTTCCCCTATCTAATTCTCCAAGTCAAACCATATCTTATAGTGGGGAGAGAAGTAAGAAAAACTTTCAATATAGAGGAAATGTGAAATATATTCCAATTAGGGCTTCTAGTTCAATCCAAGAGTTGCATAGGCTTGATATATTTCTCAGTGACCTCCTTTGTCCAAATATTTTGAGAGGTTAGAACATGCCTACCCATCTTGGTAGCCAGGGGCTTCACAAATACATCAATATCCTTCAATCTCCACCCTCCCCAATTCTTAGCTAGGGCAATACAATCACATCATATCCAAGAAAAAGTGTGACCGCATTATTTTCCTTTTCAAAGGAATCGACATCATATATGATGTATCCTAGATAAAATTCCCTTTGGAATCCATGCCATGGATATCCAGTACACCTTAGTGGCTTCGAGCAAAGATTTTATCAGAATAATTCGGCTTACCCATCATAGCCAATGATGATACCATGAAAATATTATTTTCTCAATTTTTGCAATCAGCCATGTCCAATTTGCAATATGATAATCTCACGGTTTTAATAAAAAGCCAAGATATTTAAGACCATCCTTCAACTCAGGTAGAGTGAATGGGAAACATAGCAGAGCAAGTGCATATTAGGTAGAGTGAATGGGAAACATAGCAAAGAAAGTGCATATTCATGTTGAGTGCATCCAATGGAAATTAGAGATTATTTGTGGTTATTACATTCCATACCAGTAGCTAAACAAAAATATTTTATGATAGGAAAGAAAACAGAAGAGTCCTCCATGGATCCATTGAGAAATATAAGGACATCATCTACAAATAAGATATGTGAAACAAAACATCTGTCTAAAATTTTGATGCCCTGAATTCTACCATGTCTTCAATCCTATAAAATGAGTCAACTTAGTTCTTCCATGATTAGGAGAAAAATAAAGGGGGACAGTGGACAACCCTATCGAAGTCCCCTCTCCGAATGAAAGAAAGGTGTCGCATATCCATTAATCTGGTTCTTAAAAAGTATGGGGAGCCCCAGGTGAGTTAAAAGCATGTGAATGTATAACCAAATAGTGTGATCGAAGGCCTTTGCAAGATAAATCTTCAGGATGATGCCTTTAAATTTTTTGATCTTGATGGAATGTAAAACATCTCGCACAGTGTCTACGGCTTCATGAATTATACAATGATTGAGGAAGGAAAACTTTTCAAGTGAGATATGCTAAAATAAGATGGGCTTGAGATGATTTGTAATAATTTTGGCTATGATTTTGTATAGCATACAACAATTATTAATTACAAGTTATGCGCAATTAGCTCTATTTATAATAATATATTACTTATTAATATTAATTTAATTTACATGTATAGTGTTGAAATAATTTACAATTTTCTACATGTTATAGTCGTTTTCTCTTAAGCTTGAGTGGTATTTAGATTTGAAATTCTTGTGTAATGATGGGCTATTTGACACAAAATCAATAATTTATGGATTTTATAAATAAATTTGAAGCTTGAGGAAGTTGTATTGATGGGTCTTTTAGAAAAAAGGATTTATTCATGGGGTTTAGTGTAGATATTTGACGTGAAAAAAACAAATAGAGGAATATATTTGTGGTCATTCATGGAGTTTAAAGGTTGAATTCAAAATGTGATTTATGGGGTAAATAGGCAATCTTGGCATCTTCAATTTAAATTTTCTTCTAAGAGGGTTCAAAGGATGGAACTTGAAATATGATAAAATATGCCTTATGACTTGATGAATACTGTTACAAATTTAAGGAATGACTACAATAAGGATAAAAAGGCTTGGGTTGTGTGGGATACCAACTAACAAAGGATGGGCTAAAGGAAATGATATTCCAAATACTTTGGATATCATAAAATGATACGAATAGTAAGGAACACTTTTTATTATATTGGAATGAATAGATAGATTGATAAGTACATTTCTATATGCTTGGAATATCAACAAGTCAAGGCTAAACATAAACATCTATATTTTTTTTTGCATCCTTTTACAATTCCAAAGTGGAAAAGGGATACTATAATCATGGAGTTTATCACCATATTTCCCAAGACAATTAAACAACATGATTATGTCATGGTTGTGGTGGACAACTTAAGAAAAGCAACTCAATTCACTCAAGTGAAGTCCATTCACAAAGAAATTTATATTGTTGAGATATTTATTAAAGAAATATTCATGTTGAACAGAATGCCAAAGGTGATCGTGTTAGATAGTGACGCTAAATTTACTTCAAGATTTTGGAAATATTTGTTTGAAGGGATTGGAAAAATTTAGAATTTAGTACAACCTTTCATCCTTAAATATATGGAAAAATGGAAAGGGAAAATCATATTTTATAAGACATGATTTATATGTATATAATGAGAAGACCAAGTGAATGCGAGTACTATTTTCCATTGGTAGAGTTTTCTTATAACAATGACTATGAAGAATCATTGAATATGAGTCCCTTTGAAGTAACTTATGGACAAAAATGTTAAACACCTACTATTTGATATCATCCCATGGATAGGGTTATTCTTGGAACTCATATGTTTTAATATATGGAGAAAGAAGTTTTATTGACAAAAAAAAAGTTGAAGGGAACTGAAGATCATTAGAAGAGCTACATAGAGAATAATATAGTTCATAAAGAGTTTAAAGTTGGAGCTTATTTGTATCTGCATATTAAGACAAAGAATAGTTCCTTGAAATGGGAATTTATGTCAAATTAGCACCTTGATGTTATGGAATATTTGAGATTTTGGAAAAATTTGAGCTAGTGGCTTACAAGCTTGCCTTCGCTCCAAAAATTAAAACTAATGACGTATTTCATGTATATTTGCCTAAAAAGTATCTTTATTATTATAATAATGTTACGGATTTAGTTGTGATACAAGTGGAACTTAAAGGAGAGTTCAAACAAGAACCATAATGTATATTAGGCAAGAAATATATACAGCTTTAGAACCAAACCATGTTTAGGTCAATGTAGGGTGGAAGCAATATGGAGTAGAAGAGGCCACTCGGGAATTGGCATATGCCATGAGACTAACATATCCTTACATGATTTTTACATAATAATAGAACAACGAGGACAATGTTCTTAAAGGGGGAGGGAATTTTGACACCCCTTTTATTTTCCCAATGTTGTGATGTAATTGAGAACTTTTAATGTTGAAATGTAACCATTGATGATATAAGTTAAGAATTCATGATCGAGTGTAATTTATTTTTATCAAGAAATAAATAAATAATCTATATTTTAAGGAACGGGGATAGCCAATGTATTATGATTCATTTAGAGGAAAAAAATTCTTGATTTAAATTTCCTTTTTCATGAGATAGTTAATCTTCCCAAGAAGTTTCTAGCGATAGGTCATGAAGATTAAAGGTGAACGCCTAATTACAAAAAAAAATAGGGGATCAACCAATTGGTTATTATTCCTTAATCAATTTAGCCTACTCCATTTTATTTCTCATACAATATTTTCCTTATAACTTAAAAATTTGAATTGGCAAGAGAGTTGGTGGTGAAACCCAAACAAGTGAAACCCAAACAAGTTCAACCTTGTGACTAGTTAAGAATTGTAAGTGACAACTTATGTGAGGGGAAGTAAATTTGTTGAAACATTTTTTATTTTGAATATATGGATTTGAGGACTATGAACGGTCTTATTTGTGTGTCGCATATAAAGAATTGAAGAGGGGAAAGGTAGAGATAATTTAGCGATCATGGAAGGAATCCCTTATGATATGTATACCTACATGCACATTTTGTGAATGCTTATGAGCGTAGTCAAAAATTGAGAGGATGAATACTTATTTTTTCCTATGTGTGAAGGAGAAAATATTTCACTTTTATGCTAAATTTGGATTAAAAATTTTGTGCTAAATCCTTGAGTTTATTTTTCTCTCAAGGCATCAAGAATTTAGCTCAAAGGTGGTTGGCTATGAGAAATATTGCAACTAAGTATTTCCTATTGTTGGGTGGAGATTGGCTCACCGTTCTTATGCTCTAGATTCAATTAACCTAGACCAAATAAGTAATAAATTGATTATTGAAGTAAGATATATATATATATATATATATATATATATATATATATATATATGAATATAAGAGTGGAAATTGTTTATTCTCATCAATTTTTCTTTTATAAAAAAAAACCATGTGTAGGATATCAATTTTGGTGTTTGTAAACTTGTTAATTATTTCTTAACCTTTGAGTATAGAAATTAAATTTATTTTGGAAATAATTTATACCTAGTAGAGATAGCATTAATAAATTTTCAAATTTGTGGGTTAGTTGTGCACATGAATTCCTTCCTTGTTAATTTCGTGTTGTTTTCCTTTATTTTTCTCTACATGATACAAGTCCCAAATTTTTCCTTTTATTTAAAGAGAATTGAGATGTAAACACTAAATTGAGGAAGAGTTTTAGGGTCATTCATGGAGTTAAAAGGTTGAATCCAAAATGTGACTTAAAGGGTAAATAAGTCATCTTTATTTTTTCACTATAAATTTTCTTCTCAGAGGTTTCCAATACTAGAACATGATACAAGAGAAGGTTTAGAAGGGAGCAATGAAGCTCTAATATATTCCTTCAAAAAAAGTAGTACTTAATATTATTACTCAACTCTTGGCAAGAGGGAAGTTTGAGGAATTCAAGGGTCTACATGCATAGGTACATAATTCCTTCCTTACTAAGAGTAAGTGTTTCGAATTATTTCTAGAATAGGAATATATACATAAATTTAGTGTGAACATGTAAGATGTCATTTAAGACATTAAAAAAAAACAATTTTTAAATAGTAATTTTATTTGGAAATTGACTATATTAAAAAAAGTGAGCCTTGTATTTAGCTATTAAGTAAATAAAATTATATGTCGTGTATGTATGACAAAGAATGTGAAAGAGAGTTCAAACAAGTACCACAATGTATATTAGGAAGAAAGAGACACTACATTAGAATAGAACCATTATGTAGGTGAAAGTACAATGGAACGAGTATGAAGTAGAATAATCTACTTGGGAATTTGAGGATGCCTTGAGAATGCCATATCCTTACTTGTTTTCTACATAATAATAGAACATTTAGGATAATGTTCCTTAGTAGGTGAATGAATTGTGACACCCCTTTTATTTTCTCAATGTTCTTATGTAATTGAGAACTTATAATCCCAAGATGTCAACATTGATTCTATAAGTTCAAAATATATGATGTTATGTAATTTAGTTTTATTAATTAATAAATTAAAAATCTAGATTTGAAGGAATGGGGATAGCCAAAAAATTATGATTCCTTTAGAGGAAACAATTCCTTGATGTAATTTTACCTTTTTACGAGACAATTAATATTCCAAAAAAACTTATAGAAAGAGGTTGGGAAGATGAAGGGCCAAGGTGTTAAAATGGAAACAAGAGATAAATCAATGGAGAGGTTCTTTTTCCTTTATATTTTTAACCTATTCCATTTTCTCTCTCACACAATATTTTCCATGTAACTTATAAATTTGAATTGGTAATAAAGTTAGTGGTAAAACCTAAAAAATTATTATCCTCCATATTATATTTTCTTGTTCACATTCATGTATTAATTGCATGTTTCTTTTTATTTTCTCTACAAGATATAATTCCCAAAATTGTCCTTTAACTTTAAAGATATTTGAGGTGAAAAAAAGATGTCAAGGAAGTGTTTTGGTGTCATCCATGGAATTTTCATTTTGGAATTTTCACTACAAATTTTCTTTTGAGGAACTTGATATGAGAAAGTGCTTAGAAGGGAAAAATGAAGCTCTAGTATATTCCCACATATCAACTAGTAGTTAATATTCTTACCAAACCCTTGGCAAGAGGAAAGTTTGAGAAATTCAAAGTATACTTGGATAAGAACATAATTCCTTCCTCCCTCAACGAGAGGAAGTATTTAGAATTATTTCTTAAACATAAATTTCTAAATAAGTTTCCTATGAACATGTAAGATTTCATTTGAGATATTTTCAGAAAAAAAAAAAAAAAAAAATAGCTATATTTATTTTAAAAAGTGAGTTTTATATTTAGCTATTAAGTCTATAAAATTATATCTCATGCATGCATGGCATGGAATAAGAGAAAACTAAAAAATATATTAGGGTTTTGGTATTGGCTAAAAGTATAAAGAAATTCAAGATCGTGCTAAAATGATAGTGTTTTATTTCGACATACAAATTTTGGAAAATTAAGAATTAGAGCAAATACATAGTGGGGAGAAGCAATCCAATGTGGTAAACATTTTTTAGTCACTCTTAACGGTAAATAAATATTTCCTTGTTCACATGACTTGATATAATTGCATATGAAATTTACAAGAGATAAAACAATTATAAATTAAAAAGAAATGGGATTAATTAAACTGTTTACATCTCAAAAATATTTCGACATGATTTAAATAAGAAATTCCATAAAGTTTATCTCTAGCTTAGCCCCCACACATAATATCTCACACTCTAAACTAGGTTTTCTGATATTTTTACAACAAAAAAAAGAATATAAAGAAAAACACACAAATCATGTTTCTCATTTGCATATCAAATATTCAAACATCATTTTCACCCTGTTGAAGAATATTATTCAATTTCGGATTCAAAGTTGGAGGAGATAGAGAAGATATTCAAGGTAATTATGGTAGAAGCTTCATATCTCTTTTCATTATAATTTAAGTTATTCCATGAGGAATTTAGGTATCCTGAATACTCCTAAAATTATAACTAATTGTTGTGTTAGCATAGCCAAAAAGAAACGGGAAAAAATTGATGCCCCATATCCTTAATCAAGATTTAAAGGAATAAGTTTGAGAAAAAATAGATTCCAAATAACATTAATGAATAACTAAGGGGTTGCGTGAATGACAAGTTGAAACATACAAATACTAGATATTTTTTTAAATGAGATAAGTTGTATAAGGGAGAAATGAGACTCTAGGATATTCACAGAGATCTACTAGTAGTTAGTATCCTTATCAAGTGGTTGAGAAGAGGGAAGTTTGAGAAATTCAAAGGTGTACTTAGATTTGTACAAAATTCATTCCTCACTAAGAGGAAGTGTTGAGAATTATAAGTTGAATAGGAAGATATTCATAGGTTTTGTGTGAACATAATATGCAAATGATCAAGCAAGTGGATAAATAATTTTATGTTATTTTTTGTTTGTATTTATAGTAGATTGTGCCTAAGCAGAAAAATAATCATCTCTCTCAAATATTGGGTGTGGATTTTGAATAACTAAGAAATTGATGAGAACCAATTATTTTTCTTAAATCTAATTTTCCATCTTAAGACTTTCTATTGATGACTAGTTTAATACCTCCCAACCCTAATTCAAATTGAACTTTTTGTGCCAGCACTATTTTCACGTCATAAAACTGATATATATATTTATTTATTTTCAGACAATGTAGTATGTATAACAATCATAAATCATCTAAAATAATATTTTCTATGAGTGCAAGTTCAAGTTTGATTTCATATATGAAATTTAATAGTAATAACCCACAATATAAACTTTGTATGTAACTGCAATATTGATATATCCATGTGATATTTGTAATAAATAACCCAAACAATTATTAAATATGCATGAAATTTCCAGGGTAATAAGCTAACCCAAAATATACATAAAAAACAGTTTAGTTGTAACTTGTAATATTATTATCAAGCATTTCGAAAGAGAAAAGTTTCATCAATTGAAAGTTAGACTTGGCTTGGTACATAGTTCCTTCCTCACCCAGAAGAAGCATTTAAATTATTTCTTAAATAGGTACCTCTACATAGGTTTAGTGTCAACATATAATATGTCATTTCAAATATTTTGGAAAAAGAAAATTAAAAAAAAAAAAAAAGTGAATCTTGTATTTAGCTAAGTTTATAAAGTTACATCTCAGGCATGCATGATATGGAGTAGGAATAAACTAAAAAAATAGATTAGAGTTCTTGTCTTGACTGAAAGTATAAAGATAGGTTAATATAGTCGTTTTCACATAAAATTGACTAATTGAGAAAGTTGAAAGAAAAAGAGAGATAGAGAAAGATAACCATGCATTTTTGACGATGCATGGTTCCATATAGACCTCATACAACCAGTAGAACCATATAGAACAATTTAGTATAATCATATGAACATGTTATACATATTATTAAGTAAGTTGAGCAATAATTTATGTTGTATTTAGTATTTAGAGTAGGTTGTGTCTAAAGCAATTTGTTCAAGCTCAATTTAGGGTGAGTTTTAACGTCCAAGCAATGTTGCGTTTTAATAGAAAACTTGAAAATTCTTTGTAATTTTTATTCCAGGAGTGAAGTAATTATTTAGGTATGTATGAAATTGATTTATATATTAATAAATATTTGATTCAATTATTTAATAAAACTTTTCAAACATAAAAAAAATATATTTTTAATTTAATTGTTTTCTACATAATTATAGAACATTGAAGACAATGTTTCTTAAAGGGGATGGAATTGTGAAACCTTTTTATTTTTCCCAATGCTGTGATGTAACTAAGAACTTATAATGTTTGGATTTCAACAATGATTCTATAAATTAAAAATCTACATCACTGCCATATAACTAGTTAAAAGAAGTAAATTTTCTTCAAGGAATTTGTATCCTTCATAAATATAATAGAAGGAAATCAAATTGAAAAAATATATTATCTACATAAACTTTAATAGTTTATAATCAAATTCAAAGAAGTCATAACTTTCAAAATTTTAATAAAAATAAATCCATTAAGTAATTCTAAATGTCATCACATTACTCCATGCATAATTTAATTAGATTTTTTTTTTACTATCAAATATATACTATATTAATCCAAATGTTGTTGAACATAGTGTTATTATTAATTTCAATTCAAGGGGAGTCCAATATTTATTTATGTAGAGTAAGCTTTAAAAGTGGACCAACCAACTTTCAAGTTTGATTGGAGAGGATAAGTAAGTGAATTTAAAAAGTATCTATTTTGAAAGATGAGAAATGTGTGAAAAGAGGAAATATAAGGTACACAAGGAGGAGAAAAAGAGGTTTACAATAAGCTAAGGTTTTGGCACGGAGTCCTTATAAGTCTGGAACATAGAAAAATCCAAATCTAGGATTTCACTTATTTGTCAATTCAACTATCAAGAGACTATCACTTTGCAATGTGTGAATAAAATAAAAATTTGAAAATACTTAAGCACTATTCCCTTACATACAACAATTTTTCTTCCCAAAGGAAAAATCTTAATTTTCATTAATATTGAGAAAATTACATATTGTAGATGCTTGGTAGCATATGCATCAAATTTGTGACTGAGGTCACATATCAAAGGAGCTTTCAAAAAGCATTCCCTACCGATAAGGCTGTAAAATGGATTCCGTATACATTTATTCTTGATAGAAGAATAGATATATGTGCTAGATATATTATCTAATAACTCGAATATGAAAAAGTCTAGATATTATCAAAATCATGGTCGTTTGGCCCCTCCTGCAACTCATCATTTTATGGCATGTGATAGTAATTGTATAAGTTTTGTCCCCCAAGGCTGGTGTGTGGCCTCCTTTGATAGAGTGTCAAAAATATGATTTTTCTCCATGTAAATATGATGACAAGAGATAGAGTGAAATTGAGTTTTTAAGAGTCGGGTTTCCTCAAAGATATTTCATAGTGTGTGCACGAGACAAACCTATGTCTCATTAAACCAATTGATGATAATCTTAGAACCACCAAAAATATAAATGTGTAGGAAGCCCTTATCAATGGAAAAATGAAGGATATTCTTCAGAGTAATGAGCTCAACATAGTTATTAGTGCCTTGACCCAAGCCCACCTTAATTTTTAAAATATGATCATCATTGAGGTATAATATAGCCCCCCCACCACAACCAATCTGCTGAGCATATCCATCGAAATATTCCCACGGGTGGAGTATATCAATAACATCACGCACTTTGGTTCATTTAGGTTAGGGAGGATCATCATCCATGAGACTGTTATATATAGAGATGATGTGTGATGAAGCTAGTTGTCAATTTCGGGCAGAGTCATGGAGTATCGAATTTTTCTGTTAAAGCCAAATTTCCAAACAAATCAAAAGATGAAGGTTACAACCCTTGAGGGGATTAGCAGCACTCCACCAAGATTTCTAAGCCTCATTGACATTATGACCTTCCCATTGGAGGGGTGAATTTAAGAGTGACAGAGTCACAGACTCTAGATTGAGAAGGTGGAGGGACATAGTAGGAATAGGTGATCAATGGAATTAGAGTATTTTTACAAAGTGTACACCAAGTGGGTCTATGAAAGGATGGATTGATAATATTATCACTGGTAGGAGCCTTATTATGGAGTACACACCACATAAATAGCTTAGCTTGCAGAGGGGATTTTAATTTCCGGAGGTAGCTCCACCACTAGACTGATTCAAATTGCCTATGAGCTGATAAAATGAAAGTGTAACATTATTTGGGTAAGTAAATACCATGCTAAGCATGTGAATATATAAGTTCATCATCTCAAGTAGTGATACGAATGTGGGATTCAGAGTGGGAAGTAATGTAATTTTTCCAAGTTCGTTTCCATATTTCAGGGATATCAAGTTGATGAGTAGATTTCCATCCTTGGAAGTATAAAGAAGAGGAGTCTAGACCGATTATCTAAGCAATATGAATAATGTGGTTACTATACAAGTTTTCGATGAGCTCATTATGGATCTAGTACACATTCCCACTCCTAGTCCATGTATCCAAACCCACATGATCTAGGTTCCCTATCTAATTCTCCAAGTCAAACCATCTCTGAAATTGGGGAGAGAAGTAAGGAGAAAATTCCATATAGAGAAGATGTGAAATCTATTCCAATTAGGGCTCCTGATCCAATCTAAGAGTTCCATAGGCTTGATATATCTTTGAGTGACCACCTTTGTCGATAGATTTTGAGAAGTCAGAATAGCTAATCCATCTTGGTAGTTAGGGCATTTGAAAATACATCAATATCCTTCAATCCACAACCTTTCCAAAGGAATCGATATCATATATGATGTATCCTAGATAAAATTCCCCTTGGTATCCATGTGAAGGACATCCAATACACTGGAGTGGCTTCGAGCACAAATTTTTTCATAATAAGGTGGCGTGCGCATGATAGCCAATGACGATACCAGGAAGATATTATTTTCTCAATTTTTTCAATCAGCCATGTCCACTCTGCAATATGACAATATGACGGTTTTAATCGAAAACCAAAATATTTAAGACCATCCTTCAACTCATTAACAATGAATGGGAAACAAAGCAAAGCTAGTGCATAGCATCCAATGATCGTTAGAGATTATTTGTGGTTGTTACATTCCATTCTAGTAGCTAGACAAAAATATTTTAGGATATAAAAGAAAACAAAAGAGTCCTTGATGGCAGGCTCCCCTGTCAAACCCACATATTCACTCTCAAATCTGCATATAAAATGCGTTCAAATTCATGCTCCCAATAATTTCAAATCTAGGAAAACTCAAAAATTAAATACGGAAAATTTTATATCTCTGATTTGAGATATTAAATAAAAATATTTATGGTTATAAAATCACTCAACCCAGATTACAATTCTTCTATCTATGGAAGCTTTATTTTTGTGTTGGCTTATGGTTAAAAACCATATTTAAAACTCCCTTCTCAACATTCGATTTTTATTTAAAAAGCCAACAACCTTCATATCCAAGGTTTCTTTCACAAATGAAAGCCTTTTTCAAAAGTCTTACAAAGGAGTTTGGTTAACCAACCACCGGTTCTATTTCTTAAAATCCATACCTTATAATTAAGTCCAAGGCTTATCATAGTGTTGAACCATAAGATTATTTGAATTCAAAAACTCAAACTTGGTTAATTTAACACCAAGGCATATAGATGTTAATCAATATAACATCAACAATATCATATGAAACCTTCACGGCCTTAATTAGAATGCCACCACATATTTAATATTTAACCATACATAATTTTAGACTTCGGTTAAAAACCAATGCCAACATATATATGTGTTGGGATCATAGCATTTAACTTACCATTCACATCGAACGGTGGATAGCTTATCGTGCTTTGTTTCGATGATCCAATGCTCATCTCGCAACACAATTGCAGACTTATTAATCTCTCAAAATCACGCGATGAAAGTGGTATTTAAATACCACTTATTGCCACGCGTCAACCAAAGACTAATATCATGTTCAAAAAGGCAAAACAACTTACCACTTAAATAGCTACGCGATACTGCTGGTTTGGATCTTCGAAATCGCTTTCCACAACTCTGTCTCCTGGTTCCGAATATCTCATGGTTCCGCCTTCTTACACTTGCATTCCACCCAATTCTTCAGCGCCTTTATTTGTATAAACTCTGCCTTTAACTTTGCATCCTTAACTCAGATTCTAAATATGATTCAACGCCTCTATCCTTCGTTTCTCCAATTCACTGCAATGATGCCACCTTTATTTATCTTATCTCTTCAACACTCGAGTGTGAATCGAATTGCTCTTAAGCAGACGGAATAATTACCACACAGGAAGCGTGTCAACCAGTTTTGAGTTGCTATGTAATCATAGCTCCATTACTTCTCTTGTGCTATCGAATTCCCATTTGATTTCACGGGTCATTAACCACAACACCTTTAACTAATTCAAATCCTTCCTCCTCATCAGCTTTGTCGTAGTCCTTGACTCACGATTTCTCCTTCAACATCTCAAAATTTCCATATGTAAACAGACATTGACACTAATTTAACATTACCAGTTTTTAGAATTCTCAACTATAGTTCTACCAGAGTATTGCCCATCAACCCAAATGTATTGTAGTTATTTTAAAACCCTAATTTCTTGCTTGGAACACATCTTATGCCTTAACCCCATAATGATCCAGATCATATGCCTCACTCAAAAAGTGATTTCAAATACCAATTTAACCTCATTGTGTCATCGATCTATTAGTTATCATTGATGACTAAAATTACCCAATGTAGTTTCATTCAATCTCATCAACAGTATATGCAAACCTTACCACAGATTTTATATCACACAATTTCTCATACAATTTCTTATTGAAACTCAAAGTCCATTCACACAGAAATTAAATCAACCAATGCACATGTAATACTGAAACAATTTTTTCATAATATATAAATGAGTTAACTTACAGAACTTCTGGTCCTCGGCCAGATATTTAATTTCAAATGGCCCTTCTCAACTACCGTAGGCTTACAAGAACTCTATTTCCTGAACCTACTCTAACTCTCTCCCCCAGGTCTATCCTTGATGCTTACATTTATAAAAAATATAAATGAATTGATTCAGCTCCCTTACATCTCCACAAAACTCTTTAAATTCTAGACCTCCTAAATCTAGACTAAATCCCTAAATTTACAGAAACTGTCTCTAAATTTATTCCTAAATCTGAACTGTCTCTTCATATTCCTAGCTAATCAAATTCCCTCATGTTCTCCAATCATTTGGGAACATTTACAATTTCTCACTATATTTATTCAAAATACTAATAATTACCTAAGAATTTAGAAACATAAGACCCCCCTATGTCTACTTAAATACACAGTATTTTTCGGAACCTAATGCCCCTGCATCAGTCCCCGATGGATCCCTTGATAAATATAAGGGAATCGTCTACAAAAAAGAGATGTGAAACAAAAACATTTGTTTGCATTGTTGATGCCTTGTATTCTACCATGTCTTCGCTCCTCTGAAATAAGTCAACTTAATTCTTCCATGATTAAGAGAAAAAGAAGGGGAAACAATGGACAACCCTATGGAAGGCCCCTCTCCGAATGGAAGAAAGGTGTGGAATATCCATTAATGATAATGTTGGGGGACACATTAGTTATACAACACATAACCCAGTTCATAAAATGTATGGGGAGCCCTAGGGGAGTTAAAAGAAGGCGAATGTATAACCAATTAGTGTGGTTGAAGGTCTTTGCAAGATAAATCTTCAGGATTATGCCTTTAAGTTTTTTTTATCTTTATGGAAGCTAAATCCTCTTGCACAATGCCTACGGCCTCATGAATGTGATGATGATTGAGGAAGAAAATTGTTCAAGTGAGATATGCTAAAATAAGATGGGCTTGAGACTATTTGTAATAATTTTGGCTATGATTTTGTATGGCCTACAAGTATTAATTACAAGTTATGCACAATTAGCTCTATTTATATTAACTTATTACTTATTAATACTAATTTACATGTATAGTGTTGAAATAATTTACATTTTTTTACATGTTATAGTTGTTTTATCTTAAGCTTGAGCATTATTTAGATTTGAAACTTTGGTGTAGTGACGAGATTCTTTGACACAAAAGGAGTCATTTATGGATTTTATAAACAATATTGAAGCTTGAGGAAGTTGTAGTCATGTGTCTTTTAGCAAAAAGGAGTTATTCATGGAGTTTAGTGTAGATATTTGAGGTGCAAAAAATAAGTCGAGGAAGAGATTTGGGGTCATTCATGGAGTTTAAAGGTTTAAGCCAAAATGTGATTTATGGGGTAAATAGGCAACATTGGCATCTTCACTATAAATTTTCTTCTAAGAGGGTTCAAAGGATAGAACTTAAAATATGATAAAATATGCCTTATGAATTGATGAATACTGTTAGCAAATTAATGAATGTCTACAACAAGGAGAAAAAGGAAACTCAAACAAGAGGTTTTATATAGGTGAAGCCTATCGGAAAAATACCAATTACCATATTTATAAAAGATGAATGGTAAATAAATAAATATAAAATAGGTAAAAAGAAGTATGGTAAATAAATAAAAATATATCAAATAGGACTAGAAATCAAATAAATAAAATAATTCATCTTTTTATATTTACTCCATAATCCTCTTAAGAACAATAAAAAAGGAGGTTTTATTTAGGTGAAGCTTGTGAACTAAATATAATTTGCCAAATCATTATTAATACCATGGAAAAAAAAAATTATAAACCCTAATATAAATATTAAAATATTATTATTATTATTAATTATAATATTCATATTATTAAATTTAATAAAATTGGATTGATACAATATTAAATTTGTTATATTATAATATATATTAAAATATTTAACTCTAGAAAGAACAAAGACATAGAGTGATAGAGGCGGAGAGATAGGGGGAGTCACAAGGGAGAGATTGGGATAAATTGAAGGAGAGGGGAGAGAAGGAATGGGGAGAGAGAGAGAGAGAGAGAGAGAGAGAGAGAGAGAGAGAAGGGAAGAGATGGAGAGAGTGACACAAAAATGGAAGGGGGGAGAGAGAAGTAGAGAGGGATGGATATAGTGAGAGGTTTGGAGGGTAGAGAGAGAGAGAGGGAGAGATATGGAGGAAGAGAGAGGGGGTAGGAGAGGAAGGGAGAGAGAGGAAGAAAAACAGAGAGGAACCAGAAAGAATATCTAACGAGATTACTCTAAATCTCTAATTCATGTGCCCTAAATCTCTTCTACATACTTGTAGCTCTCCTCCCAAACCAAAGTCACTAGTGTTGTGTGTTAAATTTTCCCTGAATCTTGTGCAAATATCATGAGGTATGGATCCACTACCTTTCATATCCACTAAAGATGAACAAGTTTCAAACAAGAAGTAAATTCTCAGAAATATCCTTCCTTGGGATGTTGAGAACTCCAAAATTCCACATCCTCATTAACGAAATCTATGAACTGAGAAATTTCGTATAAGACTTGAAGTCATACTAAATTTGGACCAAAAGGCTCAGGCTTTGGGTAGCGCAAAGGAACATTTGCAGTATGACATGTACTATTCTCATCTAGATAAATTTGCATATGACATGTACTATTATCATCTAGATAATTTTGAGTGGATATTTAGTGGAGTTGAAATGCATATTCGAGGTTCTATAAAACATATCCCATGGAATGCCCATAGATGCCCTTCTCTTCCAAGAAATTTTTGACACTCTCCCTAAATTTTTTCAAAGAACAAGGGTTGATGGTTCGAAGAAGATGAGAGTCAATGAGTTTTTCAAGCTTGCCCTTTTTCTGCCAGTGCATTTCCCACTACGTTATATTAGATTATTCTATGAGAAAAACAATATTAAGATATTCCCTTGCACACAATACCTCTAGTAAAACTACTCCAAAAGAATACACATCAAATTTCTCTATCAATTGTTGCCTTATAAAGTATTTAGGGTCAAATTACCGAAGGGAAAAAACTACCTTTCATTACAGTACTTACATGAGTCTGATCTAGAGTGGATCCAGTCTTTCAATGTCAAAAGTGTGCCACGGAGAATGCATGAGCTTCTTTGGTATCTCACTATTATATTGGAAGATTGACCATATACTAGAGCTTCTTTGGTATCTAGCTAGTCAAGACTAAATTCTCATTATAGTAGGTCACGACTTTGAGCTCCGAGATGGTGATATTGCAAGGGTTTTGATCTTGTATATGGTGACATTGCAAGGGTTTTGATCTTGTCTCTCATCCACTTTGTGAGCTTGGGTCCATAAACTTCGCACCCAATTTAATGTTGTTGGCTCACCTTATTACCAAGCTATGTGGGACTCTATTATAGCTAAAAGGTCATCGATGGAGATTAAAGGTGAAGCCAAATTTGATTTATGAGATCAACAAGTCATCTTGGCATTTTCACTACAAATTTTCTTCTGATAGATTTCATAGGCTAAAACTTGATATGAAAGAGGGTTTAGAAGGGAACAATGAAGCTCTAGTATATTCCCAAATATCAACTATTAGTTAATATTCTAACAAAGCCCTTGGCAAGAGAGAAGCTTGAGAAATTCAAAAGTATACTTGGATAAGTACATAATTCCTTTTAGTGTGAACATGTAAGATGTCATTTGATATAATTTTATTTGGGAATTGATTCTTATATTTAGCTATTAATTCTATAAAAGTATATCTTATCTCATACATGCATCATTTTCACTTGTAGTACGATATTGAGTTGTATCATTTTAACTTATATAGTTAGACGTCATTTTGACTTATATAGTTTGAACATGTAATAACCACCCTATTATGTGTTATTCAATAGTTTTGAAAGATATTGTGTGATAATTATCCACGTGTCATGGGAAATCCCTTTGTCTCATTTCTAATCTTATTATAGCTAATGAGGAATGATATAAATATTTGACCATCATCATATATTGACCACGTTGTATCACTCTATCACTCTTTCACAGTGAAATCATGATTCTCTTACGAAAAAAAATCATATTTTTCTTTTGCATTACAAGATTATATAGAAACAATATTCCCAAAATTTACAAAATATATCAAGAAAAATATAACATCACATCCTGCATCAATCTTTGTAATTGAACATGATATTTTTTTTTAATCAATGTCAATTTAGGGAGGAGGTAGAATATTTGAATTAGTTCTACTTATAGAAAGATTTCATTTTCTTTGGGCGAGGCTGGTGGCAGATAGATTTTGCATCACTGGATCCGTAGTTTCTCATTTCTTGATTGTGCTGCTGCGTTATCTGGTCAAGTTTGTCTTTAGTTAGCACGCCTTGCAAACACATGCTTCGATGTCTGCTATGAACTAATGCAGCAGAGAGAGCATCATCTCTATCAACTGTGGGTCGTGGCTTCTAATGGTAATAACGAAGAAATTGACGAGAACCAATTATCTTGTTTGATTCTGATGTTCCATATTCAGACTTTCTTTTGATGACTAATTCACTACCTCCTAACCCCACTTCGAATTCAACATTTTGGGCACGCACTATTCGCATCTCACTTTCGTCATAAAACTGATGTAAATGGCTATCTTCTTCTTCATCCCCATCTCCATAGTGTAATTTGCAGTGGCCTTTGGAGATCATATGATTCCTAACACCTTCTAGACTTGAAAATGGTTGTCGTTCCTCATTGCAATACAAACAAATGAAACCGTTGGCAACCTGCGATGACATAATAATAAAAAAATAAATAAAAAAGAATAGGAATTCAATTCCAAATCCAAGGAAATCAACTGAAATTAGTTGAAATTAGAGAAGCAAAATAATATTATTATATAAATATGATCTTCTCATAAATAAACATACCTTTTTTTTCAGAAGAAAAAAAACGCTGCATATATTAATATATATCAGTTCATGATCTATACATTCTCAAATAGAAACTAGTTCTATGAGTAATCTTCATTGCATCGTCATCCTGTAGACTGCTGATTGGTGAATAAGCAGTCGGAAAGCTGACTGGCACATCATTCAGGGGGATATAATCAACCCCATGTGGCATATTCATTACAATTCTACTAAGATCATATACAAAAAATGCAATGGATTTTGATCATCATGGTCCTCTGATATCCTAACATGCCTTTATCCGGTAAACTATGTTTTAAAACATTCTTATTGGACCGTGTTAAACATAAATGCAGAAATGTAAAAAAGAAATATTTTGCAGATACTGGAGTTAACTGATATTTGTGTAGTGACAGTCCCGTATATAATATTTCCGGCTCGCTTGAGATGAATCAGCCTCACTTGTTAATATCACTGGCTCGCTTGTAAACCTTTGCATATCCGGATCGCTTGAGATGATTCAGCCTCGCTTGTTAATATCACTGACTCGCTTGAAATCCTATGCACTCATATGCATGTATAGTCCAGTTCCAAGTCAGAGAGGTCATTTGCTCGAATAATATTATGCATCAGAGAGGAAAAGACAGAAAACCCGTAACCCCTTGTGTATATTGGAGATGTTATCTTCTATGTTTTGCTGAAAGGGGAGATACACGGCCTCGCCTGTGTAATTCTGAGCTGCTAAACGTAGTCACTGTGTATATATTGAGGAGACCTGTAGGTCGACCTGTCCTCTGTACTAAGTAGTACTAATAATATCAGGCTCGCTTGTAGCAGGGGGAGTTGGGAGAAAAAGACAGTTGAACAACAATCTACCAGGTGTTCCTTCTCTTACCTCTGCATCTTCAATACTGGTTGAAAACGAAAATACTTAAGCTATATATCTTTGCTCCCAAAAATAAGTCCTAAAAAAAACACAAAAATCAGCATTCCGAATACAAAAAAGTTCAGATCCAGCCAAATCAGGGTATGGGAATTTTCATTTCCTGTATCACCCTTCCTTCCCGATACCGAGAGAACTGTATGACCCCATATACTGCCTCGAGCCCTCTCTTAGATAATCCGTCTGCTCGTGTGTTGTTTTCTCTGTATATATGATTGATCCTAGGGCATTGCATCCTTTTCCATAAACTCTGTGTGCGATCCAGCCATCCTCGAAGATGTGGAGATAGAAGATGAAAACTATTGGAAACCCATCCTATCACTAGCTTCGAGTCCCCGTATATGTGAAAATCTTGTAGGGATAGGTCCGAAGCAACCCATAGACCCCCCCATAGTGCCATTAACTCTGCTTTATTGTTTGAACCGGGCCCTCCATTCCAATAAAAGTGGATGCGTTCATTTGCAGATAGTTTAATCCATACCCCGCAGCCAGTAGTGTTATCCACGGAAGCCCCATCAAAAAATATTGCCGGAACGGAAATGGCATGAGGTCTGAGGCGAATAGAACAGTCAATCTCCATCTCCTTCTTCTGAGGGCGTTCATCTATCCAACTTTGAATGTTAGTGTATATCTTGTCTAGTCTGAAAGGAACCCCTTCAAAAATCAATCGGTTCCTAGCCACCCATATCACCCAGATAAGAAAGAAAGGGAGAACATAATAATTTGAATTCAGCTTACCCTATTCTATGACTGCCGATAAAAAATCTTGTGGAATCCATTGGGGCTCCAAATGAAAATCACTGAAAAAACGCCACAGTCTTCTAGAGACAGGGCATAAGAAGAACATATTACTTATATTTTCGTCCTCATTACAGCATAAAGCACATCTTCCAGGGCCCTGGTGGCCTCTCTTAATCAGGTTCTCCCAAGTGAGGACTTTACCCTTCCATACTAGCCATCCGAATATGGTTATTTTAGTGGGGATTTTCCACCCCCAGAATGGTTGGAAATTGCGCCAGCATGTCTGCCTATGATGTCTCTGTACACCTCTTTTACAATAATCGAATTATTTTTCATTGGTCCGTTCCATACCATACTATCTCCACCTGAAGCGTAGCATAAAACTGCCCCTCTAAGAATATCTCGAACAGATTCCCATTCATCTGCCGCCGCGCCATGTAAACCTATTTGATAAGCTGTTTTAAATATGGGGGCCGAGAAATACCACTCCCAGATTACCTGAGCTAAAAAGTGAATTCCTTTGTGTGCCAGTGAATGGATCAGATGTATCAATGGCCCCTGCCCACAGTGAATATTAATCAATCCCCGACAGCCCACTGGAATGTTGTTCCCATCTCTGAAGAGCCATACTAGTCACTGTTCTATATGCGGCATAATTCTCTTGAAACTTGCCCATATTACAGATAGTTTATTGGGGAGCTGGATCGCATGACAGCTAAGGTTGTATAGAATGTCTCCATGAACGTATTTAGCCCTTATGATCGCCAACCATATGTTATCTCCCGTGATGGCTCTCCAAAACGTTTTCATGAGAAGGGCCATATTAAACACCCAAGCGTTCAGGATGCCCCACCCATCCAGATCTTTTGGACGACAGAGGGTGTGAAGACTGCAAAGATGATATTTCTTCTCCATTTTGACACCTCCCCACAGAAAATTAGAGATGATTTGGTTGATTTTATTAATGATGGCCTCTGCAAAATATAAGAGGTGTCCCCAGTATACAACCATCTGAGACAAAACTGCTTGGATCATTATTAGTCTCCCCCCCATAGTGAGCCATCTGTGTGTCCATCTCTCAATGCGGGATCTGATGTTGTCCACCAGCCAGTGCCAATCTCTGTTCCTGTACCCACATGGCTTGAGGGAGTATCCCAGGTATTTGAAACCTGCATATGCCTGTCTATATTCCACCCCTAGGAACTCTGCTATAAACTGAATCTCCATTAAGTCACCATGATCATATATGAGAAAAGACTTACCCTTATTAATGTGTAGTCCAGTAGCAGATTCAAAACGTGTGAAGATGATATGAAAATAGAACCAATAATTCCTAATGATGTACCCAAAAATCAGTAAATCATCAAGAAAAAGGGAGTGTGTAGTTGATACCGTATGAGAAAATACAAATCCCTTTAGGATTCCCCTCTGTACAGCCCTATGGATAATCTTGCTGAATCCATCCATCACCAAGATGAAGATCAGTGGCGATAAGGCGCATTCCTGTCGAAGACCTCGTCCAGCCTCAAAGAATTTAGTAGGCAAGCCATTTACTATTACTGCGAACCGAACAGAAGTGATACAGGACATGATCCAACGAATAATCCTGATAGGAAGTCCTATTTTGAGCAGAATTATTCTAATGAGAGACCAGTCCACCGAGTCGTATGCCTTGTGTAGATCCACTTTCATCATCAGCGCCCCTTTCTTCACTGAGTGCATAGAGTGGAGCACCTCCTGAGCAATTGCAATGGCATCGTGTATAGAACGTCCTTCTAGAAATCCATATTGCTCCGGAGAGATATTCCTAGACAGGCAACCCTTCATCCGATTAGCAATAATCTTAGATGTCACCTTGTAGATCAGGTTGCATAGTGAAATGGGTCTGAAATCTGAGAAATTTTTTGGATCTGATATTTTGGGTATGAGGGCAATGAAAGTGGAATTGAGATTTGGAGGGATGTGGCCCTGAGTTCTGAAACCCTCCGCGAGGTCAATAAGGTCATTGCCCAATAGATCAAAAAAGTGGATGAAAAATTCGGCCGGCCACCCGTCCGGACCAGGGCACTTGTCATGTGGAAAGGATTTAAGCACCTCAAGCACCTCCTCTCTGTCGATATCTTTTCCATCCCTGCAATTTCATCTTCTTCAAAGATCCGCTCCACATGTTCCAAAACCCATGCTTGGTTATGTGCATCGATGGATGGGTATTTTTTGTAGAATTAAGAAAAATAGGAGAAGGCCTCCTGCTGTATCTCCTCTGTAGATAGGGCGATGCTGTTATCCTGTCTATTAATCCTCCAGATGGCATTCCTGCATCGACGATCATTAGCAGTCTTATGAAAGAACTGTGTATTAAGGTCCCCTTCTTTTAGCCAGGCAATTCGACTTTTCAGTTTCCATGTTAGCTCTTCTATTTTCAAAATTTCTCTTTTGCGCCTGCTAAGATTGGCCATGACTTCCATTGAGTGTATCCCCGGATCAGCCTGTGAGTAAGATGCGCATATATTCTCCATCTGCCTGTTGATCTCATGAAGCTCTTTTTTAAGTGACTCTTTCTTTTCAATCTCCCAGGTCTTATTCTTTCTCTTGATGTGCTGTAATTTATAATAAAATCGTGACCAGTGACTTGATATGTCGTCGGCCTGTACACTTTCCCACTCTGTTCTGACCAAATTAGTGTATTCCAAATCTTCCAACCAAACTCAGTTGAACTTAAAAGGTCTGCCAATCACTTTCTGCGTCTCGTTCCATATCAGCTTGATCGGCATGTGGTCTGAAATATCGGATACAATGACTCCCGATCGAGGCACTCCCCACACATCCACGAGATTTTCCTTGACTAGTTCTCTGTCCAATCGTTTGCCGATGAAAGCCTCCGCCATCTTGTTATTTGTCCATGTGGGAAACATTGGCATCGGTCTAATATCCACAAGCTCTGAATCATGAAACATATCCGACAGACTCTGTGAAATTGGATCCATGCGAGCCTTGCGACCCTAGATTTCATCTGCCTTTAGTGTGATGTTAAGGTCCCCCATGAGTATGAGGTTTGGCAGCGTTAATATGTTAGATGCCTGCATTCTGTGCCAAAAATCCTGTCTAAAAACATATGGCGCATATAAATTAATTATATATAGCTGCTCAGACTTACCCCTGATATTACCTTCCAGCAGAATACCCCCAAAAAAGCTATAGGCCTTAAATGACGCCCGATAGGGATCCCAGATGGCTATCAACCCGCCGGATTGTCCCTCTGAATCCTTTGCAACTGCCATCCAGCCTTTCTTAATGTTTAAAAGTTCCTTGATTTCTTTTCCTCTACAACACATTGTCTCTTGTCCCAGAACAATTGCTGGGTTCTCGGACAGAATTAAATCCCGTAGGCAAAGTATTTTAGAGGCTTTGCCCAGACCTCTTATATTCAAAGAGAGGATGTGAGTCATTGCAAATCCGCCGCAGGGGAGTGTGCTCTAAGCGCCCTGTGTGCTGTCCAGTTTCCATCACTGATAGAAATAGGAACGTCTTCCAGGTTGTCCTCATTCCCATCCAATAGTGATATAGTTCTAAACTTATCCTTCGACTGTTTACTTCTCCCTCTATGACTGCAATCTTTTGTGGAGGCTTTTACAGATGATTCAGGCGGTTTGTCAAAGACTATTAGGGTGGCTAAATCTATGTTTGGATTAGCTAGGATGGAGTCAAGATCGCTGCCTATTGAATTTCTTGGAGTGGACTCCTGTTCGTTTGTGTCGCTCGGAGCATGTTGGAAATCCATGGATAAGTGACCCATATTTGATTCAGTACTATGTATCCCAGAAGACGGTCCTGCTTCGAAGGCTCCCTTACCCTTGTCCCTATGCGTGAGGTGATTATGAATGGGTGTTCCATCTGGACTTTGGACAGTAAGGTCATAATCCACCGGTATTTCACTTGACAGATTTGGGGAAGACTGGCCAGATCTTTCCTTGTCATACCCCTCAGGAAACAATGTCTTGGGGTTATCAGGTGGGATCATAAGGGACTCTGGCTCCAGGACCCTACTATCGTGGATGGAATTCCTATTGAAATAAGGATCCATAGTCTCTGAGAAAATTCCTTCTTCTATTGATGTAGGAGATATAGGATTACCTAGATGGGATTCCATGAGTTGAGAGGCAGCAACGCGATTGAATCGCCCCACAGTCACTCCCACGTTCCCACCACCAGCTCGTTCCATACGCGATCGAAAAGGACATTTCCCCCTTAGATGTCCAGTTCTATGGCAGATAAGACAACGAAATGGTATGCCCCAGAAGTCCACTCACTGACGATGTCTTCTGAGATCCCAAACCAGGTCAATGTCCCCTGGTAGACCCCCTGTGAAGTCGACTTCCACGAGAATCCAAGCGATTCTCTTATCCCCCGCACCAAGAATGCTGGGATCTATATACTTTGTCGTGCCTATAGTATCTCCAATAGCCCTAAGAGCCTTCAAGGTCCAGAATTCCAGAGGCAGTCCCGGCAATTTAACCCACACCACCTTATTACGTGGAGCCTCTAATACAGGGTTGAATCCGAGGAACCAAGGGACGAGCTGCATGAAGCTCCTGCCCCGAACCCAGGTTCTGCTGGTTATCTTAAAAACATCATTTTTGTCCATGAAATGGACACAAAACCATCCATTTATCAAATTACTGAACTTTGGACAATATCCAATGATCGGCTTCCACATTTTACCAATCCAAGAAGCAGAATCGAAGACATTACCATCTGGGAAAATCCAACGTCCAATGACCGCTCGCTTCTGTAAACTCACCACCCCAGTGCTGAGGTCCTCTACGTCCAGATAGACTTCCTTGATGTCCATATTGTGTTTATACACCTCGTTTACTCTTTTACGACGACCACCCCTGTATTTCCTACGTTGTCCAGCAATTCCTTTTGATACAGCTTCGGGCATAGATGAGAAGGCATGTTTAATTATGAGTTTGTCCACCTCCTGCTCCTGGTCTTGGCATTTGTACAATTCTTGCTGGTTTGACAACACAAGAATCCCGGAGTCCATCGTAGGGATAGGAAACCCCCTATTATCTGACACAAATAGGTGGCAGAGTGCAGAAAGTCCTGACTTCTGCAACTGTGAGTACAGTTAAGATAAAGACCTTTACTTGAGAGAAGATTTTACCTTACAACGTATCTCCGCTTACTTTATTAGGGACCTCCTATGATTCTTATAAAACTGCTATTTTTGTAAGTTCTCACCTTACTCCCGACACCTGCCTCTGATAGTCATGAGAGAAATTTATAAGAATATCAGAAAGATCGTCTACTGAAGGACAATCAACGGATAGTAGCTGAAGTTCATCAATGGGACCATCCAATCCAATTCAATTTGCTCAACCAGAACCCTGATCTTTGTACCCAAAAAATCAAGGTGACAATGCCCTGCTTTCTAATGCTACCTACTCTTCTTTAGTCTCATTTATGGAGACTCTACATTCGAAATCTATTGATATAAAGAAATCTTTCTTTTCTTTGAGCGTACTTAGAAACACCTTGGACAATGTCGACCTTAAATGTATTCACGGGGACTACTGTCAATTCCTTTGAAAATACAGTGTACTTTTGTATGTTCATCCCCCGAAAAAACTCCCTGTTGAAAAGATTTGAGTTGGAGCCGGATCTTTTGACAACGGCTAGTCGGAAACATCAATCCACTTTCAGCTATGGCAACAGCAACAACAATGAAAACCAGGGATTGCCCACCATCTCCTGCAAAGGTGAAAACCACAGCTCTTACACGGCTGTGTAATATAGAAAGATTCTATCCAACACTGCCAAATTCTATTCCACCATTTATTGAGGGATCCAGATTCCTGCTGTAGTTCCAAATATTGTATTGGTCCCAATGTTTCCTCCCTATGATTACCGCTTAGTAACAATTTAATTATGTTCCTCATACCCTTCTCCGAAAACAAATCAATGAGAACATTTTCAATGGTGTAAACCTGTAAAATACCACCTATTTCCACTGTAGCTTAATCTGTCCTAGTTACACCATGCATCCATAATACAGCAACCCACTAGATCTACAGAAACCACCAAAGGCATCAGCTCGTTGTCCTACCAGGGTACCAGCTATTGGCTTTCATCATAGCCACCAGTGGCAACATGTAACTGTCATCAGTGGGTTCCAGCTAAAACAAAATCGGCAATAACCACCAGCAGCCACAACCAATTGTTCATTTTTGGTTCCAGCTCTGTAAGAAATAATAGACCACTTTCTATAGATACACATGTATCCCTACCTCGTAAAGCATTCCTGATGCAACAGGAGCCACCAGAGGCAACATTATATTGTTCATACATGGGTACTAGTTTGAAATAAATGCATCATAAGCCACCAAGAACGTCGTTAGACAGTCGTCTTTGAGTTCCAGCTATGATATACATCAAAAACCACCATAAGAAACGACATAATATTCACAATGGGTTCCAGCTCTGTTGACCAGAAATATTTACCTCGTCCCTTACCACCCGAAACTACAAAGGCCGAACAACCTCCTTTACCACTTGCAAATCCGTGTCGCTATGCAAGTCCTGGAATCTCATCGCTTGGTTTCTGGATCCGGCCGTGCCCTAAATTCCATTCCCAGGCTTCTTTAAAGAGCCATTCTTTACTTTCTTTAACCCTTACTTCTACAATGGAGGTTCCACTGTCTTATAGCAATCAACTCAATTTTGCTTTCAGCACACAGTATCTCCTCAATCCACAGGATGAAGCATGAGTCCTGAGATGATTCGCAAGCTAAATATCTGGCTTGAGAAGCTAGACATTAATAAGTAAGTCAAAATCATTCTAGGATTACATTAGGTCAGCCCTCAACTCAATTTTTCTTTCAACACGCAGTATCTCCTCAATCCACAGGATGAAGCATGAGTCCTGAGATGATTAAGCCTCGGGGATCTTTCAAAGATTGGGCGTGAGGAATAAAAAGTCCATGGTGCTGGTGAATATGCTCTATACAGCTCTCCACGGTACCTGCCTCTGACCTGAAATCACATATGAAGCAGCAGGTGGCATCCCACTCTAACTTCTCTGCATTGTCCAGAGAATCTGGTGATTCAGACGCCGACGTAGTTTAATTTATAAAAATGCCGCTGCCATACATCTGCTTCCTCTTCGACTGTTCATCATGCAAAAGCTTGCTGTCTATTTTCAAATAAAGCTTCTGTCACTCCAGGAAGCCCAACAACCTAAGAAATCGAGAAATTACAAATCAATAAGGTTTCCAAAATCCATTATATTCTTCGAAGACACAATAAAGATGAAATACATTTTGAAAAATTAATGTAAGAGACTCAGTGTCACACCTCCAAAAATTTTTTTTCTTTCTTTATATTTATGGTCCAAGATATTATATCCTCTTTGGTCTCTATTAGCTATAGTACCCCTTACAATCTTCACTTGGTAATCTTTCGCTTCTATTTTAAATCCAATTATATATCTATATATATATATAGGTAGGTATTGTTCTACTGACTAAAATCATTTATGTATAACTATTATCCCACTCGTTTAAAATCACGTCATATAAGACTATTATCTTACCATTTCATTTCCTCTAAGATAAGATTATTACATCTCCATTTAAATCCACATAACATAAGGTTGATATATTTCCCTTTTAAATTCACACAATATAAGATTATTACATTACTATTTAACCGCACATAATATAAGATTATCATACTGCCATTTAAATTCACATAAAGTGGGATTATTCTATCGCCATTTAACTCCACATAATATAAGATGGGCATTATATAAAATGGTTATATAAAACTACAATACATATCACGTGGTATATGGGTACGCTCCCACCATATATAATCAACGTTGAACCTTGCCCCCTGGTTTAAAATCCCATCATATATATTTTATGTAACCATTACGTTAATATAAAGTCTACCTGCGTTATGTCTCCTGTATGATTTCTTAAGCACCATTATTAGCATTTCTCACTTTTTGGTACGTAGGGAAATAATTCGTTTTTCGTTTTGTTGGAGGGTGCAGTTGGTAAGCCGGCCACGACAATGTTCTGCCTTCAGTTGTATGAGTACTCGCCACAGCTGTCGAACCAGTTTCATGTGGGGGAAAGATGCACGTGTTTCCCTCTAACGCGTTGAAATTTTGCAAGGTACAGGTTGGTGTTTGATTTCTCTTACCTCGAGAAAATTGGATTTCCAACCACGGTGCTACTACTCGGTGAAACCGGCATGTGTCAACAACCGCTATGATGGCCATGGTGCGGTTCACTTCAGCAGGAACGGAGCGCAGAGTTTAGCCAAAAATTTTCCGGCACGGTACTTAGAATTAGAGTGGAATAAAATCAAACACTATGAAATGGTACTGATTGTCCTATTCGTCATGATTTTTAAAATCCCCCTCGGGATTTCGTGCAACTCTCGGTCGATGCAGCTTAGGGTTAGCGTCTCCGGCACATATGCTAAACCTGAAACCAGCTTCCGCATGTACAGTTGTGGGTTCGTGGTAATTGGACAACGGTTTCCCCTTTTTAAACCCCCGTTCTGGCCATTGTTATTTCATTTCCCAGATTTAGTTCCCTTTGTATCTCTCATTCACTCTTTTTTTCTCTAAGCTTCAGGGTTCTGAATCGCTTAGCGTGTATGACAATGGCGGCCGTGTCATCACCGGCATTTTGATAGCCCGATTTTCTTGTAGCACAGGTCGTATTCTTTGTGTCTTGTGTTTCGACCCAGGACTAAAATTTTATTTATTTTATTCGTATTGGGTTTTCAATCCAGTATTTCTTCACTACGATAACTGTAGCAGGTTTTTTTTTTCAGTCAAAGTTATTATTGTTCCCGCTAAATGGCGAATAAGAGTTTGATACCCAAGGGAAGAGGCGTTTTCATTCCCGCGGAGCAAGTGCTGGTTGTCTCGCATTGCACTTTCATTTCTGGTGAGAACGCCATTCTCGTTCCAGCTCTTCTTTCCTGGTTACGATAGCAACCGAACTTATTTAAATTTGTGTGTGTTATGCATTTATGGCACGTTTGGGTTTGGTTATAGGTACCACGTAACTCCTCCCCGTCACTGGTTTTTCCTCCTGCTAACTCCAGGTTTAGAAGGAATCGATGTACAAGTTTCCTACCCTCCAGACTTATCATACCGAGCGACTGAGACGTAGCAGTGATTGTCAGGAATTTCTGGTTTATTCTTTGTTTCCATCAGGCGCGTTCGGCGAATGAAATCTTGTCTGTATGAAAGTAGTAAGAGACGTTGGGTTATTTTAAATGCCGCGCTTTTCCCCACCCAGCTCAGTTCTGATGTTAGTTTTTTTTTTTTGGTATTTTTAAATTTCTGTTACTCATTCACTATTAAACCCTCGTTTCACAAAGGTGATTATGTTTAACATCCTGGCTATAGTGCGAGATGCATCGTTTGATATTGCTCCTCTGTCGGGATCGTATCAGTGGCAGAGTTCAGGGTAAGTGACCTTACGCATGAACTCTCGGTAGTTGCCCAATCTTGCCATAAGCATACTCCCTACTGTCCTAGCTTTGATTTCCTTTTCCTTTGTATTTAAATGGGGTTCCAGTTTATGTTGCATCGGTAAACACTATTATTATTTTAATATGGTATTAGCATTTTTAGGCCAAACGTTTATATTAAACGAAACAATCATACTTCCCAGTTCATGAAAAAAAATGAGAAGTAAGGTATTTCTATGGATAACACTTTGAAATTTCAACTGCAAAACAAAAAGGATTTTATTCTAAATCCGACGTATCACCACTGTTATGGCTTTTGTTAAGATATATGTGCTATCCATTTTTTTTTCTTTGTTATCACATATTCTTGTCGGTCGGCAACTAATAAACATAATACAGTTTGGTTTTATCATGCCGAGTTACTAAATAACTACAGGCAGCCACGGTCTTTACTGAATTTAATGTTTAATCGGGGATTGAAAATTCGTGGCTACCTTGCCATTACTAAATGCATACACCGGAAATTTTATAGCACTACGTAATGAGTAATGGCTTTCTTTTTCTTGCCAGATCTAGCCGAACTTACGGCGTTTATCCAGTAAGAATAGTTTTAATGCTACGCAGACATGGCTACGCACGTCTCCTCGCCGATTAAACTTATATGAATCTTATGCGAATGATTAATTTTCATATTTCAATAGGTTATACTAATTCTGTTAGCGGAGAAATGAGGGTTACGTATTGTTTTTTTTCAACTTTAATAAGTGCATTTACCATTACGTCTAATGTTCCACAGAAAACGTAAATGCCGAGATTATTAATGTTGGTTTGACCGGTGAAATTTCTTGGAATAGAATTAATGCATAATAGATTCGATAGCATCAATTAAATGAGTATATATAAGCCCTAAATTAAACATAATACTTATATGGCTCGACTATACATGTTCCGCTCAACCCCTCCTTTACAATCAATGTTATAATGATCTATATGTGTTTGCTCTCGGTACAGTTTATGATTACATATATATGTATTATTTGGTTAGTTTGGTCGTGAACCTTAAACGTTGGTTAAATCTATTTCTATGAGATTTATTTAAAGTTTTTTTTTTGAAGCAGATTTAAGTTAGAAATCTGAACTAGCAATGCTATAAAACTTCTATAGAGCAGAATTTCTTCTTAGTATGGAAAGTACTCGAAATATGTGCTAAGGTCTTTTCTCCTCTTTTGTGTTTGGTATTATACCATTTAGATTTCAGTTCTGCTACTAATTTTTTTTAGCATACTCATGAGTACATAATTTCACATATATATATATCAGAAACGAGTTAGTATTTAATTATCTGTGGAGGACTAAGTACCTTCAGATTTAAACCGACCTTGGTTTAAAGTTTCTGTGGGTTTCCAATCCATAAATTATTGGTCTACAACTATACAGGATCTTGAAGGTGAATGCCTTAAGATGGATTCTGTTAAATGTAGTGCTACACTCAATCATACAATTCAAATTTGTTTTATATGTAGCCAATTCATACCATAAGAAATCAAAACAACAAGAATTTCATAAACATACCACTATTGCAAATGACCAACCTCCCAACCTTAGAGTTCTCTTTGTCTCCCAGAACTCACCCCCGAGCTGAGATCACATCCATCACAGATCAACCCCTGATCTGCTTAGGAGCAGCTTATTTAAGCTCATGTTTCCCTAAAGCATGTTTCTAATTCTCCGTCCAGAATAGTAGGATGCTTTTCTTCCTGTTTAGCCTAGGCTTCCCATTTTGGGACTCTTTAAAGCTGTTTTATGCTTTTCCTCAGCTTTTTCCAGCTTTTATTACCTCTTCCCAACTACTTTCCTCATCATTGGGGAAATTTAGATTCCTCCTCAAAATCTAAATTAATTTCTTTCAAGGATTTTTGAAAGATTGTGGGGATTTATTGCCCTATCCATCCTCATGGATTTGGCAAGTGATCTCTAATTCTCATCTTGGTCAATATGCACAATCATTTTATTTATTTCCTTAATTTAAATATTAAATTACATTCACCCAATACTTATCCTTTGGGGTCCACCCCCTTAGGATTAAAGTTCAAATGTCTAACTTTAAAAGTTCAACACACAAATTGGGGTGTTACATATTCCCCCTCTGAAAATAAACACCGTCCTCGGTGTTGTTATTTAACTACTAGAGTTCACTTAAACAAAAATGGATATTTTTCCATCATTTCAGCTTCCCTTTCCCAGGTAGCTTCTTCAGCAGTAAAGTGCTTCCACTGCACTTTTACTCTGGCCACCGTTCTGTTTCTCAATTCAATTTCTTCCCGCTCCAATATTTGAAGCAGTTCTGGCAGAAACTCCCCTTCTGGTTCCACCTGTACAACATTCCAATCAACTATGTGAGAAGCATCATGCACATATCTTTTTAATAATGAAACATGAAACACATCATGTACTCTAACATGGGGTGGTAAGGCCAGCTTGTAAGCCACTGGTCCCACCCTTTCTAATACTTCAAAAGGACCACAATATATAGGAGCAAGCTTCGCACAACTTCCGGCATAAAGTGTGCTCTTTTTGGGTTTAATACGCAAATATACATGGTCTCCCACTTTGAATTCTCGATGCACTCGTTTCTTATCAGCATAGCTTTTCTGGCGATCTTGTGCTGTCTTGATGTTTCTTTGTATCTGTTTAACAATCCTCTCCATTTCTAGTAAGGTATCAGGTCCCAACATTATTTTATCTTCTGGTTGGCTCCAGCTTAACGGAGTACGACACTTCCTTCCATATAGTGCCTCAAAAGGACTCATTTTAATAGAAGATTGGTAACTGTTATTATAGGCAAATTCAGCTAAATGCAGATACTCCTCCCACTTTGATGGTCTATCCATCACATACATTCTCAACATATCCTCCAAAATTTGATTCGTCCTTTTTGTTTGCCCATCAGTTTGAGGGTGATAGGCAGTACTAAAATTCAGCTTAGTACCCATCCCTCCAAACAATCCTTTCCAAAATGCTGTTGTAAACTTAGCATCTCGATCTGAAACAATTACTTTGGGAACTCCATGAAGCCTTACTATCTCCTTCAGGAAAACATTTGCTACTTGAGCTGTTCCAAAAGTAGATTTCACTGGTATAAAGTGGGCAGCTTTGGTTAGAGTGTCTACTACCACCATTACAGAATCATGTTGGTATTTGGTTTTGGGTAGTCCTGTTATAAAATCCATGGAAACTGTGTCCCATTTCCATTCTGCAATTGGAAAGGGACTTAGAAGACCAGCTGGATGTTGATGCTCAACTTTGACTAGTTGACATTCCATGCACCTACTAAAATATTCTGCAACATCTCTCTTCATTCCTGGCCAGAACAACTTCTTTTTCAGGGCTGTTAGCATTTTCTGATATCCTGGATGTCCTGCATATGGCTGTTTGTGATATTCATCCATAATTTATTTTTTTAAAGACTCTACATTTGGAATATACAACCTATCCTTATAACAAATCAGCCTTTTTTGGTTTTGAGTGAACTCGGTCTTCTCCTTTTTCAGTAATTTCACCAAGAGTGTATCATAATTTGGATCTTGATTTGCTGCTTTTCTCACCAACTCTTCTACCTCGATCTGGGCGCTACTTCCAATGCTGTTTAGATTCTGGCAAGCATTCCTACTTAATGCATCAGCAACTTTATTTTCTTTTCCCTTGATATGTTTTATGTCCATATCAAATTCACTTAAAAAGGACAACCATCTGGCTTGTCTTGCATTCATATCAGTTTGGGAAAAGAAATATTTAAGACTAATGTGATCAATCGTCAATGTAAACTTTTTCCCAAGAAGATAGTGCCGCCACATTTTCAAAGCATGTATAACAGCTGCAAATTCTAAATCATAAGCACTATAATTTTGTTCGTGTATTTTTAGTTTCCTAGATTCATAGGAAATAACTGAATTTTCCTGTAAAAGGACCCCACCCAACCCCTCTCTACAAGCATCTGTACACACAACAAATTCCTTATCAGGATCTACAACTTTTAGTATAGGGGTTGTAGTGAGTTTCAATTTTAATTGGTCAAAGCTGTTTTGGAATTTATTTGTCCATTCAAATTTGACACCCTTTCTTTGTAATGATGTTATGGGATATGCTATGGCAGAAAATCTCTCCACAAATCTGCGATAATAACCTGCAATCCCCATAAATGACCTTACTACTGAAACATCAGGTGCTACAGGCCATACCTTTATAGCCTTTATTTTTTCAGGGTCAACAGCAAGGTCTTGTTCAGAAATAATATGGCCCAAGTATTGAATCTTATCCTTATAAAATTCACATTTGCTGAACTTGGCATATAACTGGTTTTCCTTCAGAGTTTACAATACTATCCGCAAATGTTCTTTATGTTCCTCCTCATTTTTGGAGTAGACCAAAATATCATCTATGAACACAAGCACAAATTTATCCAAATACTTATTTAACACACTATTCATCAGGCACATGAAGGTGGCAGGGGCATTTGTCAGACCAAAAGGTAGGACTACAAATTCGTAGTGTCCATACTTGGTTCGAAAGGCTGTTTTGCTGATGTCTTCTTCCTTGATTCGGAGCTGATGATAACCAGTTCTTAAGTCAATCTTTGAAAAGACTGAAGCTCCTCTCACCTGATCGAAAAGATCATCAATTCTAGGTAAAGGGTATCTATTCTTAATGGTCAACTTTTTCAGTTGGCGATAGTCAATACACATCCTAAAAGTTCCATCTTTCTTTTTCACAAATAAAACCGGTGCTCCCCAAGGAGACACACTTGGTCTGATATAACCTTTATCTAGCAATTCTTGCAATTGCATTTTTAGTTCCATCAGTTCAGGCAGACTCATCCGATAGGGGGCTCGAGAAACTGGTGTGGCTCCCGGCACCAGATCTATGGAAAAGTCAATTTCTCTTTTGGGAGGGAGATTAGGAATCTCATCTGGGAAAACTTCTTTAAATTCCCTTACCACCGGTAATTCATTCAGCAGATTTTCTTCAGTTCTCGGTTCTACTTCTTCCACATGTACTGCATAAACTTGGTATCCTTTTCTAGCTGTTCTTTTCAATTGTAAGGCTGATATTTGTCTTACTGAAATGGATTTTTGTTTTCCTTTTAGTGTAAAAGGTTTCCATTCTTCATCCACACAATGCAGGGTTTTATCCCAGCAGTTCATCAGGGCTTTCTTCTTTTCCAGCCAATCCATTCCTTAGATATGCTGGTTTTTATCTTTTCTCCTTGAACTCACCCTTGTTCAACCAGCTCTTCCCTTGTTCAGCCTTTCCTTTAAATTGCTGATAGCATAATCTTGCTTTTCTAACCGCTTCGTCCATTGTCTTCAAGTTTTCAAACTCAATTTTCTCTTTGTACACAGTAGGCAAACAATTCAAAAACCTTTGGACCTTTGGCTTTTCTTCCCTAATGTAAGGGACATATCTCAGTAAATTGGTAAACTTAGTTACAAACTCATCAATAGTGAGTTGTCCCAGCCTAAGTTCATGAAATTCTTTTGCTTTGTCATCATAGTAACGCTCATTCAAGTAGCGATTCTTGAACTTAACATGAAAATATTCCCAGGTAACTGTCTTTTCATCAATGGCATGCACCATTTTTGTCTCTTCCCACCACATTGTAGCTTTTCCTTGTAGCTGGTACACAGCTAATCTGGCCTTCATATTGCTTTCATATTCATAAACTTGGAAATACTTAATCATGTTCAGCAACAAAGCTTCAGCATCTTCTTCCTTCTCCCCATCATAGGAGGGAGGTTTGATCTTTCAGAATTCTCCCTGCAATTCTCTTTTCTGTTTATGTTGATGTCTAGCCGCATCATCATCATCAGACTCATCAATCTTTCTCTTTCCGGAACCTTCGACTTCCTGGCTGTTCCGGGAAGTTAGTTCTCTGATGAGCTTTTCCTGCTCCTTACTGGCTGATGAAAACATGTCATTCTGGCTTCTTATTTCAACCAATTCTCGTTGCATCCTATGCAACATAGCCATTACCGGGGCATTGGGATGTGGAGTAGCAAACTCATCACGCAGATCCACATAAATTCCTCCATCTTCAGCCATTTTAGCACCACTGTACACACTCATAATTTTGATCAGTAAAACAAAAAAACAATCTCTACAATGTTCAATAACATTCAGAATTCAGTGAGCACAATAACAACAGCCCAGTTTTTGCAACTTGGGCTCCGATACCATTTGTCACACCTCCATTTTTTTTTTTCTTTATATTTATGGTCCAAGATATTGTATCCTCTTTGGTCTCTATTAGCTATAGTACCCCTTACAATCTTCATTTGGTAATCTTTCGCTTCTATTTTAAATCCAATTATATATCTATATATATATATAGGTAGGTATTGTTCTACTGACTAAAATCATTTGTGTATAACTATTATCCCACTCGTTTAAAATCACATCATATAAGACTATTATCTTACCATTTCATTTCCTCTAAGATAAGATTATTACATCTCCATTTAAATCCACATAACATAAGGTTGATATATTTCCCTTTTAAATTCACACAATATAAGATTATTACATTACTATTTAACCGCACATAATATAAGATTATCATACTGCCATTTAAATTCACATAAAGTGGGATTATTCTATCGCCATTTAACTCCACATAATATAAGATGGGCATTATATAAAATGGTTATATAAAACTACAATACATATCACGTGGTATATGGGTACACTCCCACCATATATAATCAACGTTGAACCTTGCCCCCTAGTTTAAAATCCCATCATATATATTTTATGTAACCATTACGTTAATATAAAGTCTACTTGCGTTATGTCTCCTGTATGATTTCTTAAGCACCATTATTAGCATTTCTCACTTTCTGGTACGTAGGGAAATAATTCGTTTTTAGTTTTGTTGGAGAGTGCAGTTGGTAAGCTGGCCACGGCAGTGTTCTGCCTTCAGTTGTATGAGTACTGGCCACAGCCGTCCAACCAGTTTTGTGTGGGGGAAACATACACGTGTTTCCCTCTAACGCGCTAAAATTTTGCAAGGTACAGGTTGGTGTTTGATTTCTCTTACCTCGAGAAAATTGGATTTCCAACCACGGTGCTACTGCTCGGTGAAACCGGCATGTGTCAACAACCGCTATGAGGGCCATGGTGCGGTTCACTTCAGCAGGAACAGAGCGCGGAGTTTAGCTGAAATTTCGCCGGCATGGTACTTAGAATTAGAGTGGAATAAAATCAAACACTATGAAATGGTACTGATTGTCCTATTCGTCATGATTTTTAAAATCCCCCTCGGGATTTCGTGCAACTCTCGGTCGATGCAGCTTAGGGTTAGCGTCTCCGCCACATACGCTAAACCTGAAACCAGCTTCCGCGTGTACAGTTGTGGGTTCGTGGTAATTGGACAGCGGTTTCCCCTTTTTAAACCCCCATTCTGGCCATTGTTATTTCATTTCCCGGATTTAGTTCCCTTTGTATCTCTCATTCACTCTTTTTTTCTCTAAGCTTCAGGGTTCTGAATCGCTTGGCGTGTATGACAATGGCAGCCGTGTCATCACCGGCATTTTGATAGCCAGATTTTCTTGTAGCACAGGTCGTATTGTTTGTGTCTTGTGTTTCGACCCAGGACTGAAATTTTATTTATTTTATTCGTATTGTGTTTTCAATCCAGTATTTCTTCACTACGATAACTGTAGCAAGTTTTTTTTTCAGTCAAAGTTATTATTGTTCCCGCTAAATGGCGAATAAGAGTTTGATACCCAAGGGAAGAGGCGTTTTAATTCCCGCGGAGCGAGTGCTGGTTGTCTCGCATTGCACTTTCATTTCTGGTGAGAACGCCATTCTCGTTCCAGCTCTTCTTTCCTGGTTACGATAGCAACCGAACTTATTTAAATTTGTGTGTGTAATGTATTTATGGCACATTTGGGTTTGGTTACAGGTACCACGCAACTGCTCCCCGTCACTGGTTTTTCCTCCTGCTAACTCCAGGTTTAGAAGGAATCGATGTACAAGTTTCCTACCCTCCAGACTTATCATACCGAGCGACTGAGACGTAGCAGTGATTGTCAGGAATTTCTGGTTTATTCTTTGTTTCCATCAGGCGCGTTCGGCAAATGAAATCTTGTCTGTATGAAAGTAGTAAGAGACGTGGGGTTATTTTAAATGCCGCGCTTTTCCCCACCGAGCTCCGTTCTGATGTTAGTTTTTTTTGTATTTTTAAATTTCTGTTACTCATTCACTATTAAACCCTCGTTTCATAGAGGTGATTATGTTTAACATCCCGGCTATAGTGCGAGATGCATCGTTTGAGATCGCTCCTCTGTCGGGATCGTATCAGTGGCAGAGTTCAGGGTAAGTGACCTTAGGCATGAACTCTTGGTAGTTTCCCAATCATTCCATAAGCATACTCCCTACTGTCCTAGCTTTGATTTTGTTTTCCTTTGTATTTAAATGGGGTTCCAGTTTATGTTGCATCGGTAAACACTATTATTACTTTAATATGGTATTAGAATTGTTAGGCCAAACGTTTATATTAAACGAAATAATCATACTTCCCAGTTCAGGAAAAAGAATGAGAAGTAAGGTATTTCTATGGATAACACTTTGAAATTTCGACTGCAAAACAAAAAGGATTTTATTCTAAATCCGACGTATCACCACTGTTCTGGCTTTTGTTAAGATATATGTGCTATCCATTTTTTTTTCTTTGTTATCACATATTCTTGTCGGTCGGCAACTAATAAACATAATACAGTTTGGTTTTATCATGCCGAGTTACTAAATAACTACAGGCAGCCACGGTCTTTACTGAATTTAATGTTTAATCGGGGATTGAAAATTCGTGGCTACCTTGCCATTACTAAATGCATACACCGGAAATTTTATAGCACTACGTAATGAGTAATGGTTTTCTTTTTCTTGCCAGATCTAGCCGAACATACGGCGTTTATCCAGTAAGAACAGTTTTAATGCTACGCAGACATGGCTACGCACATCTCCTCACCGATTAAACTTATATGCATCTTATGCGAACGATTAATTTTCATATTTCATTAGGTTATACTAATTCTATTAGCGGAGAAATAAGGGTTACGTATTGTTTTTTTTCAACTTTAATAAGTGCATTTCCCATTACATCTAATGTTCCACAGAAAACGTAAATGCCGAGATTATTAATGTTGGTTTGACAGGTGAAATTTCTTGGAATAGAATTAATGCATAACAGATTCGATAGCATCAATTAAATGAGTATAGATAAGCCCTAAATTAAACGGAATACTTATATGGCTCGACTATACATGTTCCGCTCAACCCCTCCTTTACAATCAATGTTATAATGATCTATATGTGTTTTGCTCTCGGTACAGTTTATGATTACATATATATGTATTATTTGGTTAGTTTGGTCATGAACCTTAAACGTTGGTTAAATCTATTTCTATGAGATTTATTTAAAGTTTTTTTTTTTGAAGCAGATTTAAGTTAGAAATCTGAACTAGCAATGCTATAAAACTTCTATAGAGCAGAATTTCTTCTTAGTATGGAAAGTACTCGAAATATGTGCTAAGGTATTTTCTCCTCTTTTGTGTTTGGTATTATACCATGTAGATTTCAGTTCTACTACTAAATTTTTCTAGCATACTCATGAGTACATAATTTCACACACACACACACACACACACACACACACACACACACACACACACACACACACATATATATATATCAGAAACGAGTTAGTATTTAATTATCTGTGGAGGACTAAGTACCTTCAGATTTAAACCGACCTTGGTTTAAATTTTCTGTGGGTTTCCACTCCATAAATTATTGGTCTACAACTATACAGGATCTTGAAGGTGAATGCCTTAAGATGGATTCTGTTAAATTTAGTGCTACACTCAATCATACAATTCAAATTTGTTTTATATGTAGCCAATTCATACGATAAGAAATCAAAACAACAAGAATTTCAGAAACATACCACTATTGCAAATGACCAACCTCCCAACCTTAGAGTCCTCTTTGTCTCCTAGAACTCACCCCCGAGCTGAGATCACATCCATCACAGATAAACCCCTGATCTGCTTACGAGCAGCTTATTTAAGCTCATGTTTCCCCAAAGCATGTTTCTAATTCTGCGTCCAGAATAGCAGGATGCTTTTCTTCCTGTTTAGCCTAGGCTTCCCATTTTGGGACTCTTTAAAGCTGTTTTATGCTTTTCCTCAGCTTTATCCAGCTTTTATTACCTCTTCCCAACTACTTTCCTCATCATTGGGGAAATTTAGATTCCTCCTCAAAATCTAAATTAATTTCTTTCAAGGATTTTTGAAAGATTGTGGGGATTTATTGCCCTATCCATCCTCATGGATTTGGAAAGTGATCTCTAATTCTCATCTTGGTCAATATGCACAATCATTTTATTTATTTCCTCAATTTAAATATTAAACTACATTCACCCAATACTTATCCTTTGGGGTCCACCCCCTTAGGATTAAAGCTCAAATGTCTAACTTTAAAAGTTCAACACACAAATTGGGGGTGTTACACTCAGAGCATTTCCAGTGTGATGAGTAGCGAATTAATTAATGCATGTATACCTCTCTCCTTAGATTGTAGCGGTGCCATTGAGACCTGCAATGAAATAGCCGCGCTTCCTCTTCATCGAATTGCGCATTACTGGTGTTACAGGTAAATGCCATAATTGTTTTATTAAAATTCAACAAATACCAATCCCTACTATATTTTATTTGAACAAATCGCAATCCCTAATCTTCTAAACCGTAATTTCCGATTGATAAGATGAATGTTATATGCTTCATTCACTCTGTGTGCGTTTGATCAAAATGCAAAACTGACCTTTTAGATAGTCCTTTTATACACATTTGTATGTCTCGAAACGTCACCTTAATATTAGTGGTTTATTTTGGATTATGAGTCCTTTCACGTCGGTGTAAAAATGTTCAGAGTGACTAAGTATTTCCTCTGGTTTTTGGTGGGAAGGTGGACAGACACGAACGGTAAAGCAGAGATCAGAGCTCTTTGGCTAGTCTTCGTATGAGGGAATTCAGATATATGGTGAGGCTAAAGGCATCATACACTAGGTGAAGCACTTCAATAACTTCAATCCAACCATTCTAATTAACCAGCAAAACCTTTGTAACCACCTTTCAACATATCAATTTTGACTACATATATAGGGAGCAAAACATGACAATAGATTTACTTTCTAAGAGAGGAATTGTTAGGGATTCATGTAAATTCTATTTTCTATTTTTGAACATGGAGTCATGATTAATGCTTGCATCTATTTTACTGCTTTTGAATAGAACAAGGAGTCATGATTAATGCTCGCAGCATTAATTATTTATAGAAAAATTGTCATAATTTTGGAGAAAATGTAATGTAAAACTGAATAACAATAGGAAGACTTGAAAAGGTGATATTGTGGCATATTTCTCATTATTTAGGGCATAAGCAACACCAATCTGAATAGCAGTAAAAAAACTGATCATTATGAAATACAACGTTGAAAATTTAAAAAATATATTACATGTGAGATCTCTAGCTGTAACAAAACTGGTCATTATGATACACAACAAAACTAGTCATTATGAAACACAAGCTGAAAATTTAATAAATATATTACATGTGAAATATCTTCCTCATGCAAATTATGATATGAAAAGAAAGAAAAAAATATGAAAATAAGCTCTCAAGCTTCCAAAATAATCCTCCAAAGGCAAGAAAGACTCCCCCTTTGAAAAACAAGCAATGGAAGAGGTGTTGTGGAGTCTCCACGGCAAGACCCTACAACACAGTATTATGCTGCTACAACAATAATGTTGTCCTGGAGGATGATGCTTAATTCTCGAGCCAAAATAATGATGGGACAACCTCACCCGAGCAGGCACTCGATGTCCCCTAGGGCTGAGGGTGAGATCTCCGAACGGAGACACTCGGTGCACTAAAAAGTGATGCAGACTAGTTAAACAACCAGCGTGCTCAAGAAGTCGAAATGACCAACTCAATATCATAAACATATGCATGGATGGAAATAGCTATCCTCACCTCCATTTATATAGCAATTGGATACTCCTCATGGGCCCTTCATCTATAAGCTTCCCTCCTACGTTTCCATGTAGTTCTTTCCAACTCATACCCTGCACTGGTTTACTTGGTCAAACCTCTTTGCAAATATCTCCTTTCACACATGAGGGTGTGAAATCTAGTTCCATGGCTGATCCCTTCTCACACTATATGTATTTTATTTATGTTTTTATTATCTTTGAGCCTCCTTACCCAATTATTCATCTCCTAAATGAGTTTAGACAAAATTTAATGTTCCAATTTATTGAAGAAAAATTTGGAACATTACAATCCTCCCCTCCCAAATGTTGCTTGTCCCCAAGCAACTGTAAGGATAGAATTGAAGAGTATCCACTGAAGGCATGGAGTCTGGAATATAATGAGGAACATCTCCTTCATGTGGATCCTCCATCCCCAAGCAATCATCCAAACAAAATGAGCCACCTCCCAACAAGGCAACTCGTGAAAATATCCTTCCACCTCAAGCTCTGGTAATGAAGGTGGGCTAAAAATATGAACTTGGAAAGCATCATAGCTTACCCCATGTTGTCCTTCTCTCCACTCATGAAAATTTTATAGTGTATGCTAATCCTGGGCTACAAAATTATTTCCCTCCAATGGCAAAGTGAAGAACAATCCTCCGAAGAAGGCTCCTCCAACAATGAAGAACAAGTTGGCCCAAAACAATCCATCCATGAATAATAGGACATGGTCATCATGGAACATCCTAATGAGAGTTTTGATGAAGGTTTTACATGATGATACATGATGCAAAATATTCCTCACAAGGATACAACGCAGTCTCATCCACTGCAACTTCAGAAAATTACATGGCAAGCAATGTCCATGTTTCATTACATCTACTAAAGGATAGTAAATGGTTGCATGTAAAAACAATAATACATGATCAAGCACTTGCCCATTGATGTACAATGAATGAATATCAATCTTATGGCCCACCTCAAAAGAGAACAAACATTTGGCTGTGGTGGCCACATCTCCTCTCATGCTCCCATTAGAACATGTAGTGCAGAAACTGTGAAAATTTTTCCCACTCACAGACACATCCAGTTCATGTGTCTCCCTCATAATCAAGCCTCCCATACAAATCTGATCAATATCAGCAAATGAAGACATGATCAGCAGAAAAATAAAGAAAATTCTGAAGGTTAAAAGTGATGCAAGAAGGTACCAACATCTTTCCCCGTAGTGACAGCGCAGTTTTACAAGTTGCTGCTTGATAAGAGTAGATGGAAAAAATTTTCTTTTTACATGGTTAATCATGCATGTATTTATATGATACATGCTATAGTGCAGCAAATGAACATACATGTAGTGATAAAATATTTTCCCAAGGCCACAAAATAGATGGCTACCTCCATCATGTAGATTGGCCCAATACAATTCATGGAGCAATTTGACGAGCTTGCCCTGTTGTGAAGCAATGGACTGTATAAGAATGGTAAGAGTGTGCAAATCAATAAATGTATAAACAATATTCTCACCATATGCTGGAAGTAAGATGGTACATGGGTCCATACATGAGTCCTTCATAGTGTTTTGGCATGCTATGAAGAAGAATGAACCATGTACTGCAAAAAGATAATCCTCCTTATGCTTGAAAACCCAATTCAAGAAGAATATGCCATAGATTTCTCTATCATCAATACCTCCTCTTTGTTCATCAAGTGAAACAAATATGAAGTGATTCTGGGACCTATGGGTTATGGATCCACCATATCTCTGCTGGGCACACTTCATCCATAAGTCTTTACTCCAAGGTGACAACTCTATGAGCTTATGCAAATAAGCTCCTGTCAATACACAACTATGTTCTTTGAGATGCTCCTTGTCAAAGATTCTTCTAATGATGCTGCAACAAATGTGGAATACTTCCCAAGATGGAAGTGCTTCCCAATCATCATAAAATACCAAGGAGATAGTGCCATCCCCTCCTCCTGCAACATCATACAAAGTGTGAGAGAAAATCTATCCTTTCTCTCCCAAGAAAAGCAATAAAGTATTTTGCTGCCTCCTCATACTTCCATCATACATCTCATTTGATGAAGACACATCAACATCATGCATCCATTCTCTATGCTGCTCATTGATGCAAGTATCCGGCCATATTTTTTCCATCCTCCCACTCTTAGGAAGAGTGTTTTCCAAGTGATGGGAAAACTCTTTCAAGAGTAACCAGCACAGGCAAGCCTCCTGCTTCCCAGTATCATAGATCTGTAAGTGGCCTCCTAGTTCCTTTCTCATCAACCACGTCCACTCAATCACCTATGGATGCCTCCTTCTTCTCCTCATCCTGGTACTCCTCCCATGTGGGATACCATTCTCCCAAATCAAATTCCTGTCTTTGCACTTCATGGGATTATGAAATGTAAGCTTCTCAAGGATCAATGAGACCCTATCAAGAATCAAATAGGTGGTAGGAAAAAACCTCCCATCATGATGTGTATGGCTCAAGGGATGTCCAAAAAAAGCATGAGAGATGTTATCCATCCTAAGATGTCCTCCATCTTCTATCTGCTCTTGTGAGAAGAGAATAAAATCATTGCATTCCATGGTGTGTCAAAGTGCATCTCTGATGAGATCTCTCCTTGAGACCTCCATTTCATCCATAGTCTTCCAAAACCAATTAGGTCTTGTATCTGAAATTAGAATTTCCTCTTTGAGCTGAGAGGAGCTCATTGAGAAAGTGTCATCTTTAAGGGAGAAAAGGTTTCTTACTCCAAGATGTCTACCATCAATCTTCAAGGCTTCAAACCCCAACCTCCAATGTGATGTACAATCCAACAATGGCTCATGAAAATGATGGTTTGATTCCTTCTTGAGTGTTTCCATGTTGCACAATGCAATGCAACCAAGCTGCTCTATAGTAGCAATGAGATTTGACTCTTGGTTAAGCAAAAGTAAATCCCCGCATTGATCAAAAGAATTTTCTGCAACAATGGAATGTGGAAATATTTTCATACCTTGATGTGCATTTGGAACTTCTTGTAGGGCTAAAAGCATCCCTTCCTCAAAAGTGTTGGCTTCCCCAACTATTGATGCATGTGGCTGCTCCTCCATGAGTGGGACAGCGTTATCACAAGCCTCCTCAAGAGGTGATTTGATCTCTTATTTCTTTGTTATTTCTCCATCAAAGGTTTGGATCAAACTTTGAGTGAACTCTGCAAAAGTCTTCACCCTTGCATGGCTCAAGTGGCTACACCACCAATCATAGGCTTCACCCTCCAAATGCAGCACTGAGATTTCAACAACTTCTTTACCTACTACAGGATGTAGTAGGGAAAATGCCTCCAAATTTCTCACCCAAGTTCTTGCATTAGATGACCCATCAAAGGTAGAAAACAAAAATCTATTGCCTTTGATTTATTTTCTAATGCATGGCCTCTTCTCTTCCTTCAACTCGATGAAATGAGGAAAATCTAGAGTCTCCCTGAAGGCTCTAGGTTGACATCTATACTCAACAAGGTAATCACTGATAATATGATGATCCAAATATCTTCCATGCTCAATATCTTCTTCTTGATGAGAATAGGAAGCGCATGGTACTTCCTCTTATTTTTCTTCAATCTTCTTGACCTCCCCAAAGGTGGATGCATTTCCTCTAGATCTGAAAATAGATGAGAATAAACTCATCTTTTTCAATGTTCTGATGTTCTTGGGTTTAGACTCACAGGGATCAGTGGATCCCTCATACATGGGAAAAGGTGACCTCCCAGTGGTATGTTGCAACTTTGAACTCTACGTGCTAGATCCCCCATTGTTCGATTCACTTTCATCCTGCATGAGCTGACAGTAGTCTTTGAAAGGAAAAGCTGCTCTGAAGTCTTCCCCCATGGACTGCCATTTACGGAAATAGTCTCGAAAGGGTATATGATCATGCTGCCTCCCTTTCTGACTCGGTACCGGAGGTAAGAATGTAAGCATTGTGATCCTGGTTGGCCTACTGAAGGCAGGTGAATGCGGGTCAGATTGTTGTGAGATCCCCATATTTGTCACCTCTATGGCCTCTGATGGGTAAGATTTTTCCTACCCTCTTTTTTCATAGAAAATTTCCCCACAGTTTCTCTTCCTGTGTCATAGATAACTAGCTCCATAGGCAGAGCCAGAACTATGCTCTGATACGACTGTAATATCCCGTTTCGGGGATATTTCAAAAACACAGCAAACTCCAACCAGAGATAGACTGGGAGGTCATTTACCAGATATTCCACCTCTGAAAGTGGATGAGATCCAGAGGCTACCTGGCCCTTTCCAGACTCTGTCTATAGAGCTGCTTTAAGAATCCCACTCAAAAGTGACCTGCAACAATATGAAAATGAAAATATGAGCATACCATGAAGAGACAACATTTTACAATGAGATGTGAGACAAGAAGATGAATATATAGCCAAGAATAATGTATAGCAGCAAAAGAGTGTACAAGTCTTGAGGAAACAACCTCTCAAGAAAAGAAATACAAGCCTCAATAATACATGTCCATGAATATGAAAGAACACTTGTTATTTCTGCATAAACCCAGGCTATCAGGACACAGTCTATGACATAATACTGCTCCAAAATGATTTCAATACATGGATATGAAAATATATGGCCCAAATACAATAGGGGAGTGAAGCTCTAACCCTTAGAAACAGTAAACATCAATCCTCTAAAGGATTGGCTGAAACATACAAAATGGAAAAATGCCAGAGTTACTCAGCAGCAGCTGCAACTCAAATATGGAACTAAGTAGAGAAGGCTGAAGATGATGAACAATCTAAATTAGACCTCCTCCAATGGATCTCCAAAGTGGAAGGTTCATCCTTACACTTGAGATCTCACCCTCCAATCAATCTCCAAAACCCCGCAGCAAATGCACTATGAAAATAACACAGTTATTGGAGAAAAATGCGAAGTAGGGGCAAGAATATCTATTGGCCTAATGACAAGATCTGCAAATAAGCTCTCAAGATTCCAAACTAATCCTCCAAAGGTAATAAAGACTCCCCCTCTGAAAAACAAGCAATGGAAGAGGTGTCGTGGAGTCTCCACTGCAACACCCTACAACACAGTATTATGTTGCTGCAGCAATAACGCTGTCCTGGAGGATGATGCTTTGGTCTCGAGCCAAAATAATTATGGGACAACCTCACCCGAGCAGGCACTCGATGTCCCCCGGGGCTGAGGGTGAGATCTCCGAACGGAGACACTCGGTGCACTAAACAGTGCTGCAGACTAATTAAACAACCAGCGTGCTCAAGCAATCGAAATGACCAACTCAATATCATAAACATATGCATGGATGGCAATAGCTCTCCTCCCCTCCATTTATATAGAAATTGGAGACTCCTCATGGGCCCTTCCTCTAGAAGCTTCCCTCCTACGTTGTCATGTAGTGCTTTCCAAGTCATACCCTGCGATGGTTGACTTGGTCAAACCTCTTGGAAAATATCTCCTTTCACACATGAGGGTGTGAAATCTGGATCCATGGCTGATCCCTTTTCATAATAAAGGTATTTTATTTATGTGTTTATTATCTTTTGGCCTCCTTACCCAAATATTCATCTCCTAAATGAGTTTAGACAAAATTTAATGTTCCAATTTATTGAAGAAAAATTTGGAACATTACAAAACCTGACGGATTATAAACTTAATAAACCAAAAGAAATAATAAAACCAAGGGTTTAATATTATAAACCAAAGTAATTGGTGAACCCAAGGGAAAATTATTAAAAAAATAAGAGATCAATAAAGCCAACGGATCAATATTAAAAACACAATAGATTAACAAAGCCTAAGAATAAATATTTTAAATTCAAAAACCTAAGAAATTAAAAAGCCATAAGAATCAATATTTTAAAATCAACTAATTAATAAACACAAGAGATTATTAATATTATAAACCAAAAGAACTAATAAACCCAAGGGTTTAATATTATAAACCAAAGGAATTGGAGAACCCAAGGGAAAAATATTAAAAGCATAAGAGGTCAACAAGATGAAGGGATATATATATATATATATATATATATATATATATAACAAAAAATACTAGTAAAGGCTAGGAATAAATATTTTAAATGCAATTGAATGATAAACTCACATTATTAATAAAGAGATTAATAAATCTTAGGAATCATTTTTTGAAATAAAAAACATTGATAAAGTCACATGATTATTAATATTATAAACCGAGGGGAATAAACATAGTTTACCATGCTTGATTTAAACATTGAGACAATTGTTGTCACAATGTGACGTTGGAACAACTATGACCATGGTTGGCCATGAGTGATTTTCATATTGAGACATAAGGGATCCACAAGGCGAAGGGATACATATAAAAAAAAAAAATTAGTAAGGGCTAGGAATAAATATTTTAAATGCAAATCACTCAGAAACTCGCAAGATTAATAAAGAGATTAATAAATCTTAGGAATCAATTTTTTAAATAAAAATCCTTGATAAAGTCACATGATTGTTAATATTATAAATGAAGTTGAATAAACATGGTTTACCGTTCTTGATTTAAACATTGAGACAATTTTTGTCACAATGTGACGTTGGACCAACTATGACCATGGTTGGCCATGGGTGATTTTCATATTGAGACAATATTTGTCAGAATGTGACATTTGATCATGGATGACATTGATCGAGTATGGCTAATGCTAATGAACAATGGTTTCCCATCGTTGATTTTCATATTGGGTCAGTGTTTTTCATAATGTGAAATTGGACCATGCATTAGTATTAAACTCTAGGACCAATATTTAAACCCCAATATTTGGATTTAATAAACTGAAGGGAATAATATTATGAACCGAAAGAATCCAAAAAATTAAGGGATCAATAAGGCCAAGTGATCAATGTTAAAAATAGAAGAGAGTAACAAACCCTAAGAATAAATATTTGAAATTTAAAAACCCAAGAAATTAATAAACCAGAAGAATCAATATTTTAAAATCATGTATTTAATAAACACAAGGGATTATTAATATTATAAACCAAAAGAACTAATAAACCCAAGGGTTTAATATTATAAACCAAATGAATTGGGGAACCCAAGGGAAAAATATTAAAAACATAAGAGATCAACAAGGCGAAGGGATACATATAAAAAACAAAAAAGATTAGTAAAGGCTAAGAATAAATATTTTAAATGCAAATGAATGAGAAACTCACATGATTAATAAAGAGATAAATAAATCTTAAGAATCAATTTTTTTAAATAAAAATCATTGATAAAGTCACATGATTATTAATATTATAAACCGAGGGGAATAAACATGGTTTACCATGCTTGATTTAACATTGAGACAATTGTTGTCACAATGCGACGTTGGACCAACTAAGACCATGGTTGTTCATGTGTGATTTTTATATTGAGATGATATTTGTCAGAATGTGACATTTCATCATGTATGACATTGATCAACTATGGCTAACGCTAATTAACAATGTTTTCCCATGGTTTATTTTCATATTGAGTGAGTGTTTTTCATAATGTAAAATTGGAAATTGCATTAGTATTAAACTCTAGGACTTACATTTAAACCCCAATATTTGGAATTAATAAACTGAAGGGAATAATATTACGAACCGAAAGAATCAGAAAAATTAAGGAATGAATTTTATAAACCCAATGGATCAACAAATACAGTGAAATATTAATATTATAAACATAAAACATTAATAAAGCAAAGGGACTATTAATATTATAAACAAACAACATCAATAAACTGAAGGGGTTATTAATATTATAAACCCAACAAATTAGTATTAGAAACAAAAAATATTAATAAACTCAAGTAATTAATAAAGTCGAAGGATCAATAAAATTAATAAAAAAATGCTCAAGTTGAAGAAATTAATAAACACTAATAATTAACCCAAGGGAAAAATATTACCCAATAGATTAGTATTAGAAATAAAAATTATTAATAATCTCAAGTGACTAATAAAGTCGAAGGACCAATAAAATTAATAAAAATAAATATAAAAACCAAAGAAATTACTAATGACTAATAAATAACCCAAGGTATTATTCATATTATAAACCAAAAGAACTAATAACCCAAGGGTTTAATATTAGAAACCAAAGGAATTGGTGAACCTAAGGGAAAAATATTAATAACCTAAGGGACCAATAAGGCGAAGGGAACAATATTAAAAACACAATAGCTTAATAAAGAATATGGCCCAATATTTTAAATAGAGAGGAATTTTAAATTCACATGATTATTATTATGATAAACTGCAAGTGATCAATCAACCTTACTCATTGTTAATATTATAAACCAAATAAATTAATAAACTAAAGTGATATTCAATTCTGCCATTAGTGAAACCAAAAAAATAACATTGAAATTAGCATATGTTTTTTGTTGTCTTTAAATAAAGAAATCCCATTACAAAAATGGACTCAAAACTCTCCATCAAAGGTCATTTATCAAATAGCCTCTTCGAGAACACAACGAGACCGACCACAAAAGGAACAACAATTCAAATCAACATGATAATGATCATGATACTTAACACTTTCCAGCCAATCCCTTCTTGTTTTTCACCCAGTTTCCCTCATGTGCACATGCAACAAGTATTTTACACTCATTTTCATTTAATCTAGCACACGAAGATGCTCATCAACAAAAGCAAGATGGAAGCCATGTTTTCTATCGAGCTTGTTCCAAAGATAAGAAAGAGAACTAATCAGTCTAGAAATATTTTCCACCGCTTCATTATAATAGATGCCATCATTATTATCCATATCTTCATTTGAAAGGAAAAACGACAAAATAAAAATTAATACACAAACAGATAGAAACATCTAGGCATATATATATATATATATATATATATATATAACACTGCATTTGTATTGTTGTTAAAAAACTCAATCTTAAAAAATTCATGCTATAAACCTCATTAGAAATACATATTGTACACATGAAATGAGTGATATGACAGCTACTACAATAATAAAAAAGAAATAAAAAATTTTAAAACTTAATGTTTAAAATGAAATATTAACAATGTTAGTAATTCTATATTTGTATTTAAATTAATGTGATTGTATATATGAATTTTCGTTTAATATTATTATCAAATATAAATATGTTGTCATTGAACCAAACCACAACATATTTAGCAAACCACATTGATAAATATTTTTAGCTTCATGTCATAGGGATATGGACTTCAATCTTGATTTTTAATGATTGGCTCATATAACTAGCTGTATATGTCTAAATGGTTTATTGTAAACAAAATAACAACAATGACTTAGAAAAAGGAGTTAAATTGAACAACATGAAAAACGATGTAAGAAATTTCTCATATATTACTATATTGGATCTCATGAATGTATTAATTTCATTAATACATGAAAATAATTATTATACTAAATGAAAATAGAGAGGACAATAAAAGAAATTAATTTTTTTTTTTTATAAATATGTCACAATACTATTAGTTGCGTGTCACAATGATATGGAATTCCATCTTGATTTTTAATGATTGAGTCATATAACTGGTTTTTTTATCTCTAAATGGTTCATTGCAAGAAAAATAACAAAAACCACTTAAAAAAAACAAGAAATTAAACAACATGAAAAACGATGTGAACAAAATTCCAAAATACTACTATGAATTTGATGAATGTATTCATGTCATTAATATATCAAAAGCATTATTATATTAAAAGTAAATAAAGAGGACAATAAAATAAATTCAAAATAAATTCTATAAAGAGCTAAAAGTTTCAATAGTTGCATGTCATAATGATATGGACTTTAATTGCTCCTCTTATTTCTTCCTAATTGTAACATATGCACTATCTTTCATCTTGGCATAATTCTGATAAGAGAAAGGCGGTGCAATGCATAAACCATCTATTGTTTTCACTCTTGATATGGCTGTGAAGGTCAAGCCTTGCTGCTCTTTATTCCCGATATCAATTGATGCTCGTTCTAAATTCAAACCTTGTGACTTATTAATTGTAAGAGCCCATGCCACCTTTAAAGGAATTTGTTTTTGATTTCCTCTTATTACTAGTGTGATAGGTACAATGTTTGGATTGCTTGCATCAAACGGAATACCAACATACTTATCAAAAATAATAGTTATGAACATTGGAAGCTTAGGTGGATTAGAGGTAGGCATATAAAATATTTCCTTCACATACCCAAGTGCACCATTCACCAAACCAGCTTCAACCCACAAATTACATGTCAACATAACACGTTGCCCACGACACAACAAAACTTCACGGTCTAGTTGATCATCATCAGCACCACTGATTTATGAACGCCTTGAATTCACAGCAATACATCATGCAGTTGGATAATTTAATGATTTGAACATATGCCTGTTATGGAAGGAGACCAAATTGTTTGTTGGAAACATGTGAACTACTGCATTAAATAAATCCCTTTCTCTAGGATGAAACCTCATATCAGCGCGGGACATAAGAAACTCCCAATCATCAAGAACGAGTTTTGTGTTTCTTATGTTATTGAGGACTCTACAGAAACAAGATTGTTTCTCATTACTCCCTTGTTGGCGAAATATTGTGTCAAGAGTGACAACAATGTTGATTTTTTTCCACAAGACTTTCCCTACTATATTACCTGCATACAAAGGCTTATCTCTCATAGGAGGTAGCTAGCCAAGGTCACCCACAATAATGATGGATCTGCCACCAAAAGGAAAATTATTTTTCTCTAGAAATGCTTCTCGTAATCGAGCATCTATTTGCATGAATAACCTTTATCCTAAAAAGCTCATTTCATCAATCAATATATATCGAATATGCCTCATTTATTCTTGGAATACTTCCAGTGATTAACCCTGTAGTGGTTTCATATCTTTAATTGGGATTTTCAGAGCAAAGTGTATTGTTTTTGCATGTATATTAAAAGCCGCTATTCCTGTTGGGGAAAGAAGAAGCAAAGGACTTTTTCCATTACTTGACATATTAGAAAGAACCTAAAAAATACAATGGATAAGGAAAGACTTGCCAATGCTTGCAGTGCCCTGAACAATCATAAGAAGAGCTTCATGAATCTCATATTCATCAAAATGCCTTCAAACAAATTCTAAAGCAAGTCGTTGTTTTTCTGCCAATGAATCTGGAGAGGCAAATTTTCTATTTGAAAGGTGAAAAATATCACCCCTTGATATTCCATTCCTTATAAAATTAATAGCTTCTTCAGCCACATCATCAGAAATAGTTGTACTTTTCCAATCAAAGGATATATCAAAGTCCTTTCGACCAAATGTGTGAAGATTAGAAACATTGACATTACTTGGTGGAACCAAGTGAGAGAAAAGTTTCCACTCTGGAAAATAATCTTCAAGATTCATTTCCTAGTTAGCAAAATCACCATCTTCTCCATCTTCAATATTTTCAACAATTGATGGATTTCGATCAACATGCTATGCTCGATATCGGAAATTCCTCCAATTTTCAACAATAATTTCAGCTGAAAGCCCAATCTCCACAGAAATGTCATGAAATGGCTTCTACAAGAGAAATTATGTCCAACCAAAGGTTTCAAATTCTTTTGAACATTTACTAGGAATAGAATAAAACCGTGGCCAAACTTGAACAATTTCATGAACATCTCTAGGCTTCGAGGGATCTTTTTTACGCTTGCTATCAAATGTCCAAGATATTGTTGTTTCTATCAAAGATAGATGTTCAAGGAAAAAAATCTTCTTCTGATAATGTCGATCAAAATTATTTTTAGATGAACATTGAATGCCATCCCTTGATATTTTCCTAAAAACCTTTCTTCCAACATTTAATGAAACAAATTTTCGACTACAAACAAGAAGAGGTAGCTAAAGAAACATATGGCATGTTTCTTGTGCTCCAACATCACATTCAACAATTTTTTCTGCAAGAAACCTTCTGTAAGCACATAAAGCATGATCCTGAGAGGCAATATAATTTGAAATTCTAGTTAACATGTCATGATAACTTTCTGACATTTTATTTTCTTTTGATGCATACTTAGCAATATATTTCAGGACAGCATGCCAAGAAAGCACTGGTTGGCAATCAACATTTGTACGCCACATTGTTAGAAGGTAAATGTTATGTACATTGAGCCTATCATCATTTATTGCGGAGTCATATTTTTTTCTTCCTTGATCATGTATGAACAATATTGATTCCCCAGAAAGATCCCATGGAGAATTGTACTGACAAGCGATAATAGTGCCCTTTTTATGCAGACAAGAATATACACTACACTTTGTGCGCCTTTCGACACAGTTCAACAATTCTTCATAATCATTATGAGCATTGCAAGAGAAAATCTGATCAGTATTCAACATGAAAGGGTCATCATTGACACTTCTTGGAACCATTATATTGTGATGATGTATTTCACGTGGATTCTATGCAGTTACATATTCATTAAAGAATATCTTTGCATGTTGTAAATCACAACCATTTGACCAATCAAGTCTTTCCATGTCAGGAGCTCCTTGCAACCATAGGAAACCATGGATATGTGTTGAACCTCTATGTTGCCACTCATATATGAATAAAATGAATACAGAGTTACTACAAAAAATATAAATAGAAAATTAATAAGAAATTGACAATGAATAGAAAATAAATTCAACAAAACATACCTGTACCAGAAGTCTTTAGCTTTAAGATGTTTTTGGATAAATTCCTCTTGAAATATATTAAATATATGGTGCATAAATGTGGAAAAAATATGAGGGTACTAGATAACATTCTCAATTTTCATACGATTCTCATTTACGGAACGAGAATGTGAGGGACAGGCATGAGGCTATGCAGCTCTAGCCACTTTGTGTTAGCTACACTCAAAGTAAAAAACAAATATGGACATCCCGACTGAGTAATCATGTCAGTAAATTCAGCCCGACATTTAGTCCAGTATTCCCTTCTACCTCTTAGAGAAGACCCAAACCGCATAAGATGCTCAGCCAACTTATTGTTTGGTAAATCAGAAATTTGCTGACACAAGTTTTCAGTTGTTGTCGGTGAGTTATCAGGTAAATTTTTCTTCACAAAAACTGAAGCAGTTGCTTGGCTATGATGCCTCATTATCATGTTCAATAGGTAATATTGGAAGCAAGGATGGCTTCCAAACCTATGATCATAGTATCTAAGAAGATGTAATTCATACTCATGAAGTTCAACAGTAAAAATGTGTGGTTGCAACCAATCAGCATCACCAGTGGGGGAAAATGTGGGGAATGCCATATCTAATAACCCCTCAGTATTATATTCATTCACCGGAGATGTTCCAATACTGGGCCAATCCATTTCATGAACATGTGAAGAATCAACATTATCAAGAAATGCTCTAATTTCTTCCACTTCTCTCCGTTCATTAGGTAGGCGAGCAATAAAAGAAGGAGGATGAGAAGGAAATTCTCAAGAGGAAACCCTTCATTATTAGCTGCATTGATCTCAGATTTTTCAATGTCACAATCAAAAAATTAAATCTTGGAGGATACATCTGTTGATCTTTAGGGCAAATCATTCACTGAATCATAGTCAATTACAACATCTTAATAATATTGCTCACGTTCAATTTTGAAAATCAATGCAGCCATAACTCAAGATATTTTTACATAACATTCATAGTATTTAGACTGAGCAACATGTCTCCTCACAATTAGAAAGTCAAGATCTTTAACACATCGGGGAAGACTTTGTGCAATTGTAGAAATATCTTGGGGAAAGCTAATTGTGTGTCCTCTATACTTATATTGCCCACCTCGAGCATGTGTCACTTGATAAATAGGATTTACACGTGCTATTAACATTTCTTCAACTTGAGTAAGAACTCTTAAAATATGAAGTTTCTCAACAGGATCCATGTTATTATAGCCAGAAAAATGATGTGAACCTCTTTGACTCTTACATCGTCTGAAAACATGTCCTTCAAAATCTCTCAAAACCTAGATTCCAGGATATGATTCTTGGAAGATGTGGCACATTTGGACAACTGAAAAGCTATCTATCTTTTCTCGAATTCTTTTATGCACTGCAACCATGTTTCCATCAAAATGAATATGATTTGTATTGGTTGGACCATGTGGAGAATGATGTGGAAGAGTATAATTTCATCTAAAATTTACTTGATTCTCAACACCATGAGATTCCCTTCCCAAATTTGAAACATGTGGAATAGATCTATACATGGTCTTTCCAAATTTATGGTCTGCATTTCTGGAACCTGAGAGGATGATAAGGTTTCTTTAGCATAATTTTTTTTTAAATTTAATGTCCACATATTTAGAATTGAAAAAATGAAAAACAAATCAAATTCATTCAATATTTACATTTGTTTGGCAATGTGGATGAAGTGTACGAGATGGTTTCTCTTCACTTCCAACATTAGTAGATAGAACATTTGGGGATTTATTTCGATGCCTCTATTCAAATTAGTTGTTTCCTGTTAAAAAAACAAAATATATTTATAAAACTAAATATCCAAAAAATAAAGATTTAAAATTGTGCAACTAAGAATAAATGAAAAAAGGAGGAAAATATCAAATGCATTCAACATTTACATTTTGTTGGCGATCTGGATGAATGCTATGAGATGGCTCCTCTTGTCTTATAACATCAGTAGATGGAAAATCTACGAAGTTAATTTGTATGCCTCTATTTAAATGAGTTGTGTCCCATTTGAATAAAATAAATTATGCAATAAAATTCATGTCCAATGTACCAAAAATTCAAAAAATGAAAAATAAAATCAAATACATTGAACATTAACATTATTTTTTCAATTTGATTGCCAAGGAGAATGCAGTGGAAGGTTATCACGTGCTTCATATTCAATTCTCATATTAGTAGATGGAATACTTGGAGAGATAATTTCAAGACCTCTATTAAAATGAGGTGTATCCTATTCCAAGAGAATAAAATACCTTATAAGTTTAGTAAAAAAAAATGTAAATAGAGGAATGTAATAAAACAACCACTATTGTAGAAATTGTAAAGATATCATTGGGTTACCTCCATTGTTCCTGGTGAAATGCTATCACGGATGGCTGATTCTATTCGTGGGACAACATTATTTTGTGAAGGTAGATTGGAAGATACGATTTTTCGACTAGCTTTATCCAAATTATCAAACAAATGGCCAATCAAACTATCATCCAAGGCATCACATAAAATTTCATCATTGCCTCCACCATGGATATTTTGCAACCTTTGGCCTTTCTAACAAGATGCGATTGCGGAGACAAAAGGGTTAGGGTGAAAATTTGCATCCATGTTATCAATATGATGTTATTCCCTATTGCGAGATGTTTCCCCAATACTATGAGAATTTTTAGGAGAGCATCAAAAAACAACATTATGCTGATGAGGAGCATATTCTGGCAATGAACTATCAAGGGGAAATGTTCTTTCCATGATATCATCCATAGTAAAATACTTACAAGAAATCATAAAATCATTTTTAAGAGTTGTTTCACTCGTTATTCTATGATATGTAGCTCTCCTATGCTCATTTACTGTGTCCTTATTTTGTTGATACCGTAAACAACGACTTTCATTGGACTTGTCACGCGATGTTGGTGACTAATTCCTTTTTCTTGTACACTTGCTTGTATCTTGAGATGACATGTCTACAATGAATAATAAAATATTTATTATAGAACAATAAACATGGAACATATAATATATCCAATATACATAAAAACAAAAGAATGAAAAAGGAACACATTTTTTTTCCAACCACATAAAAAAATTAAAATCATATACGGTATTTTTCCAACCATATAAGGTTAGAAAACATAAAATGATTTTTCCAAATATAAATTTAAAAGGATTTTTCAAAATATAAATTTAAATAATAAAATTAACCTAAAGATATAACATTGTTTGAGAATCAATGAGAAAAAACTAATGGAAACAAGATGTATAAAATAAGTCATAGTAATTATAATTATAAATACAAAGAAAAAGGAATAACATCCAAACACATTCAAATGCAATTAAATCTAGGGACACAAAAATACATATTTTCGAGCAAATCACAATGGAATTCAATATCCAACATCCGATACATACACATATAGAAGACACCCCTGAGAATGGAGCCATATAAATATCCATAGAATTGTAATTTTAAATTTTTAGCATACACACCAAAAAGTATGTAAACTAAAAAAAAAGGGAAATATTTTCCATGACAAGAGAGAGAATATAAAATGACTAATAGCCTAAGACTCCATGTCCATATCTAATGGTGGAATCTCATCAATAAAATCCATACGGGGAGAAATTGCAAAAACATTTCTAGACTCGATCAAATCATTGCACTAGACTTGCAACGTTGGAGACCAAAATCCATGCATCTATTGATAATTTGAATTATCAATATCTATTGGGAAGAAAAGGAAAATCATCATGTCATATAATAGGAAAGGAACTTCACTGCATTTGCACATAAGAACCCCGCCTTGGACTGTTTGAAATGGAAAATAACCAAGACATTTGATATCTATATCTCTAGACATTTCTTCCAACAACTTCCATCTGAAGCGCTAGACATCCTCAAAGTAGTCAATTATTCGTTCAACACATGCGTGACCAAATTGGAAATTATCTATTTCTTCAATTAACCATACAGAATTGGAGCCATCATCGATCAGACATATCAACTGATTCTTGCATATTGATAATGGCATACACCGTATGTCAGTGATTGGAACAAATGAAAATCCCCATTCATTTTTTATTACATCAAACTAGTAGATTGTATACCCATATCAAGGATAATATTCATACTCCATGTCGATATAGAGCCAAAAAAAAAAAATTTATAAAACATTCCATTCTGAGGGGGTGAAGTGCCACCAAATGAAAGATCGGCCCTTCGCGAAACCCTATCAAGACTACTGTAGACATAAAATTTAGACTAAATTCTATCATAGATATCTTTTAGAACAACCCAATCATATTTTTTGCTGCTTACATTTTCCAATAATGAAAAGAATCCCCAGTCTCCAATTCGTATTCGTCCAATGTTTTTTAAGGCCTTTGTAAATGGATTCATTAGAAAATATTTTCATGAATGGGAGAATTCTGTTGGTAAGGATAAAACTACCATTTGTCCAATAGTAGACTCTACTTTTTATCTTGAATCTATGAATCGCAAATGAAAATGAGATATGTGCCCATTTTGATTAAGGTATTCAACAAAAAAATAATTGTCTTCATGATTGAGGAAAGGAACCATAAATCCAAATTCATTTGTATAGATATTCTTGCAACATAATAAGAAAGAAGGATTTTGCAAAAAATTCTTCCATTGCTGACAAATAGTGCTAAACATTTTCACAACCGATAAAGGAAGCCAAAGGAAGACAATTTCAAGAATTTCAAATGGAATACAACTCTAAATAGCTGTATCCATGATAAAACAAGGAAATCACCTAACATAAAAGAAAACACACATGATATCAACAAAATAATTTTCAATTAATGGTGAATAAAATAAGCAATATAGATAAGCAATTTTCCATCTACAAATATAGTAAAATGCAGATATACATAATGTATAAAATCATATGAGCCACAAGAACATTATTACAATAGTTAAAAAGAACTCACAATTTTACTACTAATCTTAATAAGTATTTTTTATGTCTTTATTAATGTCTATGTTTAATATTGATGTAAATGTTTGATGCTCAATATAAATATTAACCTAAAACAATTTTTTGATATTAAAAAGCTTTATCTTATAAACATTGGGTTATAAAATAGCATAATGTTGCATGGACCAAATGATATGAAAATATCAATTTTTTTAATTCTATTGTCATTGAACCTAAAAGAACATTAAGTTAAATTCCAATGTCATAGAACCTATGTAGACCTAATGTTATCAATCCTATTTTATAATGAAATATATATATTGATGTTTAACCTCAATGTTAACATTAATGTATAAATGCGATTTTTTTTTTAATATAAATTTATATGTTTAGCATTAACATGTGTATTTATTATTAATATTAATTAACATCAACAGAGATATTGATATTTGATTTTAATATTAATAATTTCTTATTTAATTTGAAATATTTATATTTATTATTAGTGTTGATATTAATCAATATTAATTTGAATAATGCTAATGTTAATATTTTTTTTTTTTAACAAGAACGGGTATGGATTTCTATTAGAGTTTGGCCAAAATGCCTTTCACCGATTACATTAGGTCGGGCATAGCCCTTAAAATTTCTTCCACTAACTGATCATAGGCCCCAAAATTTGGGAATCCACAGATTTTACTCAAGACTATCGAGTCTATCTCCGTTATTTTCCCTATCTTAAATAGACATACAAACTGTTTCAGTAAAATGTAGAAAAACATGGCAAAATTTATGGTATGGAATCCCACTCCTCACTTCCTTCTGTCAAGAGGAAGCCTGCGGGAAGTGGAACTGCCCTGTTGGCTTCCAAATCAGCATCCTTATTATTTTCCCTCAGAACATGAAGAAAGGATGCAGTCCGGAAGGATTTCACCAGAATTCTGATTCTTGAAATCACTCTTGCCAATCTGATATCTGCTGGAGAGGAATCCTCCACTAAGACTTTGATAATGGACAGAGAGTCTCCAATGATACTGACATCTGAAATACCAATAGCCTTTGCTTGCTTGAGACCTTGCAGAAGTGTCAAGGCCTCAGCTTGCATGCTAGTAGACTACCCTAACCCCCAAGCAAACTTTGTCACAATTATGCCCTCTTTATTTTTTATAATTCCTCCTGCCCCAGCCAATCCGGGGTTTCCTTTCGCTGCCCCATCGAAAAACAAGGAGTATCTGGATTTCCTGAGGAGTAGATCTGATAGATCATTCTCCTTTCCTCTGAATTGCCACTCTTTTATGTCCTTGTGCTGCCTTATATCGCCAGATAATTGGAGATCCAACGAGGCACCCCATTCTAATTCTTGCTAGCTTAGATTCAAATCCGGCAAATGTTCCCCCAGACTTTCTTTCCATAGACTTTTTATTTTAATGATGATGAACTGCGAATTTAAGCTTTCATCTCTGAAAACTCTTCTATTACGCTCAAGCCAAATTTTCCAACAAACAAATTTCGGCAAGGAGAGCCATGCAGCTTTAAAATTTTCATTCTTTGGGAGCATTTCTGGATAGAGATTTCACTAGTTTGCAAATAGATCTGTGATAGACATGGGTAAGATGAATTCAATTTTCCAATAGCTTAATAGGCCTTGCTAGATTTCTCTTGAAAATTTGCAGTCTAATATGATGTGTCGGGCATTCTCTTCACTGTCACAGCATAAATGGCATCGAGACGGACCTTCGAACCCTTTCTTCTTCAATATGTTAGCTATTAAAATCCCTCTGTGACATAACAACCAACAAAATGAGTCAACCTTTGGCATGGATTTGAAATTCCAGAGCCCTTTCCAAACAGCAGGATCAGGAGGAACGTTAGGATGATCTTGAAGGCTTTTATATCCCTGTGCAACAGTGTACAGCCCTGGGGTGGCTCCCCAACTGTGGGCATCCTTCTTTCCCACGCACAGAGGCGCCTTACCATTTAGCAGAGATAGGAGGAGATCACGAGCGAGAGTCAGCTCTAGAGGAATGGGAGGAAGTCTCCAATGCAGCCAATTGCTGCTTGCCCACTGGGAGATGTCCCAAATAGTTACGTAACCTGCGTTGTTCAGCCACAAGCGAAGCACATGTAGAGAGCAATGAGACAATAAAGGAGGATACATCATGATGCAATCGTCCCATATCCTAATTTCTTTGTCGTTGCCTGGAATCCAATACACTTTGTCTCTAATTAAAGGGGCTGCTTTGTGGTAGAGTTTGATTAGATACGAGCCTGTAGTGGGCAGAGAGGTGTCCAGGCATCTCTTCCTCTTCCCCCTGAAATATTTCCTCCATAGATCTCTTTGCGCCCAACCTGGGTGTAGTCCAATGATCCTCTAGAAGATCTTGGCTCCCATGGCTATGTTTTGGAGGTTGAGGTCTTTGAAGTTGAGGCCTCCTTCAATCTGAGGCTTGCAAATTTTGTCCCAACTTACCAAAGGGATTTTCCAGTAATTTTGATTACCCCCTTTCCAGAAGAACTTACGAATGAAGGCTTCCATTTTTTTGATGATGCCTGAAGGTGCAAGAAAAATAGAGAATTGAAAAATGGGGAGGCTACTAAGAACGGATTTGATGAGGACAATTTTTCCGGCAAGGTTTAACCAAGATAATCCCCAAGCTTGAATTTTGGCCTTAAATTTGTCCAACAAAGGAATCCAGTCTCTGCTGTAAGCCAGTTTACGGAAGATGGGAAGGCCCAAATAAGTAAAAGAGGACCAAGAAAGGGAGGCAGAAAATCCAAGGATTCTGGAGATGGCAGAGAGGGTGGAAGTAGAGATATTCCAGCAAAAAGCTTTACACTTACCTTTGTTTAAAAATTTGCCTGTAGCTTCACTGTAGTCGTCCAAGACCTCCTTAAATCTTAAAGTAGATCTGGCAGAGGCAGCCCCTAACAAGAGGGTATCATCCGCAAACAGGGTGTGATTTACATTTTTAACCCCTCTGGCTATATTGAGCCCCAAGATCTCTTGGTCAACCAATTTCTGATCAAGGTAGAAACTCAGGACAGAAACATGAAGGACGAAGAGAAGCGGAGAGAGGGGGAAACCCTGCCTAAGCCCTCTTGAAGCTTTAAAAAAGCCAGCTTCTCTCCCATTCACCAAGGGGGCGATCCAAGGATCGACAATACAAACACAGATCCAATTTAAAAAGCCCATTCCAAAGCCAATTTTTTTCAAAACTTCCCAAAGAAAGCTAAGTCTGACCCGATCAAAGGCATTTGCTAAATCAAGTTTAATTACCATACCTTTCTCATTGCGAATATGGCTTGAGTGAATCGCCTCTTGCACGAGAATGAAATTTTCAGCAAGCTGTCTCCCCTGAACAAATCCGCCTTGGTTCTCCGGGATGATGACTGGGAGGATACCTTTCAGCCTGTTGGAAATTACCTTTATGATTAATTTATATCCAATATTACAAAGAGAGATGGGCCGGAACTGATTAAATTCTTTAGCACCCTTTTCCGTGGGAATGAAGGCAAGAAAAGCTAAATTGGTGCTACCCCCTATTTTCTGGCAATTTTGGGATTTAAAAATCATTTTGTAGAGGTCTTTCTCCAGAATCTGCTAGCAGGTTTGTAGGAATCTTGCAGTGAAGCCATCCGGGCCTGGGGCTTTGTCCAGCTCCATGTCGGAGAGAGCATCTTTTATTTCTTGTATAGAGATCTTCACTTCCATCTGTTGATTCATTAAAGGAGAGATCCTAGGGGGAACCGCCTCCAAAAATTTAGAGTTTGGGTTAGTCACACCCTCTTCTCTGTACAGGTTTTGAAAGTGATTGAAAGCTGCTCTCTTTATGCTCTCAAATTCTTTGTGTGTCAAGTTACCATCCTTGATTTCTGCAATAGAGTTGAAGCTCTTTCTGGCTTGAGCTTGTTTGTGGAAGAAGGCAGTATTTCTGTCTCCCGCTTTAAGCCATAAACTCCTAGACTTTTGTCTCCAATGCTCTTCCTCCGAGAGGCAAGCTTTATGGAAGCTTTGTTGAAGCTCACCTTCCTTATCCAATACTTCTTTAGTGATTTCAACATCTTCGCTTTGGGCATGATGCTGGGAAAGAATGTCTTGAGCCTGCCTTCTCTCTTTTGAAGGGGAGGGAAGAGATTTGGCCCAAGATTTAAGAACAGCTTTCAGTATTCTAATTTTTTCCTCCCAAATGAAGAAAGGTGAACCTTTCACTTGCGTTTTCCAACTGTCCAGAACCAGATTCAGAAACTCAGGTTCCTTGACCCAAAGAGGATTGAACTTGAAGGGAATGGGGCCAAGATCATAGTGGCCCAACATCTCAAGCATAATGGGCTTATGATCAGAAACACTGCATGGGAGTATATGCAATCTAAATTCTAAGCCCAGCAAAAGGAAGGAACTCTGCACCAAACATCTGTCAAGTATAGTAGCAATGTGACCAGGACCTATTCTTTTATTGGACCAAGTGTACTTACCATTTTCTGGGGGGATATCTAGGAGATCCCAGTCCTGCATGAGGCCTTCCACCCACTCCCTTGCAGGGTCCCTTATGATTGTGCCTCCTCGCTTCTCCTCCATGCACAAGGTAAGATTTAGATCACCTGCAACAATGATGTTTTCCAAGTTTTATGACTCCGAAAAATGCCTGATGGAGTCCTAACACTCCCTTTCCTCCCCTATATTTGTTGGAACATAGACATTGAAAAGACTAAGTGCCTCCCTCAAGTCCAAAGGTTGGAGCTTCAAAAACAGCCAATGGGTGTTGTGCAGCTCAGTGACCAGCCTATACTTGAGAGGATTCCAAAGAGAGCCTAGTCCCCCAGAGGCTCCCCATGCTGAAACTACTTGACCGCTACTTCCATTCCAGAATTTTTTACTGATTTGGAGAAGCTCATTGTCCACCATTTTGGTCTCCTGAATCAGAAGAATGTTTGGGGCTTCTCTTCTTATAAGGCTTCTCATTGCTTCTTCTTTCACTTTTCTCCCCATTCCTCTGCAATTCCAGGAGACAATCTTCATCATTTATTTTTATGGTGAGGGGCTCCCTTGGAGCCTTGCACTTGATTTTTAATCATCTTCGTATTTTTGCCAAGGAGTTTCTCCAGAGTGGGCTGACTACCCTGAAGTTTATCTTTATAATTTTATTGGTCTCTCTTTTCTCTAGAAGATTTGTGGCCCCTTGCAGATCTTCTGACCGATGTCTGTGTCTCTCCTATTTATCCATCCTCCTCAGACTCCTTCGAGTCATGCTCCTCCTCGGAGGCTTCTGTTTGCTTATCCTTATTTCTTTCCGTGGCACTTTCTTCAGGACTTGTTCTTGCTGAAGTAATTTTCTCTGAGGGTTTATCCTGCCTAGCTTCTTCCCGAGGAGTCTCTTCTGTAGAGCTTAAGAACTCATACCTATTTCCTTGGATTTTTGGCGGAGGATCATTCTGGGTGGAGGTAGGTTGGGAGCCTTGAGCCCTAGTCTTCTTGTGAGTTGTCTTTGACCTCTTGACTTGGTTCCAACCATCTTCCTTTCCTTTCTCTGCTTCCCCTTTGTTTGGGCACCCTCTTGCAAAATGGCCATAGACGTGACATTTACGACATTTGAAAGGGAGCTGCTTGTAGTCCAGCACTTGCACATGCGTCCAACTGCCAACCTTTATTTTGATGGCCTCCGGAAGTCCCACCTCTAAGTCCACCTCAACACAGACTCGGGCGCAATCATATTGATCGTTGTTGTTTTCTCTATCAATGAACTTTCCCAAAGAATCTCCAATATGCTTGAGGGAATCCCAGTTCCAGCAGTGCACAGGAAGATTAGGGAGCCGAACCCAGACAGGAACTGTCGTTGGGACATCCACGAACGGATCGAATTCAGGGGTCCATTTATTGAGGTAGAGGCCCTGAGGTCCCATGAAATAGGGCCCATTCCTGAAGACAAAATCTTTGTCCTCCTTTGTGTTGAACTCGAACAGGAAGTAGCCTCTACCTAGAAAATATGAGGTGACTTTGTTCTTGATCAGCGGAATCCAATTCTTAACGACCCAATTTTCTGTCGATTTTGGCAAGGGCCAAAGGCCCGTGAATTGAACCACCAGGGCCCGATCTGCCAGGGACAAAGTGACTTGGATCGGACCCCGAGGAGGGAGGTTTACCTCAGGAACATTGTCGAGCTTTTTGATGAACTTAGTGGCTTCAGACTTCTTCTTTTTGGGCAACGAAGCTAGCAGAGAGGAGAAGGCAGATTCAGCATCCTAGGGCGGAGCATGTGAGGGCCTCAGGGGTGAGCCTTGGGCCTCCATGGCAGAGAAGGATAAATAAGAAATAACACACCCGATCCACACCGAGCAAGAACTGGAGGCAAGGCATCACAGGCCCAACATGAAGAAGAATCTCCAAGGCCGAGGAGCAGGTCCAAGCAGATCTGACGAGGGAGGAAGCGGCGCTGCGAGACCCTGAAGCAAGATCTGGAGGGAAAAGAAGGATTCGAACAGATCCGAGAGACCCAGAGGTCAGGAGGACCAAGGTCAGAGGCGAAGACGGCCAAGAGGGCAGAGCCCAGACTCAGGCTACGCAGAGCAGGTCGCAGCAGGCAGCAGGTAGAAAGGGTTTCTTTCTAATGTTAATATTAAATAATTAATATTAATCATAAAAATATTAATAGTAACCAAAACATTAATGTTTAAATGTGAAATTTAACGTCAATGTTAACATTAATGTATAAATGTGAAATTGATTTTTATATAAATTTCTAAGTTTAAAATTAACAAATGTATTTATTTATAATATTAGTATTAATTAATATTAATGAGATTTTCACAGCTACATGGCTCTCTTTGCCGAAATTTGCTTGCTGGAAGATCTGGCTTGAGCGCAACAGAAGAGTTTTCAGAGATGAAAGTCTAAACACTCAGTTCATCATCACCAAAATAAAATGCCTTTGTAACGAAAGTCTGGGGGATCATTTGTCGGATCTAAATCTGAGTCAGCAAGACTTAGAATGGGGTGCCTCGATGGACCTCCATTTCTCTAGTGAAATAAGGCATTACAAGGCCACAAAAGAGTGGAAATTCAGAGGGAAGGAAATTGATCTCTCGAATCTGCTCCTCAGGCATTCTAGATTCTCTTTATTCTTCGATGGAGAAGCGAAAGGCAATCTTGGTTTGGCTGGGGTAGGAAGAATTATTAAAAATAAAGAGGGTATTACTGTGGCAAAGTTCACTTGGGGTTTAGGGCATTCTACCAGCATGCAAGCTGAAGCCTTGGCTCTTCTGCAAGGTCTCAAGCAAGCAAAGGCTTTCGGTCTTTCAGATATCAATATCATAGGAGACTCTCAATCCATTATCAAAGTTCTAGTGGAGGATTCCTCTCCTGCAGACATTAGACTGGCAAGAGTAATTTCAAGAACCAGAAATTTGGTGAAATCCTTTCGGACTGCTTCCTTCCTTCATGTTTTGAGGGAAAATAATAAAGTTGCTGACTTAGAAGCTAATAGGGCAGTTTCACTTCCAGCTGGCTGTCTCTTGGCAGATGGAATTGAGAATTGGGACCCCATTCCATAAAGTTTGTCATGCTTTTCTGCATTTTGCTTAAACAATTTGTTTGTCTCTTTAAGATAGGGAAAATAACGGAGATAGACTCGATAGTGTCGAGTAAATCTTGCGGTTTTCTAAGTTTAGGGGATCAGTTAGTGAAAGAAAGGTTAAGGGCTATGCCCGATCAAATGTATCCGGTGAAAGGCATTTTGGTCAAATTCTAATATAAACCATAACCGTTCTTGTTAAAAAAAAAAAAAAAAAAAAAAAAGGATATTGATATTTAATTTTAATATCAATAATTTCTTATTTAATTTGAAATTTTATATTTATATTTATTATTAATGTTAATATCAATATAAATTAATAAATTATTAATATTAATATCAATCAATATTAATTTTACTAATTAATATTATTCATCAAAATATTTATAATAGTAATAATATTTATATGAATATTAATACTTTATATGTTAATTTTAAACATAGAAGTTTATCAATGTTTATTAATATTAATAAAAAGCTTAAATATTGAAAAAATTAAACTTAATAATAAGAAAACTTAGTAATATCCAATAATATTCATTATGTGTATTACATGAATGGCCCTTTTTGTATATGGATGAATCTCACTCATACTTCAATATTAATTCTATAAATTTTTATAATGTATTATATAACAACTAAAAATCAATTCCATAAATTTTTATATAATGTATTATATAAAAATTAAAGAAATAATTTCATACTTATAATAAATATATATAAATTTGATGTAATTTAATTTAATTATAAAAAATATAAATATAAAAATATTAAATAACTAACATTTGGGATTTTATTGATATAGGTTGCAACAATAATATAAATTGTATTAATTGTATTATATTAATGTATGAATATATTGATAGTATTATATGTTAATTAAATTAATTATATTATATTAAGAGTATCAATATTAACAATAATATTAAATAATAAAATTAAAAAAATAATTTCATAAATATAATAAATATATATTAATTTGATCTTATTTAATTAAATTATAAAAAAATATAAATATGAAAATATGAAATAATAAACATTTGAGATTTTATTGATATAGGTTGCAACAATAATATAAATTGTATTAATTGTTTTATATTAACGTATGTATATATTGATAGTATTATATATTAATAATTATTATATTAATAAATATTAACAATAATATTAAATAATAAATATTTATAAGTAAATAATATTAAAATTTCTTTAGCGAAGAGTAATGAAAAGAAAAATCCTTTAATATCTAGTAATATATATTATTTGTATTACATGATTGGCCAATGAATGCTAGTCATGCATCAATATTAATTCTATAATTTTTTATATAGTTTATTATTTAATAATTTAAATGATAATTTCATAATAATATTAAATATATATTTACAAATATAATTTCATTTTGATAATATGTATTTTGGGGGAGATTTGTTCGAAGAGAGAGACCCTGCGTAAATATGGAATAATATAATAACTAAACTATTATCAATATTATCAAAGTTTTTGTTTATAAACCAAATTCTAATTCTTACGGCCATGCTGTGAGTGATTTGGAAATTAATAAAAATGAAAAACTATTCTCTAAAACCATACTATGTATCCTATGAAGGACGAATGAGTCTATGCATATTTAACATTCAAAACTTACAAATGAAATACAGGAATACGATAAAATATGAAATAATAAACATTTGAATTATCAAAACAAATCAATTTGAGAATTTTTCATTGACCATGATTATCAGAACAAAGAGGGCCTTAGTTTTACGTACCTCCCACTTTGTATTGACACTCTTAACAATTTAATAAATCTTTAAGGCCGAATATATGGCACTGAACCTAGTTATACGATAGCCTCTTTACTAGTCAATCTATTATATACCATTCAATCTATGAAAATTAAGAAATTTCGCTACAATTTTGGAAAAACCAATGAACCAAAAAATTCTACTAATGTGGATATCAAATTGAAACCTGTGAAGAAACAATGTGTAGATCATGTTTATGAAATATGGAATAAAACTTGCAGCATGTCTAAATTTGTTCGATTTCTTTTTAAATGAACTTCATATAGTATACCTATATAAGAACACTCAGCATATCCATGCTCCTTATATACAGAGAGGCACTATGTTGGTTATAAATAGTAGACTATTAGAAAATAAATTAAATATGATACCTTTTGTTATGTTCTCATTTAGAACAAAATGGGTCTCACTCAGAGAAGAACATACAATTATACACTACTAACAAATATAGAGATCAAAATAATTTTGCAATTATTTCAATGTTTTATATGTACTTTACATATAATTTTTTATTATTATTTATAATATTTCTTTTAAATAGAAAAGGAAACCATATTTCTATTCCTTAAATACAATATGTTTTGTATATACATGTTAGATGTGTGTTTTTCCTGATTATGTCTAGATTCATGTGACGTACATAGTTAAAAGTATATGCTAAACATTTGGAAAAAATCAGTAATAGATGGAAGTAAAAACTAAAACAAAAATATAACACAATTGGGAAGATCAATAGTTATAGAACTCATTTCAATTCCAACATGTTTTACTAAGTTTTTATAAAAATGCCACGATAACCATGAGATTTTATTTATTTTTATCTTGTTTAATAACTTAACATACTATATAGTCAAATAAACCAATAATCCACACACATATATGTATATAGTCCTGAGCATAACAATTGATGCCAATCTACATTTGTACTTATAAAACTGGATTTTATATCTATATTGTACAGTATCAATTTTATCCCTGATACAAGAGTTTATTCATGTCGAAATAAGAATTTATGTCCAGATCGCATTTATAACATAGGGGTATGGATCATCATTTTTGTATTGTATTGGATTAAGGCTCATCACACTTAGGGTATAATATAGCAATGCAATGGCATCCTCTTTGATAGTTCTCGATAGTATGTGACAGATCTCGATCACTTGGACTGCCAGGTGGATTCTTATTCACCATTCAATGTAAAAAAGATGATCTAATGTTCTGGTTTCTTCGATAGTGGTTAGGGTAATGAATCCTAACAAAATTCCCACCGCATCTCACCATTTGCACTCTTCGTCATTGCCGATTATATAGTCTTGAGCATAAAAATTGATGCCAATCTACATTTGTATTTATATAACTGGATTTTATATCTATATTGTATAGTATTAATTTTATCCCTACTACAAGAGTTTATTTATGTCGAAATAAGAATTTATGTCCACATCGCATTTATAACATAGGGGTATGGATCGTGATTTTTGTATCGTATTAGGTTAAGGCTCATCACACTTAGGGTATAATATAGCAATGCAATGGCATCCTCTTCGAGAGTTTTCGATAATATGTGACAAATCTCGGTTAGTTGGACTGCCAAGTGGATTCTTATTTACCCTTGGATGTCAAAAAGATGATCTGATGCTTCTGATTTTTTCGATAGTGGTTAGGGTAACAAACCCTAAAAAAATTCCCACCACATTTCACCATTTGCACACTTCGTCATTGTCAATTTCTGCTCTTCCATGTCCAACTCATTCAACAGCAGGGAATCGAACCTGACTGTTTCTTCTTTTCTTAGGTGTAGGTGTTTTCTCAATATGGGAGGTTCAATAGAGTTGGCTCTTACTTGCCGTTGTGGCTCACTAATGACATTATTTCTCTTTTCTGACAGTTGTAGCTACTCGCAGCTACTCCAAGCAGGGATATGAGTGGTGCGATAATGAGGGTACCACATTTGACTCACCTTCAATGAGTGTAACGTTTACTAGTTTTATTTCTGAGTTGGTTTAGTTATTTTCCTCGTTGGAAGGTTTACACCCGTTTTTAGTTTTTTGTATCATAGTTACCCTAACCTATCTAGAATAATTGGTTACAGGATTGGTCACCATGTCCAGTAACAATTTTTCCATACTCCTTGTCAGTGCTTCATGCTCGGTTTACTCTGTTAAGATATTTATCTTAACCCCAAAAAAATTTCCATTGGAAGTACTCTATAGTTTTATAGTTTAACATTCAACTAATAAGATATTTCAGTGGCATGTTACATTTGTTCAGAGACCAAAGGTCCATCGAATCCTAGCACCAGTTATAGCCTCAGCTCACAACTCAAACGAACACTCTCTTCGAGGTTTTGGAACTATTTTATGACATAAACAGGAAAATAAGTGTCTTAGAACTTGTTAATTGGTTAGGTTAGTTATTTAGATGTGTATATAGGAAAACTTCCTTCATTTTATTTTGATAGCTTTTGGTTATAAGAAAATGGATTCCTGACTTAATTTTTCAGTAATATTATCTGTATAATTTAATTACCAAGTCAATATGTTTTCCAGTGGTTTATTATGAATGGAAAACTATGTTTATATTTCAATATTACAAGTTTCTAGTTCTCTATTTGAGTTTATTTCTACCACAATCATTATCATGAATTATACAAAGTTAAATGCAACTGAAATGGACTGAGAACTAGAGGCGTTTAAATAGAATTAATAAACATACCAATTGCAGTGGAAAATTAAGTTAGTAATGTAATATTTGATAGTCTGGGTCATCTGAATTGAGGGTTCAAAGAGATAATTACCTGCAACATAATTCATAGAAAATTGAATAAAAGGTAAGGTTAGAAAAATATAACTCAAAACAAGAATCGAATCCTATGTGCGCATCTTACAGTAAACCCTAAGTTACCTATGTGTGGGTAAAACCATTGATAGGGAAATTTTGCTAAGAAGCTCCACTGAAAATGCCAATCCAGATGTTAGAACTATATTACCAGCCGAGTCACTAATGGGCAGCCAGAGAGACTTCTCCCTTGACAAGAAGGAAATCCTTATGGATGCACAGGAGGATAAAGTAGGAAGAGAATAACCCTTGAAGCTACAGAGCGGAGAAGGCAAAGAAGGATATAATTCAAAGAATAAAGGATATAATATCTGCAAAGGAGCGAAGAGTTTTCTAGTGTGGCTGTGGCTAGGGGCTGTACAGGGATGGCTGGTTCGGATCCTAGATGAGATGAAAACCAACCAATGATGCTACGAAGTGGAGGAGAGAATTCATTTTCTCGTAATATCATGTTACCAAAACAAGGTAACATGAGAAAGATGACAACAAAACATAAGACTCTATAAACTCACGAGGAACAAGCATAGACTCCCGTGACTGTTATGTTTGGTGTTTGTCTAGATAATTGAATGCAAATAAATGGAACCATCATGAGAGCATTAGATAATTTGAACCATCACTCAAGCGTTATATAATTTGAACCATCACGCATTGGAGGAAAATTTTGAGCCGTTAAAAGTTTCATTTATCCTCCTAACTAATGCAATTTAGTCCAACCATGACATGTTGGAGAAAAAGAAGGTTAAGGGTTAACGTTTCAGTTTCATTTTTCCTCTGACTTATCCTCCCACTAACAATATTGTTTGAACCCATATGGTTCCACTTTTTAATCTTCATAGGTGGTAATTAATAAATGGTATAGTAATTTTTAATCAAGATTTGTAATTTTTTAATTTAAGTATGGTTTAATCATATGATTTAGATATGAAATTAAGTTAGTGGTGTAGATTTCATCAATTGATTTATTGGCGATGAAGAGAATATACTGGCACCTCTAAATTCACACCATCCGATCAAAATAATTAATTAAAAAATGATTAAAGCAGCCAATTCCAATAGGGGGTTACGACTATCGGCATAATAAATAAGATCGGTTTATTCATAATATTGTGTAAAAATTTGTGTATTTTGTGCACTAGTAGATTTAATTTTTTTTTTTATGTTCATTATGATTCTTGATTTGGTAGCATCAGTGATCTATGATTCTATATTAGACACAAAGATTGTGAAAAAAAAATAGTTTAAACAACACAAATTATAATAATTTTTTTTTGAGAAACACCAGAAAGTGGCACTTAAAGACAAACCCTTAGAATAATAAAAATAAAAAATTCTAATATATGTTAAAATAAAAATAACTTCAAATTAAATTAATAAAAATAAAAAATTGTTGCTATTTTTGGTTTTCTTGTTAATGTAAACTTGATTTGGTCAAGGTACTGGTGGTATTTGAGATGGAGTTTTATGAGATCCCATGGTATTCATGTGGAATATAGTCTATTTAAAGAATAGATCCATCTTAAGTCTAGATATACCAAAGTCTAAGAGGGATCAAATCTCTTTTCAGTCTAAAAGCGGTTTGCATCTAAGAGATTCAAGATCCCTCTAAGATACACAATTGTTTTTTGTGCCCTTTGTGGTTTAATAAATTTATAATTTCCTTTAAATAATATAAATAATTCTTAAATTATTTTTATAATTTCATTATGTTAAAAAAAATTAATAGAGAATGGTTACTCCGATTATTATGTTGTTATTTTTTTATTTAATTTTTTTTAACTTGTTGAGCTTAGAGGCTCAATCTATAGCACAATATAAGATGGATGTGTAAATATGTATAATAAAATAATGTGGGGAAGATAACATTAAAAACAAATAGTGTGGAGAAGCAAACAATCACCCTACCCAAAAATCATCGAGAAGAAAACCGTCTCCTTGCTTGGTAGCTCCGAAGTCAACATGGATCTAGTTTCGCTTAAATTTTCTGAGTTATATTCCACATGAATATCATGAGTTCTCAATACCATGGTTCCTTTTTTTTATAAGGTTAGTTTTATTTTGTTATTTTTACTTTTATTTTATTATGACTGAGTTAACATGTTTACATTACATTAACATTTTTATTTAATTTAAATTTAATTTTATTTTTATTTACACCTAGATCCATCTACCAAGCACTTACAATATTCAACCAACTAGGCTTCTAGAAGTTACCTTTTCATGTTTAGTTTCTTTTTATGGGGGTGTGTAGTACAGAGCGGTGATAGGAGCATCTAATAGAAGAAGTATCAACACATGCGCAAAGAATGGCCATAAAAATATCAAAGGGTAATCTTTTGAAGGTTTTAAAGAGATTTTCTCCAGTTTTCAAGACTTGGTTCATGAACATTAATTTTTGACCTCTAAGGGAGAATGATATGGATGGTGATAGACCCATAATAACATTAAAATGTCATGATTACAAAATGACGTGTGACATGTTGGGATTTGAGAGAAGGTACTGTCTCTAATACCAATTTTTGGAAATACTCAGAGGGAGGGTGAATTAGTATTTCTTTACAATTGTTATATTTACCAGATATATCATTTATATTTATAACAAAAAATTAACAATAAGAATAAATAATTTTATTAATATTAATAAATCAAGTACAATATATGTGTAGGGCTATAACCCTAGATGAAGACACCAATATTCAATCTCCCAAGCTCCTACCAGTATTTTTCCATGCACCGACTCGGACTTTCCAAGGCTCCAACCTTGTCACTTTGAGGCAACAACCTCTAGGGCTCCAACCCTATTTCTCATACATGATCCAACCTAGTTTCTTCATGACTCCTATCCTCTAGGGCTCCAACCATATCCTTAAAGGCACCAACCTTATCTCTAGGAGGCTCCAACCTCTAGCGCTCCAACCTTCAGCTCTAATTCATCAAGATAAGTTTATGTTCCTAAAGGCTCCCAATATATTCTATAACCAACCTTGTCAAATTCATCATGTTTTTCTTCAACAATGACTTCACTTATTCTCTAAGTAACTTCGTTAATGACAAACTTGTCTTCTCATGAAGGTGTGTCTACAACTCTTCATTTTCCCCAAGCAAGTGTCTTCAAGGTCACATCATGAGGGCCTTTAACCGTGCATCACAAGGTAAATAATTAACTCCAATATCTACTTCTATAAGGTATCTTCAATCTGTTCAAAATAATTTTACACAAGTCCCAAGAGAGTACTTTTCAGGTTTATTTATAAATTTTCCGTAAAGGATGCTTCAACAAGCGTTTCCGTGTTATCTTCAAATGTGCTCCAAATCCTTATAAAATAACTTCCAAGTTTCCTTCAAATATTCTTCAAGTTCTGAAATAGATATTCAATGAATTATTCCAATGATTTCTCCCAACAATCCAAACAAAACCAAGCTCAATCAATTCCAAAGTCCTAAGACTATTGCTTCGATTTTATGCTCTCTCAAGATATCATGAATTCTACAAACAAGATAAGTTCAAGACTACTTCAAGGTTATTTTAAATAATGTTTTCATAGGGCTTATCTATAACACCCCAAGTTGTTATGATTTTCAAGTTAGACATTTGAACCTAAGTCCAAAGGGGAGTGGACCCCAATGGATAATTATTGTGTGGATTTATTTGAATTTTTATTAATGAAAAATAAGTAAAATGTTTTTGTGCATTATGACCAAAGAAGAAATTGAGATCACTTGCCTAATCCATGAGGTTATGGAAAGAGGTTAAAACTTTCCCGAAAATCTTCCAAAAAGCCTTGAAATAAATTATTTCTAATTTAGATTTTTGAGGAAAAATCTAAATTCCCCAATGATGAGGAAAGGATTTGGGAAGAGGTAAAAATCTGGAAAAACAGAAAGGAGCTTTAAAGTCCCTAAATAAGAGAATACTAGGCAAATAGGAATAAAAACATCCTGAAATTCTGAACGCAGAATTGGAAACAGGCTTCAGAAAGAGCACAACTTAAGTAAGTTGCTCTAGAACAGATTAAGGTTGGTCTATTCTTGGAAGGATCTCAGCTCGGGGGTGAATACTGGAGATAGAGGAATTCTATGGTTGGGAGGATTGGTCATAGAAATAAGTGGTATGAACATATAATTTAAAGTTTTCTGTTGTAAATATAATACATAAATGTTACATTTTATTGAGGTTGAGATTATCTTATGTTTTTCTATTTCAAAATTTTACTTTTCCTACATTTAATGGAACTTATTAGAAGAATTAATCTTCCAAATTCTGTATATTTGTAGGAATAGAACTCATGGTAAGTATCCACCAGAATGTCTAAACGTGATATTGGTTTGAATCTGGAAGATATAACATCCCATGGATAATTAAAGCTTGTAAGTTTAATCTACTTCAGAAAAAGAAAATATTTTATATATATACACAGATATAGTATGAATCTGAAAAGAAAACTTTACATGAAGCATTTTAATCTTACTCAGAGGTAAAAACCCTCTATGAAATCTATATTAAAAATATAGTAGAATGCAATTCTGTACAAAGAAACTGAACTATAATATGAAAAGAAATACCATTTTATCAAAATAGAACTAGAAGAGTTTTGTTAAGAAATTAATACTTTGAACTTCTGTTTCTATTATCTGAAGTACTATGGTATAAAATTTCAAAAGTTGTACATATATTTATGAACACATAAATAGAGGAGAATAAAATCGATTACATGTTAAAGGAGGGTTATGTATACTCTTAAACTAAATTCTGTGTATAAAAATGATTAAAGAAATTACCAGAGTTATACAGAGTAAAAAAATTCATACCATTATATCAAACTGGAATAGGATAGTATTAATATCTAATATATTATAAAGGTAAATACCTTTCTGAAGACAGAAATATTTCAGAAAACTGCTAAGTCATCACTAAATTCCTATGCTTTAAACATAAACTTTCTACGGATAATTTATATCTGCCCTGTTTGTAATAACTATTAAACCTAAGAGAGTTCTCAATGTATTACATTGAAAAATATGTAATTTCTGTGTATAAGTATTCAAAAAGAAATTGGAAATGATCTGAAATTTTGGAATAACCCTGAATATATATTAAATTTATCAAAGAAATTAATAAATTTCACAATAGATAAAATACTGATCTACATAGGGTTAAACTGTAAAATAATAAATTAAATTATGGCGAACCAAAGTAATACTCTGTAATAAAGCATGTATAAAACTTGGTATGAAAAACTAGATATATATGGATATATATATCAGTCATAATAAACCACTTTCGTGTAATAAAAACAACAATACATATATCGAATGGTTTAAAAATAATCAGGAGAGTCCATTCGAATTTATCCCTTAAAACAATGTGGGTATAAAATAGTCCAAGTATAAAGCTCTTCAATTTGCATGAGAGTATTCTAAATATGTATTCTCAAGAGATGGCAGAGTATGCTATCACATAAAAAAGTTTTAAACAAAAGCACGATACGATATTCAAGGTTGATGAGTTGAATAACAACATTGGACCAAGCTGTAAATGGAGAAATAGACTCTGTTTTTAGTATGCGAATACCAAATTGAGAAGGAGCTCTAATTGTTAGTGACGTATAATAGATGGAAAGGAGAAAGTACCTGCAAGCACAGAAGAAATTTTAATTTAATTAGTAACATAGAAAAAAAAAATAACTTAAGTTGAACTTAATAAGTTACAGAGCTAATTTCTATATGATACGATTACCTCTGGTCGAATGATATTAGATATCATTCCGTATTCATGTCGTTGAGACCAAATGGAACGAGAGATGGTCATACTAACAATAGACGAAAGAGAACTAAGTTAAATTCCCAGGCTAAATAACTTCATAAGTGGAAGGGTAATTTTGAAAATGAAAATATCTATTAAACAAAATGAAAATCTAGTTATTAAACGAATAAACGTTATGGTATTTCTTACAAAACCAATAAAAATATCTGAGAATAATAAGATCAACCTCACCAGTGTAGGATACTTATAAACAAAATTAGAAATGTATTCTCACAAAGGATCAACTAAAAAAAATTCCAAACGAAGAATTCAAAGAAGGATTTTCAAAAATTTGGGAATGCAAAACTAATCAAAAATTATGGAAACTAGCATATAATCACATGATAAATGAACCAGAGTACCTGGGGTATCGCACAACATTGAATGAGCAGAGTAGAATGTTGTGTAAATCTTCTATTTCGCCGCATATACATTTGGAGTAAGAAAAGAACGAAAAATTTCTTTAGAAAGAAAAACCCTCGGAAAAGAACTAAATGAAAAATCATTGAGGTTAAATAGAGAGACAAATATTCAAACCCTAATGACATCCACCCATACACTTGGCAAACATATGATAGCTCTCTCTTGGATCGATACACACCAATTGATAATTCAAAACCCTACCAGGTATGATACGATATGGTACTAAAACAGATAAGAAAAATTAAACCAAATCACAGAGATGTAATATTTTATATTAAACAAATAATAGATTTTGAGGCTCGAGCAAAAGGGATGTCCAACGAAATAAATATAAGCGTACTATTTCAGAGTTGGCAAAGTAAACAAGTGTCGTGAAAGTGCCATGTATTGGTATTCATTCCAACCTCATCCATAGGCAAATGAGAAATAAAATTAGTATAATAACACTAAAATAAGCAGAAAGAAATCTTGTGTCAATTCAACGACATGAATAACGTAAGCTGAGTCATTCTCCAATGGTGGAGGTTACGACCATGTATTAATAGAAATACGACGAAAAACAATTTAATAGACCATATTCGTACAAAGTAATGGGATTATTATAAGGACCATCCATAGATGTAATTAGTCATCTATTAATAAATTACTGATTGTCAAATATATAATATAAGTGACAAATGAAACAATATGGGGTAGGAGGATTAATGGAAGTAATGTTCTAATTTTTATGCAATTAACTCATAAGTGGGATTCAAAATATATATGATGAGTAAGTGGGAGTCTCATCAATGTGATCAATGGTGGGTTAAATAATAATAATAATAATAAGGTTTCTAAATTAAAGTGAGTACTTAGCTATGGAATAATAATGTATATAATGGATTTTATACATTGGTTAAGAAGTAAATTATATTAAGTTAAAATATAGTTATAGAAAAATGAAATGAAAGCATAGCTTAAATATTATTATTCCCAGAATGGAAGAAAAAAAAAAATTGTTTTTGTGGAATGGAGGTATCTTACAAATGGTATTAGAGCCCATGTTAAGAAAAACTGGGCTATTTTTGTGCTCATTGTTTTGAATATATATATATATATATATATATATATATATATATATATATATATATATATATATATATATATATATCTGTTACTGATGTTGTTTTGTGTTAGTGTACAAAGGTATTGAAACTGAAAAGTCAATGGCTGAAGGAGATGATCTCTATGTTTATCTAGGTGGTGGAGATAACACGCCAGATCCCAATGCTCATATGATGGCTATGTTGCACAGGATCCAATGGGAAATGGCCCAGCTAAGAATGCAAAACGATAGACTATCCTTAGCCAGTGAGGAGCAGGACAAATTGATAACATAATTGAATTCTCGGAATAGCCAAGAAGGTGAGGGTTCCAGAAGGAAGAGAAAAGGAAGAATCAAATTCTTAGATGATTCTGAAGAAGATGAAATCAATAGACAACAGTCTAGGCAAAAGAAGGAATTGCAGGGTGAATTACGAAAAATAAAACCTCCCTCCTATGATGGAGAGAAGGAGAGAGATGTTGAGGCATGGTTGTTAAACATGATTAAATATTTTCAAGTTTATGATTATGAAAGAAATCTGAAGGCTAGATTAGCTATTTATCAACTACAAGGTAAAGCTACCTTGTGGTGGGAGGAAACAAAGATGGTTCACACAATTGATGAGAAAATAGTGACATGGGGAGATTTTCAAATCAAGTTCAAGAATCAATATTTAAATGAATGATATTATGACGACAAAGAAAAAGATTTTCATGAACTCAAATCGGGACAGCTCACCATAGATGAGTTGGTTACTAAGTTCACAAATCTGCTAAGATATCTGCCATACATCTGAGAGGAGAATGCAAAAGTGCAGAGATTATTGAACTATTTTCCTATTGCGTATAGAGAGAAAATAGAATTCGATAACCCAAAAAAATGGATGAAGTAGTAAGAAAGGCCAGATTATGTTATCAACAGTTTCATGGTAATATGGACCAAGGGAAGAAATGGTCCAGCAAGGGTGGATTTAGTGGAAGAAAACAGAAACTAGCCTACTTGAAAAAATTTTGTAAGAACCATCAGAGAAAGAAGTTTAGTAAACCAAATGATAATCAAACTGCCCAATCTCAAATTGTTTCTAAAAGTATGAATGAAACTAATAAGAAGGAAGGAACAGTAAAAATGAGAGAGCCATTAAAGTGTCGGGGTTGTGGAGAACCTCATCTTTTAAGGGACTGTCCTCATCGAAATATTTAGATGGTTCTAAGGCTTAGAGAAGCTACTACAGTAAATGATGTGGCCAGAAATATCACCACTATCAGTGCAGCTTTGGAGAATAGACAAGAAGAACATCAGGCTACTATGGTCGAAATGGAAGGTATGATTGCTGACCAATTTGTTACAGTTTTAATTGATTTGGGTGCTTCTTTGAGTTACATTAGTCCACAACTTGTAGAGAAATGAAAGCTCAAATCTGAAAAATTTAAACAGTCATGGTTGGTCGAGTTGGCCACTGGTACCAAATGAAAAGTAACTCATAAGTTACCTCAAACAACAATTAAGTTAAATGATTTTCAGAGAGAAGTAAATTTAAATATTCTGCCCTTAAGCTCATATGATTTGCTGATAGGAATGGACTGGTTAGAGAAGAAAAATTCTATGATGAATTGTTGGGATAAAATTGTGCATTGTGTAGATGAGGAAGGGAGACCATTTATACTCAAAGGAAAACCAAAACCAATTTCTATAAGACAAATATCAGCTTCGCAATTAAAAAGAACAGCTAGGAAAGGATATCAAGTGTATGTTCTACATGTTGAAGAATTAGGATAACAACCTGAAGAAAATTTTATAGACACTTTACCAGTGGTTGGAGAGTTTAAGGAAGTATTTCCATAGGATATTCCTCATCTTCCCCCCAAAAGAGAAATTGATTTTACCATCGATCTAATGCCAGGTGCAAATCCTATTTCTAAAGCCCCTTATAGAATGAGTCCCCCTGAATTAATGGAGTTAAAGATGCAATTACAAGAATTGTTGGATAAAGGTTATATAAGACCAAGTATATCCCCTTGGGGAGAACCTGTGTTATTCGTGAAGAAGAAGGATGGTACTTTTAGAATGTGTATTGATTATCGTCAACTGAATAAGTTGAATATAAAAAATAAGTACCCTTTACCTAGAATTGATGACATTTTTGACCAAGTTAGAGGAGCTTCAGTATTTTCCAAGATTGATTTGAGGACGGGTTATCACCAGCTAGGAATTAAAGAAGAAGATATCAGCAAAATAAGCTTTCGAACTAGATATGGGAACTATGATTTTGTAGTCTTACCTTTCGGTTTGACAAATGCTCCTGCCACATTTATTGCCTTAATGAATAGTGTTCTGAATAAATACTTAGACAAATTTGTACTAGTATTTATAGATGACATTCTAGTTTATTCAAAAAGTGAGGAAAATCATAAAGAGCACTTAAGAATGGTATTGCAGACTTTGAAAGAAAACTAGTTGTATGCCAAATTTAGTAAATTTGAGTTTTATAAGGATAAAATCCAATATTTGGGGCATATCATATCAGAACAAGGATTGGTTTTTGATCATGAAAAGATAAAAGCCATAAAAGAGTGGCCTATACCTACTGATGTATCAACAGTAAGATATTTTATGGGGATTGCAGGGTATTATCGAAGGTTTGTAGAAATATTTTCTACAATAGCACATCCAATAACTTCATTACAAATAAAATGTACAAAATTTGAGTGGACTGAAAAGTGCCAAAATAGTTTTGAACTGATAAAAATAAAACTAACTACAGCTCCAATCCTGAATATTGCAGATCCAAATAAAGAGTTTGTGGTGTGCACGGATGCATGTGCAAAAGGAATAGGAGGAGTTTTGTTACAAGAGAATCTTTCTATTTCCTATGAATCTAGAAAACTTAAGAAACATGAATAGAATTATAGTGTGTATGATCTTGAATTAGCAGCTGTGATTCATGCTCCGAAGATGTGGCAACACTAAATTTTAGGAAATAAGTTTATCCTAATGACAGATCACATTAGATTGAAATATTTTTTCACTCAACCATATCTGAATGCTAGACAAGCTAGATGGCTGTCTTTTGTGAGTGAATTTGACTTTGAAATTAAACACATCAAAGGAAAAGAAAATAAAATTGCTGATGCAATAAGAAGAAATGTTGTACAAGGCATAAGCAATCTTGGGAGTAGTATAGATTTTGATTTGGAGGGAATGGTGAAAAAGGTAATAGAGCAAGATCTACAATATGAACAACTTCAAACAAAAATGTTGAAAAAGGAAATAAAATGATTCACTCAAAATAAAAAAGGACTAATCTCCTATAAAAACAGATTATGTATCCCAAATGTGGATTCCTTGAAAAAGGACATCTTAGATGAATATCATAAACAACCTTATTCAGGACATCCTGGATATCAGAAATTATTAACAGCTTTGAAAAAGAAATTATTTTGGCCAAGAATGAAAAAGGATGTAGCCAACTATTTAGCTAGGTGTATGGAATGTCAACTAGTTAAAGTTGAACATCAACATCCAGCTGGTCTTTTAAATCCCTTGCCAATAGCAGAATGGAAATGGGACATTGTTTCAATTGATTTTATTACTGGCTTACCTAAAAAAAAATATCAGCATGATTCCGTAATGGTAGTGGTAGATACTTTGACAAAGGCTGCTCATTTTATACCTATAAAATCCACTTTTGGAATAGCCCAAGTAGCAATTGTGTTCATGAAAGAAATATTAAGGCTACATGGAGTTCCAAAGATGATAATTTCAGACAAAGATGCTAAATTCACTACTGCATTTTGGAAGAGTTTGTTTTGAGGGATGGGCACTAAGTTAAACTTTAGTATTGCTTATCACCCTCATAGTGATGGTCAAACAGAGAGGAAAAATCATATTTTGGAGGATATGTTAAGAATGTACGTAATGGATAGGCCAACAAAGTGGGAAGATTATTTACATTTAGCAGAATTTTCCTATAACAACAGCTATCAAACATCCATAAAAAGGATCCCATTTTAGGCACACTATGGAAGGAAGTGTCACACTCCTTTAAGCTAGAGTCAACCTCAAGATAAACTCATTTTAGGGAAAATGTTTTACAAGAAATGGAAAGAGTTGTGAAACGGATTTAGAAAAATATAAAAACAACTCAAGAAAGACATAAAAGTTATGCATATCCGAAGAGAACTCATAGAGAATTTAAAGAGGGTGATCATGTTTACCTATGAATCAAACCCAAGAAGATTACACTACATACTGGTACTTGTGCAAAATTGGCTCCTAGATACTGTGGGCCTTTTGAAATCTTAGAAAGGGTTGGACCAGTAGCTTACAAACTGGCATTACCTCTGCCTATTAAAGTTCATGATGTGTTTCATGTCTCTTTATTGAAAAAATATGTACATGATGCTTCTCACATTATTGATTGGAATGTGATCCAAGTGGAACCATAAGGGGATTTCCTTCCAGAACCACTTCAAATCTTGGAGCAGGAAGAAATTGAATTATAGAATAGAACAGTAGCCAGAGTAAAAGTGCAGTGGAAGAAATTTACTGTCGATGAAGCTACATGGGAAAGAGAAGCTGATATGATGGAAAAATATCCATTTCTATTTTCAAATGAAACTTTAGTAGTTAGCTGCTAACACCGAGGACGGTGTTTGTTCTCAGAGGGGGAATTTGTAACACCCCAAGTTGTTATGCTTTTCAAGTTAGACATTTCAACCTATGTCCAAAGGGGAGTGGACCCCAATGGATAATTATTGTGTGGATTTATTTGAATTTTTATTAATGAAAAATAAATAAAATGGTTGTGTGAATTATGACCAAAGGAGAAATTGAGATCACTTGCCTAATCCATGAGATTATGGAAAGAGGTTAAGACTTTCCCCAAAATATTTCAAAAAGCCTTGAAAGAAAATATTTCTAATTTAGATTTTTGAGGAAAAATCTAAATTCCCCAATGATGAGGAAAGTAGTTGGGAAGAGGTAAAAAGTTGAAAAAACAGAAAGTAGGTTTAAAGTCCCTAAATAAGCGAAGCCTAGGAAAATAGGAATAAAAGCATCTTGAAATTCTGGATGCAGAATTGGAAACAGGCTTTGGGGAGAGCACAGCTTAAATAAGCTACTCCAGAACAGATTGAGGTTGGTCTGTTCTTGGGAGGATCTCAGCTCGGGGGTGAATTCTGGAGATAGAGGAATTCTATGGTTGGGAGGATTGGTCATAGAAATAAGTGGTATGCACATATAGTTTAAAGTTTTCTATTATAAATATAATACATAAATGTTACATTGTATTGAGGTTGAGATTATCTTATGTTTTTCTATTTCAAAATTTTTCTTTTCCTACATTTAACAGAAATTATTAGAAGAATTAATCTTCCAAATTCTGTATAGTTGTAGGAATAGAACTCATGGGAAATATCCACCAGAATGTCTAAACGTGATATTGGTTTAAATCTAGAAGATATAACATCCCATGGATAATTAAAGCTTGTAAGTTTAATCCGCGTCAGAAAAAGAAAATATTTTATATATATAGATAGATATAGTATGAATATGAAAAGAAGACTTTACATGAATCATTTTAATCTAACTCAGACGTAAAAACCCACTATGAAATCTGTATTAAAAATATAGTAGAATGCAATTTTGTACAAAGAAACTGAACTATAATCTGAAAAGAAATACCATTTTATCAAATTAGAATTAGAAGAGTTTTGTTAACGAATTAATACTTTGTACTTATGTTTCTATTATCTGAAGTACTATGGTATACAATTTCAGAAGTTATACATATATCTAAGAACACATAAATAGAGGAGAATAAAATATGTATACTCTTAAACTAAATTTTGTGCATAAAAATGATTAAAGAAATTACCAGAGTTATACAGAGTGAACAAATTCATACCATTATATCAAACTGGAACAAGATAGTATTAATCTATAATATATTATAAAGGTAAATACATTTATGAAGACATAAATATTTTAGAAAACTGCTAAGTGATCACTAAATTCCTATGCTTTAAACATAAACTTTCTACGGATAATTTATATCTGCCCTGTTTGTAATAACTATTAAACCTAAGAGAGTTCTCAATGTATTACATTGAAAAATATGTAATTTATATGTAGAAGTATTCAAAAAGAAATTGGAAATGATCTGAAATTTTGGAATAACCCTGAATATATATTAAATTTATCAAAGAAATTAATAAATTTCACAATAGATAAAATACTGATCTACATAGGGTTAAACTGTAAAAATAATAAATTAAATTATGATGAACCAAAGTAATACTATGTAATAAAGTGGTTATAAAACTTGGTATTGAAAACTGGATATATATGGATGTATATATCATTCATAATAAACCACTACTGTGTAATAAAAACAACAATACATATATCGAATGGTTTAAAAATAATCAGGAGAGTCCATTCGAATTTATCCCTTAAAACAATGTAGGTATAAAATTGTCCTAATATAAAAATCTTCAATATGCATGAGAGTATTCCAAATACATATTCTCAAGTGATGGAAGAGTATGCTATCACATAGACAAGTCTTAAACAAAAGCACGATACGATATTCAGAGTCGACGAGTTGAATAACAACATTGGACCAACCTATAAATGGAGAAATAGACTCTGTTTTTAGTATGTGAATACCAAATTGAGGAAGAGCTCTAATTTTTAGCGATAGATAATAGATAAAAGGAGAAAGTACCTGCAAGCACAGAATAAATTTTAATTTAATTAGTAACAGAGAAAAAAAAAAATTAAGTTGAACTTAATAAGTTACAGAGCTAATTTATGTATGATACGATTACCTCTGGTCGAATGATATTAGATATCATTCCGTATTCACGTTGCCGAGACCGAGTTGAACCAGAGATGGTCATACTAAAAATAGATGAAAGAAAACTAAGTTAAATTCCGACGCTAAATATCTTCATAAGTGGAAGGGTAATTTTGAAAATGAAAATCTTTGTTAAACAAAATGAAAATCTAGTTATTAAACGAATAAACGTTATGGGATTTCTTACAAAACCAATAAAAATCTCTGAGAATAATAAGATCAACCTCACCAGTGTAGGATACTTATAAACAAAATTAGAAATGTATTCTCACAAAGGATCAACTAAAAAAAATTCCAAACGAAGAATTCAAAAAACGATTTTCAGAAATTTTGTAATGCAAAACTAATCAAAAATTCTGGAAACTAGCATATAATCACATGCTAAACAAACTAGATTACTTGGGGTATCGCACGGCATTGAACGAGCAGAGTAGAATGTTATGTAAATCTTGTATTTCGCCGCATATACATTTGGAGTAAGAAAAGAACGAAAAATTTCTCTGGAAAGAAAAACCCTTGGAGAAGAACTAAAAGAAAAATCCGTGAGGTTAAATAGAGAGACAAATGGTCAAACCCTAATGACACCCAACCATACACTTGGAAAACATCTGATAGCTTTCTCTTGGATCGATACACACCAATCAATAATTCAAAACCCTACTAGGTATGATACAATCCGATACTAAAACAGATAATCAAGATTAAACCAAATCACAGAGATGTGATATTTTCTATTAAAAAAATAATGTATTTTGAGGCTCAAGGAAAAGGGAAGTCCAACGAAATAAATATAAGCGTACTATTTCAGAGTTGGAAAAGTACACAAGTGCTGTGAAAGTGCCGTGTATTTGTATTCATTCCAACCTCATCCATAGGAAAATGAAAAATTAAATTGGTATAATAAGGCTAAAATAAGCAAAAATAAATCTTCTGTCAATTCAACGACATGAATAACGTAAGACGAGTCATTCTCCAATGGTAAAGGTTACGACCATGTATTAATAGAAATACGAAAAAAAACAATTTAATAGACCATATTCGTACAAAGTAATGGGATTATTATAAGGAACATCCATATATGTCATTAGTAATCTATTATTAAATTACTAATTATCAAATATATAATAAAAGTGACAAATGAAACCATATGGGGTAGGAGGATTAATGGAAGTAATGTTCTAATTTTTATGCAAGTAACTCATAACTGGGATTCAGAATATATATGATGAGTAAGTGGGGTTAAAATGTACACTTATATATATATATAGGTGATGAGTACGTGGGAGTCTCATCAATGTGATCAATGGTGGGTAGAAAAAAATAAAAAAATAAAAAAAAATAATAAGGTTTCTAAATGAAAGTGATTACTTAGCTTTGGAATAATAATGTATATAATGATTTTTATACATTTGTTAAGAAGTAAATTATATTAAGTTAAAATATAGTTATAGAAAAATGAAATGAAAGCAAAGCTTAGATATTATTATTCCTAGAATGGAAGAAAAAAAAAATATTGTTTTTGTGGAATGGAGGTATATTACACTATCCAAGCTTCAATAATTCTTCACTATATCAATTTCAAAATATGTTTATGATGGTGCTTGCATAACTCTCAATGTCATAAATTCTTGTTAAGGGTTTTGCCACAAGCTTGTGCTTTAATTTTTTAGTCATGGTCCAAGATAGAGTTTTAATATCCACCATTCCAATATATTTATTTACACATGAGTAGGTACCATAATTGATTAATAGATCAAACCTCCACAATACTGTAACAAGGCCTCACAAATTTCAATGCTTCGAGGTGCTATTTTCTCAAGAGGTTTGGATCTTTCTTGCTAATTCCAAGCCTTAATAAGCCTCAAACAGATGATTTATTAAATGCCCAAGCATTGTTTAGTAGTTCCAAGGTCTTGTAGCCTAGAACAGTTCTGATCTCTGAAATGAGCTTCTACAAGTGTCTCCAAAGATCCAAAGTGTATTTTCCTTGCAAATTCAAACCTTTGAAAGTTTGTAATAAGAATTTACTATTAAAAGAAGTATGAAAATATTAAGCTTCAAATGGGGGCTATCACCTCAAAACCCAGATGACTTTCATTTAAATGGGCGATTGTGATATTTTCCTTAGCGCTAAATGGCTCCTCACATTGGGCCCTATAAAAATGTACTTCTAGGAGCTGTATATGAGTTTTAAGCAAAAAAACCACACTCATACAATACACGGACTCCATGAAGCTGCTCCTACTATCAACATCTCACATCGAATGAAAAATATTTTAAAAATGGGTCTTTAGGGGATAGTGGTAAAATTTAATGCCATCCATGCCATTAAATCCACTCCTTCTCAAATTCATCTCAATCTGCAACATGTATTAGATCGTCTCCAATTGGTATTTGAAAAAGCTAAGGATCTGCTACCCTCTACAGGGGGACATGATGATAGAACCCCTTTTCTCCTGGGTACCTGGCTGCCAAATGTCCAACCCTATCAATATCATTTTTTACACAAGAATGAAATTGAAAAAATCGTCAAGGAACTCCTTAAATACGATGTTATTTGTCTCAACATTGACCCTTATTCATCTCCAGTGTTAATGGTTATTAAGAAAGATGGTAGATAGCACATGTGTCACGATTTTAGGGACCTTAACAAGATCACTATCAACGACAAAATTATTATCCTGGTAGTTGATGATCTGATTGATGAACTTCATGATGTGGAATTTTTTACCAAGTTGGATGCCCGCATGGGCTATCACCAGTTAGGATGAATGATGTTGACATTCCCAATATAGCCTTCCAAACTCATGAAGGCCATTATGAATTCTTGGTCATTCCATTTGGTCTTTAATGCCCCATCCACTTTTTAGATCCTAATGAACCACCTTCTGAAACCATATCTAATAAAATTCATTGTGGTCTTTTTTTATGACATTGTCATGTACAACATAAAATTGGACACTCACCTTCATCTTTTTGACCAGGTATTGCAACTTCTCTAATATCATAAACTATTTTTAAAATTATGCAAGTTTTCTTTTGGCATGGAAGAAGTATAGTATTTGGGACACATTTTTTTTCATGAAGGAGTGAGGATTAACAAACCAACCATTAACCATTAAACTACATAACTCGTGATCACCAAATCCCTTAGCTCTTTACCCTTAATCCCTTAAACCCTAACACCTAATTGTGGAAATTCTACTACAATGTATTGGTTTATTTCCTCCTAATTGATTTAAATTATACAAGTTATTTTCAGAAATTAGATTCAGAAAATACAGAATAAACACAACTATAGCCTACACATGCAGATCATTTACTGAATAATTCGCTTATGCAACAAAGTGACAGATGGATTTTTGGACATAATTTTTTTGATCTATTTTTAAATGAACTTCATATAGTATACCTATATAATAACACTCAGCATATCCATGCTCCTTATATACATAGAGGCACTGTGTTGGTTATAAATAGTAGACTATTTGAAAATAAATTAAATATGATACCTTTTGTTATGTTCTAATTTAGAACAAAATGGGTCTCACTCAGAGAAGAACATACAATTATACACTACTAACAAATATAGAGATCAAAATAATTTTGTAATTATTTCAATGTTTTATATGTACTTTACATATAATGTTTTATTATTATTTATAATATTTCTTTTAAAGAGAAAAGGAAACCATATTTCTATTCATTAAATACAATATATTTTGTATATACATGTTAGATGTGTGTTTTTCCTGATTATGTCTAGATTCATGTGACGTACATAGTTAAAATTATATGCTAAACATTTTGAAAAAAACAGTAATAGCTGGAAGTAAAAAATAAAACAAAAATATAACACAATTGGGAAGATCAATAGTTATAGGAATCATTTGAATTCCAACATGTTTTACTAACTTTTTATAAAAATGCCATGATAACCATGAGATTTTATTTATTTTTAGCTTGTTTAATAACATAACATACTATATAGTCAAATAAACCAATAATCCACACACATATATGTATATAGTCCTGAGCATAACAGTTGATTCCAATCTACATTTGTACTTATAAAACTGGATTTTATATCTATATTGTACAGTATCAATTTTATCCCTGCTACAAAAGTTTATTTATGTCGAAATAAGAATTCATGTCCATGTCGCATTTATAACATAGGGGTATTGATCGTGATTTTCGTATTGTATTGGGTTAAGGGTCATCAAACTTAGGGTATAATATAGCAATGCAATTCCATCCTCTTCAAGAGTTATCGATAGTATGTGACATATCTCGGTCACTTGGACTACCAGGTGGATTCTTATTCACCGTTGGATGTCAAAAAGTTGATCTCATGCTTCTGATTTCTTCAATAGTGGTTAGGGTAATGAACCCTAACGGAATTCCCACCACAGTTCACCATTTTCACTCTTCGTCATTGTCGATTATATAGTCCTGAGCATAACAATTGATGCCAATCTACATTTGAAATTATATAACTAGATTTTATATCTATATTGTACAGTATCAATTTTATCCCTTCTATAAGAGTTTATTTATGTCGAAATACGAATTTATGTGCACATCGCATTTATAACATAGGGGTATGGAACATGATTTTCGTATTGTATTGGGTTAAGGCTCATCACACTTAGGGTATAATATAGCAATGGAATGGCATCCTCTTCGATAGTTCTCGATAGTGTGTGATAGATCTCAGTCACTTGGACTACCAAGTGGATTCTTATTCACTGTTGGATGTCAAAAAGATGATTTGACGCTTCTGATTTCTTCGATATTGGTTAGGGTAACGAACCTTAACGAAATTCCCACCGCAATTCACCATTTTCACTCTTCATCATTGCCGATTTGTGTTGTTCCATTTCCAACCCATTCTGTAGTAGGGAATTGAACCTGACTGCTTCTTCTTTTCTTAGGTGTAGGTTTTTTCTCAATTGGGTAGGTTCAATAGAGTTGGCTCTTGCTTCACCGTTGTGGCTTGCCAATGACAGTATTTATCTTGTCTGACGGTTGCATCTACTCGCAGTTACTCCAAGCATGGATATGAGTGGTGCCATACTGAGGGTACCAAATTTGACTCACCTTTAGTGAGTGTAACGCCTGATAGTTTTATTTCTGAGTTGGTTTAGTTATTTTCCTCGTTGGAAGGTTTATGCCCATTTTTACTTCTTTGTATTACAGTTACCCTAACCTATCTAGAATAACTGGTTACAATATTGGTCACCATGTCCAGTAATGATTTTTCCATACTCCTTGTCGGTGCTTCATGATGGGTTTACTCTCGTAATATATTTATCTTAACCCCAACAAATTTTCCCATTGGAAGTACTCTATAGTTTTATAGTTTAACGTTCAATTAATAAGATATTTCAGTGGCATGTTGCATTTTTTCAGAGACCAAAGGTCCATCGAATCCTAGCACAAGTTACAGTCTCATCTCACAACTCAAACGACCACTCTCTTCAAGGTTTTGGAAATATTTTATGACAGAAATAGGAAACTAAGTGTCTTAGAACTTGTTAATTGGTTAGGTTAGTTATCTAGATGTGTGTATAGGAAAACCGCCTTCATTTTATTTTTGATAGATTTTGGTTATAGGAAAATTGATTCCTGACTTAATTTTTCAATAAAATTGTCTATATAATTTAATTACCAAGTCAATATGTTTTCCAGTGGTTTATTACGAATGGACAACTATGCTTATATTTCAATATTACAAGTTTCTAGTTCTCTATTTGAGTTTATTACTACCACAAGAATTATCCTGAATTCTACAAAGTTAAATGCAACTGAAATTGAATGAGAACTAGAGGCGTTTAAATATAATTAATAAACATACTAGTTGCAATGGAAAATTAAGTTAGTAATGTAATATTTGATAGTTTGGGTAATCTGAATCGAGGGTTCGAAGAGGTAATTACATGCAACATAATTCACAGAAAATCAAATAAAAGGTAAGGTTAGAAAAATATAAATAAAAACAAGAATCAAATCCTCTGTGTGCATCTTACAGTAAAACCCAAGTTACCTGTGTGTGGGTAAGACCATTGATAGGGAAATTTTTTTGAGAAGCTCCACCGAAAATGGATATTCCAATGTTAGAACTAAATTACCAGTCGAGTCACTCAATGGGAAGCTGGAGAGACTTTTGCCTTGACAAGAAGGAAATCCTTACGGATGCCATGGAGGATAAAGTAGGAAGAGAATAACCGTTGAAGCTACAGAGCGGAGAAGGTAGAGAAGGATATAATGTAGAGAATAAAGGATATAATATCCGCAAAGGAGCGAAGAGGTTGTTGGTGTGGCTGTGAGTAGGGGTTGTGCAAGGATTGGTACATCAGATCCTAGACGAGATGAAAACCAACCAATGACGCTGTGGAGTGGAGGAGAGAATGCATTTTCTCATAATATCATATTACCGTAACAAGGTAACATAAGAAAGATGACAACAAAACATAATACTCCATAAAATCACCAGGAACAAGCGTAGACTGATGTGACTGCTATGTTTGGTGTTTGTCAAGATAGTTGAATGAAAATCAATGGAACCATCATGAGAGCGTTGGAGAATTTGAACCATCACTAGAGCATTAGAGAATTTCAACCATCATGCATTGGAGGAAAATGTTGAGCCACTAAAAGTTTCATTTATCCTCCTAATTAATGCAATTCAGTCCAACCACGACACATTGGAAGAAAAGAAGGTTAAGGGTTAACGTTTTAGTTTCATTTTTCCTCTGAATTATCCTCCCACAAACAATATTGTTTGAACCCATATCATTCCACTTGTTAATCTTGATAGGAGGCAATTAATAAATGGTATAGTAAATTTTTAATCAAGATTTGTAAATTTTTAATTTAGGTATGGTTTAATCGTATGATTTAGATATGCAATTAAGTTAGTGGTGTAGATTTGATCCATTTATTTATTGGCAATGACGAGAATATACTGGCATATCTAAATTCACACCATTCAATCAAAATGATTAATTAAAAAATGATTAAAGCAGCCAATTCCAATAGGGGGTTACCCCTATCAGCGTAATAAATAAGATCGGGCTATTCGTAATATTATGTAAAAATTTGTGTATTTTTTGCACTAGTAGATTTAATTTTGTTTGTAGGTTCATTATAATTCTTAGTTTGGTAGCGTCAGTGATCTATGATTCTATCTTAGACACAAATATTGTGGAAAAACAACAGTTTAACCAACACAAATTATAATAATTTTTTTTTGAGAAACTCCAAAAAGTGGCACTTAAAGACAAACCCTTAGAATAATAAAAATAAAAAATTCTAGTATATGTTAAAATAAAAATAAATTCAAATTAAATTAATAAAAATAAAAAATTGTTGTTTTTGTTGGTTTTCCTGTTAATGTAAACTTGATTTGGTCAAGCTATTGGTGGTATTTGAGATGGAGTTTTATGAGATCCCATGGTATTCATGTGGAATATAGTCTATTTAAAGAAAAAAATTAAACCAGCATAGATCCATCTTAAGTCTGGATATACCAAAGTCTAAGAGGGATCAAATCTCTTTTCAATCTAAAAGCAGTGTGCATCTCAAGAGATTCAAGATCCCTTTAAGATACACAATTTTTTTATTTTGTGCCCTTTGTGGTTTACTAAATTTATAATTTCCTTTAAACAATAATTTCTAAATAATATAAATAATTCTTAAATTATTTTTGTAATTGCATTATGTTAAAAATGTTTAATATAGAATGGTTATTCCAATTATTATGTTATTATTTGTTTATTAATTTTTTTTAACTTGTTGAGCCTAGAGGCTCAATCTATAGCACAATATGAGATAGATGTGTAAATATGTCTAATAAAATAAGGTGGGGAAGATAAAATTAAAACCAAATAGTGTGGAGAAGAAAACAATAACCCTACCCAACAATCATCAAGAAGAAAACTGTCTCCTTGCTTGGTAGCTCTGAATTCAAGATGGAACTAGTTTTGCTTAAATTTTCTGAGTTATATTCCACATGAATATCATGAGTTCTCAATACCATGGTTCATTTTTTTTATAAGTTTAGCTTTATTTTGTTATTTTTACTTTTATTTTATTATGACCAAGTTAACATGTTTACATTACATTAGTCTTTTTATTTAATTTCAATTCAATTTTATTTTTATTTACAACTAGATCCATCTACCAAGCACTTAGAATATTCAACCAACTAGGCTTCTAGAAGTTACATTTTCGTGTTCAATTTCTTTTTATGGGGGTGTGTAGAACAGAGCGGTGATAGGAGCATCTAATAGAAGAAGTATCAATGCATGCACAAACAATGGCCACAAAAAGCTCAAAGGGTAATCTTTTAAAGGTTTTAAAGAGATTTTCTCTAGTTTCCAAGACTTGGTTCATGAACATTAATATTTTTTACCTCTAACGGAGCATGATATGGATGGTGATAGACCCATAATAACATTAAAATTTCATGGTGACAAAATGACGTGTGACATGTTGGGATTTGAGAGAATGTACTGGCTCTAATACCAATTTTTGGAAATACTGAGAAGGAGGGTGAATTAGTATTTCTTTACAATCATTATATTTACTAGATATATCATCTATATTTATAACACTAAATTAACAATAAGAATAAATAATTTTATTAATCTTAATAAATCAAGTATAATATATGTGTAGGGCTATAACCCTAGATGAAGACACCAATATTCAATCTCCCAGGCTCCTACCAGTATTTTTCCAAGCACAGACTTGGACTTTCCAAGGCTCCAACCTTGTCACTTTGAGGCAAAAACCTCTAGGGCTCCAACCCTATCTCTCATACATGATCCAACCTAGTTTCTTCATGACTCCTATCCTCTAGGGCTCCAACCATATCCTTAAAGGCACCAACCTTATCTATATGAGGCTCCAACCAATAGGGCTCCAACCTTCAGCTCTAATTCGTCAAGAAAATTTTATGTTCCTAAAGGCTCCCAATATATTCTATAACCCACCTTGTCAAATTCATCACGTTTTTCTTCAACAATGACTTCACTTAGTCTCCAAGTAACTTAATTAATGAAAAACTTTTCTTCTCATGAAGGTGTGTCCACAACTCTTCATTTTCCCCAAGAAAGATCCTTCAAGGTCACATCATGTGGGCCTTTAACCGTGCATCACAAAGTAAATAATTAACTCCAATATCTACTGCTATAAGGTATCTTCAATCTGTTCAAAATAATTTTACACAAGTCCCACGAGAGTACTTTTCAATTTTATTTATAATTTTTCCCCAAATGATGCTTCAACAAGGGTTTCTGTGTTATCTTCAAATGTGCTCCAAACCCTTATAAAATAACTTCCAGGTTTCCTTCAAATATTCTTCAAGTTTTGCAATAGATATTCAATGAATTCTTCCAATCATTTCTCCCAACAATCGCAACAAATCCAAGCTCAATCAATTCCAGAGTCCTAAGACTATTTCTTCAATTTTTTGCTCTCTCAAGATATCATGAATTCTACCAAAAATATAAGTTCAAGACTAATTCAAGGTTATTTTAAATAATGTTTTCATAGGGCTTATCCAAGCTTCAATAATTCTTCACTATATCAATTTCAACAGATGTTTATTATGGTGCTTGCACAACTCTCAATGTCATAAATTCTTGTTAAAGGTTTTGCCACAAGCTTGTGCTTTAATTTTTTAGTCACGGTCCAAGCTAGAGTTTTAATATCCACCATTACAATATATTTATTTAGACATCAATAGGTGCCACAATTGATTAATAGATCAAACCTCCACAATACTGTAACAAGGCCTCACAAACGTCAATTCTTCGAGGTGATATTTTCTCAAGAGGTTTGGAGATTTCTTGCTAATTCCAAGCCTTAATAAGCCTCGAACAGGTGATTTATTAAATTCCCAAGAATTGTTTAGTAGTTCCAAGGTCTTGTAGCCTAGAATAGATCTTATCTCAAAAATGAGCTTCTACAAGTGTCTCCAAAGATCCAAAGTGTATGTTCCTTGAAGATCGAAACCTTTGAATGTTTGTAATAAGAATTTACTGTTAAAGGAAGTATGAAAATATTAAGCTTCAAATGGGGGCTATCACCTCAAAACCCAGATGATTTTCATTTAAATGGGAGATTGTGATATTTTCCTTAGCACTAAATGGCTTCTCACAGTGGGCCCTATAAAAATGTACTTCTAGGAGCTGTATATGAGTTTTAAGCAAAAAAAACACACTCATACAATACATGAACTCCATGAAGCTACTCCTACTATCATCATCTCACATCGAATGAAGAATCTTTTAAAAATGGGCCTTCAGGGTATAGTAGTAAAATTAAATTCCATCCATGCAATTAAATCCACTCCTTCTCACATTCATCTCGATCTGTAACATGTATTAGATCATCACCAGTGGGTATTTTAAAAATATAAGGATCTCCCACGCTCTATGTGGGGACACACTAGTACATTTGGGGGAAATTCCGACACTTGGTTCTGACGCTTTTGACCAAATGTCAGAAATTTCCGCAAATTTTTTCAATCTTGCCTGAAACCGTCGCTATACCGACGTTTAGAGAAAAGTGTCACAATACCGACACTTAGAAAAAGTGTTGCAATTGCGACATTTGGAGGAATATGTTGCAATTGTGACACTATGCCCCAAAGTGTCGCTATTGCGACGACTACCTCCAAACGTCGCAAGTGCAACACAATGTCTAAGTGTCGCAATTGCGACGTTTGGAGGCATCTGTCACAATAGCGACGCTTTGTCCGCTATTTTTATAATGACACTTATATGTGCGCTACATAAAAATACGAAACTTATATGCGCGCTACATAAAAATGATTTTATTAAAAACTACATTAACGTCTGATATCATGCGTGCATTCACCCTCCGCTCTTGCAGAACATCATTTTCCCTAATCATTCACCCTCAGCTCTTGTAGAACAACATTTTCCCTCAGCATTCACCCTCAGCTCTTGCAGAACAGCATTCACCCTCAGCATTCACCCTCAACTCTTGCAGAACAGCATTCGCCCTTAGCTCTTGCAGAACAGCATTCGCCCTGAGCTCTTGAAGAACATCATTCGCCCTGCATTCACCCTCAACGTTCGCCCTCAACTCTTGCAGAACATCATTTGCCCTCAGCTCTTGCAAAATGGTAAGTTCTTACTGCGGGCCCTTCCTCCTATAGTAGGGTTGACTCGATTTGGGGTTTTTTGGTCAATTCCATTGGATTGTGTTAGGTTGTAGGGTTATCTCTAGATGTCTTCCAATGTTCTTTAAGATGAGTTTCAAAGAGGATGTGTAATATGTGTTTGTGCTTGCATGAATTTGACTCCACCAGTTTCATGAGGTTTAAGCTATGGATTTTAGTTTGACAAACTCATCCATCTCAAGACCCAGTAACGAATTTCCCTTGGTCTGATCTATATTGAAGGTGAAGTGCAAAGTGGTGTAGAGTGGGAGATCGAAAGTCATCAACTTTATCATAAGGGTAGTACTCCAGATTGAAAATTATGAGCTTTATTTCTCCATATTTGGGGATTTTCTGATATTTGGGGATTTTCTGATGACATAACAAAGGTCACATCCATACAACCATATCAAGGTCAATGTTGAGATCATTCTCATATAGATATAGGTCACTGATATATAGGGTTAATATCATCATCGCTATCCATGGAAACTGAATGGTTACAAAATTTGTGATTGTGGTTGGCTCATTTATAATTATTACCCATTTACATTAGAGCACAAAAACACTAAATATGGCCCGAGCAGAGCCTTTACAACAGGAAATGTAATTGCAACTGCTTCATCACTAACCAATAGCTCCACTTGAGAAAAATTTTCATAATCTTGGGGTTGGATATACTGCAGAGCAAAAAATTGTAGTTATCATTCGTGCTCCAATATATTAATATACTCTTTACATTGAACTGAAGAAAGGGAAACAAGAAAATGCTAGCCATCATACAATGCTTTGACATAAGAGTTTTGAGTGACATACTTGAAAAAAAGAACTCATCCACTGATATTTATAATCATTTGAGTTATTCAAGTTAAACACAATGTCAAGAATCAAGATTCAATACCCTCTATTACCTTCATCACCCAGTACAAGATTTAAATTTTTCCCAAAGAAACACTTATTAATTTGGCAGCCATTATTTCTCCCTGCTTTAAAAACCCTACATTTAAATGAAAACAAGCATTGCATTTCAACTACAAAAATCTATTAGTGTTCAAATGTACATGTGTGCATCACTTTTGTAGGGTATTCCTTTTCCACTTTCACATTATCCAAGAATGTGTGCAATATAGTTCATATTTTTTGTGATTTAGATTATCTTGAAAAAGGAAAGGTAAATTATTTCCCATGGAAAAAGAAGGTTTTCCCTTTTTACTATTGGAAACGGTACAACAAATTTCCATTTCTACCCGAAACTCCTATGCAACAGGAACCAAATAAAGGCCATGTCCTCAATGGACATCATTTGGATTTGAAAATGGCCATTGCACCATGTTGTTTCTTATATTACATCATGATAGCTTCTTAGGCCATTTCTTGTTTCTTGAGATGAAAAACAACCAAAGAAATTGTGAAGATCCTTTCAAGAAATAAATGACCATTTCTCAATCATATCTCCACTATTTTTTATTTCATTCATTGGTTGCTTACTTTCAGAGAAATTTGACACTTTTATAAGGAATATAACATAAAAAAAAAAATGGGAAGGAATTGATGAGGTAGATGACCTTTAGTTGTTGTCAATTAAGAATTGATAATACACGATGCATTTTCTGTACTACAAACTAGATTCCTTCCTGGAGTTAGGACACATAGTATTGAATAAAAGTTGTAGTTTCTAACTTCTTGTATTGGTTCATCAATCTTGAAATTCAGACATTGCATGTCTTCATTGCTTCATGTTTGAATAATTTGCATCATATCGTACAATAGGAAATTAGGAATTATGATTATTATTACTTTATGGATCTGCTAAGTTACTTTTAAGTTTGGATGGTTTAGTGTGAAATTATTCTAGTGTGCCCCTAGGCCCAGGTGAAGGAATGCCAAGGACTGAGAACCCTAGTTTTTAAATGGTATTGTTTCTTATACCCAAAAACCCCTCAACATCACTTCTTATTAGTTCTTAACAATAGTTTTGTAAACAATTTGAGAATTGATATAGAAAAATCTCGCACTTCTCAAGATAAATTCCTAAAGCTAAAGTGTGATACCATGTCTAATTCAATAGCCCCATTGTCACCTCACCAACCTATTTTCACTTCGGGCTAGCTCTCCTCCAACTCAAGGGGGGTTCTCCCTAGTAAATGTTAGGGATCTAATGGCCCAACCAAACCAAGTCAAGAGCCCCTTAACTCTCTATCTTTACTACTATCAATCAAAATATTGAACAATAGGGTCAGACATGCATCTTGAAGATAAAATTGCCAGGGTATTTTTGGGTAATTTCAAAGGGAAAGTCCCCAAACACATATAATCAAGGAATTATAACATGATTTAAAACATTAAATGTCAACAAAATCGTTTAAAGGATATTGAAAGGAAAAACGTGATGGAAGATAGAAAGTGCCTTAATTAAATGCTCTAAGGATTTTTCAATAGTTGCTCCAAAAGCTTCACTTCAAGGCCCTTCAAGATCGTCTCCAACAATGCTATACCATCAGCTTCAACAATGTTGCTCCAAAAATGTCCTCAAGGTCTTCACAAAAAGTTTACTAGAAGTTTCTCCAACAATATATTCAATAAGGTCTTCATTGTCAACTCGTCTCTTGTTTGGGTGCCTTAATGTGCAATGACATGTTTCCAGGACTGAATTCAATGCAAGGCATATTTGAAACTCTAACTCTGTCTTCCGGTGTCTTATTAGAAATTATTTCAGTTTTCATTTTGTGTGTTCAAGTTAGATATTGTTTTCAAGTTTTTACATTTATAATTTTATTGCAATGTGGCAGACTGATCAGAGCAGTGCAGGAACAACCCCGAGACGGGATGATCGCGGAAAGAGGCCAGCGGAAGAACATGTAAAGTGCCAGCATTGCTCTATCTTCAGGTATTTTAGTTATTTACATAATTGAAATAATATTAATTTTTTTCAAATATGCAGAGACCTAGCCATGGTATGCCTGATGATTCCCTCTTTGAGGAAGAGCTTTCTTCATCCCTATCTCTGGTGCTCTTGTTGCGAAAAAAGGCACGAGATGCAAGGTAGGAATTTAATACTTTGATAGACGCGCCTCAAACGCCTGAAATAGAAGAGAGGATAAAACAACTTATGAGCCAGCTAGAAAATTATCAGGTAATAATAAAAAGTCAAAAGGATATTTTTTTTGTTCTACATGAGATGAATTGTGATAGTTTGATTTTTAATTTTTACATTGACTAGACTAACAAAAAGTTCTTTTGTATGTAGCATTTTCTGGCACTTGCTAAACCTGGTGTTGGTGGTAGTGGGACACAAGGGCAAGAGATTGCCCAACAACCCTCTCGTACACCTTCTACTCCTTTAGGTGCCAGCCAAGAAACACACCCTGCCCATGTAGACACCCAGCCAACCGCTGAACGTGTTGGAAATGATGTGGCTGATATGGCCAACTACATTATTGTGTTTCCTGTAGCTACACATGTCAGCTCCACAGGGACCATTAATGACACGTTTTTGGTGAACGATGAAGGTGTTCCTATAAAGCACGTACAACTCCCAGGTAAATTTTAATATTTTAAATATTTCATGTACTCTATATAAAACATATTTATCATGATTTTTATTTTTAAATTAATGATAATATATTTTTTTTCTGTGTAGGAAACAATGAGTTCTACATGTTTTTGGAGAGCCATGCATTGGTAATTTTTTTCCCAACCATATGCACATGGTGGAAATTCCCAGAATTCCAACCTAAAAAAAGAACTTCTAGATTATCTAGAAGCCCTTTTTGGGGTCGGCACATTTGACAGAACAACGGTGGCTCGGGTAGCCGACAAATATTCGAAATATACCAGGGACACCTATAGGACGCAATTTCAATTTAACCATAGATACGAGCATCCTCTTACAGTTCTAGAGAGTGAGTGGAGAGCACTCATCCATGAAGGAAAAGAGAAAAGGGAAAAGAAAGAAGGAAAAATGCCAACTAGACCCGCAAGGTAAATTACAACTTTAATTCAATAGCTTTAATTTTCTCTATGTCTAAAATGAAAGTGTGATATGTCATATCTGACTTCAATATTTTTATGCTAGGTTTCCTGACACCTCAAAGGAAACAAAAGCTAGGATTAAAAAAAATGGCCATCATAAGCTAGACCAGGGCGGCTACTTGAAATTAGCTGCAAGAATTGTAATTAAGTAGCTAAAAATCTTATAATTAATTGTATCGCCTTCCAATATTTTTGTAATCCTATCAAATATGATTAAAAATACACAATCATATGTAATGTAGGGTGATGAATTCGGAACAGAAACTACAGAGGAAGATAAAAATATCACTTTCCATTTCAGCTATCAAGCCGTAGTTGAACGTCGCAGAAGCTTGGGGCATGTCCCAAGATCTAGAATGCCTGATAAGGTAAAACATTAACCTTTCCATATGTTTGTTTTCGACCATAAATTTAATGTATAAAAAATTTGTTTAAATCAGGGGAGCAGCACTACCGACGAAGCAAATAACCCAGTTTTAGATCCAGATGTAGATGATCCTCATGTGCAACCTGATCATTGTAGTGGGGACCAGGCCGACAATGCTACTATCAGTGAGGGCCATGACGATAATTAATTTCCACTTATATTTTTTTCTAATTATACCTTGATGGTTGTCCTTATAACGTTTTTTGTTTAAATGACGGAGAATTTTTCCCTTAAGGATCTTACCACCAAAGAGGAAGACAGGGCAACAATCCCAACGACGACAATTGGTGCACCAGGTAAATAATCTCATTGCAAATTTTTTTATTAATATTACCGAACTAGTTCAATGATATTTAAAAACTGACAATTAAAATTTAATGATATCTATTTTTGTAGGCGATGCCCCGTCACTGGATGAGACCAGACATCGTGACTACGCAACTAGGTCAGCGGAGACAACTGGTTCACCAGGTAAATAATCTCATTGCAATTTTTTTTACTAATATTACCAAACTAGTTCAATGATATTTAAAAACTGACAATTAAAATTTAGTATTATCTGTTTTTGTAGGCGATGCCCTGTCACTGGATGAGACCAGACATCATGACTATGCAACTAGGTCAGCAGTGCGGGTCAAAAGGCATGAAACAGGAGCAGAGCATGATGATATTGATGATGTAATTAGGAAATTTAGAAATAGGAAGAAGAAAAAGAAAATTTGATAATGTAAAACATTGTATTATTATAAGACAAACATTACCATACTTGGAACATTTTTGTGTTATATAAAAAACTCATTTATCAAACTATTTTTATGTCAAGCATTAATTGCAATGTTTCCTTGCGTACTTTTTGTTGAATTTTTTTTATTATTAGTTATTGAATATTTTTTTTTATGCTCATGAAAGTAAAAAATGAAATACAGATTGGGTATTGGGGAATTGAGAGTGATGTGAGGGGGGGAGGGGCCATAAGAGCTTCCACCTTCACATGGTTAGACCTGTTTAGTCGAGAATAATTTATTGGAGTGATTTAATCTTGGAGAAAACCTCCCTCGATCCAACGTAGCAACAAAAATGTCACTGTTGACTTAGTTGCTACTCTTTGAGATCATGGGAGGCTTGTTCCAAGTTCATGCGACTCCAATAAATTGTTCTTGAAATGAAGAGGAGCTTATTCAGGTATGTTTTGACATTTTCAACATATGTTCTAACATTATCATAAGAATGCACCTTAGAGTAAAAAATACTACATCAATTACTTGTATTTATTGTATAGATAATGATGGATTTTGATTGACTTAGCAGTGCAGGTACAAATCCTCTTGCATCATGAGCAATACAACTTGTCAACCAGGGTCATGTCCAAGATATTTTTGCTTGTGCGCTTGACCAGGTTCGTAATGTCACATTTTGTAAGTTCCTTTACAGTTCATAATTCAATATTAAGCTTGTTCATGATTATTATCTAGGTTTTTTGTATGTGTTTTTCAATCTATTTTATTGTAAGCAACTCTGCATGTTTCCTATTGTTGACTATGATTTCTCCCATTACCACTCCCAAGATGAATTTGAATTTATTGTTATAGAGGTTACTTTATTGTTACTATGATTTCTCCATTTACGATTTCATAGGTTACATCATGTAAAGTTGTCAATCTCAGGCTGGTGATGATCTTTAGTTCTCCAGATTAGGGGCTTTTCTGATATTTTCTCCCTCATGTCATTCTTGCATCACCTCGTTGTTTGAGAATGCCAATTATATACCACTTTTACCAATTGGCACATGTCAATATCTGAGTGGTGCCACATTTCACCTATTTTCAGTGAGAGTTTAGGGTTTCTCTAACATAGCTTCAGAAATCCAATTCAGTGCCTGCTTAAATATCGTAACATAATACTCACGGTTTGGATTGATGAACATGTTCTAAATGGTTGGTTGATTCTTAAGAACCACCCATATAGTCATCTTGAGATATTTCAGAAGTTTTATCGAGTTTCCTTTTTCACCATTTCTAGTGGGTGGGATGGTGTGGGGTGATCCATCAATACTGGTGCTCTTGTAGTAGGGAATTTGTTTTTGGGGATATAAAGGAGAATTTGATTTAGATATCCCATTGGATGCATTCATAGATGGGCACGAGAGGTCGAGAATTTAAATTAAAAATATGCAACCTCTACCATGGCAACCTAAAGGCCGCGAGAGACACTGGTTAAAGATTGTTTTGTGCTGGCCTTAATATAGTCGTGATTTATTTCTATTATCTTAATGAAAATATATAGTCTGGTCTCACTAAAATGAGGATTTTGGTTGTATTTCTCTTTGGTTGTTTCTCTCTTAATGCTCCATAAGTTGCCAAAAGTAGCGATAGTTGTTTAGTTTGCCTGTTACAACTTAAAAGTGGTTTTTAGCAATGGGAGTCATGTTTTTTAAGGTTCATACTAATATGAATATCTTGTAATTCTATATTTAGGATAATAGAAGATGGCCTCTGCTTTGGGTAGTATGACAACAATTGCCACATCTACCTCATTGGGTAACAATGGAAAGGGGAAGAAGTTGGGTGCAATGTTTGATAATTATGGCAGACAATTGTCTTCTCTTTTAGTTTTTTCACCCATTTCCTTTAATCGCTCAAGCAGAAGAGGGACTCTGAGATTACACGATAGAAGGAAGGTATTTAATACAACAGCTATGGAAAAGGAGGTGTACTTCAATGAGGATGGCTCAGTGACAAAAAAATTGCAGGTCAGAGAAAAAATTATGTTTAAAGGAAGGTCACCTGCACGTGAAACTTCACTGTGGTGGATCTTTCCTTGTCCACTTATATTCAATTTTAATGTGTTATTTTAATTTTTCATGGAGGGTTGTTTTGGCATATGGTCTGGCATTCAATTGCACACTTACTGAAAGCATTGTAAATTTGTCTTGTAGGTGGTGTGAACAAACTTGCTAATCTTGTTGGAGTCACCCTTGGGGCAAAGGGAAAAATTTTGTCTTGGAGAGAAAGCATGGTTCTCCGAAAATAGTTAATGATGGTGTGACAGTAGCTAAGGAGGTAATTTGTAGATGTGTTCTTTGGTTTTCTTTTTAATGTTGTATTCGTTCCCCCTCTTAAATGTCTTAGATTTGGTAGGCATAATTTGAAAACTCAAAGGTGAAAGGAAACATATTTGTTACCCAGTGGTCTACTTGGCCTATGGACTAGCCACATTAGAGTAATGCATAAAGCTTTGCACAACAATAAAAGGAAAGGGTTATGGCTGAGTCAAATTTTATTGTTATTAACAGTGTAATGAAATGTATCTCAATGCTATGGATTTGGCCTTTTTATTGGTTGAATTAGAGGACCCAGTTGAAAATATTGGGGCCAAGGTGGTAAGGCAAGCTGCGGAAAAGAAAAATTATTTAGCTGGGGATCGAACCACAACATCTATTGTTCTTGCACATGTTGGAATATTGAAAAATTCTAGAACAATGAATGGAGAATAAATCTCCCTTCCTCTAACACACATAAAATAAAAATTTATTTTACTGTTAGAAAATTAAATATTACAGAGCAATGCAACACATAAAATATGCGGAAAATACAAGCACACAAAACACATAAAACTGGAGAGACACAGATATATGTGGTTCATCCAGTTTGGGCTACGTCCACCACGAACAACTAGTCCTTCCTTTCTATTATCCAGCAAAATGAAGAGACAAAACCTACAGCAGAACTACTGTAATATCCTCTATTCTCTCTCACAGTCTCCCTATCTGTTTCCTGCTCAGAGAATACACATACCATACATAGCCGCAATACAATACCCTCATAAAAACGAGGGGTTGCCTTCTAGGGAAAAAACCCATAAACTAAACATAACTTCTACCGTCAGATCATCTGCCTAATGAATGGCCCAGATTGACTAGAAATTACGATACTTTTACAAGGCAATTTTACATCTATTTTTGGCTTCGGGGGCGCTGCCCCCGAAACCCCTGTAGGGGGACCGCTGGCCCCCAGACCCCCCAACTAGGGGGGAGACCCCCCCAGACCCCTTGGGGGGGACAATTCCCCCCTGCACCCACCCCCCCCCGCGTGAAAAGGGTGTACAATTTTCCTGGGGTATACATCCAGCTAAAACAAGGATCTCTGAATCAGGAAGAAAATCAGGCTCCACTCCCAACAATCTCCCACCTGTTGACTGATTGTAGCAACTCCACTGCTATTTCATTTGCTAGACAATGACTCCTCTTTGCACCTGGCTATTCCTCATCTTCATCATCATCCTTGAAGACCAATTGGAACTGAGCACATTTTTAGTTTCTCCCTGGTTACAACTTTTGTTAGCATATATGCAGGATTCTGGCTAGTGTGTATCTTTTCTAGCTTCAACTCTCCATTTTCCAATACTGACCGTATGAAATGGTACTTGAGATTTATGTGTTTAGTCTTGGAATGAAATGTTGAGTTCTTTGCAAGATGAATGGCACTTTGGCTATGACTGTATAACGTGCTCATATCATGCTTCTTACCCAATTCATCCATAAACCTTTGTAACCAAATTATTTCTTTACTGGCCTCTGTAGCAGAAACATACTAGGCTTCTGTTGTTGAAAGTGCAACAACACTTTGGATTTTTGAAACCCAAATAACAGTTGTTCCACCTACAGTAAATACATATCCTGTAGTTCTCCTCCTGTTATCTCTGTCACCTACCATATCTGAATCAACATATCCCTGTAGAGCAATGTTTGAACCACCAAATCATAACGCTTGATCTGTGGTACCTCTCAAATATCTGAGAATCCATTTTACTACCATCCAATGTTATTTTCCTGGATTATTCATGTACCTTCTTACAACTCCCATTGCATGTGCAATATAAGGCCTTGTGCAAACCATTGCATACATTAAGCTTCCAACTGCTGACACATATTGAACTTTAGACATATAGTCCATTTCTTCATGGGTCTTGGGGCACATCTCCTTACTAAGTTTGAAATGGCTAGAAAAAGGTGTACTAACTGGTTTTGCATTTTGCATATTAAATATTTTCAACACCTTTTCTATGTACTCATTCTGAGACAGTTTTAATTTGCGATTTTTCCTGTCTCTAGTTATCCTCATGCCAAGGATTTGTTTTGCAGCTCCAAAATCCTTCATTGCAAATGAATTTGCCAATTTTCTTTTGAGCACATTTATTTCCTGCATGTCAGATCCTACAACAAGCATGTCATCTACATACAATAACAATATTATATAGCTGCCATCATTTTTCTTTTTTAGATAAACACAGTGATCAGAGTGACATCTAGTATAACCTTGTTCAGACATAAACTTGTCAAATTTTAGATATCACTACCTTGGAGCCTGTTTTAAGCCATACAAGCTCTTCTTTAACCTGCACACCAATTTCTCTTTCCCTTTTACCTCATATCCCTCTGGTTGCTGGATGTATATCTCTTCCTCTAAATATCCATGGAGAAATGTTGTCTTTACATCTAATTGTTCAAGATGTAAATCTTCCACTGCTACAAGACTTAAAATAGTTCTGATTGAAGTCATTTTAACAACAAGAGAAAATATTTCATCAAAATCAATACCTTTCTTCTGTGCAAACCCCTTCACCACAAGTCTAGATTTGTACCTCTGTTTTCCTCCATCTTCTTCCTTCAACCTGTAAACCCACTTATTCTGCAATGTAGTTTTACCTGCAGGCAACCTGACTAAGTCCCAAGTTTGGTTATGCATTAAGGAGTCCATCTCTTCATCCATGGCTAGATCCCATTTCTTCCTACTTTCAACCTGCATTTCTTCTTCATAACATTCGAGTTCACCACAATTAGTCAACAATAAATAATATAATGAAGGAGAGTATCATTGAGGGGGTTTACTTATCCTGGTAGATATTCTAACACCACTTTCAGGTGTTTGAGGTGCCTGTTGCTGTTGTGGTGGTTGCTGCTGCTATGGTTGTTGATTATTATCATTTTCAGACACCTTTACTTTTTTCAATTATCTCATCAAGAACCGCGTATTCCTTGCTTTCTTTTTCCTCTTTCTTTTCCTACAATTGATTCCTATACAAGACCTTTTCATTGAATATTACATCTCTTCTCCTAATGATTTTGTGATTTTCATAATCATATAAGTGATAACCAAAATCATTAGCACCATATCCAATAAAGGTACATTTCTTTGATTTTTCCTCAATTTTTTTCTATTTTATTTATTAATATGGACAAAGGCCTTACAACCAAATGGATTTAAAAAAGAGTAGTTTACCTTTCTACCTTTCAATTCTTCCTCTGGAATACCACCATCCAGGGAACTTGAAGGCCCTCTGTTTATTAGATAAACAACAATATCTACAGTATCTTCCCAAAATTGTAAAGGCAATCCTGCATGCAATCTCATGCACCTTGCACGCTCCATGATTGTTCTGTTCATCCTTTCTGACACACCATTTTCTTGTGGTGTTCTTGGAACTGTCTTCTCTCTATGAATTCCATGCTCTGAATAGTACCTATCAAAATCTTTGCTGCAATATTCACCTCCATTGTCTGATCTGAGACACTTCAAATTATTTCATGTTTCAATCTCAACCAAAGCTTTCCATTTCTTGAAAGTATCAAATACATCAGATTTATTTTGAATACAATAAATCCAAGTTTTTCTAGTTGCATCATCAATAAATGTAACATAATAGCGAGAGCCACCGAGAGATGATACATGAGCAGGTCTCGATACATATGTATGCACAAGCTCCAATTTTTCGCTCTTCTTTTCTTTCCCAACTCTGAGAAATCTTACTCTCTTTTTTTTTCAATAAATGCAATTTTCACAGAAATCCAAATCAACATTCTTCAAACCTGCCAATAAATTTCTTGATTGAAGAATCTTCATCCCCTTCTCACTCATATGTCCGAGCCTATGATGCCATAGTGTTGCATCTGCTCCTTTGGAAGTTAAAGCATTAACAAAGTTAGAAATACCATTGCATAAATACAATGTACCAACCTTTTCTCCTTTTTCTATTACCAGGGCTCCTTTGGTGACCTTCCAAGCTTTATCTGTGAAAGTTGTCACACAAAATTCACTGCCTAACTGCCCTGTTGAAATCAGATTTTTCTTTAGATCTGGAACATTCCTTACCTCCTTTAGTAGCCATTGGTTTCCATTTTGTTGTTTTACAATAACCTTACCCATTCCAACAATTTTATAGGGTTTATCATCACCCAAACGAACTTGTCCAAAATCTCCTTGAACATAGTCATGAAAATATTTCTTATCAAGTGTGGCATGGAATGAAGCCCCTAAATCTACAACCCAAGAATCAGTAACATTTTCGAAAGAAAGAATCAAAGCATCTTGTAACACATCACCTGTCACATTTTCTTCATGATTATTTTCTTGTTGTGCATCTCCTTATTTTCCTTTCCGAGATCTACAGTCTTTTTTTAGGTGTCCTTTATTTCGCATTTCCAGCACACTATCCCTGATCTGGACTTGGATCTGCCTTTCCTTGATTTACTGCGATATCCTGAGCTCTTTCCTTTTTGCATTCTTCCTCCCCTAGACTCTTCACTCAAAGCATTACCCGATGTCTCACCGGAGCTTTTCCGTTGCGTTTCCTCGCTAAGGATGGCACCGAAAACATCATCAAACTTTAAAGTACTAGATCCAGAGACAGAGTTACTAATGGCCATTACTAAACCATTCCAGCTTTCTAGCAATGAGCACAGAAATAACAGAGCTCTAACTTCATCATCAAATTTTACCCCTACAGAACTTAATTGACTGGTAACTATATTAAAATCATTTAAATGGTCTGCAATAGATCCACCTTCCGACATCTTCATATTAAATATTTGTTTCATAAGAAATACCTTGTTTGAGGCCGAGGGTTTTTCATATAGTTTCGCTAACATCTGCATCAAACCCTTTGTTGTTGTTTCCTTCGAAATATTGAAGGCGATCGACGCCGCAAGGCACAACCGTACTTTTCCAAGTGACTTTCTATCGAGAATGTTCCATTATGCATCTGTCATGGCCGTCGGCTTCTTTGTTTTTCTACTCAATGGGAGGTACAGATCTTTCTGATACAGATAATATTCCATCTACATCTTCCACAGCAGGAAGTTTTGGCCATTAAATTTCTCGACCCTAAACTTAGCATCTTCCTCCATTGCTCCCAGTCGAACCAGGAACCCTTCTTTCCTGCGAGTTTATCAGCCAAATATACCTTCGGCTCTGATACCAGTTGTTAGAAAATTAAATATTACAGAGAAATGCAACACATAAAATATGTGGAAAATACAAGAAAAAAAAACACATAAAACTAGAGAGACACAGATATATGTGGTTCACCCAGTTTGGGATACGTCCACCCCGAACAACCAGTCCTTCTTTTCTATTATCCAGCAAAAGGAAGAGACAAAACCTATAGCAGATCCGCTGTAATATCCTATGTTCTCTCTCACAGTCTCCTTATCTGTTTCTCGCTCAAAGAATACACACACAATAAATAGTTGCAATACAATACCCTCATAAAAACGAGGGGTTTCCTTCTAGGGAAAAAAACCCTAAAATAAACATAAATTCTACCATCAGATCATGTGCCTAATGAACGGCCCAAATTGACTAGAAATTACTATAATTTTAGAAGGCAGTTTTACATCTATTTTTGGCTTCGGGGGCACTGCCCTCGAAACCCCCGTCGGGGGACCGTTGGCCTCTGGACCCCACAGCCGAGGGGGTAGGCCCCCCTGGACCTCGCGGGGGGGACAAGTCCCCCCCTCATCCCCCCATGTGCAAAGGGTGTACAATTTTCCTGGGGTATACATCCAGCTAAAACAAGGATCTCCGAATCAGGAAGAAAATCGGGCTCCACACCCAACATTGACATGAGACAGAGTTTCAATACTTTGAAAACAAACTTCTATTCCCTTCAATAAAGAAATAAAAAACTATTACACTTCTTCCTCACTGAGAGGGATTACAAAATTATGACTGCTACAAAATGCAGTGCATAAAACCAACTCACTATCGATTCAAAACAAACATACTTTGTCTTTAAAACACTCTGCTCTGTTTTCACTTTTGCACTGCTGTACATACACACTTAAAAATTTACACTCGGTCTTTCACTTTTTACACACTGCTATGTAATAAAAAATTTACGTACTGTCTATAAAAAAAACTACCAAGCTTTTTTGTCCTTTTTATTTTTATATGTCGTAACATATAAGACATATTATAATAAACCCTCTTTTTAAAAAAGTAAAATTAAAACTAAATTCTATGGCACACCTTTCATTTCGCATATGATATATATATATAACATATGTTTAAAACATATGTATATATTAAAGCATACATAAAATTAAACTATCAAAATATTAAAGAACCCTTTTTGTCGGGCTTCAAAAGTCTGAATAGATTAAATTTCAAACCAAATTCGCGTTCCAAAATGGGAAGCTGACGTCTGCCTAATTTGTAACGTGAATTCTCAATCCAATGTGCCTTATAAAAATTTCAGGTCAGGTTTTCAGATTCCCTTCAATTTCATGCGATCCAATATTAATGCTCCATGTGTCCTCCTTTTGAATTTACAAAACTGGGGGGTAAATTTCTGTTTGTTTAATTTCTGGTTGGTGAATTGCGTTAATGTTGGTTGTTGTGTTTAAATAAAATCCTGTACAGAAATATGGCTGTGGCTGTCTACAAAAAACACTTGTAGTTATTTTAAATGCTGAATTAAATTTCTGGATGGTGTGCAAGCAACCTCCAAAAAAAAAAAAATTCTGCTGCATATGTCCTTCTGCTGCAGCAGTTGAAATTAAAATTCAACAGCCCAGGGTTTAATAAGTGACGGTGTAAAGGTAACTTTTTGTCGATAGTAATGGATTAAGATCATCTATTAATTTTTGTAGGGTCTTATGGTGTTTGGTTTTTTAGTTTTGGGTTGGGCTTATTGAGTCTAAGATAGTTTTTGAGTGAAAAAATTGCTATCAGGTATTAAAAAATTTTGGTTCTTTTGTCAAAATTTATGAGCTTGTTAGGAAATACAAAACTGATAATGGTTGTATCTTAAATTTGTGGAAAAGAATTTGAAATGAAACCTTTTTTTTTAGGTTGTTGTAGCAGGTGCAAACCCTGTTCAAATTACTAGGGGCATTGACAATACAATAAAGGCCCTTGTTTCCGAACTCAAAATTTTGTCAAAGGAGGTAAACGCTTGCCTTTTGAGTAGGCTGGTTTTCCTTTTTGCTGATGGTTTGGTGTAACTAATTGAATTAGTTGCCTAAGGTATTTTTGGTTGCAAACTCCTTTTCATTTTTCATACAGTATTGGCCTTGTGGAATGCATTTGATTGTGTGGTCTTGTTAGATCTACAACATTTGTAGTTGTTTAGTCTTATGGCCAAGGTGCACTTTTATTATGGAAATAGTTGATGCAATATTGTCATTTAATCCTTACTACAGGGTAGCATGTTGAGAAGTTTCTTGTGAAACATTTGGTATTCAAAATGACACTTGATCCTATACAACATGATGCACTTGACTTCAAAATTCATATTCAAAGTGTGCCAGACAATTCTTGCAAAATTTCAAATATTTATGTTGTTTTAAACCATTATCTTTTTCATGTATTGGATGTTGAAAATGAGAAAAAGAATTTGGTATGAAACCAACTAGTGAATAATTTCCAACAAAACAACCACTTCCAATACATGATTTAGAAGTAGAACATATGTACTTATGAAGCATAGAATGATATCCTTGATGCACTGTCAATGTTTGGCTAGGGTTATTTTTGGAGAAAATAACTCCTTATTCCTAGAATAGTGATCTTCAATACAAGTAAATGCCAGAGAAGAGAGATCATCGTGTGACATAAACCTATTAACAAAAGTGAACAGGGAATGATTATTAATTATGGCATACTAAGTTGTCAATGATTTTGACTATTTGTCTTTAACATGTAAAAATGTTAAATTCCAAACTTACATCATCATGGTTTGGCATCATGAGCTTGACTAATTGTCCAACATGCTCATAATTTCATTGTTGTCTTCATATCTATAAACAACGTTTCAAATAATAATAAAAAAGTTCTATAAGAAAAATCCAGACCTCCATGCTGCTGCTCCTTGTGAGACAAAGTCAAAATTGCATTACAAAATCTGACACATAAGAATCTCCTATATCCCGGTGGTATGTATCCAAATTCTTATAATAGTGTCTTCAAGACTTATGTTGACATTTCCAATGAGATATTTAAGTAATGAAAGATGGAGCCTTCTTCATTGTTGTATATGTAACAGTATTTTATTAATATAAATATTGATGGTTTTGTCTTTCTGAAAATGAAATGTAAAAATAATTTATTGTGGTCAATTGAAATTTTTTTTTTAAAGCTTTTCATTATGGAAGGACGACATAGATATATGCCCTCTAATTGAAATTCAGACCTTTCCTTCAAATTTGATCACTGTGTGGGACCTTAACAAACAATAAAACTATTCTGTTGTGCGTTATATAAAACATATAACATAACCTTTGTCAAAACTTCAAACGAACCCTTTAGCCGTGGGTATTTCATCACGAATTGATCATTTTACCATGTACCTTCTTCTAGAGGAATATTCTTCCACTTGATTAGGTACTTCATAATGGTTATATTTCAAAGAGATACAAAATGTTTATCTATAACTTTTTGTGGTTCAAGAATCAACTTTCATTCTTCATCTAATTTTGGAAGTTCTATTTACATTGGCATATTTTTTCCCAAAACCTTTTTTAGGCAAGATATATGAAAAACCTTATGAATGCAAGAAGAAGGAAAATATAACTTTTATACCAGTTGTGCAATCCTATGAATAATTATTTAGGGCCATAACATTTTTGAGCTAATTCTTTATTCTTCTTTTTCTTGAATGAAGATGGCTTATAATGCTATAATCTAAAAAATACCCAATTACCCTCCTCAAATTATCTGTCACTTCAATGTTGTTCCCCTTGTTGTTTTATCATGTTTCATGTCATTTGAAGGTTTTCCATAATAATTTTCAAAGTTTCTTTAGTATTTTCCATATGTGACTATGTTTCCTATACTTTGGAATTATCTTGCAAAAAGTATGAGATACTAGGAGTTGGATATCCATAAAGGGCCTTCAATGGTGAAATTTTAGTAGATGTGTGATAGGTAGTATCATATTACCATTATTACTTGACGAACCCACTTCATCCATTAAGATTTCTTTTCTAAAGAGTAACATTGTAGATAACCTTAAAAACACTTGTTAACTATTTTTGTTTGACCATTTGATTGTGTTTGATATGTATAACTCATGGCAGCTAGTGTTTCTCCACTCATATTAAATAATTATTTCCAAAAAAATTTTGTTACTATTACTTTAGGAAAACCATGAAGACTATGAATTTCTTTCACGGAAACTTCTACCACTTGGCTTGTTGTTTATGTACTTTGAGCTCTACAAAAAAAAATCTACAAAATTTGTCTATATAAATGACCACAAAAATGTAATACTTACGTTTATAGTTCAGTAACCCTGTAATAAAGTCTATTGATATATCTTCTAGTCTTTGAATATTTATGTGGAATGGTTGAAGTAACCCTAGAGATTTTACTATCTCTCTTTTATTTATTATGCAAACCTGACCTTCTCTTACAAAATTTTGAATATCTTTCTTCATTCCTTCCAAAAATATATTTTTTGATCCTTTGAAATGTTTTAAGGAACCCTGTGTCCTACCATTAGAGAGAGATGGGACTCGCTTAATATTTTTTTATTCAAATATGCTTGTGTGCATAAAAATATTCTACATTTGCACTGAAGTATATCTCTCTTTCACTCCCAATGCTCCATAGAGTTCATCCCATCCTTTATAAATTTTAGTTTTTGTTTAGTACTATTGTCATTTTTCCATTATGGAAAGCTTCTTCTAGCCACCTAGGAGTAGAAAATGTAATTGGATATAAATTTTAGGCCTCTTCTATTTTAGAAATAGCATCATGTACTAAATTTTCCTTACCCTTTTTGCAAATTATCTCAAAATTAAAACTTTGCATTTTTTCTCCTCATTTTTGTTAATATTCTAATGAAAATCATAGCTTCAAAAAATACTTTATGCTATCATGGTATATCTTGACTTTAAATTGCCTCCCAATGATATACTCTCCCCATTTTTTTATTGCATGTAATATTGCTTCCATTTATTTTTCATACATAGATTTCACCAAATATTTTCTTTGAATTCCTTTCTTTTAAAAGCCAATGATATCCTTTATTGTGTTAATGTTATGTAAATTCCTTTTCCTAGTGCCTCATACTCTACTATGAATGTTTTACCAAAAGTAGGTGCAACCGATGTTGGTGTAGAAGGCATGGCATCCATTAAAAGAGAGAATGCCAAAGTAGCCTCATCATTCCATATAAATGATATTTTCTTCAAGAGATATGTGAGTGGACTTGAAATGCATGCATAATTCTTAACAAATTATCAATAATTTCATGTAAGTCGAAAAAAACTTCTAAGAATCTTGATTTTCTTAGGAATAGGTCATTTTGTAATAGCTTGCATCTTTTGAGGCTCCAACTTCACTCCTTCCTTTAAAACAATATGAACCAAATACTCGAATTCTTATTTCCCAAAAGCACATTTGGATATTTTTACATAAAAATGATTGTTCTCAATAATTATTTATATAGCTTTTCCACATGTTTAGTGTGGTATTCCCATGATTTATTATAAATATGTGTATTATCAAAGAAAACCAACACAAATTTTATAAGATGGGATCAAACAAAATTGTTCTTAAGTCGAGCCCGCCGGACTTCAAACGACGATAAACCATAATCCAAACCAAATTCGCGTTCCAAAATAGCCTGCTGACATCGGCCAATTTTGTGACACGAAAACCAAATGAATTCCGCCCTAATATTTTTCAGGTCCGAAGTTGGGCTGGCGTATAAAGGGAGAGCTGTGACGTGAATTTATTATCAAATTCGCCCTAATCTTTTTCAGGTCTGGATTTCCACTACGCGAGTGGCCCAAACAAAGATCCGCTCCAATCAATTTCTGCCATGTGTCCTCAATCAAAAGTTTCCCTAGTTCTCAGATGCAGGTGCATTCGATGGCGTTTAAGGCGATGGGACATGGATATGGCGATTTCATATGAATCACATTAAGTTTTAACACTATTCAATTAGCCGATATTTAAGTTCCAAGGTTTTCACATCAAATCGCATTAAGTTTTAACACTAATCAAGAACAGACCTCCACTCCTGTTAGCGATTCTGCATACTCCAATATTATCTGGCCTTCGGCTCTCATTAATGAGAGATTAATTATGGAGGGTGTTCTTTGATTGCATTGCAGTCGGGTCGATAAAATGGCATTTTGCTATGGTTTTTCAGACGAGCTGGTTGCTGGGTTACACTACCTGCTCACTGTGACGAGAAGAACAAGTGGCCAGCTAAACTACTGCTTCGACCTTGGTGCATATCTACATTTCTCTCAGTCTGGTCTGTGTCTGTCTTCCTCTGTTTCTTGGAATTCTACTTCTATGTCTCGTCTTGTGCCCACTGCTGAGACTGCACCCATGCCTCACCTGCGTCAAAGGATGCGTTGCCATAGGGGGAGCACTAGAAGTCAACCCCTGTGTGCTCCCTCCAGCACCTCAACCAAGTCGTCTTCCCGGTCCAGTGATTATCATGCAGGTCGCTATCCAGATACTAGAAGTGGGCAGGGTTGGGTTCTAGGATCTGGCCACCATATGGGCTCCCCTGCTCCTCATTTCCCCACCGCTTCACCTTCTCCCACAATTCTCACTGTGATTTTGTCCTTTAATTTCTCTCTGAACCGCCCATGAATCACAGCTTCAATTACTGTGGTTTTTTGTGAGGAGGCCCAAATGGAAGAACAATGCACCCATCCGGCGGGTCTGAGCTCAGAAAAAGCCGACCAACATTCTGGCCTTCAGGAGGGGAGCGGTGGGATGAATGTGGAGATAGCACCTGGCGATCCTGGACCTTCCAAAGGATGGTGCCGAATCGTCGAGGAACCACCGGAGGAGTAGTTTGGTTAATTTGTTATTCTTGCTTCGCGACCCACTTAAGTGGGCTGCTTTTAGATTATATTACTATGCTGGACCTCTTTAATATTTTTGAATTCTGTAAAAATTCAAGACTGGTTTCCCCATATGAGGCCAGTCTTATTTTTTGATTTTTTGATGAAAAATATTCCATGAGTCTGGGAAATGTTTTTGACTTCAGTGTAATTTTATTCCTAGTATTAATAGATTAACTTTAGTTAGAAAAAAAAAGTTTCCTTATTTCTATTTTAAACCTGTTTTTTTAAATACAAAGCCATGCTTATATGATTTTTTATAGTCAAAGCATTGTGCAATGGTTTATTATATTAATATTTCACGGTCAAATTATGTTCATAACAATTGGAAAAAAAATGTTGCTCTGTTTCTATTTTAAACTTGTTTTTTGAAATACAGAGCCATGTTTATATGGTCTACGTATTATACTCTTTCTTTGTATATCTACAGGATCCTTTTTGTTATGAACAGGGTGGATGTTGTAGCGGGCTACTAATGTAAACAAGTGAGCCTGAACCTTACATCTCGGATGCAACAGATGGTTACCAATTTTGGAATCAAGCGAGCCTGGGTTTCTGCATATGGTTTTTATTTCCAGTAAAAAGCGAGACAGAACATACAATCGACCCTGGGTTTATATATATTTTTTCTCTATCATGGATGCTTTTTGTGTGAGGCATATATCAACAGTACATGTCTCTGCACATTTCCTATATCCGCTTTATGATACTATTTTATGTGTTGGCAGGTTATCACTCTGCCTTCAAAACTAGCCATGTTGGTTTATCGATATGGTCTGATGGTATTTTTATATTTTGGACATATCACACTCCTCACATGATTAGTGTTTTTCTCTTTTCAAGGATTTTGGGTACTTTAATTTGTATTTGGAACAATGGATGTCGGTACTCTATATATTTCTTTACTATTCTACATACTGTTATTTCACTTTCTTATAGATGCCTCAGGCATATTTGGATTCTTTCTTAGATTGTCGATAATCTCCATGTGGACCATTACTGGGTTTTATATCATGTCCCTCTATGTGACATGGGGTATTTTTCTATCATTGTTTGGGGTGGGACTTTGTTTCAGGGAAAAACACCCTAGAGGTTTGTTGGGTCAAAACCTCCACAGAGCAGGGCATCCTATTCAGAAGGACTCACACAAAACCACATTTTAATAATAAAAACTAGATAAAAATGATAATAAAACTCACCCGTAGTCCTACGTTCGATGTAGATCCCGCGGGGTCCAAACCCCCAACAATCCTTCTTCCTCCTTCAACCTGGAAAACAAGAAAGAACGTGCACGGAAACCTAGTTCTACAGCATATACTTCTCCTAAACGTTAGTGCAATCCATGTGAAACATTATATAAACCATAATGAATGCTTAATAATCAATCTTTTCACATATGCAAATAGACATTAACATACAAGTTCAGGAACAAGATGGTTCTTCATTATTACGAACAGCATGTACAGTAGTAAAAGTGGAGAGATCACCTGAATCCTTCCACGATCTTCGAACAGACCGTCATCCGGATCCGTCCCTCCCATGCCTTGCTAAGATACTTTCAAGACTTGTGCACTCGAGATGGCATATAAATGAATGAACATCTCTAGGAAACAAGAGTTTCCTGTATAAATCTAGGAAAGTGCAGGAGGCACGGGAATTCCGACTTGAATTGGGATTCCAACAGAGTATAATGTCTATAAAATTTCTCTCTCCCTTAGGCCATGCACATGAGGGGCTTTTATACTCCCTCAAAGTAGTTTCAATCAGTTGGAAACAGTTGGCCACGTACTGGGGTGGTTGAACCACTGGAGTAACCATCAACCCAGCCCGAAAATAGGGAATTTTTATATATATTTTAATGATTTTAATGGCATATGCAGAAAAGTACATGTGGACTCGCGTATACATGCGGAAAAGTCTGGGCATACTTGCGTATGGGAATTTTAACACTCTTTTTTAATGAATTTTGTTCAAGTCTGTGGGAATGGGTGCCCAAAGCCATAAAGACAATAATGAATCACCTGAGGGTGAAAAATGATGCTATAACAGATGCCCCCTAATATATGAGGTCAGAAGGGGTACATGATGGCGGAAATGTATTATGCACATAGAAAGAACTTCGCAAGGACAAGAGAGGACTTCACCATATTTCAGCCTGCCAAAAACCAATGAAAGAAAACAGAGAGTCAACTCATGATGAGGCAGGCATACCCATGCTCATTCAAAAATACATCATATCGAAAGTACAAAATAGATTCAAAATGTATACAAGTATAGCTGAACTAGAAGTACACAATGAATCATCTGAGTATGGCCCGGAAGTACATGTCAGAATCAATGTCTAAGTATCACATATAGAAAGGTGATCAATGATGCTGAAACTGGATGTCTGATCATATAAGTAACTGAATCTCCAAGTACCAAATCATAAAGGGTGGAACTCATGGTACAATCACACAACTCGGGAGCCAACATATAAGATGCTGCTGTACTGAACTGCAACATATAAGGGTGAACGACATCACTGGCAGAAACTGGATGGACTGTCAAAAGTGAACCGAGAAATGTTGATGCAACCCGAGGTCTTCACCGATCACTATGGCACAATTCTACACAATGGGAATAAATGAGCTGAAGTTGACCATGTGAGAAATTGTTGGATTACCGGTCAATAATGTATACCGTTAACCAACGCGAGACAACCCACCAATAATGAAAATGAGTGTCAAGGTGCCCCAATACAATCTAACAAGTGCGAATGAATGAGTTGAAGTCGAACACTTGAAAGAATCTACCAATCAGGAGGCAATGATGAATCCCCACTGTCGATAGCGAAGAGTCTACCACTGATGACTGCAAACCCTAAGGTACTGATAAAAAGACTCTAGACCTTATTCCCATAGAAATGAGTCGGAGTCGATGGGAAAAAATCTGCTGGAAGGAAGGCATTAAGGCATCCCACATTAGTCTGGTGCGAGTGTAACCTGCAGGCCAAGATTTGGAAGGAATCAGACAAAGTAGAGTGACGGAACCAAACCGAAGTACGTTTTTGACATGCACAAGATGAAGCTAGCGCACGGAAGAAACCCTCTGAACCAACCAATAATGAAAGCTGACACAGAGGCGAGATATCCAACAATAGGGTCAAATGGAAATCAAGGTACTGCACGAATCCCAAGTGTGATAATGTATGCTGACGTCAAACACAAGGGAAACCACTCAGTCAAAGACCCATAATGATGATCAAATGCTGAGCACAAGGTCACCTATCAATGATGGAAATAGGGCTAGGGTGCGGCTCTAGGTTTGATCTCAGAGCAATGTGTCGTAGTTGATAAGAGACAAACCCGCCGGCCAAAGAAGTCAATGGAGACCTTCTCAAGCCGGCACGAGCGAGAGGAGCAAAATGACTGACTTGATAGAACAAGATGCGGCAAGGCAGGAAAGTAAGGGGCGAATAATGAGTCAAAGACACCGCAGGCCAGTAGCTCTGAGTTCGAAATTCATGAACAAAAGCATGACTTGTGATGACCATGGCAGTAAAAAGTGACATTGTATAAGTCTGTTATGCAGGAGGCAGAACAAACTCTCCATATGATTGGAAGAGATAACCAACCGGGGGAGGACTGACAAATGAAACAAGGTAAAGGCTGAACCTAGGTCGAAACTAAAACCATCCCAAATGGAGGAAAGATATATAAGTGTATATGCTTTGTTCAAGGGCGACAAACTGACATTGGACTGCCATCAAATTATGAAGTTACATCTCGTTCTCGCTCTTTTTGTTATATTTGATTTTTTTTGTCTTTTTCATATAATAAGCCTGAAAAGGAATAAAATAATGCTATGGTACAATGGATAGAACGAGTATCAAGAAACAGATTCACTAGTTCCTAGGATTGGAATGATCCTATGCTCAATGCAAGGTGGTGGAAACTGGTAAGTGATACTCAGAGGAATGTTCCATCCATGGGTAAAAGGGTGTCAAGTTGCGATAGCCAAGTGCATGCAATGGTTAACTTGTACAGATAGACAAGGTCAAAATTTGGCTTAAACATTGAGTCCAAATGAAGCCGGCTAAAGGCCAGGATAAACAAGTAGCCAATATGCAATGCAATAATACAACTCAACAACATCGGGGAGCCTCTGGGGTAAAAGCCGGAAAAATGATAGTGAGAAGAAAGAAGAATGGAAAGCTTCAACACATAAGTCTTGGCGGGACTAAACGGGACTCCCAGCCTACAGCAAAACGCGGCATGGGAAACAAGTGATAGCGAGGAACTAACTAGGAATCCCATGTAAAGGAAGGCTCTACCATCAAGTCATGATTTAAATAATCGGTGAGTGAAATGGGTGTAATACTCATGACCTGATGGGATCGACCCTATGGCAAGTGATCAGAATGGAGGCTAGTTATGCAAAATGCAATGGAAAGTGGATTCCCTAACCTATATGCCACTGAAGAACATATACCTGCCATGACGGGTCAGCAGTCATGGATCAAAAATTGGGAAAAATCTCAAATTCGTAAAAATGTACCTGAAAATATACCAATCTGGGCACTTCCAAGCATCCGAGTTATGTAGCTTAAGATAGATTGAAAAAATAAGCATAACAAATTTTTGCGAAAATTTTCAACTTTTTGGGCATAAATAGAGAAATTACCTCATATTTGGTTCATTGTTACATTGTTGATTTGGGAAAAAGTGCTCTGGAGAAAAAGCCTCTTTCGACAAAACAAGAGCAACCAACTGTCAATCTTCACCGAATCTGTCAAGTAAGATGATAAACCATCCTTGCTATCCATTTTGTCCGTTTATAAGTTAAAAATTAGGAATTTTCACCATAGAATCTCTTGCTAAAAATCACGGGTTTGTGCATACGCAGATTTATAATGACCAAGTCGCATATATACACGACTATGCACAAAGAAAGTCGCGTATGCGCAACCCAAAATGAAAAAATGCGTAGCTAATGAAAAAATTATTGAAATTTTGCAGGACGACTATATCATGGAGAGAGCGTGAACACAGTGCTATTGACAATGAAGTCATGCAAGACCAAGTATCACTGAATATTCTTTGAAATTGTGGATTGCTCAAGTTTTTTAAAATGCCAAATATGAAGAGTAATGCTTGGTTGCTCGGAATGCTTGTGAACTATTGGGAACCGGAAGAAGACTGCTTCATCATAGATCAGATGCCCATACGCATCAAAGTGGAAGATATATATTTTATTACTGGACTCTCCCAGAGGGGGGAGCCAGTAGACTTGCATGGTAAGCCTTTGGGAGGGCTCACCATAGAAGATTACGTCCACGTGTACTGCGTAGAGGGTTCCAAGAAATTTGGAACTCAAATTGCAATATAATATTTAAGGGACTTGCACATGAAAATCCTCCTTTTTACCATTGGCAGGGTAGCAGGATCTGCTTCCCTACACTAGGCATCCAGGATGCAAATGAGTATAACAGTGGAATGCTTAACTCATGTATATGATTGGTGCATAGCCCTACTGATGAACATGAAGCAACAATTGACTTCTATCCGAAAAGCAAAGACAAAACATTTTGGATATGGTACAATGTTGATGAAATTCTTCTTCGAGAAGATTCCAGCGCTGAGACCCAAAGTGATCTCTTCTATCAGCAGCCCTAGAGATCCAAGAATTTCCCGATGGGCTGACTTGATGAAAATATTGGGGGGAAGTGAAGTTCCCCGAACCACTTGGGATGATGAGTTCTTCCTTTGGTGGGGAGAACAAATCATTGTTGTGGAAGACTATCCCTATGCCGAGATGGATTTCCGAGGCGATCCAGACCTTGTCCTTCCACCAGGCGCAGCATGGGGTACAGTCGGTAAGTTTGCAATTTTTGACTTATATAATTTTTTTGGATTTTTTCAACACATATGAAAAAATTTGAAAAACAAACATATTTTTTGATTGGATTCAAAATGACTTACAATTTTAAAATGATCATGATGCAGATATTGGACCAGTCTGCCCTGAGGGTTACCCACGTCATAAGCGTCGCAGAGGCGAGGCGGATACAGTAGATCCAGACAGGACCCTCCATGATGTACAAAGGAACTTGGAGGGCTTAACCTGCCAAGTACCTATGGCTGAAGTGGAAGATCTTCCTGAAGCCATCCAGAGACAGGTGGTAGGAGTACCCCGTGACTGGGTACGGTTATTCCGCCGAGTCGCCACCGCGATCGTGTTCTATAGGAACACAACTTCTGGGCAGGGACCATAGGAGTATATAGATATGATATATCAGATGACTATATTATTTTTTGAGACTGAACATGATCGGGCATAAGCCCAGTTTTTGTATGACTTATGGATCCAAATTTTTGTATAGTTTTTTGAACATCTGATGATATATATACAACGACTATTTGATGTGATGTGACAAATGTATCAAAATGTATGATTTTTTTTATGATTAAATTTTATTTTATGGAATGATTAATATGCCAATCAATTGCTTGATTAGCTAATGAGTCTGCCATCCAATTGTTAGCTCGAAGAATATGAATGAAAGTTAAAAATTGAAATGATCTTTGTAACAAACGTACCCTCTAACAAACATACCCTCGAGAACAACCGGAGTAAAAATGGATCTCGAACATAAGTATTGTTTAAGCGCACGACACCACCGGTTGAGAGTCCAGAAAACTACCAACGAATCAACACCCAAAGATATTGCCTCTACGAGGAAGTAGATAAACGGTACCAATGTATTCGATATGTTATTGGAAGACGAGGACCAGTACGAGACTCCTCTTGATACTAACAGCTAACCGAATGGATGATGAAGCACCCAAGCCGCAGAAGCCAAGTTCCGGGTGTGTCTACTAGCACCATCGGCGAAACCAAATGACTCATGACATTCGACACAACCTGCCAAAGTAGATTAAAAAACATCACCATCCCATCAAAGATCGAAAAACCAGATATGTACAAAGAAAAACTACTATATACAAAAATAAAAATGCCAGGCTGAAGCCTAGGCATAATACTTTTTCAAATAGAGCCCATTTCTGGGCTCCGGCAACTCATTCCCTTCAAAATCAACCAAGTTATATGCTCCTTTTTTAAGAACTTTTTTAACGATAAAGGGGCCATACCACATAGATTTAAACTTTCCTTCCCCCAGGGAATCTTTCTCTTGGGCATAGACCAAAACAAGGTCACCTTCCGAGAAAACCCTGGGTTTGACCACCTTATCGTACTGAACTTTAACTCGGTTTTTATGTGCTTCATTCATCGTGGTGGCAACCCGACGCTACTCATCGAGATGTTCTGGATGAAGGAGACGTTCTTCAAGACTAGAAGTGTCAGGAATAAGTTCAACAACTAACTTAAGAGAAGGAATCTCACATTCAATGGGAAATACAGATTCCAACCCGTAAACTAGCTGAAACGGAGTAAAGCCAGTTGCAGTTTTCACTGACGTCCTGTATGCCCAAAGTGCAGGATATAGCATGATATGTTAGTTGGATCGAGCTTTATTGATTGTCCTTTGAAGAATTGTCTTCAAGGATTTATTCATGGCTTCCACTTGCCCATTGGCCTGAGGATAATACGAAGATGAATGCTCCTGCCGAAAACCTAATTTTAGAGCCAACTCAACCATCATGCTATTCTGAAAATGACTTCCATGATCAGTGACAACATGATCGGTGAAAATCTCTCTAGGAATACCAAAACAAGCAATAACCTGGTTGAAAAGAAAAAGAGCTGTAGTCTCACCATCATTCCCAAAAGTAGGCATAGCCTCGACCCACTTCGTAAAGTAGTCTACTGCTACAATAATGTACTTGTGACCTTTAGCCGAATGCAGATTACAAGTAGTATAATCAATACCCCACTTTGTAAAGGGACCGACAGTAATGACTGGAAAAAGCAGAGCTGAATGAGCGCACATTTTTCGAGTATAAACTTGACACGGATGACACTTTTTGACCGACTCCACACAATCTTTGAAAATTGAAGCCCAAAAGTACCCAGCACGCAATATTTTTTGGGCTGTAGCAAGCCCAGATAAATGACCACCACAAGCTCCACTATGGAAATCATTCAACACAGCCTCAGCTTCTTCGAGAGTTAAGCAACGTCTCAGGATTGAATCAACCCCTTGATGGTATAAAGCATCACCAATGATCAAGTAATTCTTAGCCAACTAACGCAACTTACGGCGCTCAACTTTCGAAAAAGTAGAGGGAAACTTCGCAGTCTGGAGATACACAATGATATCTCCATACCAAGGATCCTGTGGAGAGATAAGAAACAAATGTTCATCCGGGAAGGATTCATCATAGACTATCTCTTCTCCACAGGGCAACTCGGAGATTAATTCCGCGAAAACTAATGATTTCTTGGACTTGGCAGACATAAACTCAAGGTAAAATTCCTACAAAATCACAATCCATCTATTGTATTTGCCCCCAATCACTCGCCTACTGAGAACAAATTGAAATGGATTGGCTGCTGCCAAAACATAAGTTTTAAGTAGAATATTATAATGTCGGAGTCGCTGCAAAGCATGAGCTGTATAGAAGCTAAATTTTCTATCGAGTGTGCAGGAGTTCGAGGTCCTACCAATCCTTGACTAAGATAGCATATAACATGCTCTGCAAGGCATCATCTTCCTGAACCGGAACCATACCAATAGTAGATTCTGTGCTGAGAAATACAAAGGAAATCCCTTCTATAATCGGAGTGGACTCAATAAAGGAAAGCGGGGGGTAATGCTTTTTCAAAGCATCGAATGAGCGTTGACGAAGTCATCCCAAAGTACGAACTCCCTTCTTCCAACGATCTCATAAATCCCTTGGTAACTTCGACATAATTTATGATAAATCTCCGAAGAAAATTAGCTTTTCCTTGTAGACTTTGAAGTTGACGAATAGACGACGGGGAAAGCAACCGAAGTATTTCCTCAACCTTGAAGGGATCTACCCTAATCTCTTCTAAAGACACAATGAATCCCAATAACCAACTGGATGTAACCGCGAAAACACACTTGTTCAGATTCAACCTAATCTTATAGAAACGACATCATTCAAATACTTGGCGGAGGTGAGCAGGATGATCAATTATCTTTCGAGAACGAGTAGCTAAATCATCCAAATACACCTCGATAATATTTTTTATGTCGTGGAAGGCATATGACATGGCCCGCTAAAAGGTAGCCCCAGCATTTTTAAGACCAAAAGGCATCTTCTTGTATGCAAATGTACCCCAGGGACAAATAAATGCACTCTTATGCTGATCTTCAGGACGGATAGTAATCTGATTATATCCGGAGAAACCGTCCATGAAGGAGAAAATCTCATTGTTGGCACACTCGTCAATGATCTAATCTATAAATGGTGTGGGGTAATTATCTTTAGGAAATGCTTTATTTAGGTCTCTGAAATCAATGCAAACTTGAATTGTTCCTTCTTTTTTATCTACAGGAACATGGTCTGAAACCCATTCAGTGAAAGGAACGGGGAAAATAAATCCCGCCTTAAGCAGCTTCTCCACCTCAGCTTTGATAGTTGCTGCCTTCCTAGGATTTACCGGACAAAGTTTTTGCCTCACAGGCTTAGCGTTTTCGTAAGTCTTGATCTCATGCTGGACAATAGATGGATCTATACTAGGCATTTCCTCGTAAGACCAAGCGAATACATCCCTATATTCTTTGAAGAGCTCGGTGTAAATCTGAATCTCTTCAGGGGAACATTCAGCTCCGATGAAGACATTCTCATTAACATTGGGATCCCTGGAAATGTTCACCGGGATAGTTGGAGAAATCACAGCCATGTTCCCTTCAGCATAAACCTGTGTTGGTGCTAAAGGGTTCAGGACTGGGTGAACAAGACCAGGAGACAGAGGACTTGGAAAACTCATTTCAACTTCGCTCAAATTAGATAAAAAGTAAGACCGATGATGTAAATCATCCCACGGTCTATCTATACTAGTCATAGCTTCCAGGATGGCCTCTTCGGATGGAAGAGTGGTATAAAGGCAATCCTGGGTAGAAGAAGAACTAAGCGTCCAAGCCAGAGCCACATCTCCATCCAAATCTTCTGGTGAAAGAGGAGCTGGGATGGATTTTGTAGAGTCAATAATAGACTGATAAGCAATCTCAGCTGCAGACATTGGAAATGCCATTCCACCCACTTGACCTTCCACTAATGTGGCGGTAGGGGAAGGTAAGGTCCAAGGGTCCGAAAAATAATGAGTTCTGAAGAACTCTCTTCGAAGAGGAGCCTTGGAGGATGAAATTGCATTTATATGCACCGTAGGAGGAGAAATATCAAAAGTACCCATCAAGGAAGAATACATTCCAACCCCTAAATTCTCAGTAGGCGACTTGGTATTATCCAACTTTGGAATAGTTGAGTTAGTAGATGTATTCGGGTCTACAGGAGGACAGTCCAGTTGGTCCACTGTAACAATCCTCCCTTCGTGAGGGAAACAAATAAGCCAAAACAATGAAGATGCAATGGCATCCATCTCGTAAATCTAGTTTCTCCCCAACAAAAGGTTGTAGTCCAAGCTTGCATCCACTATCTCAACCTCTATATTTACAGTTTTTCCCCCAACACAGATAGGAAAAGCTGGGACAATACCATGTGGTCTATGAGAATTACCATGAAATGCAGTCAGAAGAGTAGCAGATGGAGAAGCTGCGGGAGAACCAATTCCCTTCCATCATGCGAGAGACATCACACATGTGGAAGCACCCTCATCAACGACTGTCCGAAAAATATTTCATTTCCGCTATGATGATTTAATATGAAAATCCATATGACAGGGGAGTCTCTTCTTAAAATTAGTCATATCGAAGGTAATCATAAGAGAGTTCTTTGGATCTACAGCCCCAAGAGCAGTGATAAAAGCACTGCGCTGAGCCAGAGAAGACTGGAGCACCTCTAAAGCCGACATGGCACAAGGAATCTGCGCCAGATCTTCCACAATAGAGTAGTTCTGGGCAGCCCTAGCATTTGGATTAATCGCCGAACGCTTAGTAGATGCTTTGGGCATCCGAGGTATAGGCCCAATAGTTGCCCTTGTAATATGAAGCGGCTCAGTAGCATTGGGAGCACCCATAGCTTTCGAAGACTCTTCTTCGCCATAATCATGGGATCTCGTAGCGACATCCACGTGAGAACTCATCATTTATATGTTTGATGGTACTTCCCCTTCCTGGGTGCCCCCAGAGGAAGCCACAAAATTTTGATTCGTGCCAACAACTAGTTGTTGCCCTTGGGGAAAAGGGTTTGTCAACACAGCCTGGGAACTAGAAGAACCCTGTTGAGCTAACAAGCGCTGCCCATTCCGAATTTTAGGGAAAAGGTGTGTAAGGTAGTCTCCAGTACATAACTTGCATGGAAACTTCACTTTATTTTTATCCTTTGGACCCTCACCAACATGCTCGTTGGTTTTATTTTCATTACCCTTCCCATTCTTGCCCTTTTTCTTATTATTCCATCCCTTCTTCTTCCCTTCAGATTGTTGATTTCCTTTGGGATCAGAAGCTTGGACGGCATTTACCGAAAAATATTGGGAAGGCGATGACTCAGCAGGCATAGCCTGACCAGAAAGAGCAGATTGTATAGACAACTGCTGCAAATGGGTAAGCAGGCTAGCTGCACCACTATTGATCGACCCAATAAGTCCATCACCATGAGGTCCAGGGTTAGTTTTGGAAAAATCTAATTTGGAGCGAGGAGCATTGGGAAAATATTTATGGCAGACCCCAGACTAAGAATATATCAGTTCCAACTGCTGGGCCCTAAAAATAGCCTGTTCCTCAGAAAATACCCCAGACAGGGATACATCTTTAGAAATGTTTGAATGCAGAGATTTCAGAAACCATTCCAAAAGGAATTCTCCTAGAATATGAGCTTTAATAAGCCTCTTCCATCTCCGTCATTCCTGAATATGGTCAGAAATGTGGGTTGCGTCGTCCTGCTTAAAATTAGCTAGGAGTTCAATCCCGGCGTCATAACGGACGGGAAACTGGAAATGATTTGGAAATTTAATAGCCAGTTCTCCAAATGTAGGAAAACTGCCCCCAGTTAGCTCAATATACCATTTGGCAGCGTTTCCTGTTAGGGTGCGTTGAAACAATCTCAACCTAATCGAATCAATGATCAGGGAGTTAGAAGAACACCATAAATGGAAGGTGGTGATGTGATCAGCCGGATCCTCTCCATTCTTGCCTTCAAACTTTGGAATGTCTGAAGGAAGTTTGGTGGGAACCGGAGGCCACCTCGGACTGTACCGGATCGGATCATTCATCAATTTTGACAGATCTGGCAAGTTTAACATTGCCAGAAAAGGTAAACGAGGCGGAGCCTGAGGATTCCATCCTTGATGGGATGAATTCCCAACATTATGAAAATAATACCATAGATTTGATAAGGCACGAGGTTTCCATAAAGAACTCGTAGAAAAAGGAGAAGAACCTCCTCCCAACGCAGAGTTACCAAAGACCAGACCAGTCCCCCGCCGTCGAAGTATTAAATGAAGAGGAAAGCCCCTAATAGGGGTTCCAGGCATTAGAAAGAGGGGAAAAAGTCTGATAAGCACTTGACGAAGGGAAATAAGCATTCCCTTGATGACCAGCCTAAAACTGATTCCCTGCCCCCGCTGTAGTGAATACAGGGTTCCAACCTGTAAAAGTGGTCGAATTCTGACCTCCAGACCAAGGGTTGAAACTTTGAGTCTGAGAAGTAAATGGAAAGGACCCTAAAGAAGGATTCAAACTAGGAATATGCCCAGTTTCGAAGGGGAACCCTTGAAAATAAGCTGATCCACTAGCCATGGAAGACATGGGTGTAGATGCAGCTGCAGCAGCGGAAAAGGAAAAAGGAGGAATCCCACTAGTGGGCATTCCAAAACAAAAGGGACCAGAATGAGAAGCATGTGCTTGGGTGAAACCAAAGACAAACACAGTAGTACTAGAATCAATCGAAGATATAGCAATAGTGCCTCCTCCTTTAACAGAAGCAAGAGTCTAAATGCCTGCAACACTCACAGCAGAAGCCGCATTCCCAGTCATGGCCATCGAAAGGCATGAATAATACGGAGGATCTTTCGGTCTCTCTGACTCAGGTCTGATGTATTCAACAATGAACAGATAATCAGGAGGAAGAGGAGATGGAAGTGACTCAGAGGGTTGAGACACTTCATCTACCTATACTTATTCTTCCTGCGGAAATAAGACTCTCAAGGTGAGTGGAGCGCTCCTCTCAGAACTAACACCAGAACCAGCTACGAAACCTTCAAACCCTTGTGGAGGATCTCTCTCCATTGCGTCAGATGCCACAGGGTGATACTCACCTGCTAAATTACTCCTATGCCTTCTTGAAGAAGGCTCTGGACTCTCGAGAGATAACCCCTGGATTCTCCTCGATCAACAAGGCGCTTGATCAACCACTTTAACAAATTTTATTTAGACTCAAAATGTATAAAGCTAGGCAAGCTAGGAGAAAAGAGCACTTACTACAAAAAGAAATCCCTGAGATACAATCAAGCAAACAACCTTTAGGTATTTCCACTCCGGGTGATTAGGACCGGACACCAAAATACAAGAAAGAAAAATATAGGACCTCTCGAAAGTAGTTTGGGATAATTACGGCCCAGGCCTACTAGCGAAGGTAACAGAAACAGTTACGTCGACCTCCTAACAACATCCTTTGCCGGCACAAGTACCCAAGCTTCGCAAGGGCACCCCCCAGAAGTACTGATGGAAGTGATATGACGTCTACCTCAAGTACCATGGGTATTCCCCCCCGGAGTCACCTATGTGGAACCTAGGAGTGGCAACTATGGGCACCAATCCGTGTCAGAAGCTGGGCGGAACGGTCTTGAGGTTAGATCTAGCAAATCAGAGAGGGGGTATCTCTCTTCTCAGCCTTCACTTCCCCTCGCGCTTGACTCTCTCGAGGAGAGCTTTCCCGGTCCACCTAACGGAGTTGGATTTCACTCAATTAATCAACTTCTATGTTTTGTTTGAGCAGCCTTGGAGAGTTAACTCTCCACTCACCTAATCCAAGGCCCTACAACCTAGCTTGTTGGTGTATGACACTTAATAAAAACTTGCTAGTTGCTTTTAAATTATAGCGCTTATTTTATTCGGCTGTTATGTTAAATCAAAGGGATACGGAAATGAAACTCGTGGTGTTTTTGACGCAGAAAAGAAATTAATAAAAACCAAACTACATGCAAATGTAGTAATTGCCTTTCGATGAAAAGAAATTTCTACAAAGGTTCTACGAGACTAAAAAGATTCTCTTTTCAGATAACAAACTTCACACTCGCAAAAAATATGAAAAAGACTAAATGCTTGAGTGCACCTAATGCAAATCACTAAGAGCATGCAAATTCTAAGATGAAAAAACTACTAAAGCAGAGAGAAATTTCCCAAAGACCCTTCAGTTTTATCTCTTTTTGGTTGTCCACAAAGCTAGTTCCCAAAATCAGAAACTCTTAGCATAAAGACACCAAAATATGCTTGAAACAAGAGGAAGAAACCAATGACAATTCCTTCCCAAACTCAAGTCAAAAACCAAAGGCAAGAAATATCAACAAAGCTTCAAAAGATGTAACGAAACGAAAACAAAATCAAATGAAAAAACAAAATGTTTTTTGAGCTTTTGAATTTTATAAAAAAAAGAAGAGCTTGAAGAGACCAAGAAAACTATCAAATCCCAAGCCAAACAACTCTGAATTTCAAGCAAAACTTAAAAAATGCTCCAAATCTTATAGGGATACTTATTAGCAAGATTTATATGAGCAAAATAAGACAAGAAACTCAGTAACTCAGCCTAGAAGGATAGTACAACCTTGCAGCAAACAAAAACTTCAAAGAACCAAGAAAGACTCTTCAAAAATTGCAACAAGACCTAGTCAACTGAACTCAAGAAAACCAACCAAACGAAGGGCAAAAATCGAAGTGCAAAGCAAGACACAAAGGTAGGAAAGAGTAAATGAGTAGAGGTTCTCTGTTCTGATGAAGTAGAACAGCCAAGAATCCCTAGGAAGAGATCTTGGTACTCGAACCAGAAATGCAAGCACTAGAAACAAGATTTTCCAGATAAGCTAGTTTTCAACCAACCAAGCGAGAGAAAAGAGAAAATACCACTTTCAACACAATATATAGGATACAAAGACACTGCAGGAACAGGTCTCCATAGGTAGACAGGACTGCAAATCCAAGAAATCAAAAAAATTCAAAATTCACCCAGGCATACGCTACTTGATAGTTTTGAAACAAGCGTGCATACGTGACTGTGTTAAAGGAAACCCACGTATACGCGACTCCATTTAACAAAAACTACGTGTATACGCATCTGTGTGCAGACAAACCCACGTATGAAAAGGTAAATAATAAAAAATAAAAAATATCAAACCTGGATAAGGAACCATGTCTTCAGTCTGACTGAGAAAGAGTTAACTGGACTGGAAATAAAAGTTAAAACTGTTGGAAACCTTTCAAACAAATGAAACCACCCAACAGGGGAATCATAAGAATGTGGTCCCCAGCGGAGTCGCCAGTTCTGTTTCAGGGAAAAACACCCTAGAGGTTTTTTGGGTCAAAACCTCCACAGAGCAGGGCATGCTATTCAGAAGGACTCAGACAAAACCACACTTGAATGCTAAAAACTAGATAACAACGATAGTAAAACTTACCCGTAGTCCTACGTTCGATGTAGATCCCATGGGGTCCAAACCCCCAGCAACCCTTCTTCCTCCTTCAACCTGGAAAACAAGAAAGAATTTGCACGGAAACCTAGTTGTACAGCATATACTTCTCCTAAACGTTAGTGAAATCCATGTGAAACATTATATAAACCATAATAAATGCTTAATAATCAATCTTTTCACATATGCAAATAGACATTAACATACAAGTTCAGGAACAAGATGGTTCTTCATTATTACGAACAGCATGTACAGTAGTAAAAGTGGAGAGATCACCTGAATCCTTCCACGATCTTCGAACAGACCATCGTCTGGATCCGTCCCGCCCTTGCCTCGCTAAGATACTTTCAAGACTTGTGCACTCGAGATGGCATATAAATGAATGAACATCTCCAGGAAACAAGGGTTTCCTGTATAAATCTGGGAAAGTGCAGGAGGCACAGGAATTCAGACTTGAATTGGGATTCCAACAGAGTATAATGTCTATAAAATTTCTCTCTCCCTTAGGCCATGCACATGAGGGGCTTTTATACTCCCTCAAAGTAGTTTCAATCAGTTGGAAACAGTTGGCCACGTACTGGGGTGGTTGAACCACTGGAGTAACCATCAACCCAGCCCAAAAATAGGGAATTTTTATATATTTTTTAATGATTTTAATGGCATACGCAGAAAAGTACATGTGGACTCGCGTATACACGCGGAAAAGTATGTGCATACCCGCGTATGGGAATTTTAACACTGTTTTTTAATGAATTTTATTCAAGTCTGTGGGAATGGGTGCCCAAAGCCATAAAGACAATCATGAATCACGTGAGGGTGAAAAATGATGCTATAACAGACTTCCACTTTTCTGGATGGATATTTGGGTTCCAATCTTCAGTTGTGAAAAATGTAATGAGTTCATGGACTATTTTACTTCATATAATATATTCAAAACAACGTTTTTTCTCTTGTGAAAAAAAAAATGATTAATGTTTATCACTCTACCTTGAAAAATAGCGATGCTGGTCTATGTTGCTGGTTTATTGATATGGTCTGATGGTCTTTTTATATTTTGGACATATCACACTCCTCACATGATTAGCATTTTTCTTTGTTTAAGGATTTTGGGTACTTTAATTTGTATTTGGAACAATGGACGTCGGTACTCTATCTGTTGCTTTATTATTCTACATACTACTATTTCACTTTCTTATAGATGCCTCGGGAATATTTGGATGCTTTCTCAGATTGTCGATATTCTCCATGTGGATCGTGTCTAGGTTTTATATCATGTCCCTGTATGTGACATGGGGTATTTTTCTATCATTGTCTGGGGTGGGACTTCCAGTTTTCTGGATGGATATTTGGGTTCCAATCTTCAGATGCGAAAATGTAATGACTTCATGGATTGTTTTACTTCATACAATATATTCAAAACAATTTTTTTTCTCTTGTGAAAAAATAATGATTAATGTTTATCACTCTGCCTTCAAAACTAGCGATGCTGGTCTATGTTGCTGGTTTATTGATATGGTCTGATGGTCTTTTTATATTTCGGACATATCACACTCCTCACATGATTAGCGTTTTTCTCTATTCAAGGATTTTGGGTACTTTAATTTGTATTTGGAACAATGGACGTCGGTACTCTATCTGTTGCTTTACTATTCTACATACTTCTATTTCACTTTCTTATAGATTCCTCAGGCATACTTGGATGCTTTCTCAGATTTTCGATAATCTCCATGTGGACCGTTACTGGGTTTTATATCATGTCCCTATATGTGACATGGGGTATTTTTCTATCATTGTTTGGGGTGGGACTTCCATTTTTCTGGATGGATATTTGGGTTCCTGTAATGTCTCTTCTTTTCCACCCCAAATATTTTTTTTTTCTCTATTTATAGTTTAATTCTATGCTTCTATTGGCCACGGCTGTTCAATTCTACTTTCAAATTTCGTCAATTATGATCTGCTAGGGAATAGGGTTCCTATTCCTCCTATTACTCTTGTATGTATAAATGGTTGTCTATCATAGTTTTATTGTTCTCTTCCACTAAATGTTTGTGGCTTATTTTATATATATATATATATATATCCCTATACATATATATATATATTATTCACACACAAAATTTATATGGTTGCATTTACTCCTACGCATTGCTATCTATGCATACATTTACTCACACATTTCGATCTATTCATTAACTTTTAAGCACAACCCTTGTAGGGCTCACCATACCTACGCTTTAGATTTTGATAGCATACTCTTATGGATTGTAGGTTCGATATATTATTCATTGGGTTTATATCTTCGTATACCTCCAAGAGTTATAATGCTATGTTTGAATTTCGAGTTGTTCAGGGTACCGAATGGTCTATTCCTATTTAACACTTATGTCGTTTATATGAAATTATTATAGTCTTGTGGCAACTGGTTCCAAGGTGTAATGAGCGTTCCCATAGCATCATTTATATCTCACCTACATTTCACTTATGATGAGTTTGCTGTGGAGATAGGCAACATTTAAATTCAATGTACTCGTTATGCTTCGTTGGAAAAGTTGGCTTAATGTATTTGGTAATTATAACCTATTTCAAATCTCCACGTCACTTTATTCGATGGCGCTCTATTGATTTTCAATTTTTTTAGCTCTCATTATGTCCACACGCAAAGTTGTATGTATCTATGGTTTAATTATAATATGCCACACCATAATGCTCTTTTAATTACGCCGACCATATGACATTATCGGGAGTACTGTGGGATCGATTTCATAGATATACATTGATCTACATTTATGTGTTGGAGGGATATGTATTAAATGCAAATTTTACCCAATCGATCCGTGTATAGGCCATCGATCCGAGGCCACTTGGACGGTGGAGATTGTTCCTCTCCATTAGGGTTTCATTGGTTTTTTGATTTGAGACATTTATATAAATCTCCGTATCGTTATCGAAACAGTTCTTTCGCCCTTCATTTGTTCTGATCGCCTCTCGGTGTCGAGACTCTGCACGATTGAGAAATTAAGTGTCGGCTCTCCCAGGCTTCTGCCGTATCTATTTCTTCCTTGTATTGCAGTTCAGGTATGAAATTCTGCACATTTCACTATCTTAATTTTGAGGCTTACTCTCTCTACACTATACCTTGATACGTATTATTTCCCAATAGTAATACTCTCTGATTAGAGTGCGAGAGTTGTGGTTAAATAAAAATTTTGGATATAGTTTCATTTACTGTCGAGAACTTGTCTCGGTCAGTTGGATCAATCTCTCGTGGAGATTTTTCTATACTAGTGCATTGATTTGTTTATTCCAACCTCTCTTCTTACATTTCGTTTATCTTCCTGTTGACAATTTTTTTGGTACTAATACTCCATCATGGCTTGATAGGAGCTTATTCATCATCACCTTCCGTGACTTTACTGATGCGATTCGAGTGGCGTTGTCTTGAATCTCCCCATCTCCCTTACGGCGAGCAATCACTACCCTAGGCAAGTATTTGATTTCATTATAACATTTGACCCGTGGCTTTTTCGTTCAAGGTGAATATACTAGTCTTCTAATTTTTAATACTATTTAGCTATTTTTTTTTTCAGGTCATTTTGAAATCAATGGTTTCTCATCTGCAAGGTATTCCTATATTTTTATGCACAGTACTGATATATATTATTTTTTGTGATATAATTCATAGCGGCTAATTAACTCGCCTTCTTACCGTCTCTTGTTTTATTCAGGTAAATTAGAATCCCATACGAATTTCCTTCTCGGTGATATACTGAAATGGTTATTTCACTCAGAATCAACTTCACTTCACCCTGCACTTTCAGGTCGATATCAACAGCATATTGGTCGAAGTGAAGCCCAGACTCTCACATTGTTATTATACATCATTTTTTTTGTTCAGACCACTTCGAGTCTTAATTTCATAATTTTCTCTTTCCTACAGTAATAATAATGATTTCCTTAGACTTGGTATATCTTAATAACATCCTGCTAATATGGTTGTTGAGACCACATATTTTTAATTAATTTTTCATGGGGCACGATTGTCATGATTTATTATTTTTGGTTCATGAATTTACATATGGCTTATATATATATATATATATATATATATATATATATATATGTATATATATATATATATATATATATATATATATATATATATATATATATTCCATTCTTGTTTGACAAAAAACAAAGTTATGCTCTACTCTGGTGATTTCAAATTGCTAGTTCCCGTTGATGCTCATGATAAGATTTTATTTCTACTGCATCTATCTGCTTCCATTTACTGGATAGAACTGATAAATTTACTAGTCTTATCTTGTATTTCCGCTTCCTCCACATTTTATTTTCATAATGGTATATAAATATATATGCTGCAAGAGTATTCACATCTATGATAATTTAGTGATTCTTGACATCTGGTTTGTATGCTTATATGTGTTATTCTACTCTAGTAGTATACCTCTACATTTGCTTCTTGACTTAACATTTCCAAGTATTTCTTACTGGTGTCAATAATAATAGACTCTGTACATTATTGTTTTGTTTTATAACATGTTCAGTATGTACTGTTCTCTAGCTAACACTTCCAACCAACATTTTACATTGATTTGGTATGTGAGTTATTTGTTATTACTCACAACTTATAAAATTTACATGCGCTTCATATAAATTTTCTTATTTTTATTTTCCAATAGTTACACAATTAAGAATTATGAGGTATCATAAATCTCCAGATTTAAACCAGTCACTGTTTTAGAGGTTATGGCTGATTTTTCCCTATAATTCTTGTTCCTACAACTATGCAGAACTGAGAGGATTTAATTCCTCTACAACTCTGTAAATGTATGGAACACCAGCACACAAAAAAAACATTTCAAGTAGTATGCAGCTACAGTAATTAACCTTAACACCTAACAACAATTAATTTTAATCGTTCATAAACATTGTGAGCATACCGCTTCAATACTTGACCAGTCCTCCCAACCTTAGAGTTCCTCTATCTCCATAACTCACCCCCGAGCTGAGATCACCTCCATCACAGATCAACCTCTAATCTGTTCAGCAATAGCTTATTTAAGCTTTTGCTCCCCAAAGTCGTTTCTACTTCTGAGTCCAGAATATCAAGATTATTTTCTTCCTGTTTGCCTAGGCTTCCATTATTTAGGGATTTTTAAAGCTGCTTTCTGCTTTTCACAGCTTTTTACCTCTTCCCAACTACTCTCCACCTCATTTGGAAAACTAGATTTTCCTCAAAATCTAATTTGGAAATAAATTCTTTCAAGGATTTTTGAAAGATTTTTGGGGAAAGTATTTGCCTCTATCCATCCTGATGGATTTAGCAAGTGATCTCACAATTCTCATTTGGTCAATCTGCACAACATTATTTAATTTAATTTCTATAATGAAATATTTAATTACATCCAAAAAATACTTATCCATTGGGGTCCACTCCCCTTTGGATTAAAGTTCAAATGTCTAACTTTGAAAAAAAAAAACATAAACTAGGGGTGTTACATATTCTCCCTCTGAAAGCAAACACCGTCCTCGATGTTGATATCTAACTACTAAAGTTCATTTTTCAAAACAAAAATGGATATTTTCCATCATCTCAGCTTCTCTTTCCCAGGTATCTTCTTCAGCAGTAAAGTGCTTCCACTGCACCTTTACTCTTGCTACCGTTCGATTCCTCAATTCAATTTCTTCCCGCTCCAATATTTGAAGCAGCTCTGGAAGGAACTCCCCTTCTAGTTCCACCTGTATCACATTCCAATCAACAATGTGAGAAGCATCATGTACATATCTTTTTAATAATGAGACATGAAACACATCATGAACTTTAACATGGGGCGGTAAGGCTAGCTTATAAGCCACTGGTCCCACCCTTTCTAACACTTCAAAGGCCCACAATATCTAGGAGCCAATTTTGCACAACTTCCAGCATAAAATGTGCTCTTTTTGGGTTTAATATGCAAATACACATGTTCCCCCAATTTAAATTCTCAATGTACCCTCTTCTTATCAGCATAGTTTTTCTAGCGATCTTGTGTTGTCTTGATGTTTTTTTGTATTTTTTTAACAATTCTTTCCATCTATTGTAAAGCATCTGGTCCCAACATTAGCTTATCCTCAGGTTGGTTCTAGCTCAAAGGAGTACGACATTTCCTTCCATAGAGTGCTTCAAATGGACTCATTTTGATGGAGGACTGATAGTTGTTATTATAGGAAAATTCACCTAAATGCAAGTAGTCTTCCCATTTTTATGGCCTATCCATCACATACATTCTCAGCATATCCTCCAAAATCTGATTAGTTCTCTCTGTCTGACCATCGGTCTGAGGGTGATAGGCAGTACTAAAATTCAACTTAGTGCCCATGCCCCAAAACAGACCTTTCCAAAAGGTTGCGGTGAACTTATCATCTCTATCCAAAACAATCACCTTTGGGACCCCATGGAGCCTTACTACTTCCTTCAGGAACACGTCTGCTACTTGGGCTGTCCCAAAAGTAGATTTCATTGGTATGAAGTGCACAGCTTTTGTTAAAGTGTCTACTACCACCATCACTGAGTCGTGTTGGTATTTGGTTTTGGGTAGCCCTGTTATGAAATCTACAGAAATGGTGTACCATTTCCATTCTACAATTGGAAAAGGATTTAGAAGTCCTGCAGGATGCTGATGCTCAACTTTAACTAGTTGACACTCCATGCACCTCGCTAAATATTCTGCTACATATTTTTTCATTCCTGGCCAAAACAACTTCTTTTTCAAAGCTGTTAGCATTTTCTGATATCCAGGATGCCCTGCATACGAGTGTTTGTGATATTCATCTAGGATTTATTTTTTCAAAGTTTCCACATTGGGGATATACAATCTATTTTTGTAGAATATCAGCCCTTTTTGGTTATGAGCGTATTTAGCCATCTCCTTCTTTATTATTTTCACCTGTAGTGTCTCATAATTTGGATCCTGGTCTGCTACCTTTTTCACTAGATCTTCTAAATCAAAATTAGCACTACTTCCAATGTTGTTTATGTGTTGGAAAGCATTTCTACTCAGGGCATCAACAATTTTTTTTTCTTTCCCTCTGATATGTTTTATGTCCATATCAAATTCACTCAGAAAAGACATCCATTTGTCTTGTCGAGCATTCAAATCATTTTGGGAAAAGAAATACTTAATACTAATATGATCTTTCATCAATGTAAATTTCTTTCCAAGAAGATAGTGTCACCACATCTTCAAGGCATGAATTACAGTAGCCAACTCCGAATCATATGCACTATAGTTCTATTCATGTGTCTTAATTTTCCTAGACTCATATGCAATTACTGAATTTTCTTGCAATAGGACTCCTCCCAACCCCTCTCTACAGGCATCTGTACATACAACAACTTCTTTATGAGGATTTGCAATCTTCAGTATAGGGGCTGTAGTGAGTTTTAATTTTAATTTTTCAAAATTGTTTTGGCATTTTTCAGTCCACTCAGAATTGACCCCCTTTCTTTGTAGTGAGGTTATGGGATACTCTATGGCAGAAAATCTCTCCACAAATCTGCGATAATAACCTGCAATCGCCATGAATGATCTCACTGCTAAAACGTCAGTTGGCACTGGCTATTCTCTAATAGCTTTTTGTTGGGCCGTTAATATGCCATTATTATTATCACTTGTGAACGCTTATTCCACCAATTTCTACCATTATTCATCACGTCATTTATTATAATTTATTATTTAAATCCATTTTATGATGATTTATGCTTCTATGAATGAATGTTATTTATTCTCCTTTATTTCTAATCAATTGATGATTATGAATTATTTTATCAATGATAGTTTTAATAAGTTGGTTATAACATTATTCACCATTTTTAGCCTCCAAGGTAATTTCCAGATTGAAGATTTGATCATTAAAAGTGCCAACTCAGAAATGCGCTGGAATAAGGAGTGACAGTTTTACGGTTGAGATTCTGAGCAAATGAAGACGAATCTGGAAAATCCGGAACATGGGTTTTGTCCAGAACGGACCCAATTAACTTTAGTGAAGAACGGTTTGCCAAAATTCGGCCTGCGTTGAGAGATTCACAGAGTTCTTTAAGCACGATTTTCTCAGTTTTGTTGTTGCGGCCGTCCTCCAAATATCAGCTACAAAGCCAAATTCGACTTGCTGTTGTTGATAGATGGATGTAAATATATTTTCTTGTTGATCAATTGGTTGGAAGAAATCCAATATTGTTATGGGAGATTGTATTTACTATTCAATTTCTCCTCCTTCTGATTATAAAAGGAGAACATGTATTGTGTATTGGGAGGGAGAGACTTTTCTTATTGTAATTTGCAGAATTGTGCATCGGCTCTTGTTAAGAGAGTGTGAGCTGTTTGTAAACATTATTAATGCCTGATTAATAAAAGAGTTCACTGTTATTCCATTTCTCAAGCGCTGGAGTAAAGCACAGCAACGCTTCACCGGTGGTTGAGGGCCCGGCCATGGTGGAGCGATCTGCTGTTTGTATTTCTATTAGTTTATTTCTGTTGTGTGAAGTTCGTTTATTACAATTAAAGAATTGAGTTATTGCTAATTGGATCAAATACAGAGTCATTGTTATTCCATTCTTTACAAGAAGCATGATTCATGATTCAATTGTTATAAAATGTTGTTTTTTTGTATCTAATTCTAGTTGTTGTTCCTTTTGTTTATGAATTACGATAGTTGATTGTTGCGTGGCTGTCGACAGGATTACAGAGTAGAAATCTAGTTTGCGTGGTTATGAATTGAATTCACTGTTTATTTTACGCTGCTATTCAATTCCTGTTCATTGCTTTTAGATTGTTTTTCCTTTCCAGTTTGCGTTTTAGATTTCATTTCCTTTGAGTTGTTTTCACTTGCTTTGAGATCTCTAAACTGTAGAGGGCAGAGCTAATCATTCCAGGTCCCCAGATTTGGTCATCTCACATCGATTTCTAGGGGGAAGAGTTATTACTACTGCATCCCTAATCGATGTCTAGCAAGGTTGTTGTAGTGTAGTCTTTACATTTCTGTCATTTGTAATTAGATTTCTTTTCAAGCAGATTTCGTTTCAAGCATTTATTATTTCTGCATTTGTATTTCTATACTACATCTTCACAAACATTACTCTTGAGTAAACAAATGTATCGAGTAACAATTTTTGAAATAAGAAGTCGCCCTGTTGATAATTACTGAAGGTAATTATTGGAGTTAAAAGACATCTTTTTATCGCCTAATATTTGGCTGTCGGGAGAGTGTAGCCATTTCTAGCAGTAGTGTGAATTGAATATGCCCTCTAGAGAGAATTATATTAAAACGTAGTTGCAAGAACTAGCAGAATGAGCATGTAACGTTCTCAAGCCCTTTCCACCCGTCACAGATGAAGACTTGTGTAGAAATAGATGTTTGAATTTTTGTGTGAATGATTAGGAAAAAAATAGAAATTTTGAAAAATGGATCACATGATCTCATGCAAGTGGTGATGTAAGCACTACCCATTTCACTAACTGATTGACAGGAACATTTGAAGAAGGAGCCTCGAAGAAACACATGAAAAACATCTTATATTATGGTAAGAAATGGCTCACGTTTCTACTTTTGAATTTCCTATCAAAGATCTAGGAGGAGTGACACAAATGCACATAATTCCCCCATCTTTACCAAATTTTCATGGTTTAGCAAATGAATATCCAGATACATTCTTATTTGAGTTCGAAATACTTTGTAGAGGATATGATTATTGTACTAATGATCAAAGATTGAAAGTGTTTCCTCTTACTCTAAAAGGAGCAGCTCTCCGATGGTTCATGAGCCTAGGTGGGAATTGCATCCAATCATGGGAGGACACGAAGAACATATTCTTGAAGAAGTACCAAGACTATTGCAAATCCAATAAAGATATTTTCGGTATAATACAAGGGGAAGATGAAAATTTGGAGGATTATGTAGATCGATTTCATTATAACCTTCAAAAATCAAAGCATAAGCATTTGGAAAAAGAGATCTTAAAAACACTCCTTCTTAAAGGAATCAAAGATGAATTTTTAGAACTCTTAAATCTGATAGGAAAAGGTGATGCTTTTCAGTTATCATATGATGATGTTTGTGAGTTGTGCATAAGGTATTCAAGAGGAATCTCCAAGGCTGGTAAGAATTCTAGAGATGTTTGTTCTTTGTTTTCCAAATCTGCTACAAGAATAGGAGACATAAGAGCTGAAATCAATGATTTATTTGAAAATTTTAAAGTTGATTTTATTAGCTCTCTAAGCTCAAAATTGGACGTTTTGCAGGTTCATAAAAATGAAGAATTTGATGAAGTGTTTTTCCCTCATGACCGAAAGGAGCAGCCCATAGATACTCATTCTTCCTTATCTAGGATGGAAGTAGCATATCAAAGAGATAAGGAAGCTACAACAAGGTCAACAGGTATGGTTCAAAACACTTCTTCTCCATTCTCTTACTTGCATAATCCATTGTGGAATACTCATGTTCTAGGGCAGCCATGTCAATTTCAATATAACCACCAATCTTATCTACAAGTTTGGCATGGTTCACCTTATGATTGCATGACTACTCTCCCTCATCTTGTAGCACAAGCACATTCTCCATATTCTCCACCAGCTCTTTCACAACATCCTGCTTGCATATCAAATTTATCTACTCAACCCAACCAACCACATCATCACAATGCTCCATTCCATACACAATTTCCTACTCAACTAATTCCACACACTCACCATAATAAACCAGTACAACATGCTTACAATGTTGATCTGCCAAATTTAGTTTTTGCTGTTCCTTTTTCCAAAGGAACGACATTTGCATTTTCACACTTTTTGTGTGTATTTTTTCTTTTTGGTGTGCATTTCCTTTGTTGTTCCCTACAAGGAACAACACTTTTTTGAGTGTTTTTGCTATTCCTTTTTCCAAAGGAACGAAATTTGCATTTTCACACTTTTTTTGTGTGTATTTTTGTTTTTTTGTGTGCATTTCCTTTGTTGTTCCCTACAAGGAACAACACTTTTTTTGAGTGTTTTTGCTGTTCCTTCAAAGAAGCAACACTTTGGGAGCAACCCTTCCTTCCTCTTGTGGGATTATTCCTAGTTCATCTCAACCACATTTTACTGATTCCCTTTCATGGCATGAAGTACACTACTTATGAGGACAAGAATTATGGATTCTACTGAAGCAAGTTAATATCATTCATGTTATGATCTTTAACAGGACAGCTCCTTGATGATAGATTATTTTCAAAAGGGACACAATTATTTATATACTACTTTACTGCATTGTTTTCTGTTGAACATGAAATTGATTGATCATCTTAATACCATGCTGGTTCCACCCTTCCTGGTTATAATCTTCTCTGTCTGTAATAAATGAGATTATGGGTATATTTTTTTCTATTGACATGTTCAACTTCTTCCACCATCCCTGCTCTTAAGGAGTGCTGAGCCTCCCTCTTTTTATCATAAAAATGTGTAATAATAACAAAATTTTGTTCGCAGATGGAGGATAGGGGGTCTCATTACGAGCCAGCCTACCATGTTCATAAGGCTGTAACAAAGTGACATTCCCATTATGGCCACCACACCGGGGTTATGATCCATTGGATAGCCCAATTATCCTTGGAACAGGAGGTCTCATCACGAGTCGGCCTGATCACTTTTGCTACATCCCAGTGAATGGCAGTGTGGTTATCTGGTTACCACGCCAGCACACTGATCTCTTCTGTAGAACAACATTGTAACTCTCCATTTATAAATTGAGGATCCTGGCTCATATGGGTTAAAAAGCAACCCTGCCGAGGCTATGGACGCCTGCTGGCAGCAGCGGCTCTGCTTATGGTATTGAAGTTATATCTTATCGTAAATTATTACTATAATACCCTTTTCTTATTTTTTCTTTTTATCAGAGAAATTTCCTTAATTTTTTTTTTCCCTGTTTTGAACCTTTATGCATGAGAAATTTTTTTCAGATCAATCACATCATTTTCAGCTAGAATGCTGTCAGTTAAGCATCTTTTTAGCATATTGTTGTCCTTTTTCATTTTGCATAAACTATCATCAATCCAAAGCGTCCTATCTCTTATTCATAACTATCTTTACACACTCTGCTCTTATTATAACCATAACTCCTGCTATCCTATCATTGATATGTGTACTCTGCTTCATTCACTGCTATATTGTTCATTCCCTTGCCTTGCCATCAGCACAACACCTCTCATATGCTTTATGGTCATGGAATTCATTTTCCAATTGGAGGGGGGAATGTATGCATTATGGGATTGCATGCGATATGATTACTGCACTCTGCCATCACTTGTTGATTTGCCAAAATATTAGTATTACATGTATACATAAGTTTTTCTGATTGAAATTTTTGCATGCATCTTATCTATTGCTTACACTATGGATTCAAGAACATTGTATGCCAAATAGTGCTTTGTTTGCAGGAAAACAACAAGTATGGGAAGAATTCTATTCATAGCATGACCACACTATTGCACTTAACAGAAGAGGCTCGCACACGTGAACAATTCTTCGGACATGATGTGCTTACCTGGATTCCACCTTTTGCATCACTTTCAGCACCAACTCTGCCTACATCAGCTTCAACAACTGCCAGTCCATATATGTCATTCCACATTTTTGGAGGTAAAACTTGAGGTAAAATAGCATAATTTTCTGATTTATTACGAATTTAGGAGAATTTCATGAAAATCCATTTTGAGCATTATTTATCATCCTTCATTCCACATCTTTACCACTTTCCCTATTTTTCAGCGGCATATCATTTTTGAGTATGGGGGAGTGTTCCTTTCATTCATTTCTTTCTTATGACCATGTCATCCATATTCTTTATCATCCATTGTTATTCTTATTCATTCTCAACACCTCCATTACTCCATGTTGTTTTACACCAAGCATAGAATTCAACAGATGGTGGCAACCACCTCTATTTGTTTTCTAGCATTGCATGAGGGCATGCTAATTTTTCAGAGAGGGGGAGGAATTGCTACGCATGATGGATGTTTTCAATTTTCTTTCTCATTTAAGGCATACAATTTCATTTTTACACAATGCAGAAATTGATTTCCATAATATTTTTAAAAAACCATGAACTCAATTCTTGTGATTTCTGGAAAACACAACCATGAACTCAATTCTTGTGATTTCTGGAAAACACGGACGTATCATTAATACAAACCCAGATAATTTCAAGATAAATTGGTTCATAAAATTTCGGAAATCATGCACTCTCACCTACAGCCATTTTGTTTATATCTCATGATCCGTGCATCAAAACGATCTGATTTTTGGATCATAGAGACATTCATATATTATAAACTTACTTGCAACATTTCAACAAAATCTGGTTTGTAGTTTTGAAAAAATGGTTAATGAAGTTTGTTGTTATCTATATCATATTTTGCTGCAACTTCATACATATAGTTGAATGTCAATGTAAAAATTGTTATGCCTTCATCAAGATTGCTAAAATTGAATATTCATTAATTAAGGAAGCATTCATTTGTTCTCAAATTTTTATTGCTTGGTTAACACATGGGTTTTTGTCTTTGGGTTGCATGAAGACATGCAATATATTCAGTTTTCGTTGCATGAGGACATGCAACATATTGAGTGTGGGGGTATGTTGGGCCGTTAATATGCCATTATTATTATCACTTGTGAACGCTTATTCCACCCATTTCTACCATTATTCATCACGTCATTTATTATAATTTATTATTTAAATCCATTTTATAAATGATTTATGCTCTTATGGATGAATATTATTTATCTTCCTTTATTTCTAATAAATTGATGATTATGAATTATTTTATCAATGATGGTTTTAATAAGTTGGTTGTAACATTATTCACCATTTTTAGCCTCCAAGATAATTTCCAGATTGAAGATTTGATCATTAAAAGTGCCAACTCAGAAATGCGCTGGAATAAGGAGTGACAGTTTTGCGGTTGAGATTCTGAGCAAATGAAGACGAATCTGGCAAATCCGGAACATGGGTTTTGTCCAGAATGGACCCAATTAACTTCATGAAAGAACGGTTTGCCAAAATTCGGCCTGTGTTGAGAGATTCGCAAAGTTCTTTAAGCACGATTTTCTCAGTTCTGTTGTTGCGGCCGTCCTCCAAATCTCAGCTACAAAGCCAAATTCGACTTGCTGTTGTTGAAAGATGGATGTAAATCTATTTTCTTGTTGATCAATTGGTTGGAAGAAATCCAATATTGTTATGGGAGATTGTATTTACTATTCAATTTCTCCTCCTTCTCATTATAAAAGGAGAACATGTATTGTGTATTAGGGAGGATGGAGAGACTTTTCTTATTGTAATTTGCAGAATTGTGCATCGGCTCTTGTTAAGAGAGTGTGAGCTGTTTGTAAACATTATTAATGCCTGATTAATAAAAGAGTTCACTGTTGTTCCATTTCTCAAGCGCTGGAGTAAAGCATAGCAACGCTTCACCGGTGGTTGAGGGCCCAGCCATGGTGGAGCGATCTGCTGTTTGTATTTCTATTAGTTTATTTCTGTTGTGTGAAGTTCGTTTATTACAATTAAAGAATTGATTTATTGCTAATTGGATCAAATACAGAGTCATTGTTATTCCATTCTTTACAAGAAGCATGATTCATGATTGAATTGTTATAAAATGTTGTTTTTCTGTATCTAATTCCAGTTGTTGTTCCTTTTGTTTATGAATTACGATAGTTGATTGTTGCGTGGCTGTCGACAGGATTACAGAGTAGAAATCTAGTTTGCTTGGTTATGAATTGAATTCACTGTTTATTTTACACTGCTATTCAATTCCTGTTCATTGCTTTTAGATTGTTGTTCCTTTCCAGTTTGCGTTTTAGATTTCATTTCCTTTAAGTTTTTTTCACTTGATTTGAGATCTCTAAACTGTAGAGGGAAGAGCTAATCATTCCAGGTCCCCAGATTTGGTCATCTCACATCGATTTCTAGGGGAAAGAGTTATTACTACTGCATCCCTAATCGATGTCTAGCAAGGTTGTTGTAGTGTAGTCTTTACATTTCTGTCATTTGTAATTAGATTTCTTTTCATGCAGATTTCGTTTCAAGCATTTATTATTTCTGCATTTGTATTTCTATACTACATCTTCACAAACATTACTCTTGAGTAAATAGCCGCCTCAGACTGAGTACACTCTTGAAATAAGAAGTCGTCCCTGGGTTGATAATTAATGTGAAGGTAATTAGGAGTTAAAAAGACACCTTTTTATCGCTCCACACTTTTATCTTTTCAGGGTCAACAGCCAACCCTTGTTCAGAAATAATATGACCCAAGTATTGGATCTTGTCCTTATAGAATTCACATTTACTAAATTTGGCATATAACTGGTTTTCTTTCAAAGTTTGCAACACTATTCTCAAGGGCTCTTTGTGCTCCTCCTTACTTTTTGAATAAACTAAAATATCGTCTATGAACACGAGAACAAATTTATCCAAGTACTTGTTTAAAACACTATTCATTAAGCACATAAAGGTGGCAGGGGAATTTGTCAAACCGAAAGGTAGGACTACAAATTCGTAGTGACCATACCTGGTTCGAAAAGCTGTTTTGCTAATGTCTTCCTCTTTAATTCTAAGCTGGTGATAACCAGTCCTTAGATCAATCTTAGAAAATATTGAAGCTCCTCTTACCTGATCAAAAATATCATCAATTCGAGGCAAAGGGTATCTATTTTTTATTTTAAACTTATTCAGCTGACGATAATCAATACACATTCTAAAATTTCCATCTTCCTTTTTCACAAACAGCACTGGTGCTCCCCAAGGAAACACACTCGGTCTGATATAACCCTTATCCAGCAATTATTGCAATTGCATCTTTAGCTCCATGAGTTCAGGGGGACTCATTCGATAAGGGGCTAGGGAAACCGGTGTTGCTCTCAGCACTAAATCGATTGAAAATTCAATCTCTCTTTTTGAGGGAAGATGAGGAATCTCATCTGGAAAAACTTCCTTAAACTCTCTCACCACTGGCAAAGTATCCATCAGGTTTTCTCCAGGTTGGTGCTCTATTTCTTCAACATGTACTGCATATACTTGATATCCTTTCCTAGATTTTCTTTTTAGTTTCAGTGCTGATATTTGTCTTACAGATATGGGTTTTGGTTTTCCCTTGAGAATAAAAGGTTTCCCTTTTTCATCTATGGAATGTAGAGTTTTATCCCAACAGTTCATCATACCCTTTCTCTTTTCCAGCCAGTCCATGCTCACCCTTTCCTTTAAACTGCTGGTTGCATAACCTAGCTTTCCTCACTGCTTCGTCCATAGTTTTTGGGTTATCAAACTCGATCTTCTCTTTGTAAACAACAGGAAAACAATTCAAAAACCTTTGTACCTTTTCCTTCTCTTCCCTAATGTAAGAGACATATCTCAATAGATTTGTAAACTTGGTGACAAAATCATCAATAGTAAGTTGTCCCAGTCTAATTTCATGGAATTCCTTTGCTTTATCATCCTAATAACATTTGTTTAAATAACGGTTTTTAAACTTGACTTGGAAATCTTCCCAAGTCACAGTTTTTTCATCAATTGCATGGATCATTTTCGTCTCTTCCCACCACAAGGTAGCCTTACCTTGTAGCTTGTAGATAGCTAATCTGGCCATCAGGTTGCTTTCATATTCATAGACATGGAAATATTTAATCATGTTCAACAACCAGGCTTAAACATCTTCCTCCTTTTCCCCATCATAGGAGGGAGGTTTGATCTTTCGGAATTCCCCCTGTAATTCCTTTTTCTACTTACACTGATGCCTAGTAACATCATCTTCCTCAGAATCATAAGAGAACTTTCCCTTCTTCCTCTTTCCAGAACCTTCACCTTCTTGGATGTTTCGCGAAGTTAATTCTCTGATGAGCTTTTCCTGCTCCTCACTGGCTAATGACAGTCTATCATTATGGCTTCTTAGCTCAGCCATCTCTCGTTGCAAACTATGCAACATAGCCATCACCGGAGCATTTGGATCTGGTGTATTATCTTCATCACGCAGATCAACATAAATTTCATCACTTCCATCCATTTGAATTTTCTGTTTTAGCAACATTGTACACTAAACAACACATATCAGTAATAAAAAAAAAAAAATGAACAAAAATAATTTATACAGTGAGCACAACAACAACAACCCATTTTTTCTAACTTTGCTTCGATACCATTTGTAACGTCTCTTCTTTCCCACACCAATTTTTTTTTTCTCTATTTATAGTTTAATTCTATGCTTCTATTGGCCACGGCTATTCAATTATACTTTCTACTTTCATCAATTATGATCTGCTAGGGAATAGGGTTCCTATTCCTCCTCTTACTCTTGTATGTATAAATGGCTGTCTATCATAGTTTTATTGTTCTCTTCCACTAAATGTTTGTGGCTTATGTTAAATACACACACACACACACACACACACACACAGATATATATATATATATATACATATATATATATATATATATATATATATATTATTCACACACAAAATTTATATGGTTGCATTTACTCCTACGCATTTCTATCTATGCATACATTTACTCACACATTTCGATCTATTCATTAACTTTTAAGCACAACCCTTGTAGGGCTCACCGTACCTACACTTTAGATTTCGATAGCATACTCTTATGGATTGTAGGTTGGATATATTATTCGTTGGGTTTATATCTTCGTATACCTCCAAGAGTTATAACCCTATGTTTGAATTTCGAGTTGTTCAAGGTACCAAATGGTCTATTCCTATTTAACACTTATGTCGTTTATATGAAATTATTATAGTTTTGTGGCCACTGGTTCCAAGGCGTAATGAGCATTCCCATAGCATCATTTATATCTCACGTACATTTCACTTATGATGAGTTTGTTGTGGAGATAGGAAACATTTAAATTCAATGTACTCATTATGCTTCGTTGGAAAAGTTGGCTTAACGTATTTAGCAATTATAACCTATTTCAAATCTCCACGTCACATTATTTGATGGCACTCTATTGATTTTCAATTTTTTTAGCTCTAATTATGTCCACACGCAAAGTTGTATGTATATATAGTTTAATTATAATATGCCACGCCATAATTCTCTTTTAATTATGTCGGCCATATGACATTATCGGGAGTACTGTGGGATCGATTTCATAGATCTACATTGATATAAATCTATGTGTTGGACGACTATGTATTAAATGCCGATTTTACCCAATCGATCCATGTATAGGCCATCGATCTGAGCCCACTTGGACGGTGGAGATTGTTCCTCTCCATTAGGGTTTCGTTGGTTTTTTTATTTGAGACAATTGTATAAATCTCTGTATAATTATCGAAACGGTTCTTTCGCCCTTCATTTCTGATCGCCTCTCGGTGTCGAGACTTTGCACGAAGGAGAAACGAAGGGTCGGCTCTCCCAGGCTTCTAGCGTATCTATTTCTTCCTCGTATTGTAGTTCAGGTATGAAATTCTGTGCATTTCACTATCTTAACTCTGAGGCTTACTCTCTATGCACTATACCTTGATACGTATTATTTCCTAATAACAATTCTCTCTGCTTAGAGTTCAAGAGTTGTGGTTAAATAAAAATTTTGTATATAGTTTCGTTTACTGTCGAGAACTTGTCTCGGTCAGTTGGACCAATCTCTCGTGGAGATTTTTCTATACTAGTGCGTTGATTTTTTTATTCCAACCTCTCTTCTTACATTTCGTTTATCTTCCTGTTGAAAATTTTTTTGGTACTAATACTCCATCATGTCTTGATAGGAGCTTATTCATCATCGCCTTCCGTGACTTTACTGATGCGATTCGAGTGGCATTTTCTTGACTCTCCCCGTCTCCCTTACGATGAGCAATCGCTACCCTAGGAAAGTAATCGATTTCATTATAACATTTGACCCGTGGCTTTTTCGTTCAAGGTGAATTTACTGGTCTTCTAATTTTTAATACTGTTCATCTATTTTTGTTTTCAAGTCATTTTGAAATCAAGGGTTTCTCATCTACAAGGTATCCCTCTATTTTTATGCATAGTACTCATATATATTATTTTCTATGATATAATTGATAACGGGTAATTAACTCGCCTTCTTACCGTCTCTTGTTTTATTCAGGTAAATTCGACTCCCATACGAATTTTGTTCTCGGTGATATAGTGAAATGGTTATTTCACTCAAAATTAACTTCGCTTCACCCTGCACTTTCAAGTCGATATCAACAGCATATTGGTCGAAGTGAAGCCGAGACTCTCACATTGTTATTATACATCATTTTTTTTTTTTCATACCACTTCGAGTCTTAATTTCATAATTTTCTCTTTGCTACTGTAATAATAATGATTTCCTTAGACTTGGTATGTCTTAATAACATCCTGCTAATATGGTTGCTCAGACCACATATTTTCAATTAATTTGTCATCGGGCACGATTGTCGTGATTTATTATTTTTGGTTCATGAATTTACATATGGATTACATATATATATATATATATATATATATATATATATATTCCATTCCTGTTTGACAAAAAACAGAGTTATTCTATACTCCGGTGATTTCAGATTGCTAGTTCCTATTGATGCTCATGATAAGATTTTATTTCTACTGCATCTATCTGCTTCCATTTACTGGATAGAACTGATAAATTTACTAGTCTTATCTTGTATTTCTGCTTCCTCCACATTTTATTTTCATAATGGTATATAAATATCTATACTGCAAGAGTATTCACATCTATGATAATTTAGTGATTCTTGACATCTAGTTTGTATGGTTATATGTGTTATTCTACTCTAGTAGTATACCTCTACATTTTCTTCTTGACTTAACATTTCCAATTATTTCTTACTGGTGTCAATAATAATAGACTCTGGACATTATTGTTTTGTTCTATAACATGTTCAGTACGTATTTTTCTCTAGCTAACACTTCCAACTGACATTTTACATTGATTTGGTATGTGAATTATTTTTTATTACTCACATCTTATAAAATTTACATGCGCTTCATATAAATTTTCTTATTTTTATTTTCCAATAGTACATTCAGTTTGGAGACTCCTCGAGTAAAGGAGGTAGGTCATGTGCTAGTTAATGTTTATTTCTTAGGCCAAATTTGGTTACAGGTTTAATAAACCATATTTAGCTTTGTTTATGTCTGAATGTATTTAACTCAATTAAAGGTACTCATTCATCTTTTTTTTTTTCATAGATGTTAAATCTATAGATATACATACACTGTTAATTCAACAAATCTATAGATCTGCACTGCATGTACTTAATCACTCCTCCACATATGTTTTTTTTTTCTAGTGTTCACTGTTTTAATTCTATTTTTAACAGAAACAGATTAAAGTTACACAATTATGAGGTAGCATAAATCTCCATATTTAAACCAGTCACTAGTATAGAGGTTCTCGATAATTTTTCCACATAATTCTTGTTCCTACAACTATGCAGAACTGAGAGGATTTAATTCCTCTACAACTCTGTAAATGTATGGAACACCAGAACAAAACAAAAAACATTTCAAGTAGTATGCAGCTACAGTCATTAACCTTAACACCTAACAACAATTAATTTTAATCATTCATAAACACTGTGAGCATACCACTTCGGTACTTGACCAGTCCTCCCAACCTTAGATTCCCTCTATCTCCAGAACTCACCCCCGAGCTGAGATCACCTCCATCACAGATCAACCTCTAATCTATTCAGGATTAGCTTACTTAAGATTTTGCTCCCCAAAGCCTATTTCTAATTCTGCGTCTAGAATATTAGGATGCTTTTCTTCCTGTTTGCCTAGGCTTCCCTTATTTAGGGATTTCTAAAGCTGCTTTCTTCTTTTCACAGATTTTTACCTCTTCCCAACTACTCTCCACCTCATTGGGGAAACTAGATTTTCCTCAAAATCTAATTTGGAGATAAATTATTTCAAGGATTTTTGAAATATTTTTGGGGAAAGTATTTGCCTCTATCCATCCTCATGGATTTAGCAAGTGATCTCACAATTATCATTTGGTCAATATGCACAACATTATTCTATTTTATTTCTATAATGAAATATTTAATTACATCCACAAAATACTTATCCATTGGGGTCCACTCCCCTTTGGATTAAAGTTCAAATGTCTAACTTTGAAAAAAAAAACATAACCTAGGGGTGTTACAGTTCCAATCTTCAGATGTGAAAATGTAATTACTTCATGGACTGTTTCACTTCATATAATATATTCAAAAAAACGTTTTTTCTCTTGTGAAAAAAAAATGATTGTTTATAGTCGAAGCGCTGCGGGGTGGTTTATTATATTAATATTTCACGGTCGAATTATGTTCATAACAATTGGAAAAAAAAATGTTGCCCTGTTTCTATTTTAAACCTGTTTTTTCAAATACAGAGCCATGTTTATATGATTGTTTATAGTCGAAGCACCGCAAGGTGGTTTATTATATTAACATTTCACAGTCATTGGAATGCCCAAAATTCATAACTAATATTGGAGATTTACTTTCCTGTTTTAAAGTTTCATTTTTTTTTTTTAAATTGAACCTGCCATCGGTATACCGATGCCTTGTAAGCGTCGGAATTGCGACAGCTTAAAAACGTCGGAAGAGTGACAGTATAAAAATGTCGGACGAGCGACTTTCAAAACTTCGGACCACATTTTGTCGGAATTTCAACAGTTTACAAACGTTGGACGAGCGACGTTCAAAACGTTGAACCACGTTTCGTCGGAATTGCGACAATTTACAAATGTCGGAAGAGCGACTTCCAAAACGTCGGACCACATTTCATCGAAAGTGCGATAGTTTACAAATGTCGAAAGCGCGATGGTTTGGGAAACATCGGAAGAGCGACGCTTGTTTGGAAGCGACGGAAAAAGTGTTGGTAGTTCGACACTTTGTAAGCGCATTGGAATTGCGACGGGATGGCAAACCACGTTTTTCCCATCCTCGAACTGTCACTCTTGCGACAACTATGTGTCAGAATAGCGATGAATTGGCCATCGGAAATTGGATCAAATTTTCTAGTGAAATGATGATAGAACCTCCTTTCTCCTAGGTACTTGGCCACCAAATGTTGAACCCTCTCGATATCCTTTTTTACATAAGAATGAAATTGAAAAAATCGTCAAGGAACTCCTTAAGGACCATGTCATTTGTGCCAAAATTGACCCTTATTCATCTCCAGTGGTCATGGTTATAAAGAAAGATGGTAAATAACACATGTGTCATGATTTTAGGGACCTTAACAAGATCACTATCAACGACAAAATTATTATCCCGGTAGTTGATGATCTGATTGATGAACTACACGATGCAAAATGTTTTACCAAGTTGGATGCCTGCATGGGCTATCACCAAATAGGATGAACGATGTTGGCATTCCCAAGATAGCCTTCTAAACTCATGAAGGCCATTATGAATTGTTGGTCATTCCATTTGGTCTTTTAATGCCCCATCCACTTTTTAGATCCTCATGAAGCACCTTCTGAAACCATATCTCATAAAATTTATCGTGGTATTTTTTTATGAAATTTTCATGTACAACATAAAATCGGACACTCACCTTCATCATTTTGACTAGGTATTGCAACTTCTCTAATATCATAAACTATTTTTCAAATTATGAAGGTCTTCCTTTGGCATGGAATAAGTATAGTATTTGGGACAATTTTTTTGTCGTCAAGGAGTGAGAATTAACAACCCAACCATTAACCATTAAACTAGATAGTGATCACCAAATTCCTTAGCTCTTTACCCTTAATCCCTTAAACCCTAACACCTAATTGTGGAAATTATACTACAGTGTATTGGTTTATTTTCTTCTACTTGATTTAATTTATACAAGTTATTTTCAGAAATTAGATTTAGAAAATACAGAATAAACACAAATATAGCCTACACATGCAGATCATTTATTGAATAATTATTTCATGCAACAAAGTGACACATGGATTTTTGGACATAATTCCCCAGGAAAACCCAAAGCGGGAAAACCGGTTCAGCAGATATGAGGGTTTTGTTATTAAGTAGTTCTAAGTAAAACAAATCTTGGGTCCAAACTTGGAAAACCTGACAGAAAATAAAATATAGAAAATATGTAGCTAACCTAAACATCTAGTGCCAAATAGTTGACTCATCCACACCCTCAAACGCGATTTATAGGACTGAGCCCATATCTGACCCTATAAACCCTTAGTGTTGCCCCTGAAGCCTCAGTGTTAGCCCTTCTAGTCTCAAATGCCACTGCGCTGGACCAGAAGGGACTGCGTCACCCTTGGCAGGGTCTCATAGCCTGACACTAGCCCTAAAAGCCCCTCTACATGATTTCTAAATCCTCCGAGTGCCTCTGTGTTCTCCTATGTAGCACCTGCGTAGCGGTTGGGAAAAACCTTCGTAGTTGTTGTTCTACTTCTATTCGTTGTCCTTGGGCTGCTCCTCTTGCCTATTGTTGTCTCTTAGCTCTTCAAATCAGATCATTCCCTCAACAGATACTACCCCTCACTGCAGGAAAATCCACAGGAAATTCTTAGAAAACATGCCCTAGAATTCCAGATCTATTCCTCAGTTCTACCAAAATTGTGTGTCTTCAACTGACCATCAAGCATTTCTCTTATAATTTTTTGTTGAACCCTTCAATGAACGAGATTAAATAATCCATCAATGGCTGAGATTAAAAAAATTATTGATCCATGTGACTTAAGACAATGTCATCACATGTGTTAATTAATTCACTTTTATTATTTTCTTTTCTTAAGTTAGACTTAGGAAATCCATTAAAAATTATTAATTATTTGAATAACTTGAACACAACTTGAAATTTCTTAAATCCATTTCTGGGTCTTGTAGATCAGGTGTATTCTAGTCCCTCCACATAATTTGCGATCTAGAGCACAAATGATTCTATCACAAATGCACAAAATCTCAACACTCCCTCTTACCATCAAGAGTGTGCTCTAGCAATACATCACACCATGTATTACAAGATCTTGTGTACTTGGTCTGTGCTTTTGATGCTTGGCCTAGTGCCCTCCATCCACTGCATTACTTCTCTCTGTACTAATGCCCATGCCACTACCACTGACACTACCACATTTGTACTATAGCTCCCTCTCAAATTGTTGCATCATGCTGCCCATAGCACTCTCACTGCTAAGTGTTGCACTGCAACTCAGTTGATGAGAAGTAAGCAACTGAAATACTCTTCCCAAATATTTGGAAAATAAATCAAGTTTCCCTCCACCACTAAAGCTCCCTAGATGTTGAATCATGCTGTCTCCTTGGAGACATTTTCATGTTGCAACACTGCAATGCATGAGCCCATATTCTCTACACTGTTGAGGTCCCATCATCCTCTCTGCACTGTTTCTCCCTCTGCATCATGCTGCTCACTTTTCAGCTCTTCAAGTCCCTCTTACTCTTCAATGTGGTCATCTGCAACCATATCCCAACTCATCCTGCTACCAGCTTAAGGCTCTCGTATCTCCTATGTGATCCAAGAGTAGGGTTGACTCAAGGATCCCGCCACCAAATATGGATTCTCTATATATCCATGTTACCCCACCTCTTCTATCTAGGTCCATGAGAACTCATGGCTGCATTATCATCAAAGCCTTGGAATCAAAAGCTCCTTTATCCTTCTTCTTAGGACAACTACTGGCGAAATGACCAAGATCACCACAGTTAAAGCACTAGACCTTCGAGAGGTCCTTCTTTTTCTTCGTTTTCTTATTTTCCGTTGAGGCAAGGGATGCATCCTTCTCCTCTTATTTCTTTACTTTGGCTGATCTGCTTCCTCCACTAAAATACTTCTTGGTGATCCTCCTGATCTCATCTTGGCAGAGAATAACCCACATATATGCCTAACATGGTAATGTTGCCCCTCCTAGAATGCTTTGGGAATTCCCCATTATTTGGAGACAACATTCATGGTTGTCCTCACTAGGACCCCTTCATTAGGAGCAGAACCCATTCCAATCAGATGGTCACGGATAGCTTGGATTCTGAAGAGAAATGGATCTATCTCTGTGCCCTTCATCATTTAGAACATCTTCATATGATTCTCAAGAAGCATTCTTCTTTTCACAGAGCCTCCTTGGAACATTACCTCCAAAGCTTTCCACATAGAATTTGATGTATTTGTACCAGTAATATGTGGAATCACGTGGTCCTTGACTCCATCTATGATCAATTTCTTTGTTTGTGCTTGATTTTCTTCATACTTATTGAGTGGATATGCATCAATTGGTACATCAAGTGTCTGCTTTACATGATATTTGAGACCATACTCGTCAAGAATTGAGAGGATTCTATCCTTCCAGATGACATAATTGGACAGGACATCCAATATTTCTTGATCCCTGAGTCCATATCGAGCCATATTTGCTTAGATCTAAAGAAAAAAATACTTCTCCCTCTAGATCTGGGTTTCTTGGTGACTAGAAAACCTCTAGTAACTACTTATTTCTTACTTCCCTCCTGGAAATATTCTACCAAAATTCAAATGGACAATATTCTTCGATCCTCCCATTCGAATCTTAGATTTGTTTGGCTTAGATATGCTAAATGGTTGTCTTCCTCCTGCATATGTTGACTTCGCTAGGCATAATTCTTCACCTGCAAAATATCTACCCCACCAGCACTATTGAATGTTTTAAGCACTGCTTCCAAAACTTGGCTGAATTCTTATACAACAAGAGAAATGACTGGACAGTGTCCTTCTAGCTCGCCTAGCATAGTCAACGTGGATCAGAAGTGGACTGCGTAACCCCAAACTCGGTGACAGAGTCCTTACAATACCCTCGGAGGGTTCTCCATAAGCCCAAAGGCCTTCTGCAACTTCAGCGTTGTCTTCTGGATCTTCTTTCTCTTGCTGTCAAGATGCCCTTTTTGGATTTGTTGCTTCTTCTGCCACCCTATAGAAAAAATAATTCTCAAGATGATTGCTGGAGATCTAGCTTGAATTGCTATCACTCTAATACCATGTGAAAATTCTATTGTACTGTATTTCTTTATTTCCTCCTACTTGATTTAGTTTATACAATTTTTTTTCATAAATTAGATTCAGAAAATACCGAAAATAAACACAACTACAACCTACACATGTAGATCATTTACTGAATAATTCGCTCATGCAACCAAGTGACACATGGATTTTTGGACATAAGTCCTAGGAAAAATCCAAAGCGAGAAATCCGGTTAAGAAAATATGAGGGTTTTGTTATTAAGTACTTATGAGTACATAAAATCTGGGTTCCCACCTTGGAAAACCCAACAAAGAATAAAAGATATAAAATCTATAGCTAACCTGAAGATTCAGTGCCAAATATCTCACTGATCCACACCCTCAAATGGGATTTATAAGACGCAGCATGGGTCTGACCCTAGAAACCCTTAGCACTACCCTTGAAGCCTCAGCTCAACCCTGCTAGCGTCAAACACCATTACACTACACCAAAAGGGATTGTGTCACCCCTATGAGGGTCGCATAGCCTAACGCTAGCCCTAAAATTCCCTCTGCATGATTCTGAATCCTCCCAGTGCCTTTGGGTTGTCCCCCCTTGTGGATGTGTAGCTAATTTTATGCTTCTCTGCTCCATCCTTGAGATACTCCTCTTGCCTCTTTTCGTCTCTTGGCTCTTGGAATCAGATCATTCCCTCAACCAATACTATCCCATTGCAGAAAATTTCACTAGAAATTCTTAGCAAACGCGCCCTAGAATTCCAGATCTATGCCTCAGTTCTACCGAAATTGTGTGTCTTCAACTGACCCTCAAGCCTTTCTCTTATACATTTTTGTTGAACCCTTCAATGGCCAAGATTAAATCATCCATCAACGGTCGGGATTAAAATATTGCTTGATCCATCTAACTTAAGACAATTTCAGCACATGTGTTAATTAATTCACTTTAATTATTTTATTTTCCAAAATTAGATTTAGGAAATTCATTAAAAATAATTAATTATTTGAATAAATTGAACACAACTTGAAATTTCTTAAATCCATTTCTAGGGCTTGTAGATCAGGTGTATTCTATTCCCTCCACACAATTTGGGACCTAGAGCGCAACTCATGCTACCCCAAATACACAAAATCTCAACACTAATCCCTTTACCCTTTACATTTTTTTATCTAGCAAATGAACACAAGTATGATACCTTGATTTGCATGTCCATCTCCCAAGTGTCTTCATATCACATGTCTGTAATTTTAGGTGTGTTGGAGACACAGGGTACTATTAATGATAATTTCACAGGATAGATGAAAATGATGTTGGATAAATGAATTCAATAATCCATGGACATTTTCCTTTATATTTATGTATAGAAAAAAAAGTAAAAATAAATTTTTTTAATGTTGTATATAGAAAAATATTCATGTACGTTATTAATAAAATATTTAATAAGAATTAATGTTGACAGATACTTAAAAATATAATAATAATAAAAAACCATTTATATTGTTGAGAAGCAAAGTGGACACTACATAAAAGTGTTGAGAGCTAACAGAGGTGTGGAATATATCTCCAAATACTTCCTACGTTTCTACAGGGAGCATGGAATTCACAAGAAGTTTAACACAAGGTATACACCTCAACAAAATGGTGTAGAAAAAAGAAAATAGGACTATCATGGACATGGTAAGAAGTATGTTGAAGACAAAGCATTTGCCAAGTGAGTATTGGGAAGAAGTTGTAAATTGTGCAGCTTATATTTAAATAGATGTCCAACCAAAGCTATTATGAACAAAGTTCCAGAAGAAGCATGGAGTGGAACAAAGCAACTTTTCACTCACATGAGAGTGTTTGGATGTATGGCATATGCACATGTCCCAGATCAGTTAAGAAATATGTTGGAAAGCAAGGGGGAGAAGTGTATATTTGTTGGATACAGTGATAAATCCAAGGATTACAAGCTCTATAATCCATCAACCAAGAAAGTAATAATCAACAGAGATTTTCAGTTCATTGAAGAAGAAGCTTGGGATGTAAGTTTAGAGAAGACTGTAAAGGTGAAGACATGTATTTCACATGAAGAAAAAGAGGAATTGATTGCAGAAAATAATTCCTCAATGGTGGCTCCTACTCCACGTGCACAAGCTCAAAAGAGCACACCACAAGAAAGCAATATAACAACAGTGCAAAACCAATGAAGTCCTTCTCCAAGCACACCACAAGGATCAAAAAATCCCTCGAGTTCAAGTAAAACTCCAAGCACATCTTCAGCAAATACAAGAAGATCAAAACTCAGAAATTTAAGTGAAATTTATGAGCAAGAAGAAGTAAATAGTAATGTTGGTCTAAATTGTTTATTTGCTTTATTTTCTCATGTTGATGACCCAATCCATTTTAAACATGAAGTCAAAGAAGAGAAGTGGATTGAAGTAATGAATAAAGATATAGGAGCAATAAAAAGAATGACACATAGGAGTTAGTGGACCTCCCACAAGGAAAATAATTTATCGGAGTGAAATGAGTCTATAAGACCAAGAGAAACATTAAAGGCAAGATAGAAAGGCACAAAGCAAGACTTGTTGTCAAAGGCTACAAGTAGAAACAAGGAATTGACAATGAGGAAACCTTTGCACCTGTTGCAAGGATGGAGATAATGTGGACAATGTTGTTAATAACAACACAACAAAAATGGAAAGTTTATCAAATGGATGTGAAACCAACATTCTTTAATGGAGTGCTGAAAGATGAGGTGTATGTTGAACAACCTCCTGGCTATGAGATAGAAGGCCAAGAACAAAAAGTGTGTAGGTTGAAGAAAGCACTTTATGGGATGAAGAAAGAACAGAGAGAATGGTACAGCAGGATTGATGCTTACATAGTAGACAATGGGTTTGAGAAATGTGATGGTGAACCCACACTCTACATCAAAGAAAATAATGGTAAAATTCTTATTGTTGTTTTGTATGTAGATTATGATTTTTATAAGCAATGATGATTCTCTCATTGTTGATTTTAAGGAAGTTATGAAAAGTGAATTTGAAATGACTAACGTGGGTTTGATGAGATATTTTTTGGGCATAGAATTGAAGCGAACAGAAAAGGGAATTTTTATCTCCCAAGAAAAATATGTTCAAGAAGTTGTAAAGAGGTTCAATATGCAGAAAAAAAAATCATCAGCAACTCCAACTGTCATGGGGTTGAAATTTAGCAAGGAAGAATGCAGCAAGAATGTTGATCCGCCATTGTACAAGAGCATGGTTGGCAGTCTAATGTATTTGATTGCAACTAGGCCTAATATAATGTATGCAGTAAGCTTGATATCCAGATTCATCAAGACACCCAAGGAGACACATTGGCAAGCATGCAACATAATATTGAGGTATGTAAATGGAACAAAGGAGTATGGTGTTGTATACTCCGAAACTGATAATTTTAAGCTGATTGGTTACACTGACAGTGATTGGGCTAGAAGTGGTGATGACATAAAGAGCACATCAGGGCATGTCTTTCATTTGGGGTTGGGGAACATTTCATGAGCTTCCAAGAAGAAGCCTATAGTTTCATTATCAACAACATAATCCAAATATGTAGCAGTAACAACAACAACATGTCAAGAATTTTTGATGAGAAGGATGCTCAGAGATTTATGTCAATAGAAAGACAAAGGAACCACAATTTATTGTGATAACATCTCACCAATTACATTGTCAAATAATTCTATTTTCCAAAAGAGAACAAAGCATATTGATGTCAAATACCATTTTATAAGGGAATTAGGTAACAATGGTGAAATTGTTTTGCAACATTGCAGGTCAAAGGAACAATTTACTGATATCCTCAAAAAGCCATTGGGATAGAAAAGTTTATTTTTCTCACACAGTGTCTGGGAATGATTGATGGTCGAAGTTTTGATTAAGGGGGAGTAATGGAAATAACTCCCAACCACCGCCATGAATAAGTAGTGGTAGCAACAGGCTACGCTTCATTGAATTTTTTCTATGCAGGGAAGGACAAGCCTCAGTTTTCAAATCTGGAGGCGTTCATGCAAAAACCAAAACAGAGTACTTGAGTCCTTCTTCTCTACATTTATTTATTTTCACGTTGACTTACCGTTTCGCACAACTTCATGCCGACAACTTTTCTTTTTTACCCTTAAGCCTTTTGGATAAATGTTATTTCCCCGCCGATACCATATCAGCGAGACCCACCACAAAATTTCACCACATTATAAACCTTTGCAAACCTTTAAATTTTTTTTATTCCTTATCTCTGTGCCATATCGTATTTCCCGTTGTTAACTCCCTGCACATCGCAGCTCGCAACTTTTAGGTTGTAACACTTGAGCACTTTGCCAAAATTAAGATTTTTCTGATCTGATTTGGTGGGACCCACAATAACCTTACTGCATTACATTTCTATTTTATTTCTTACCTTTTTCATATTTGGTAGTTACCTTTTAACGCATTACCACACAATATTTACAACTTACCTTTTAAGCCGCCCGCAAGATGTTTTATGTTAATTGTGATGCGATCAAAAAGGGGTAGGTGTCAAGATAAGGAGGGTAGCACAAAGCACACATCGTAATGCTCAAGAGTTAACGTATAAGCGTCCGCAGGTTAAGATGTATGTGTTGTGAACTAATATGTGCAATGTCACATCGCACATCAAAATGTTTTGAGTTTTCTCGTAAGCGCATATGTTGAAAGATAAAATCGTCAATGAGCGATTTGTGATGGAGGCCTTTGACGAGATTTGTTTTCAAAGCCGGAACCTATCTATTTTGTGTTTATGTACACGTTTTCGTGTATAATCAGCCAAACAGAGCCAAGGGATGATTTGGCTGTTGAGAGTCCAATTTTGCATTGAATTTCTTTGAGTACTCAAGCTCCAACAAATTTTGTATAAAACCTATGTAATTTCATTTTGTTAATATGATGGAATAAAAAAATGGAATCGTTCCTCTCCTATGTTAATTGATGTATGTTGGTGAATTTTTATTTTCAACATTTTGTGCATTCTCTGTGTTGAAAAGGGAACACATTCCTATGTGTTTTATTTATTGAGAATTTTCAAGAATAACAAAGAAATTGATGAAAACCAATTATCTTGTTTGATTCTGATATTTCATCTTCAAACTTTCTTTTGATGACTAATTCACTACCTCCTAACCCCAATTCGAATTCAACATTTTACACAGGCGCTATTTGCATCTCACTTTCGTCTTAAAACTTATGTAAATGGATATCTTCTTCTTCATCCCCATACCCATCTCCATCGCCATCTCCATAGTGTAATTTGGAGTGGATTTTGGAGATCATATTATTCCTAACACATTCTAGACTTGAAAATGGTTTTCGTTCCTCATTGCTATGACATAAAAAAAGCAAAAAGAATAAGAATTCAATTCCAATTCCAAGGAAATCGACTTGAAATTAGTTGAAATTACAGAAGCTAAATAATATTATTATATAAATATGATCCTATGATAAATAAACATACCTTAACACCAAGGTAACTAAGTAAGCCTCGGAGACCTTTCAAATATTGCACGTGAGAAATAAAAAGTCCATGGTGCTTGTGCATATGCTCTATACAACTCTCCATGGTCCCTGCCTCTGACCTAAAATCATATATGAAGTAGCAGTTGGTATCCCAGTCTAACTTCTCTGCATTGTTCGGAGAATCTGGTGATTCAGACACCGACATAGTTGGATTTATAAAAATATCGTTGCCATACATCTATTTCCTCTTCGACTGTTCATCACGCAAAAGTTGCTGTCTATTTTCAAATAAAACTTATGTCACTCTAGGAAGCCGAGCAGCCTAAGAAATTGAGAAATAATGGATCAATAATGTTTCCAAAAAACATTATATACTTCCAAGACACATTAAAGATGAAATACATTTTGAAAAACTAATGTGAGACTAATAGCATTTGTAGTGTGATGGATACAAAATTAATATATATATATATATATATATATATATATATATATATATATATATATATATACACACCTCTATCTTGAGATTTTGGCGGTGCCATTGAGACCTGAAATGAAATTCTTGCGCTTCTTCTTCATCTAATTGCGCATTTCATGTGTTACAGGTAAAGTCCATAATTTTTCTATTAAAATTCAACAAATCCCAATCCCTACTATATTTTATTTCAACAAATCGCAATCCCTAATATTGTAAACCCTAATTTTGGCTCGATAAGATGAATGTTATATGCTTCCTTCACTCTGTGTGTTTGATCAAAATGAAAAACTGGCCTTTCCAATAGTCTTTTTATACACATTGGTATGTCCCAGAATGTCACCTCAATATTAGTGGTTGATTTTGGATTATGAGTCCTTTCATGTCGATGTAAAAATGTTGAGACTACCAAAGGGTGACTAAGTATTTTCTATGGTTTTTGGTGGGAAAGTGGACAGGCACAAACAGTAAAGTAGAGGTCATAACTCTTTGGGCATTTAGATATATGGTGAGGCTAAGGGCATCATATACTAGGTGAAGGAATTCAATAGCTTCAATCCATCCACTCTAATTAAATAGATGAAGCTTATCATAACCTTGATAAGAACCTTTCAACGTAGCAATTTTGGCCACATATATAGGGAGCCAAACATGACAATAGATTTACTTTTTAAGAGAGGAATTGTTAGGGATCCATGTAAGTTATATTTTTGTACTTTTGAACAGGGAGTCATGATTAATGCTTGCTTCTATATTTCTGCTTTTGAACAGAAGAGGGAGTGAGGATTAATACTAGCAGCGTTATCTACTCATAGAAAATTCAGTATTTTGAAAAACTGTCATAATTTTGGAGAAAATGTAGTGTACAACTAAATAACAATATGAAGACTTGAAAATGTGATACTGTGTCATATTTCTCGTTATTGAAGGCATAGGAAACACCAATCTAAATAGCAGTAACACAACTGATCATTATGAAACACAATGCTGAAAATTTAAGAAATATATTAGATGTGAGATCTGTAGCTACAAAAAAACTGGTTGGTCATTATGAAACACAAGGCTGAAAATTTAAGAAATATATTACATGTGAGATCTCTTCCTCATGCAAATGATGGCATGAAAAGAAATAAAAGAATAGTGTGAAAATATACTATATTTTTTGTTAATAGAAAGAAAATATTTTTTTCCTCTAAAAAACATTAAAGCTTACAAAGATATTTCTAATAAAATAAGGCGGGTAAGATAAAAACCATTCCTCTAGATTACCGGAGATGACCCGATTCACATTAAAATCAAATAGTGTGGAGAAGAAAATAACCACTCTACCCAACAACCATCCAATATATATATATATATATATATAAAATTTGAATTTTTATAAGTAACAATGATCCTATTATTTGATTACCATATTATTCATAGAATTATATACAACCAGCCTAGACCCATCTTAACTCTGGATCTATCAAGCGCCGAGAGGGATCAAATCTCTAGAGGCGGAAACCTCTTTTTTTGAGTGAAAAACTTGAGGAAAGTTTTGCACCTCGAGAGATTTGATCCCTCTCGACGCTTGATAGATCTAGAGTTAAGATGGATCTAGGTTGGTTTCAGTCGTGTGTGGAAAGGAAAATCTATCAAAAATATGATTAATTTTATCAATAATATGTAAATACAGATAATATAAATATAATAATTTTATATATGCTAAATATGTCTGATGTTTATCTGGTCATTTTAATATTAAAATTTTCTTAGTTACCTCAGTTTTTTTAGAATATAAATATTGTTAATAAATTTAATGACGAAATATTTTTTTTGAATGCAAAGTGACAATGTAATAGTGTTGAATGATAGAAAATGAAAATAATAAGAATGTAGTCAATTACAAATAGTGTTCATTGTGATCAATCTCAAATTATTTTCTTTTTCTATTCTTATTGTCACCCTTGTTAGTTTTGTCATATTTTTGTATCGATTATATGAAAAGGACAATTGAAATAATAAACCATTTAAATATTTAGGTTAAACTATTGTACTAAACATCATACATTGTCTCTCTTGCTCTTCAATATTAATAGGATGATTTACTATAAAACAAATATTAATGTACATTGTTAATAATTTTGTGTGCTTACACTAAAATCAATGCACCTAATGTAAACAATCAAATAAGATTACAAAACAACATCTACACTGAGATCAATGCATCCAATGCAAGTAATCAAATAAGATTAGAAATCAACATCTATATTGAAATCAATGTATCTAGTGCAAGTAATAAAATAGGATTAGAAACCAACATTTACACTAATATCAATGCATCTAATGCAAGAAATAAAATAGGATTATAAATCACAATCTACTTCCCTATCTCCCCCCTTGAACTACATCTCTCTTTCCCTCCATCTCTCCACTCTCTCACATCCTCCCTCTTCCTTCCTCTATCTCCATTTATTTCCCACATATATATCTCCCTCTCTCTTCACCCTCCAACTCTCTCTCTCTCTCTCTCTCTCTCTCAACATCTACACTAAAATCAATGCATATAGTGCAAGAAAAATAGGATTAGGAATCACCATCCACAATGAAATCAATGCATCGAGTGCAAGAAATCATCTTCCATCTCTCCTTATTTTTCTCTTTATCTCACACCCAAGCATACACATACTCCTCTATTTATCCCTTGTCACTCCCTCTCTCTCTCCACTTCTTTCTCCCTATGTAAATACATTACTCTGGATCAAGAGTTTGATATTATCTGTATTTACACTGAAATCAATGCATTTAGTGTAAGTAAGAAAATAAGATTAGAAACCAACATCTACACTGATATCAATGCATATAGTGTAAGCAATCAAATAGGATTAGAAATCATCATATTAATGTACATTGTTAATAATTTTGTGTGCTTACACTGAAATCAATGAAAAATCTTAACCCAATCACTTTAAAATTAATGTACCATCAATGTACATCCAATTACATCAAATCAGAAATCAACGTCAACTCTGAAATAAATGCACCTAATGCAAACAATCAAATAATATTACAAAACAACATCTACACTGAGATCAATGCATCTAATGCAGGTAATCAAATAAGATTAGAAATCAACATCTATATTGAAATCAATGGATCTAGTGCAAGTAATAAAATAATATTAGAAACCAACATCTACACTGATATAAATGCATCTAGTGCAAATAATCAAATAGGATTATAAATCACCATCTACTTCCCTATCACCCCCCTTGAACTACATCTCTCTTTCCCTCCATCTCTCCACTCTCTCACATCGTCCCTCTTCCTTCCTCTCTCTCCATTTCTTTCCCACATATATATCTCCCTCTCTCTTCACCCTCCAACTATGTTACTCTCTCTCTCTCTCTCTCAACATCTACACTAAAATCAATGCATATAGTGCAAGAAAAATAGGATTATAAATCACCATCCACACTAAAATCAATGCATCGAGTGCAAGAAATAATCTTCCCTATCTCCCCCCTACAACTACATCTCTCTTTTCCTCCATCTCTCCTCCTATACACCGAAATCAACATCTACACTCATATAAATACATCTAATGCAAGCAATCAAATATGATTATAAATCACCATCTACTTCCCTATCTCCCCCCTCGAACTCCATCTCTCTTTCCCTCCATCTCTCCACTCTCTCACATCCTTCCTCTTCCTTCTTCTCTCTCCATTTATTTTGCACATATATATCTCCCTCTCTCTTCACCCTCCAACTATGTTATTATATCCCTCCCTCTCTCCTTCTCTCTATATCTCCTTCTTTATCTCTTTATCTCACACCAAAAAATATACACACTCTCTCCATATCTTCCTTGTCACTTCATATCTCTCTCCACTTCTCACTCTCTATGTATTCCTTCTTCCCTCCATCTCTCCCCCTCCAACTCCATCTCTCCATCCTTCCATATCTCCTTATATTTCCCTCCCTCTCTCCTCCTCTCTCTCGTCGTTCCTCTCTCTCCCCCCCTCTCTCTCTCCCTTTCTTTTCCCTCCAATTTTCTCTCTTCCCCCATAAATCTCTTCCTCTCTCTCATGTCCTCTCTCTTGCACTTCCTCTATCTTTTCCTCTCTTTCTCTCTCTTTGAAATCCAATTATCTCTCTCTCTCCCTCCCTCTCACTCTCCTTTTTCCTTCCAATCCTCTTTTCTCCCCCAACACATGCACACACACTCTCTCTCTCAACATATACACTAAAATCAATGCATATAGTGCAAGAAAAATAGTATTAGAAATCACCATCCACATTGAAATCAGTGCATCGAGTGCAAGAAATCATCTTCCCTCTCTCCCCCCTCCAACTCCATCTCTCTTTCCCTCCCTCTCTCCACTCTCTCACATCCTCTCTCTCTTCCTTCCCATTTTATCTCCCACATCTATCTCTCTCTATATCTCCCTCTCTCTCCCTCTCTTTACCCTCCAACTATGTTACTATATCCCTCCCTCTCTCATTCTCCCCCCATTCCCTCCATCTCTCCTTATTTTTCTCTTTATCTCACCCAGAAACATACACATACTCCTCTATTTCTCTCTTGTCACTCCCTCTCTCTCTCCACTTCTCGCTCCCTATGTAAATACATTACTCTGGATCCAGAGTTTGATATTATATGTATTTACACTGAAATCAATGCATCTAGTGCAAGTAAGAAAATAAGATTAGAAACCAACATCTACACTGAGATCAATGCATCTAGTGCAAGCAATCAAATAGGATTAGAAATCACCATATCAAAAGTTTACATTACTCTTGATCTATCAAAATTTACATTAGAAATCACCGTCCACACTGAAATCAATGCATCAAGTGGAAGAAATCATCCTCCCTCTCTCCCCCCTCCAACTCCATCTCTCTTTCCCTCCCTCTCCACTCTCTCACATCCTCTCTCTCTTCCTTCCCGTCTATCCCTTTCTCTTCCACATATCTCTCTCTCTCTTCCTCTCTTCACCCTCCAACTATGCTACTATATCCCTACCTCTCTCCTTCTCCCCCCATTCCCTCCATATCTCCTTATTTTTCTCTTTATCTCACCCCCAAACATAGACATACTCTCTCTATTTCTCCCCTGTCACTCCCTCTCTCTCTCCGCTTCTCGCTGTCTCTAGGTATTTCTTCTTCCCTCCCTCTCTCACCCTCCAACTCCATCTCTATATCCCTCCCATCCCTCCCTCTCTCCTCCTATATTCCTCCCTCTCTCCTTCTCTCTCTCTTCCTTCCTCTCTTTCCCTTCCTCTCCTACCTCCCTCTCTCTTTTGTCTCCCTCTCTCTCTTTTCCCTCCAATATAAAATGGAAGAGAAATAGAAAAATATGGTATTTGGCCCACTCTGTTAAATTTATATATGTAGGGAGAGAAGTGATTTTTCATTAGGGCCAACATTAGATTAATTAGATTAAATTTTAAATGTTAAATATTAAATATTATTTTTACATTTACATTTACATGTTTATTGTTACCCGAGATATGCAATGCATCTAGTGTACTTTAATTTGGCCCATGGTATTTAGTTGAGGATTCACCTAAATAAAACCACTTTTTGAGTGTTCCTAAATATAAATAGGATTATGGAGTAAATCAAAAAGATATTTACCATACCTATGGTTTATTTATATTTTATTTATTTACCCTACCTCTTTTATAAATATGGTATTTGGCCCATGGTATCAAAGTGGTACATTTCTATACACTCGGACATATCATAAGTTTACATTAATTAAATTTAATAATATTAATATTATAATATAATAATGTGAATATTAGAATTAATAATAATATTAATATTAATATTAGGATTAATAATATTTTTTTGGCATGTATTAATAATAATTTGGCCCATGGTATTTAGCTCAGGATATTCAAAATTTTACATTAGTCACATGACATCTACACATCTATATACACTCCAACATATCAAAAGTTTACATTACACACATTACATCTACACATCTCTATATATTGGGCCCGACATATCAAAAGTTTACATTACACACATTACATCTACACATCTCTATATATTGGGCCTGACATATCAAAAGTTTACATTACACACATTACATCTACACATCTCTATATATCGGGCCCGACATATCAAAAGTTTACATTACACACATTACATCTACACATCTCTATATATTGGGCCCGACATATAAAAATTTTACAGTGCACACGTTACATCTACACATCCCTATATACTGGGCTATAGAGCGCCTCTTCTACACTTGTAATCTAGAGCTAAGTTCATGAATTTTGTTTTATTTTGATATTTTTACTTTTATTTTATTACGACTGAGTTAACATGTTTACATTACATTAACATTTTTATTTAATTTCATTTTAATTTTATTTCTATTTACAGGAGTCTAGATCCATCTACCAATCACCTAGAGGAGGGATTAAATCTCTTTTCACTCTAAAATAGATTTGCATCCCAATAGATTGGATCTATAGTGGTTTTATAATTATAATTATTAATTTTATGTTTATGTTTATTTTATTTTATTTTATAACTTTTAGTTTTATGTAATTTGACCACGTCAAAATGTTTTATTGAAAATTATAATTATTAATTATTAGTTATTATTTTTATTTTCTTCAAGTCAAAATGTTTATCGTAAGTTACAATATCTCTCCCATACCTTTTTTATTTTATATTTAATTTTAAAAATATTATAAAATAAAATCAAAATATTCTAAAATTAAAATAAAATATTTTGAATTTAAAATTAGTTATGGTTTTTGGGCAACCATAATCCATGGTATTGTAACAAAGTCTATTTATAGGTTAATAACTTCCATGGTAAAATGGGTTGGATATCCACGATTATGAATTTTGATATATTCTAATTTTATTGTAAATATTATTTTTTATTCCTTTATTTATTAAATTTAAATATGCTTAAGAAACCATTATTTTACCCTACTACATATTCCCATGCCATTTTTATTATAAATTAAATTAAAAAAATGTTATAAAATTAAATTAAAATAAAATATTTCAAAAATATAACATACAATCCTTCTTACCTTATAGTTAACACCTACACATCTTCCCCATTCTAAGGTGAATAAGGCCTATGGGCCCAAAGACATTACATTAGACATCACTATATATATATATATATATATATATATATATAAACACTTACCATTTTTTACCACTAAGAAGAAACAAGGTGGAGTCCCATAGAAATAACCAAATGAGTCTCATCTATGAATTCTCCATATATCCATTCCATCTTCCATCCATCAGTGGGAGACTAAATCATTCAAATATATATGAATGCCCAACTACTCACTATTTATTCAGAAAGATGGATCACTTTACAAGAGAAAGAATCGATAGAAACAATTACACACACACACACACATATATATATATATATATATTTGGTGCAAAGAATTAATAAACTAAGGAGAGAGATAGCTAAAATTTAAAATAAAGATCAAGGATAATGATTAGTATGATACAAAAGTTGTAATGTACTATAAACATTTTGACTCATTCAAAATAAAATAAAAATAAAAATAACCCTACACTGAAACAAAAATAACTTCAAATAATAACAAGTTATCTTTAACTGCACTTTTTTGAAAACTTTCCCTATTAATTTTTTGATCTAATATTTCTAGAATCGAATAGGGATTCATTGAAATCAAAAGTTTGATGGGTGAACTTTGAAAAATCAAAGTCCCTAATGTTTTTCATGGTGTTGAATCCATACATGCAGTCGAAAAATTAGTTTATGTTTATTTTTGATAGCTTGGGAGGTACTCCAAGCCAGGTTGGAGTGCCACAATAGGGAATTATAGGCTTGGGACCCAAGGTGTGGTATTTTAATCCAAGCATGTGGTTGTGAAACCATGAGTATTTTTTGAAGTTATAGAGCATCCCGAGAGCAACGAGGAGCATCCAAAATCACTCAAATTTGAGGTCTAGAACTTGAGATATGAATTGTTTATTATAGCTGGCGGGTTTTGTGGATGAACATTCATGTAGGATTGAGTTATTGGAAAGTGGACAAACTCACCATTTTTATTTTATGCAGCCCTAAATTAAGATATAAATTGAGGCAAGCTAGAGGTCATTTGAATCATCCAAAGTGCAAACAATTCTTTGGTAAAACATCTATTGTGGTAGTCGCAACTCAAGAGGGCGGGTGTGGAGGAGAATAAGGACTATTTTGAGGTATTTTGTGTGGGTTTAACAAGGATGAGGAGAAGTATAGGAAATTTGAGTTGAATTTTCACTATTAGGTGCATGTTTCAGGGTGTTTTGTCATTTTTTTTTTGAGGTTCGCACACTCTATGAGATAACAAAGGCACCGCAAGCCAATTATGGGCTTCCTGGAGGGGACATAAGGCCTATCTCAGATTGTAGAAGCTAGGTACATGAAACATGGAAATGAAACAAAGGGAAGGATGTAAGCCACCGTGGAAGGAAGGATTGTTAAATGGGTTAAAGACAACCAACATGGACTATGCCTATGCCTTAACTAGACCCCAACAGTTGCACTATCTCATGAGTACAACTATGTTTTTTTTTTCATGATGAATTTTTTCTAGAGGATAGGTCCAATATTGGACAAAGGTATTGGCCATTTGAGGACTGTTGGAGGGAAATGTGAAAGTGCTTAAGTGTGAGCCCTAAGTGTAGTGTAGGGAAGGACTCTTGGCTACTAGGAGAGGCAGTTGTTGGAGCTCAAGATTTTTTTATCAAGAGGATTCAAGTGTTGACAACATATGTTCAACATTAGAGAAGAAAAATTTGATGGTGATAGGTGATAACCCTACTGCACTATGTTAGTCTTTATTGAAGTAACGTAGGAAGAGTATATTTAGAAGATAAGTCCAAAAAAAGTTGAGGACAAACATTGGGAAAATGACCCTATCCGTTGATGATAGATGGACTTATCATCAACTAGAGGGAAGATTATGGAGACCGATTCAGTGGGCTAAAGGAGTTGGTGCATTGATAGAGGTAGGTGTTATTGATTAAGATTGAAGGAGCCACGTGTGTACATGATATGACAAAGTTTTGATCATCGAATACATCTAGACTATTAGAATATCTTTTATTTTGTGTTATTTTACTTGTAGATATTTGAGGGCCATTATCAGAGTTATTCTACAATATTGTGTAAAAATTTTGTGTATTTTGTACACTACTATATTTACTTTTGTTTATTTTCCACTATGCAAAGTAGCTTCATTATTATTCTTGGTATTCAGTTGGATTAATATAAAGAATATTGGGTTATTCATAATATTGTGTAGAAATTTGTGTATTTTTTGCATTAGTACATTTGATTTTGTTTATATTTACACTGTCCAAAGTAGGTTCATTACGATTATTGGTTTGGTAGCCTCAGTGATTTAATATTCTATCTTAGACACCAAGATTGTGGAAAATCGAATGTTTAAAGAACACAAATTATCATAATTTTTTTTTAGAAACTCCAAAAAGTGGCACTTAAAGAAAATTCCTTAGAATAATAAAAATAAAAAATTCTAAATATATGTTAAAATAAAAATAACTTCAAATTAAATTAATAAAGATAAAGAATTCTTGTTATTGTTGGTTTTCTTGTTAATGTAAACTTGATTTAATCAAGCTACTAGTGGAACATAGTCTATTTGAAGAAAAAAATTAATCCAACCTAGATCCATCTGGATATACCAAATTCAAAGAGGGATCAAATCACTTTTCACTCTAAAAGAGGTTTGCATGTCAAGAGATTCAAGACCCCTATGAGATGGTATTTGAGCTGGAGTTTTATGAGATCCCATGGTATTCATGTGGAACATAGTCTATTTCAAGAAGAAAATTAAACCATACTAGATCCATCTTAATGATGGATATACCAAATTAAAAGAGGGATAAAATCTCTTTTGACTCTAAAAGAGGTTTGCATCTCAAGAGATTCAAGATCCCTCTCAAATACACAGTTTCTTTTTTTGCCCTTTGTGGTTTAACAAAATTTATAATTTCCTTTGAGTAATAATTTTAAAATAATATAAATAATTCTTAAATTATTTTTCTATTTGCATTATGTTAAAAAAAAATTAATGGAGAATGGTTATTCCAATTATTATGTTATTGTTTGTTTATTTGAATTTTTTTAACTTGTTGAGCTAGACCCTCAATATATAGTACAATATGAAATAGATGTGTAAATATTTCTAATAAAATAAGGAGGGGAATATAACAATAATTCTTCCCAATCACCCAAGATGGCCCCAATTAACCTTAAAAACAAATAGTGTGGAGAAGAAAATAATCACTCAACCCAACAACCATCCAAGATAGTTGATTAAATGCAAATATCTTGGAGAAGAAAACAACCACTCTAAAAAGCCATCCAAGATAGTTAATTAAAAACAAATAGTTTCAAGAAGAAAATAACCACTCTGCAACAACCATCCAAGATAAAGTCAATTCACATCACTAAAAAAAAAAAAAATTATTTAAAAAATATATAATTTGAAATTTTAAAAGTAACAATGATCTTGTTATTTGATTACAATATTTTTCATATAGTTATATATAGTCAAGATATTTGGTCTCTTTGGAAACTTGTAGACATAGAGTTAACATGAATACAAGTTGGTTTACTTCTCTCTTTAAATAGGCTATATTCAACATGAATACCAAGAATCAAGATCATGTTTTTTTATTTTTTACATTACATTATACTATTCTTTTTATTTAATTTAATTTATTTTTTATTTTTTTAATGTAATTTGACTTAGTCAAAATATTAAACATTACGTTACATTAGAAATAGATTTATTTAAATTTCTTTTCACTCTAAAACAAGTTTGTATCTCAAGATATTTAAATGATCTCATTGCTTGGTAGCTCAGAAGTCAAGATGGATCTAGTTTCACTTAAATTTTCCAAATTATATTCGACATGAATATCATGGGTTCTGAATACCATGGTTCATTTTATTTATAAGGTTAGTTTTATTTAGTGATTTTTACTTTTATTTTGTTATGAACTAGTTCACATGTTTACATTACATTAATATTTTTATTTAATTTCAATTTAAGTTTTTTTTTTTATTTACACCGAGATCCATCTACCAAGCACCTAGAATATTCAAGCAACTAGGATTCTAGAAGTTACCTTTATGTATTTACTTTATTTTTACGAGGTGTGTAGAAAAGAGTGGTGGTAATTGCGGCTAATAGAAGAAGCATGAGCGCATGCTAAGACAATGGTCACAAAAAGTGAGCAAGTAATCGTTTAAAGGCTTTAAAGAGATTTTCTCTAGTTTCCAAGACTTGGTTTAGGAACATTAATATTTGTGACCTCTAAGGGAGCATGATGTGGATGATGATATACCCATAATAATAGTCAAATGTCATGGCGGAAATTTAACATGTTAGGCTTTGAGAGAAGGCACTGGCTCTGATACCAATTGTTGGAAATACTGAGATGGGGGTAAATTAGTATTTATTTACAATTTTATATATACCAGATATATCATTTATACTTATAACACAAAATGAACAATAAGAATAAATAATTTTATTAATCTCAATAAATCAAGTGCAATATATGTGTAGGGCTACAACCCTAGATGAAGACAGTAATATTCAATCTCCTAGGCTCATACTAGTATTTTTCCAAGCATCAACTTGGACTTTCCAAGGCTTCAAACTTGTCACTTTGAGGCAACAACCTCTAGGACTCCAACCCTACCTCTCGTACATGATCCAACCTAGTTTCTTCACAACTCCTATCCTCTAGGGCTCCAACCTTCAAATTTAATTCATCAAGATAAGTTTATGTTCCTAAAACCACCCATATATTCTATAAAAAACCTTCAAAAAGTCATCACATTAGTCTTCAACAACGACTTCACTTAGTCTCCAAGTATCTTCATCAATGACAACCTTGTCTTCTCATGAAGGTGTCTCTACAACTCTTCATTTTACCCAAACAAAATCCTTCAAGGTCACAACATCAGGGTCTTTAACCGTGCATCTAAAGGTCAATCATTAACTCCAACATCTGCTACTATAAGGTATCTTCAATATGTTCAAAAGGATTTTACACAAGTCCCACCACACTACTTTTCAAGTTTCTTTATAAATTTTCCCCAAATAATGCTTCAACAAGGGTTTCTATGTTATCTTCAAGTGTGCTCCAAACCTTTACAAAATAAAGTCCAGGTCTCCTTAAAATATTCTTCAAGTTCTGCAGTAGTTATTCAATGAATTATTCCAATGAATTCTCCCAAAAAAACCAAACAAATCCGAGCTCAATCGGTTTCAAAGTACTTATACTATTGCTTCAATTTTATACTCTATCAAGATATCATTAATTCTTCCAAAATAATAAGTTCAAGACTACTTCAATATTGTATGAAATGATATTTTAATGGGGCTTATCCAACCTTCAATAATGCTTCACTATATCAATTTCAAAATATTTTTATGATGGTGCTTGCAAAACTCTGAATGTCATAAATTCTTGTTAAATGTTTTGCCACAAGTTTTTGCTTTAATATTTTAGTCATGGTCGAAGCTAGAGTCTTTATATCCACCATTCCAAGATATTTATTTGCAGAAGAATAGGTGTCACAATTGATTAATAGATCAAACCTCCACAATACTGTAACAATTCCTCACAAATGTCACTGCTTTGAGGTGTTATTTTCTCCACAGGTTTGAATATTTTATTCTAATTCCAAGCCCTAATAAGCCTCCAATTGGTGACTTCTTATATTCCCAAGCATTGTTTAGTAATTCTGAGGTCTTGTAGCCTAAAACCGATCTGATCTCTAAAATGAGATTCTACAGGTGTCTCCAAAGATCTAAAGTATATTTTCCTTGCAAATCTAAACCTTTTAATGTTTGTAATAGGAATTTACTGTTAAAGGAAGTATGAAAATATTAAGCTTCAAATGGGGACTATCAGCTGAAAACCCACATGATTTTCATTGAAATGGGTGGCTATGACATTTTCCTTAGCACTGAATGGCTCCTCACATTGAGCCCTATCAAAATTTACTTCTAGTAGTTATATATGATTTTTAAGCAAAACGACCACAGTCATAAAATACAGGGACTCCAGGAAGCTGCTCCTACTATCATCATCTCACATCGAATGAAGAAGCTTTTAAAAATGGGTCTTCACGGGATAGTAGTAAAATTTAATGCCATCCATGCCATTAAATCCACTCCTTCTCACGTTCATCTCGATGTGAAACATGTATTAGATTGACACCAATGGGTATCTGAAAAAGATAAGGATCACCCACCCTCTAGGGGGGACATGATCATAGCACCCCTTTTCTCCTGGGTACCTGGCCACCAAATGTCCACCCCTATTGATAGCCTTTTTTACACAAGAATGAATTTGGAAAAATTGTCAAGGAACTCGTGTTATTCTTCCCAACACCGACCCTTATTCATCTTCAGTGGTCATCTGTCTAAAGAAGGATGGTGAATGGCACATGTATCACGACTTTAGGGACCTTAACAAGATCACTATCAATGCTAAAATTATTATCCTAGTAGTTGATGATCTTCTTGATGAACTACATGATACTGAATGTTTTAACAAGTTGGACGCCTGCTCAGGCTATCACCAAATAAGATGAACAATGAACAATGTTGACATTCCCAAGATAACCTTCAAAACTCATGAAGGATATTATGAATCTTTGGTCATGCCATTTGGTCCTTTTAATGCCCCATCCACCTTTTAGAGCCTCATGAACTACCTTCTGAAACCATATCTCATAAAATTTAAACTGGTCTTTTTTGTTGACATTCTCATCTACAACATAAAATGGGACTCTCACCTTTATCCCTTTGACCAGGTATTTTAACTTCTCTAATAGCATAAAATATTTTTCAAATTATCCAACCGTTCCTTTAGCATGGAATAAGTAGATTATTTGGGACACATTGTTTTTCGTGAAAGAGTGAGCGTTAACAACACAATCATTAACCATTAAACTATGTAACCCGTAATCACCAAATCCCTTAGCTCTTGACCCTTAATCCCTTAAACCCTAACACCTTATCCCTTAACCATTTAAGTCTTTTTATCTTGCAAATTAACACAAGTATGATACCTTTATTTACATATCCATCTCCCAAGTGGCTTCATATCACGTGTGTAATTTTGGGTGTGTTGGAGACACAAGGAACTATTAATGATAATTTCACACGATAGATGCAAATGACGTTGGATAAATGAATTCAATAAGCCATGGATATCTTCTTTTATATTTATATATTTTAATGTTGTATTTAAAAAAATATTCATGTAGGTTATCAATAAAGTATTTCAATAAGACTTAATATCGATAGATATTTAAAAACATAATAATAATAATAAACCATTTTAATTTGTGTGAAAAAAGTGCCATAAAAAAACATTTGTTAACTTTACATATTAATAATATAAGAGTAATGGTAGCCTATTTACAAATATATATATATATATATATATATATATATATATATATATATATATATATATGAAAAACATGAATCAATATTATTATTCATGAATATTATTGATATGCTTTGTTAATAATATTCATGAATAAGAATATTGATTCATGTTTTTCAAACATATATATATATATAATCTTGATGAATAAGAATCTAGTAGGCTATAATTATTTTTCAAGTCAACAATGGGAATAGTATAATTTGTTAATGTCTGAATAATTTTTTGTTTGCAAAGGTGCAAGAAATATTCCCTTGAATGCAACAAGTATTAATTACATATTGTGCATATTTAGTTCTATTTATATTCGGATGTTACATATTAATATTAATATACATGTATACTATTTAAATAATTTATTTTTTTATATTTTATAGTTTATTTATCTTAAAATTGAGTACCACTTAGATTTGAAGCTCAAGATGGGCTCATTTGGCCCTTAGGACACACTAGGCTCATGTTACCTTTCAACAAAAATGTTTCTCTAGTTAAACTTGGAGTTTTCTCCTACCAACTTTACATTGAAATAAATCATGGTATTCCTCATGAGCATCATATTTGTTGTATCTATTGCTCCTATTTTAGGATCGAGGACCACTTTAGATTTCAATATTTTTCCTATTATGATATCAAGCAACTTGCATCCTTAAAAAGTATAATAAAAATAAATCAAATTGAAAAAACATATTATCTACTTAAAGTGTAATAATTTATAATCAATTTCAAAGAAGTTGTGACTTATAAAAAAAAAACAATTTCAAAGAAATCATAGATTCTATAGTTATAAAAATTAAAATCTGCCATTACACTATATGTTATTTGAAATGGAAACTATTTGATATTGAAAAATTCTTTATATAATTATGTAACTCTATGTGTCATTACATTACTCCATACCTAATTTAATTAGATTTTTGTTTTTTACTAATATAATTGAAATGTTGTTGAATATAGTATTATTATTGATTTCAGAGTCAACGGGAGTCCAATATTTATTTATGTTGAGTAAGTTTTAAAATTGGGACCAACCAACTTTCAATTTGGGTTGGCAATGATAAGTGAGTGCATTTGAATGGTATCTATTGTGGAAGAAGATAAATGTGTGAAAACAAGAGATTTGAGGTGCAGGAGGAGAAAAAGGATGTTGTTAGTGATAAAAAATATTTACACTAAGCTAAGGTTTGGGCATGGTGTCCTTATACATCTGGAGCATATCCAGGTCAACTATCAAAAGACTATAATTTAGAAATGTGTGAATAAAAAACAATTGAAAAGATGTTAGAAATATTCTATTGCATACAACAAGTATTAATTACAAGTTGTGCACAACTTACTCTATTTATATTAATATATTATTTATGAATATTAATTTACATTTATAGTGTTGAAATAATTTACATTTTTTTACATGTTATAGTTAATTTTATCTTAAACTTGAGTGCTATTTAGTTTTGAATCTCTTGTGTAGGGATGGACACCTTTGACACAAAATGAGTCATTTATGGAGTTTATAAACAAGTTTGAAGCTTGAGGAAGTCCTAAGAAGGTTAAGAGGATGGAACTTAATATGAGAGAGTGTTTAGAAGTGAGTAAATAATATTTAATATATTCCCACATATCAAATAGTAATTAATATTCTTACCAAGTACTTTGAAGGAGGGAAGTTTCATGAATTCAAAGGAAAACGTGTATTGCTACAAAATCACTTCCTTGCTAAGAAGAAGCATTTAGAATTACTCCTTCAATAGGAACCTCTACATAGGTTTAGTGTGAACATATAACATGTGATTTCAAATATTTTAGAAAAAAGAAAATTTAAAATAGTAATTTTATTTGGGAATTGACTTTGTTATATATATATATATATATATATATATATATATATATATATATATATATATATATATATATTATATTTAGCTATTATTTCTATAAAGCTATATCTCATGCATGCATAACATGGAATATGGGTAAACTAAAAATTAGATTAGAGTTTTGGCCTTGGTTGAAAGTATAAAGATAGGTTAAGATAGTAGTTTTCACACAAACTTAAGAAATTGAGCATGTTGAGAGACAAATAGAGATAGAGAGAAAAAACCAATGAAAGATGCCTTTTTAACAATGCATGCTTCCATATAAACATCATACAATTATGTACAAGTGGAAATTTATCTCTAAAGTAGTTACATATTTTTTTCCTTTTAATTAAATTAATTAGTTACAAAAATGTCATATAATAATATTGATCATAAGTACCATACTTGCAATTACTCTATTATAATAATAACGATCATTAATACCATACAAAGGATTTGACTTATAGTTGCATAATTATCTCTTTTTTTGTGATGTGCTTACCATGGTATCTGAGGTGATTAATGAAGAGACAATACCAAGAGTGCTCCTAAATATTTTCGATCTCTTGGGTCACAAAAATGATTTCATAAGGAAGAAGTTTGTTATGGCCTTACTTGAAGTCATCCTCCATAGTTTCATGTGTTATTCCCTAGTTTTGAAAGAGGTTGTGTGATACCATCTTTGTAATTGAGTATAAAAAATTTTGGTAGGTAGCATTTTTTAATTATTTCTGCCTATACAGATATTGTATAGTTATGAGAGAGACTACCCACATGAAGGTGAGCGTGCCCAGCAAAATAAAGGCATGGGTACTGGCAAGTTGTGAATGGGTGCTGGTAACTTCTACATATAGAAAGATTTTTTGTTGCCAATGTCAATTTAGGTAAGACGTAGAATATTTGAATTAGTTCCATTTATAGAAATATGTCATTTTCTTTGGGTGGGGCTGGTGGCAGATAGATTTTGCATCACGCGATCGGTATTTTCTCGTTTCTTGAGTGCGTTGTTGTGTTATCTGGTCAAGTTTTTCTTTAGTTAGCACGCCTTGCAAACACATGCTTCGATGTCTGATATGAACTAATGAAACGGAGAGAGCGTCATCTCTCTCAGCTGTGGGTCGTGGCTTCTACTTGTAATAATGAAGAAATGGAGGAGAAACAATTTTCTTGTTTGATTCTGATGTTCCATCTTCAGAATTTCTTTTGATGACTAATTCAATATCTCCTAACACCAATTCGAATTCAAAATTTTGCACACGCACTATTTGCATCTTACTTTCATCATAAAACTGATGTAAATGGATATCTTCTTCTTCATTCTCATCTCCATAATGTAATTTGCAGTGGCTTTTGGAGATCATATGATTCCTAACACCTTCTAGACTTGAAAATGGTTGTCATTCTTCATTGCAATACAAACAAATGAAGCTGTTGGCAACCTGCGATGACATAAAAAAAGCAAAAAGAATAAGAATTCAATTCCAATTCCAGGGAAATCTACCTGAAATTAGTTGAAATTAGATAAGTGAAATAATACTATCATATAAATATGATTTTCTCATGAAATATTATAAATAAAGATACCTTTGATGAAAAGGAAAAGGATGTTAGAAATATTGTCATTGATGGCAAAGGAATTGGCATAGAAGGAGCATCTGAAATAGTAACTAGGTAGTAGCAGAGAAGAACAAAGGAAGAGTGAATTTACAGAGAAAAGTATCAGTCAAGGAGCAGGGACAAACAGTGAATTGAAGCAGAGTTGTCCAAAGAAAATGTAGGAAGAAAAAGGCCATCGAACAGAAAAAGGTTCTAAATTCTCTGTGAATTATATGTATATTCTTGATAAAATTCACTAGGAATGATAGTCGAGTCCCTATGGACAATTATGAATGATTGTGAAAGCATGGTTTGTAAACATCATAAGCTCTGTGGAAGGAGTATATTCGTGAATCTGTATAAGGTAATTTTGAGGAGTATTGATTGGACAAATCGTTATTGATTACACGAATTATTGTTCATTGATACTAGTATCTCTCTCCATGTAATGCATTGCCGAACATTTGATTACTAAGGTCATGATATAGTGAGCAATGGGGAATGTATAACTTGATGAAGCAGTACGTTATAGTATGCGGAGGATTATTACTATGAAAATCCCTACCACATGATTCGACCGAACTCTATTGAAATAAACCCGAGTTGTGAACTGGAGTTAAGGGACCAAAAGGAATAGCGTAACTTGACTTCACCGTGGGTTGGTCCCTGTTCCAAAACCACGAGCGGATTTACGAGGCTGGATTTCCCATATCGCACCGCCTTTCGGTGATAAGCGATATCTCGTGGTAGGCGAGCGATTCCATAGGTTATGCGACACGTCGCGAGGTGGACCCACAGAAAACCGCTATCATAGTGCACCATCGCATGTTATCATTCGACGAGGGAAGCCGAGTGATATCATGGTGAGCCGTTGATTTGCGAAAGGGCCATCAGACGGTGATCGGTTGATAAAGATGAGTGGTAGATAACCAATTGGGGTACGAGCATTTGATTGGGCCGTCGATTATATATGTGGGGCCAGAACCAAAGGTCTATTTAAAAGCCATTTGATAAAAGCACTGCAGTTCTATTATTTAATTTAACCGCCAAATGTTGTGGATAATGTTTATTTATCAAATTCCACGAATTTGATAAATAAAATTCCAATAAAAGAAAAGAAAACCATTAGTAGTTGAGTGGTTTTGACTCATGGTACTAATAAAGGCTAAAACTATATAAGGAGAAGAGGATTATTGTATGATGGGTGCATGAAGAGGGGTTGACAATGAATAAATCTCTGTAAGAGATATCTGCATGATTGAACTCTGATAGATCTGAATCTATGATGCACTTGTGTATATGATGAAGGTTCAAGATCTCTAGATCTAAAAATGTTGAATCTCTAAGAAGATCTGCAGAAAAAATGATGAAAACCTGACGCAATTCTGATGAAGAAATTGAAGAAAGTTGGAGGATCTGAGGGTTGAAACCTTCATTATGAAAGTGGAAGCTTTCTGCCAGTAAAATTTGGTGTTAAAATCAGGGGGTCGAAGCTCCCTTCCAAGAAAGGTTGGTAAATAGGATCAGGGGGTTGGAGCTCCCTTCCAGTAGTGACGGAGAATGAGAGAAGGTCGTAGCATTCTATAGGTGGGTGCCTGGGTGTTGGTATAAGTCTGTGCCAGTACAAAATTGTAAGAAGTTTCCTTTATAATAAATATTGAAAACAGAGTTGACAGCAGCGGTGGTTTTCTCCCGAATTTAGTTTCCACCTTAAATACTGGTGTGCATGGGTGTTGCTTCTTTGTGATGGTTTATTATGTTATTACTGCACATGCTTACTAAAACATATGATGAATGAATGATGCAATTAAGAATTAAATGCATAATAATATCTATGGACATACACAAGTTTTATTAAAGATATCTTCGTGCATATGTGAGTTGAGTTCAGTAAAGTAGCATATAGTTTTAAGAGAAATAAAAAGAAAAAAGTTTTAAAATACTGATTCAGCCCCCCCCCCCTCTCAGTATTTGTCCCAACAATTGGTATCAGAACAGGTCCTTTTGAAAAAGTTTAGCCGCTAGAAGGAAGATGAAACAAGATGATTAATCAAGATGGAACAGCTTGTATCAGGCCTCCGCTCTTCAATGGAAGCAATTTAATCTTCTGGAAAACAAGGATGAGATCATATCTTCAGTCTCTAGAAGCATATGTATGGGCTATTGTTGAAAGAGGATATGAATATCCAACCGCAATACCATCAGATCCAACGGAGAGAAAGAATTATGAAACAAATGCCAAAGTTGTCAATGCTCTTTTGGGAAGTCTAACTGAATCAGAATTTGTCAAAGTCATGCAGCTCGATACAGCAAAGGAAATATCGGACAAAATAATTCTTAGTTATGAAGGTGATGCAAAGGTAAAAAGTGCTAAACTCCAAACTCTCAGAATTCAATATGAGAATCTAAAAATGCATAATGAGGAGAGAATTGCCAATTTCTTTTTACGTCTTGATGATATCGTAAATCGCATGAGAAATTTGGGAGAAACAATAACCGAATCGACCTTGGTTGAGAAAGTTTTAAGATCACTGATGGAAAAATTTGAGTCAAAAGTTTCTGCTCTTGAAGAAAAGCACGATCTTCAAAATGTTACTGTGGTACAACTTCATTGCATACTAACTGCATATGAAATGAGAAGAGGAGGACCATCTGAAGTCAAAGAAGTCGTCTTTAGAGCTTCTACAAAAGGGAAAGAATTACAAGAGACAGAAGGATCAGGGTATATCTCAGAAGAAGATGAGGTAAATTTTGTAAAGAAACGCCAACTTGGCACAGGACGGTTCAGAGGTAAGCTTGCTTTCAAATGTTTTCTTGTGGAAGAGTTGGTCATTATGCTGCTAAGTGTCCTCACAAAGAAACCCATGAAAAGGGAAAGGAAGTAGCAAGAAGGAATAAGAATTGGTTTAGCACTAGAAAGAATTATTATACTCATGAAGAGAGTGATGGGTTATCAAACAGTGAGGAAGAATGTGAACAAGATCTTCGACTTCTCATGGCATTTGAAAAAGAGTCTAGTGAAGAAAAAGATACTATTATGGATGCCTTAGAGAACAATTATTTTTTTGATGAAATCAATCAACTCAAAATATGCTTAGAAGAAAGTAAAATATCCATAGAAACTCTGAAAAATCAGCTTGAAGAAAAGGAGAAACACAATGAAAAAATAAAATGTGAAATAGTAAGTCTAAGAAAAGAAATTGAGAAAGTAAAGATTTTGAATCTTAGATTTGCTAAAGGATCTGAAACCTTAGATGAGATTATCAAGGTACAACGTTCTCCTCTTATAAAGACAGGTCTTGGATATATCAGAGAATCTTCTTAGGCTTCAACACCTAACTATCTAAAAGCAGCTACAGCCAATATACAACATTATGCCACTCAGCAAGGGAATAAATAATCTTTACAGGTAAATCATGATCATCTCAATTCAAAGAACACCAACAGGAATACCTTTCAAAGAAACACCAACCAACAAGTAAATTCAAGTAGAAGATTTTATGATTGCAGAAATTTCTTCTTCAATGGAGAATGTTTCTCATGTCACAATTTTGGTCATAAATCTGTTCAATGCGTTGCATATAAAACCATCATGACAAGAGAAGCAAGAAAGAAAAGGATTGATATTGGAACAAAAAAGAATACATATAACAACTTTTCTCCTCTTCAAAATGAAGTTGAATGTGCTTATTGCAATAACTTTGGTCATGAAGAATCTGAATGCAGGAGCAAAGTTCACCCAAAAGAGCATTTTCCTTCAAACTCCAAAGTGTGGAAAAAGAAGGAATTACAGGTTGAAAATTGTGGCATAGATTTATTTGCAGAAGGTGAAGAAAATCAATGGTAAATTGATATTGGATGCTCAAAACACATGACAGGTGACAAAGACAAACTTCTTGCATATAGTGCTCTAGAAAAAGAAAATAATGTTACATTTGGAAATGATACTCCTGCTATCATTAAGGGAAAAGGGTCTATTTTTCTAAAAGAAAAGGTGAAAGCTAATAACGTCATGTATGTGGATCGATTAAAGCATAACCTGTAAAGTGTAAGTCAGATGTGTGATCAAGGAACTGAAGTTGTCTTTAGTTCAAAAGAATGTGTGGTACGTGATCTTGATACAGGTAAAACAATTATAAAAGGAAACAGAACTCCAAGCAACCTATATATATTGAAAAACTACAAAGAACAATGTTACTTGAGTAAATCTTCAGAAAACTAGCTATGGCATAGAAGGTTGGGGCATCTGAGCTTCTCTCAAATCAACAAATCAAGCAGACTCAAAGCTGTTTGTGATCTTCCCAATATTACTCTACCTAAAAATATCATATGCAAATCTTGCCAATTTGGTAAGAAAACCATAGTGAAATTTAATGCCAAGGAAGGATCATCAAGTAAGCCTCTTGAACTCATTCATACTAACATATGTGGACCTATGAGGAAAAATTCACCACATGGTGAATAATACTATATCTTATTTATTGATGATTTCTCTAGAATGTGTTGGATTGGGTTGATTAAACACAAAGATGAAGCATTTTAGAAATTTCAGATCTTCAAAGCACTGGTTGAAAATGAATTAGATCTAAAAATCAAGTGTCTTAGATCTGATTGAGGAGGATAATATACATCAGATGAATTCCTTGAATTTTGTGAACAACATGGCATAAAAAGATAGTTTTCTGTAGCTGGCACTCCACAACAAAATGGCGTAGCAGAAAGAATGAATAGAATAGTTCAAAAAATGGCTAGAGCTATGCTTGATGATTCTGGAACACCTGACACATTTTGGGGAGAACCAGCACATACAGCGGTAAACATTCTTAACAAGGCACATGTTCGTGTAAATAGTGATAAAACTCCATATGAACTATGGTATGGTAATCCTCCCACTGTGAAGCATTTTAGAGTTTTTGGAAGAAAATGCTTTATCAAAAATAATGATGAAAAACTTGGCAAGTTTGAACCCAGAGCAGATGAAGGAATACTTCTTGGTTACTCCTCTAGAAGTAGAGCATATAAATGTTACAATAAAAGACTTCGGAAGATTGTTGAATGTATTGATGTTGTTATTGATGAGTCTCCTGCAGCTCCAAAAGAAGAAAAACAAACAACAGATGAAGACGATGATGACATATATCCTTCTACATCAAATAGAAATTATATAGACAGTGAACCCAATGAAGAACCCGAAGATGCTTTATCTGAAAAAGCTCCATCTAGATATGTTCAAAATAATCATCCAGAATATCAAATTTTGGGAGAAAAGGAATCAGGTGTACAAACAAGAAGGACTCTTGTGGGATCTTCTAGCTATCTGGAATTTCTATCCACTATTGAACCACAAAATGTCAATCAAGCTAGCAAATATGAATGTTGGATTCAATCCATGAAGGAAGAGCTTGATCAGATTGAAAATAATCACACTTGGGAATTAGTACCAAGACCTCATGACAAAAATTTCATTGGAACTAAATGGATATTCAAAAACACGTTAAATGAGAATGGGGATGTTATAAGAAATAAAGCTAGACTTGTCTGCAAGGGGTATGCTCAACAAGAAGGTATAGATTTTGAAGAAACTTTTGCTTCTGTAGCTAGACTTGAAGCCATAAGAATGTTTCTTGCTTTTTCAAGCTTCCAACAAATCAAAGTTTACCAAATGGATGTTAAATCTGCTTTTCTCAATGGGGATCTAGAAGAAGAACTTTATATAGAACAACCAGAAGGATTCATTTTTGGAAATGATGAAAAGATTGTTTGTAAACTTAAAAAGGCTCTATATGGTCTCAAAAAAGTTCCAAGGGCATGGTATTATCGTCTTGACAAATATCTTCATCAACAAGGATTTTCAAAAGGGTGTGCTAATAGCAACCTATATGCAAAAACTGAAAATGATAAACTTTTGATTGTGGTTGTATATGTTGATGATATCATTTTTGGAAGTAATGAAGAGTTTATGAGTCAGAAATTTGCTTCTGCTATGCAGCAAGAATTTGAAATGTCTTTACTTGGGGAACTAACATTTTTTCTTGGCTTGCAAGTGCAACAAGCAAAAAATGGCATATTCTTATTAGAAGCAAAATATCTTAAGAAAATTCTGAAGAAGTATGGCATGGAAGAGTGCAAACCTATAAGTACACCAATGATAACCGAATGTAATCTCAGTTCTCATGATGATTCTCCCACGATGAATCAACCAGAATACAGATCTATGATAGGAAGTCTACTTTATCTCACTGGGACTAGACAAGACATTATGCATGCAGTTGGGATTGTGGGGCGATTCCAAGCTAATCCAAAAGAGTCTCACCTTCAGGCTGTCAAAAGAATATTCAAATATCTGTAAGGAACTAAAGACTTTGGACTATGGTATCCAAAGAATTTTGATCTCACTCTTCATGCTTACATTGATGCAGATTGGGCTGGAAATGTTGATGATCAGAAAAGTACTAGTGGTGGTGCATTCTATATGGGGCCCCGGTTAGTATCTTGGTTCACCAAGAAGCAAAGCTCTATTGCCCTATTTACAGCAGAAGCAGAATATGTGGCTACCGCATCATGTTGCACTCAACTTCTTTGGATGATGCAAAACTTACAAGGCATTCAAATCAAATGTTCACCACCTATCTCCATTATGTGTGATAATACAAGTGCCATCAGTATTTCAAAGAATCCTGTTATGCATTCCAAGACCAAGCACATTCCCATCAAGTATCACTTCTTACGTGAACAAGTGCTTGAACAAAAGGTGAAGTTGGAGTATGTTCCCTTCAAAGAACAAGTTGCTAATATATTTACCAAACCATTACCCAAGGAAGCATTCGAATATCTCAGACAAAAACTGGGAGTAGTCTCTGCCATGTAAAAGATCATATCTACTTAAATACAGAAGATTAAATTGGATATGCGGAGTTCCTGTAGGAAAACCGCGTATGGGCATTTGCTGACAAATTTTTCTGGGTCAGCATTCTTCAGCACAGCTGCGGTGCTGATGGGTATATCTGGATGCACAGGTTAAGGGGGGGCATTGTCCATGTGGAAAGGATGCATTGTTGGCATTCTAATTATTTGTTGTAGTATGATCTCATGCTTGAGAATTTCTAATCTTGATTGTATAAGTCATTTCTGCTCTTTCATTAACTATTATGTTTAAAGATGCAACATGATCTTAGGGGGAGCATGGTATTGTCAGTACAAAGGATATTGATCAACCCTTTGCCATTGATGTCAAAGGGGGAGGAAAAACAAAGAGGGGTTTCTATAAGACAAACAGAGGAAGAGTACTGCCATCAATGCCAAAGGGGGAGATTGTTGGAAATATTGTCATTGATGGCAAAGGAATTGGCAAAGAAGGAGCATTTGAAACAGTAACTAGGCAGTAGCAGAGAATAATAGAGGAAGAGTGCATTTACAGAGAACAGTATCAGTCAAGGAGCAGGGACAAGCAATGAATTGAAGCAGAGTTGTCCAGAGACAGTGGAGGAAGAAAAAGGCCATCGAACAGAAAAAGGTTCTAAATTCTCTGTGAATTATATGTGTATTCTTGATAGAATTCAGTAGGAAGGATAGTTGAGTCCCTGTGGACAATTATGAATAATTGTGAAAGCATGGTCTGTAAAAATCATAAGCTTTGTGGAAGGAGTAGATTTGTGAATCTGTATAAGCTAATTTTGAGGAGTATTGATTGGACAAATCATTATCGATTGCACGAATTATTGTTCATTGATACTAGTATCTCTCTCTGTGTAATGCATTGTCGAACATTTGATTGCTAAGGTCATGATACATTGAGAAATGGAGAATGTATAACCTGATGAAGCAACGCGTTATAGTATGTGGAGGAGTATTACTATGAAACTCCCTACCGCATGATTGGACCGAACTCTATTGAAATAAACCCGGGTTGTGAACCTGAGTTAAGGGACAAAAAGGATCAGCGTAACCCGCCTTAACTGTGGGTTGGTCACTGTTCCAAAACCATGACAAGATTTGCGAGGCCGGACTGCCCATATCGCACCGCCTTTCGGTGATAAGCGGTATCTCCTGGTAGGGGAGCAATTCCATAGGGTATGCGACACGTGGCGAGGTGGACCCACGGAAAACCGCTATCATAGCACGCCATCGCATGTTATCGTTCAACCAGGGAAGCCAAGCGATATCATGGTGAGACGTTGATTTGGGAAAGGGCCATCAGACGGTGATCGGTTGATAAAGATGAGTGGAAGATAACCAGTTAGGGTACGAGCATTTGATTGGGCCGTCAATTATGTATGTGGGGCTAGAACCAAAGGTCTATTTAAAATCCATTTGATAAAAGCGCTGAAGTTCTATTATTTAATTTAATTGCCAAGGTTGTGAATAATGTTTATTTATCAAATTCCACGAATTTGATAAATAAAATTCCAATAAAAAAAACGAAAACCATCAACGGTTGAGTGGTTTTGACTCATGGTACTAATAAAGGCTAAAAATATATAAGGAGAAGAGGATTATTGTATGACGGGTGCATGAAGAGGGGTTGATAACGAATAAATATCTATAACAAATATCTGCATGATTGAACTTTGATAGATCTGAATCTATGATGCACTTGTGGATATGATGAAGGTTCAAGCTCTCTAGATCTAAAAATGTTGAATCTCTAAGAAGATCTGTAGAAGAAAGGATGAAGACCTGACGCAAGTATGATGAAGAAATTGAAGAAAGTTGGTGGATCTGAGGGTTGAAACCTTCAGTATGAAAGTGGAAGCTTTCTGCGAGTAAATGTTGGTGTTAAAATCAGGGGGTCGAAGATCCCTTCCAAGAAAGGTTAGTAAACAAGATCAGGGGGTTAAAGCTCCCTCCCATTAGTGACTGGAGAACGAGAGAAGGTCGTAGCCTTCTACAGGTGGGTGCATGCGTGCTGGTATAAGTTTGGGCCAGTACAAAATTGTAAGAATTTTCCTTTATAATAAATATTGAAAACAGAGTTGACAGCAGCGGTCGTTTTCTCCCGAATCGAGTTTCCACCTTAAATACTTGTGTTCATGGGTGTTTCTTCTGTGTGATGGTTTATTCTGTTATTACTCCACATGCTTACTAAAACATCTGATGAATGAATGATGCAATTAAGAATTAAATGCATAATAAGATCTCTGGACATATGCAAGTTTTATTAAAAATATCTGCGTGCATATGTGAGTTGAGTTGAGTAAAGTAGCATATAGTTTTAAGAGAAAGAAAAAGAAAAAAGTTTTAAAATACTGATTCACTACCCCCCTCTCAGTATTTGTCCCAACAAAGGATATAAACACATAATAACACAAGTATTTCACACACGAAACACACGGGTTGCGGCTCTTCTATGAATCAATAAACTTCAATCTCACTCGATCTAAATACAATGAACTCGGTGAAGGGTATCTAACCTGACTTGACATGCACGCACTTACATAAGTCAACTTGACTAACACTCACTTAATTGACTCTCTAAATCACTTACCAAATTCATCTACCACTCAACTCAACTAACTCAATGCTTACTTAAAAGATTATCTAACTTTGCATGCAGGTGTTACTAAACTATTTTAACACTCCCCCTTAATTATCACCGCTAAACTAAAATATTAACTCATTACAACTCAAACATGCCTGCTCCTCTATATCTCATCTAGTCTTACAATGCCCAAGTTTATTTTTTGAAACTCAAACACATCTATTGCTAATGGCCTTGTAAATATATCAACCAATTGATCACTAGATTTACAAGGCTTCAAGTGAACTTATGCATTACTCACAAGTTCTCTAATAAAGTGATACCTAGTATCAATATGCTTTCTCTTTTGATAAAACACACTATTATTGGATAGTGCAATTGCTGATGTGTTGTCACAGTATATCGATGTTGATCCTTATTGTTGCTGCTTCAGTCCATCCAATACTCATCTTAACCATACTGCTTGGCATGATGTTGAAGTTGTTGCTACATACTATGGTTCTTCTAATGATAGTGTCAGAATGGGCTTCTTCTTAGATGCCCATGCTATCACACCTGAACCGAGATGAAACACATAGCGAGATGTTCTCTTCTGATCATACAATCTAGCTTCAAAATCACTATCTTTGTATACAATCAAATATTTATTTTTTGTACTTGCGTACATTATGCCATAATATCTAGTTCCTCTTATGTATCTTAGAATTCTTTTTCCAACACTCCAATGTGTGTCTTTTGGAATCTCCATAAATCTTGAAATCAAACTCAACCCTTGCATAATATTTGGTCCTGTAGCTGTGAGATACATGAGGCTGCCAACCAATATTTTGAATAGCGTTGGATTGACATTTCATCCTTCATCATCCTTACTTAACTTTGTACCTGTTGCAACTGGTGTAGGTAGAGGCTTGCAATTGTCCATCCTCAATCTTTTCAACAAATCTCTAGCATATTTATTTTGGAAAATAAAAATTCCTTTTTCAGATTTCTCAACTTCAATACCCAGAAAATATTTCATGACACCAAGATCATTCAGCTCAAATTCTTTCATCATGGTTACTTTAAATTCATCTAACTCAATATCACCTGTAAAAATCATATCATCAATATATAAGAAAACAATCAAAATATGTCCATGCTCATTTACATTTGTGTATGAGGTAGGCTCAATGTTGTAGCGTGCTTCTGCAAAATCCATTCTTAATCATGTAACTGTCAATTCTTTTATACATGCTCTAGATTCTTGCTTCAGTCCATAGAGTGCTTTCTTAAACCTGTAAACTTTATCTTCTTTAACTTCAACTTCATATCCTTGAGGCTACTGCACATAAATCTCTTCTTCTAGAATTCCATTCAAAACGGTTGATTTGAAATCCATCTGATATAATTTCCACTTGTTCTGAGTTGTTGTCGCTATAACCACTCTTACAATATCCAACCTAGCTACTGGAGAAAACATTTCTTCAAAGTCTATTCCCGGTTGCTGTGAGAATCCTTTAGCTACAAGTCTTGCTTTAAATCTATGAATTTCTCCTTTCTCATTCAAATTTGTCTTGTACACCCACTTCACACTAATGAGGTTTTTATCATTTGGTAAATTAACCAAATCCCATATATCATTATTTTCAATAGAATCAATATCTTCATCCATGGCTTGCACCCAATTTTCATCTCTAATTTCTTCTTCAAACGAAGAAGTTTGGAATGCCAACAATGCAAAAATTGAACTAACATCCAAATCATCATAAATATATTTTAAAATTCTCATATTTTTCTTACCATTGCTTGATTCATTACTTCGTTTCTTGGAGAATTATGGTCTATTAATCTGCTTGAAGATCCATGTTGCTCTGAAAATCTTGGATTCCTTGCTAGTGTGAATTTGTTTGGTGTCTTCTCTATTGATTCTTGTTGCTCCTCTTTTGCTACATCATCCTCTTCCATCAATGGTGCTTGTACATCGGTTGGTTTGTCTACAGTTCCATTCCATGAATCTTTTTCCTTGAACACAACATCTCTGCTAATTATTGTCTTCTTGTTGAAAGGATTATTTAATTTGTAAGATTTTGACTGCTTATTATAACCAGTAAATATGTATTTTCTCTTTGATCATCTAATATTCCTCTTATCTACTTAGGAACATGTGCATATGCTACACATCCAAAAAATATGAAATGAGATACACTGCATGACATACCTGACCATGATTCTTCGGGTATTCTATTCATCACACTCTTTGTAGGAGATTTGTTTATCACATGAACAACACATGCAACTACTTCTACCCAATACTCATTAGATAAGTTTCTTGTTTTCAACATGCTCCTTTTCATGTTCACGATTGTTCTATTTTTCCTCTCTGCTATAGTGTGTATCTGGTTGTAAACTGTCTTATGATTCCAGTTGTTTGCAATACTTGTGGAATGCTTTTGAATCATATTCTCCACCATGATATGTTATCAATACCTTGATTTACCGATCACTTTGGTTCTATGCTAAGGCTTTGAACTCTTTGAACTTTGCAAAGGTTTCAAACTTTTTCTTCAAGAAGTAAAACCAATTCATTCAGCTATAGTCATCAATAAAAGTGAGGAAGTAGAAAATTCCACCAATTGACTGTGTCCTCATAGTTCCACACAAGTCTGTATGCACCAACTCAAGTGGTTTATTTTCTCTGTATGAAACTCACTTCGGTAAAAATTCACAATGTTTCTTTCCCAAGATGCAACACTCACAAGTGATAGTAGGTTCTCTTATTGGAGGTAATCCTCTAACGATATGTTTTTGCTACAATAATCTTAAACCGGAAAAATGCAAGTGTCCAAACCGAAACTGCCATAACCAGTAATCATTAGAACATGCAATTGTAGAAGAACTAACCTGATCATTGTACTTCATAATTAGAGGAAAGAGTATGTTCCTCTATATCTGCACCTTTTCTATCAACTTCTTGCTTCAGATTTTGTCATAAATAACACACTCTTTCCCTTGAAAGATAACTGTATATCCTTTATGCGTCAATTGACCAACATTTATCAAATTGTGTTTGAGACCAGGAACATAATATACCTTTGAGATTGTCTTTGGCTCCCCCTGTTTGGTCACAATATTGACCACTCCTTTTTCATCTACATTCATAGTCTTGTCAGTCCCCAACTTTAACTCTGTCTTCACAGATTGATCCAAATTTGCAACCAAATTCTTGTTGCCTGTCATGTGGTTACTGCAACCACTGTCTAATAGGCACACCTTATTAGACGGTTCATGCATGGTGTTTCATGCTAGGAACAAGGAGTTAGTATTATCTGTACTAAAATTAGATCCCTGATTTCCTTGATCATCTATCTTCTTCCTACAATCACGAGCATAGTGACCAAATTTATTGCAATAATATAATTTAACCTTTGATTTTTCAAGCCTTTGATTATTGTTGAAGCTTATGCTTCTTCTTCTTCCACTTTGATATTCATGCTCTTTTCGACCATCTCTATGACCACCATAGCGGTCGCCTCATCCTCTACCTCTCGATCAACCTCTACCTCGACCTCTTGAAATATAAACTTGACTTTTGAAGACAGTTTCTAAAGTGGAATCCTTATTTCCGTCTTTTCTTGCCCCATGTCATAAAAGTGATCCCATCAACTCATCAACTATCATTTTTTCCGAATCCTTGCCTTCTTTATGGCTGCTACCACAACATCAAAGTTGTTAGCAAAGATCTAAGAACCTTCTCAATCACTATTCCATATTTAATGTCTTCACCATAGATTTTAAACTGATTTACTAAAGACATGACCAGATTCATGAAAGAATCAATTTCCTTTGTCTCCTTCATCTACAAACTTTCAAAATCTCTCCTAGTATTCTGAAATTTACCAATATTGACTTTTTCCATACCTTGATAGCTAGTCTCCAAAGTTTCCAATGTTTCCTTCGCTGAAGACGTGATCATTATCTTCCAGAACACTACTCATTCCACTCCCTGCTAGATAAGAAACAACTATTGTGCATTCTTCCTCTTGTCTTTCTTCCATTGTTCCCTCTCTGCATTACTAAGGGCTCATTCTTCTACGCCATGGTGAGGTTTTGCAAACCCAAACTTGACATGATCCCAAACATCATGCACTTTAACATGGTATCCATTTTAATAGCCCACATCATAATATTTCCCAATGAAAGAAGGAAGGTGTGGCTAAAAACTTGATGTGGCCATCTTGCTTCCAAAAATCTTCTTTGGTAAAAACCCTAAATTTATCTTTTTCCTTTTAGAAACTTTGCAAAGCTCTTTTAAAAAAGCCCTTTTGTTTGTTTTTTGATATAATAAATCATTTTATAAAATAAATTTATATATATAAATAACTTTTATAATAAATCTCTCCTTTTAAAAAATTAATTTTAAAATCCTTTAAAAAAATATTAAAATATACTTAAAATTTTTCTTATTTAAATCAAGTTCTTTATAAAATCCTTTTTATAAATTCTCCTCTTTCCAAATCCTTGAATGTATTCATATATCAAAGCCTTAGAAAAAAAAAAAATTGTACCACCCACATGACTTTCAAAGTCTATTTCAAACAAAACTTTATCGCCAACCTGACATGAAATGGCTGCGTTGACTTTTGTAAAGTACTTTAATCTCATGGTTGTATACCTCATGGTTGTCTAGCTTTAAATAAAACAAAACCGTTTGCACACCCCCTGATGCCAAGAAATTGTGGAATAAACTCGATTTGTGAGAAATCGTAAGTTTTACGAAAATTACGCATTTTTTCAATACAAAAGTTATGGACCTGTGTGTGCTTTGCACTAAAAATGTGTGGACCTACACACTTCTTAATGGTTCAACAATTTTGCAAAATAAAAAAAAAAATTGTTGGCTTTCCGCTCTTGGCCTTTTTCTATAGCTCTGCTCACTCACGGATCTTGTGATCATTCTTTAGCTCTAATACCAATTTGTTGGAAAGGAAGAGGATATAAAAACATAATAACACAAGTATTTCACACACAAAACACATGAGCTGCGACTCTTCTATTAATCAACAAACTTCAATCTTAGTCAATATGAATACAATGAACCTGGTGAAGGGTATTTAACCTATCTTAAAGCACACACTTACATAACTCAACTTGGCCATCACTCACTTAACTGACTCTCTAAATCACTTACCAAATTCATATATCACTCAACTCAACTAACTGAATGCTTACTTAGTTGATTGTCTAACTCTGCAGACGGGAGTTAATTAACTAGTTTAACAACCTTAAGGCCAAGGTAACTTTGTAAGCCTCAGGGATCTTTCAAATATTCGGCGTGAGGAATAAAAATTCCATGGTGCTTTTTCATATGCACTATATAGCTCTCGAAGGTCCCTGCCTGTGACCTAAAATCATATATGAAGCAGCAAGTGGCATCCCACTCTAACTTCTCTGCATTGTGTGGAGAATCTAGTGATTCAAATGTCGACGTAGTTGAATTTATAAATATGCCACTGCCATACATCTACTTCCTCTTTGATTGTTCATCATGCAAATATTTTTTTATATTTTCAAATAAATATTTTGTCACTCCAAGAATCCAAGCAACCTAAGAAATTGAAAAATTACGGATCAATAATGTTTCCAAAAACCATTGTATACTTCCAAGACACAATAAAGATGAAATACATTTTGAAAAATTAATGCGAGAGAGTGAGAGCATTTGCAGTGTGATGAATAAAAAATTAATTAATGCATATATACCTCTCTCTTGAGATTGTAGCGGTTCCATTGAGACCTACAATGAAATTCTCGTGCTTCCTCTTCATCGAATTACGCATTATAGGTGTTACACGTAAAGGCCATAATTGTTTTATTAAAAATCAACAAATCCCAATCCCTACTATATTTTATTTGAACAAATTGCAATCCCTAATCTTGTAAACCCTAAATATCGCTCGATAATATGAATTTTATATGCTTCCTTCACTCTGTGTGTGTTAGATTAAAATGAAAAATTTTCCTTTCAGATAGTCCTTTTATACACGTTGGTATGTCCTGGAACGTCACCTCAATACTATTGATTGATTTTTGATAATGAGTCCTTTCATGTCGGTGTAAAAATGTTCAGACTACTAATGGGTGACTAAGTATTTCCTATGGTTTTTGGTGGAAAGGTGGACAGGCACAAACAATAAAGCAGAGGTTATAGCTCTTTGGCGAGTCTTGGTATGAGGGCATTCAAATATATGGTGAGGCTAAGGGCATCATATACTAGGTGAAGGGTTAAGGACTTCAATAGCTTCAATCCACCCATTCGAATTAACTAGATGGAGCTCATAAGAACCTTGGTAAGCCCCTTTCAACATATCAATTTTTACCACATATATAGGGATCAAGACAAGACAATAGATTTACTTTCTAAGATGGGAATTATTAGGGATCCAAGAAAGTTCTATTTTTCTTCTTTTGAACAGGGATTCATGATTAATGTTTGCATCTATTTTTCTTCTTTTGAACAGAATAGGGAGTCATGATTAATGTTGGCAGCATTAATTACTTTCTAGGTCCCTATATTACTAGTATAGCCCCTTCTTGTTGTTAGTGTAACGCCCTTATTGTTATTGTTGTACACCTGCAACCCCAATATTGTTATTATTTTTCTCTTACATTATTATTATTAGGTCGAATAGGATTATATTGTGATCACATGGACTCCTATATATTAAAATATGTTTTTTTATTTTTATCATCCAAGAATTTTTCATTTATGTAATATATTGGAGGTTCCCCCCTTGAAGTGGCTGATTTCTAAGGTGTTGATCTCTTTTTTCTTCTATTTTTGGAGCTAGTTTCATAAAATTCGGTATAGGAGCTTTGGATTATAGCATTTCACTACTCCAAATAGGTCATCATGGAATTTTTGCTATAAATTGTTTCTACGATGGTTCAGAAGCTGAAATTTTTATAGAGTGAAGTCGAAATCCTGAGGAACATCGTGTAAAACTTTTAGTTATTCGTTCACAATATTTTCAGAGATATGATCTGTGGAAGTTAGGGTTCTTTAGTCTCCCAAATTTCACCTAAAATAAGTAGTCGTGCAAGTTTCTCTATAAATATTTTTCTTCTAAAGTTCAGACACTGAAATTTTTATAGAGCGAAGCTGAACTCTTGAGGCACATTGTGTAAAAAATTTAGATCTTGGCTCGCAACATTTTCAGAGATATGATCTATGGAAGTTAGGGTTTTTTTGGGCTCCCGAATTTCATCTCAAAGAGGTGACCATGGGAAAATCATCATAAATCTCTATCTGAGCATCAGATTGGAATTATGTAAAAAGTGGCCTCAAGTACATGGACTGTAGTTTCCTGGGTATAAATTGCAGAGCCTAAGGAGGAAACAGTGACACGTGCCACTCTATACAAGTTCGCTCTACTGAACGAGTCCATAATTAGGTCATTGTGGGAGATTGGGCATAAATTTTCCTTCAAGAATTCAAATCAGGTCAGACTTGTGGAATTTGAAAGAAGCTTCAAGGGGCTAATACAATGGTGAATTTCAGATATTTAAGATCTGCAATTACATAGATAATTTTGTTTCATTATCAAGCTCGTTAAAAGCAAGAAAAAAGCGTGTGTGTTTTTTTTTCTGGAATTGCATAGCTCTTGTGTGAAAAATAAGTTTGAATTGATTCCAAGGGAATATTATAGAATATATATCATTATTGGGTTCTAAAATTCTCCCTAAAAATAATTCAACACCCATTAAGCCTTTAGAAGGCTCTACTATGACTCATGAAGTTGAAGAACTAAAACATGACATGTCAAAATTACAAATGTAAGTGCACGAAATTCCGCTCTTGCAAAGAGAAACAAAAAAGGAAATGGAAGTTTTGAATAAAGGCGTGGAAGCTAAGATGGATGGTTTGAAGAAAGGCATGGAAGATAATATGGATGACATGGAATAAAAAATAAAAGACAACATGGAAAACATGAAGAATGATCTAAAATCAGACATGGAAGGTTTGATAAAGTTGATACAAGAAATATTTCCTAATGGAGAAAAGATAGTACAGGAAACTCATGATGAGAAAAAAATAAATGTTAATTGTAATTTTATAAGCTCTAATGTTGGATGGAAGAACCACCATATTGTAAATATGGATATGAGGAAGTTTTATGGAAGGATCCCGTAACATGGATACTACAGATGGAGCAATATTTTGATCTCAATAATGTGAAAAACACACAAAACGTACGTATTGCAACTTTACATTTAGAAATAAATATATTTGTATGGTATCTATGGCTTTGCTCCTGTAAAAATATTGTCACTTGGTCAATTTTTACAGAGGAAATGATAACACATTATGAGGATATAAATAGCAACACCTTCTTTAGCCAATTAGTAAATATCAAACAAAAGGGTTCAGGGTCGAGCACATTGAGGACTTCAAAAAATTGAATATAAGGGTAATTGATATTCTAGAGAAAAAAATGATTGATGTCTTCATAGGGAATTTAAAGGATAACATCCAACATGAAGTTCACATTTGGGAACATGATTCATTGGAGAAGGCATTCAGATTAGTAAGAAAAATTGAATGTAAAATTATGGCGACAAGGAAGCCTACCACTCACATCTATATATATGGAAGTGTTGCTACTCCTAGACTTCCAAAACTTACAAGGTTGACACCACAAAAATTTCAAGAAAAAAGAGCAAAAGGGCTTTGCTACAGTTGTGATAGAAAATACACTAAAGGTCATAAGTGTGCCGAGAAGAAATTGTTTTACATATATTGTGAAGAGGAGGAAGAAAGTAAACAATAAACGTCAAACGAATAGGATATACAATGGGAACCAACCCTAGAAGAAGAGGAAATAAGTATAACCATACCGTGTAATGCATTGGCAGGTATTACCACTCCTCAACCTCTCAAGATAGAAGGACATGTCAAGAAGAAAAAGGTAATAGTGTTTATTGATTCGGGTAGTACCATAATTTTATTCATTGTAAGGTATCCAATGAATTGAATTGTTTCCTATACCGAGCACCAGAATGTCAAGTGATGGTTGAAAATGGAGGAACTATAAATTTCTCTGGAAAAATTCATAATATAAATCTAATCATGGGGGAATACATATTGAATAGTCTAATGCTTTCCATTCCATTGGGAGGTGTTCATGTTGTACTCGGAGTACAATGGTTACAATATTTGGGGATGATAGCTTTTAGTTTTCAAGAACTTTTCTTGAAATTTGTTTCAGAAGGAAAGTAAGTCGAATTATGGGGTATCACAGGGAAGCGAAGAAAAATAATAAGCTCTAATTTCTTGAAAAATATTATGGAGAAAGAACAACGAGGCGTAATTGCACAATTATGCTCACTAGAAGTTCCAACATCAAAATCATCTATTTCTCCATATGTCCAAAAATTCTTAGACAATCATTCGAAGTTGTTTGAAACTCCCAAAGGACTCCCACCTATTCTTGGGCATGATCATGCTATTCATTGATTCCAGGAAGTGTTCCTCCAAACATCAAGCCTTATAGAAATCCTTATGTCCAAAAGAGCGAAATTGAACGTATGATTGCAGAAATATTAGAGGCTGGTATAATTCAGCCTAGTCTTCTCCAGTAGTATTGGTGCACAAGAAGGATAGATCATGTTGCATGTGTTCGGATTATAGGGAGCTCAATACACTCACTATTAAAGATAAATTTCCCATTCATGTGATTGATGAATTATTGGATGAATTACATGAATCAATTTATTATACCATGTTGGATCTTCATTCAGGATATCATCAAATTAGAATGAAGATGGAAGATATTTTGAAAATAGCATTTTGAACTCATGAGGGTCATTATGAATTTTTTGTCATGCCTTTTCACATTACCAATGCACCTTCTACATTTCAAGGGTTTATGAATTCCATTTTCAAACCCTTCCTTAGAAAAGTTTTGCTAGTATTTTTTTATGATATAATAATCTCCAATAGGTATTGGAAGGATCATGTTCAACATGTTGACAGGGTGCTCAAACTATTGTAGGAGAAACAATTATATGGAAAAACATCCAAATTTTTCTTTGGAGTACAAGAGGTGGAATACCTGGGTCATTTCGTATATCATGAGGGTGTTAAGGTAGACCCCAACAAAATTAAATCCATTAAGGAATGGAAATTCCACATAACCATAAAGCAATTGTGAGGATTTCTCGGATTAATAAGGTATTATCGCAAATTTGTAACGAATTATGGGAGAATAGCATCACATCTAACAACATTATTGAAGGAATATGCATTTTCATGGACTCTTGAAGAAAATAATTCCTTTGAACATCTTAAAGAGGTAATGTGCCTAGCATCGGTCTTAACTATGCTAGAATTCACAAAAAACATTATTGTGGAATGTGATGCCTCAGGAAATGGAATTGGTGTTTCTTTAATGCAAGAATTAAGACCCATTTCTTTTTAATGTCATCCAATCAAAGGAAAGTATTTACAGAAAGCTATTTATCAGAAGGAAATGTTGGAAATACTACATACACTAAATAAATGGCGACCTTACCTAATGAGAAGACACTTCAAGGTAAAAATTGATCATGATAGTCTTAAAATTGTTTTGGAACAAAGACTATCTTCAGAAGAGCAGAAAAAATGGGTCACAAGGATGTTGGGTTATGACTTTGAAATAATCTACAAAATAGGGAAGCTAAATGTTGTTGCATATGCACTCTCAAGAAAGGATGAAGAGGTGGAAGCATTTATTTGTGCCATTTATATTATCCAAGCATATTGGATAACCAAAACAAGGGATGAATGGAAGAAGGACGAATAAGTGTGGAAACTCATTCGTAAGCTGCAGCAAGATCCTAGTACATCTGATACATTTAGTTGGAAAATTTATTCCTGATGGTAAAAATATTGCTTATATATTTGTAAGAATTTTCAACTAAAACAAAATATTATTTTAGAATTGCACACTTCTCCTTTAGGAGGACACATAGGATTTTTAAAAACTTACCATAGCGTGAAGAAACAATTTTTTGGGGATGGCCTTAAATTTGATATTCAAAAGTTTGTGGCGGAAATTTTGGTTTGACAGCAAAATAAATTTGAGACAATTAAGACCCTGGATACCCTACAACCTTTATCCATTCCAAGTCAAAGTTGGGAGGAGATTTCAATGGATTTTATCACAAGTCTACCTAAGTCAAAAGGAAAGAGTGTCATTATGGTGGTAGTTGATAGACTTACCATGCATGCATAATTTTGTGCATTATCTCATCTATTTAAAGAAAGTACAGTTGCTACTGCATTTATGGAAAGAATTCAAAAGCTACATGGAAACTCAAAGATTATTGTAAGTGACAGAGATCCCATTTTTACTGAAAATTTTTGGATGGAATTATTTTCTTGTTTGGGTACTCAACTAGCTCATAGCTCATCTTATCATCCTCAATCTGACAGTCAAAGTGAGATAGTTAATAAATTTTTGGAAGGATATCTTCGTTGTTTTGTATCTTATCAGAAAACACAATGGGTCAAGTCGATACCTCTCATTGAAGAGTGGTATAACACTTCCTTCCATACTGCAGAAAAAATGACCCCATTTATGGCACTTTATGAATATTATTTTCCATCCATCACATCATCTTTAAGAGAAAATTATAAGGTTCAAGCAGTGGAAGATCACATCGAGCATCAACAAGAATTTATCCAACTCTTAAAGGATAACATAAATTTGGCACAAAATCGAATGAAACAATAGCCAGATCAACATCGCAATGAGAGACATTTTGATCTAGGGGACTGGGTATTTTTACAACTACAACCATACAAAAAAGTGTCCCTCAAGCAAGCTAAGAAGGATAATAAATTATCACCAAAGTACTATGGTCCTTACAAGGTGTTGCTAAAGATTGGTTCTATGGCATACAAATTGGAGCTTCCTTCTTCTTCACGAGTGCATCCAGTTTTCCATGTTTCATGCTTAAAGAAGATTATAGGTGACAAACTTCCAATTCAAACAATATTTTCAGAACTTGAGGAGGAAGGAAAAATCATATTGGAACCTGAACCATTCAGGGAAAGAAGAACTTGATAGATATGAAATCAATGAATTTCATAGTATCTCATCAAGTTGAAGAACTTACCCATTGAAGATTCTACATGGGAGGATGATAATTTTATACAGAAGCATCCAGAGCTACTCAAGTGTTGAGGACAATGCTTTTTTGAAGGAGAGGGGCATGTTAGGTCCTTATATTACTATTATAACCCCTTATTGTTGTTAGCGTAACCCCCTTATTGTTGTTTTTGTACACCTATAACCCAAATATTGTTACTATTATGCCCTTACATTATTTCTTTTAGGTCGGCTAGGATTATATTGTGATCCCATGGACTCCTATATATAGAAGGAGGTTTTGTCATTTGTATCATCCAAGAATTGTTCATTTATGTAATGTATGAGAGGTTTCCCCCTCAAAGTGGATGATTTCTAAGGCGTTTATCACTCCTTTCTTCTATTTTTGGATTTGGTTTCATAACATTACTCATAGAAAATTCGGTGTTTTGAAGAACTGCCATAATTTTGGAGAAAATGTAATGTACATCTGAATAAAAATAGGAAGACTTTAAAAGGTGATATTGTGGCATATTTCTCATTATTGAGGGCATAGGAAACACCAATCTGAATAGCAGTAACAAAACTGATCATTTTGAAACACAATGCTAAAAATTTAAGAAATATATTACATCTAAGATCTCTAGTTGTAACAAACCTAGTCATTATGAAACACAATTCTAAAAATTTAATAAATACATTACATGTGGGATCTCTTCCTCATGCAAATGATTGTATGAAAAGAAAGAAAATAATAGCGTGAAAATTTATTATCTCTTTTATTAATATAAAGAAAAAATTTTTTTCCTAAAAAAAATAATGTTTACAACAATATTTCTGATAAAATGAGGTGGGGAAGATGACCCCAATTAACATTAAAAACAAATAGTGTGGAAAATAAAATAACCACTCTTCCCAACAACAAACCAAGATAGTTAATTAAAAGAAAATAGTGTAGAGCAGAAAATAACCACTCTGCCCAACAACCATCCAAGATAGTTAATTAAAAACAAGTAGTGTGGAGAAGAAAATAACCACTCTTCCCACAACCATCCTAGATAATGCTAATTCACATCATAAAAAAAATAATCTAAAATATATAATTTGAATTTTTAAAAGTAACAATGATCTTGTTATTTGATTACAATATTATTCATATAATTATATAAAATCAATATATTTTATCTCTTCAAACACTTGTAGATACAGACTTAAGTTTCACTTAAATTTTGGCAGTTATATTCCACATAAATATGATGGGTTTTCAATACCATGGGTCAATTTTCTTTATAAGGTTAGTTTTATTTTGTTATTTTTACTTTTATTTTATTATGACTGAGTTAACATGTTTACTTACATTAATATATTTATTTCATTTCAATTTTATTTTATTTCTATTTACACTAGCCTAGATCCATCTACCAATCACCAAGGGGAGGAATTAAATATGTTTTGACTCTAAAATATGTTTTCATCTCAATATATTTGATCCTAAGCTAGTTTTGTAATTATAATTATAGCTAGCAATTGCACCACATGTTGCAATTAAGGCAGTAGCATCAGAAAGAGTAACCTAGGAGAAACAAGATGTTGCACAGAAGGATCCATCTTGAAGGAATGAAAAGAAAATTTTTCTAGAAGCATTGGAAAAACTAGCCTAGAAGAAATAAGATGTTTCACAAAAGTAGCCATCTTGAAGGAATGAAAGGAAAATTTTTCTTCCATGGAAGCAAGTCGTGGAGGTTTCGAAGTTATTGATGATAAGAGTGATCAACCAAAAACTTTTGTTATAGATATTGAAATATGAAATTGAGGGTGAAAAGATATATGTAAATTAACATAATATCTTCACATATATAAGAATTTTGTTATATATATTGAAATAGGAAATTGGGGGTCCTTTGGTGATTATTAATATTCCGAAACAAGCATGAAATGAGAATGTAACTCAAATAAGATATTTTAAATACATTCCAGTACAATGTATCTACCATAGATTTAAATAATGCAATTTTTTATTAACAAAATAGAGTTTACTCCAAGCTCATCTAGATATCTCAGGGCCAATTGCATGCTTGTCAGAAATTTTTTATGAAGAACAATAGTCTTGGTATTCAAGAAAGTCAATGTCATTTTAATATGGGGAAATTTTTGGAAGGAGATATTGTTCTTTATGTTATTTTTTTCTTAACTCCAAACTTGGTTTAGTCTTTCTCTACATACATAAGAAAAAAAATAAAAAGTAAATTCACAAATTTAAGTTATAGTTTTATATTTTATAATTAGAAATCTAGTTTCTTATTAAAATATTTTACACACATGCATTTATTAAAATAAATTATATTTTGAATTTATTTTCTCCTATTATTTGATGAAAAAATTATTGTACTCCATATTATGTAAAACAACTTTATTAATAAAGAATTGAATGCCAAATTGAAAGATTACTTATTTTTCGATGTATAATCATTTTTTTTATACGTATCTCAATTTCCATTACCTATTACCTTCAAAGCCCTTGGGGAGGTATTGAACATGGGATCCAACTTTAGGTAAATAAACATTCACGTTGTCAAGTTGGACAAACTAAAATTTTATAATCCTAAAATTCTCTTACGTATTCCTCTTTTTAAATATATAATTGAGTTCCATTTATTAAAAACAAAGGAAATATTAAGAACCTCCTAGAGTTAGAAGAGGTAATTAACATGAAAAATAAAAAATCTCCTCATGAAAACATAGAAATTTTAATCTTAATTAAATCATTAAAAAAATAAAAATGGATAATAGCTTTACCTGTTATATCATTAAAAAAGAGCACTTTCAAAATCCAATTTCTACATTTATTTTAAAAAGATTATTTTATAGTTACATATAATATAATTGTATATTTTTAAGATATATATATATATATATATATATAGTTGATGATAATATATATATTTTTTTGGGAAAATAAGGCTAAGTTGGAAAATAGAGATTTAACATATAGTAAATTGCATAGATATTTAACACATTATGGCACATTAAGTGAAGGGGGGCTAGTGTTCCTTACCTCCAAATGTAATATAGTATGATGCATCAATATAAAAAAACCCTGCAGCTACTTATAATTTTTATTCCTATATATATATATGTATGTATGTATGTATGTATGTATGTATGTATGTATAGAAAAAATATATTATAAAATGTATTTTTTTCAAATAAAAACAATAATAATCTACTATTGAAGAGAGGAGCATTAAAGGAAAATAGAGATCCTAAAGTAATGTGGAGGTTACCTGGAAATCATGAGGAAATGAGAGATGTAGATGAACTTGTCAATGAGAATATCAACCACTCAAGTGAAGCGACTATTTTAATATTTTAAATTTTTTCAATAACTTTATTGATCTTGAATACAAGACAGTAAAATTGGATGTATCTTGTACTACAATAACCATGAAATTGTGAACATTTAGGGAACAATTTCCATCACATTTGTAGAGAAAATTACAATAGAGTATAACATTTTTCTTCTCATATCTAAATATTCCTATATGTAACGACTACCTTTTGCCTCATAGTTTAAAATTTTGCAAGGAGGAGGAGTTTCAAGGTGAAAGCTATAATAAGAAGAGAAAGAAGAGTCTTGTTTGAGACTTGAGATAGATCCATTCTCTACACATCTAGAGTAAATCTTAATAAGAAAAAAATCACCATACTTTGAATTTTTTAAATAAATATCTTAAAAATTATAATATCAATTTAATGCATTTTACTCAATTACACATTTAACAATATTCATTTAAAAAAATACAAATACAAATTACTATTTTAAATAAAAAAAAGTACAAAGAATCACATTAATTACCATGGCCCCTGTGTATCTTCCTCTTATTACTTTTTAAATACTTGATATTTGTAACTTATTTTTAATCACATCGTGTAAATTTTGTAAAACTATAATTTACAGGTCTCAATTTTTATAGCTTTGGTGGAAGGATAGAGTATCTAGATTCCCTTACCATTTAAGAAGCATCATGAATTATTGTACTACCCACCTTGGAACCAATATAGAAATCTTACGTTATTCTAAATTGATCAAGGGTAAAGAATTTTTAGGCTGGTGTTCTATGTGCACTAAAATTCCCATGAGGTCCATCACTATGTATGGGGTTCATTTCAACCTTGGATATATTATGTGAGTTGTGATTTTTTGCTTCTCGCTACAACTTAGTTTTGGTTCTCACCTAGTTATCATGATTCAAAACTTTGTTATCATCTCAATCCTTATATCATTAGATATAATTTGTGATCTAATGTGATGATTTTTTTGTCACAATGATTCAATGATTCAAAAATTAGTCATTATACCACAATATTTACGCTCTCGTTGCATGTTTTGTTTATGAAACGTTTAAAAAAAATAGAGGAACATTTGATTTTACGTTGTGATCTCCAAAACATGTGTGGAGGTTTCGAAAATTTTAGAGTAAATTCAGAGGTTATTGTCATAAATTGTTGTATCAGAATGGAAATCTAGATGGTTTGTAGACAATATGGATGTCGTAATAGAGATATATTTTGAATTTCTTAGTGTCTCTGGCCATCATGCATCTAATAGGATCCATTTCAATTGAGAATGTTAATGCATCACTGTGGTAATGATAACTTGTGACATCCCTAGCCATTTTCTTGGATTGTGGATCAAGTTATAAAATAATAACTTGTGAAATCCCTAGCCATTTTCTTTGATTTTGGATCAGTTTATAAAATAGAATATACTCTCACTTGAGAAGACTCTACAGTATATATTTGATGGAGGGAAATATTATGATAAAATTTGTAAAAAAACCCCTTAGGGTTGTCTCAACTTACTCTATTGTTTATCACATATCGTCAATGTTGTAAAGCTCTAATATAGAGTAATGACTGAATGAGTTTTTTCTTTTGTAAGTTTTGTTTAGAATTTAAAAATAAAAAAAATTATAAAAGCTAAAATTATGTAGTGAAAAACTTGGTTTAAAATTTGACATCAAAAACTGAAAGGGTATGTATGTAGTTACAAACTATTACAATTAAGTAATTAAAGGTAAATTTAGTGTTATTTAAGAAATGAGAATTATGAACACTCATCATTATTTCTCAAGATAAATCATGTCCTGTGAAATAATTTAGAAATTTGAAAAAGATCACATATTTTAAAAAACTTCATTATTAATTTAATTTTTTTTATAAACTTTAATTTATTAGAAATATTAAGAAATACTACTCATGAATAATACATAACAAAAAACTATGTATTTTTAGAATAATAAAAGAGTTGTAACAAAAATAATATACAACAATAATAACAATAATAAGTTAAATTTAAAATAATAATGGTTATAATATAGGCCATCTTAATTTCCCCCTTTAAGTAAACTACATTTCGCATGAATACCATGGGTCAATAACATGAGTTGTTTTTATAGTTTATTATTATTATTATTATTTAATTGTATTTTGACCTAGTTAAAATGTTCATTACATTATGTCAATCTTTTTATTTAATTTACTTTTACTTTTATTTTTGTGTACTTTGACATAGTCAAAATGTTAAACATGACATTACAACATTTCTATCATACTTTATTGGAGAGCATCATGACACAAAAATGTAATATTTAAATATATAAATAGTTATTTTCCTTTTTTATATTGTTTTTTATCCATGTAATATAAATTAAATGGTTTGTGTGGAGTTTAATTTTATGATATAAATTTTGTTGAAAATATAAATTTAATGTAAGTTTTGTTTGGAACTTAAAAATATAAAAAAATATAAAAGCTAAAATTATGTAGTGAAAACTCTCCTTAAAATTCAGGAATAAAATGTTGAGTAAGATTTTGTTTTATTCATTAAACTAATTTAGGTAAAATTTAGTTTTATTGAGTTATTAATTTAAATTTTATTAATGAAATTGAGGTTAAAATCTAATAAATTACTATAATAGCAAAAGTAATGAACACGGTCATTTGCACAAACCCAATAATTTAATGTTTATGGATTTTACATAATTTGTATTATTTATTAAACTAATTTACTTAAAATTTAGTTATATTAAGCTATTAATTTAAATTTTATTAAAAAATTGAGGTTAAAATCTACCAAATTTTTAATAACAAAATTTTAACTTAAAAGTTACCAAAATCTAAATTCAATCTAACTTATTAAAAAAAAATAAATCTAATATTATACAAAAACATATATAAAACTATTTACATCTTGATCAAATGGACTAAAACATTTAAATCCTCTAACATTTGATCCAATGGCTCTGTCATGGAAGTGGCAACTAATATAATTACTACTTTTATGTTTATGTCTATTTTATTTTATTTTATAATTTTTAGTTTTAGTTTTATGTAATTTGGCGGAGTAAAAATGTTTTATTGATAATTATAATTTTATTTATTTATTTTAAGTCAAAATGTTTATCTTAAGTTACAATATCTCTCCCATACCTTTTTTTATTTTAAATTTAATTTTAAAAATATTTTATAATAAAATCAAAATATTTTAAAATTAAAAAAAAATATTTTGATTTTAAAATGAGTTATAGTTTTTGGGCAACAATAATGCATGGTATTGTAACAAAGTCAATTTATACATTAATAATGTCCATGGTAAAATGGGTTGAATATCCATGATTACCAATTTTGATATATTCTAAGTTTATGGTAAATAATATTTTTTATGTGCTTATTAGTTAAATTTAAATATGCTTAGGAAACCATCATTCTACCCTACTACATCTTCCCATGCCATTTTGCTTGTAAATTAAATTAAAAAAAAATGTTATAAAATTAAATTAAAATAAAATATTTAAAAAATATGACATATAATCCTTCTTACCTTACATTTAACACCTACACATCTCATATATATATATATATATATATATATATATATATATATATATATATATATATATAGATAAACACTTACCATTTTTTACCACTAACCGGAAACAAGGTGGAGTCCCGTATCAATAACCAATGAGTCCCATGTATGAATTCTCTATATATCCATTTCATCTTCTATCCATGAGTGGGAGACTAAATCATTCACATATATAGGCATGTGTAACATACCCCAATATCCTCACATGGAAATGGAAGGAGTTAGAAATTTTTTTATACAAATTACACATGGATAACTCTCCAAATCACTATTCAAGATTCCTCACTAATCAATAGATAAAATGTTCATGAGTTCATAGAGTAACTTTAGTAGAGGAATAGTAATGTTGTGTAACCATTATCAACCATTCTTGTTGTATATTAGCATAAACTCTATGATGTAACCTTACATCCATTTCATGACTCCTTTAACCAGATTAATTAAATGCATACATGACATTATGAATATCCCAAAAATAAAGGAATGAACATCATGAATCTAACACAATAATCAATCACATCATTGAACACAAATATACCCTGGAAACCTCGTAGGGTGAAAACCAACAAATGTTTAATTTTATTATTAAACGTTCATGAGGGTGTCCACCCCTCACTCAATGGCTTATAAGGGAGGCCATCCCTTAACCATTGTTATAAATCTTTACAAGGAAACATAAAAATGTCTAGCTTAATGCCATGAATATAATTATGATATCATTTACCCACTAATATTCATATCTTCCTACCTTTGTGGCATGGATGTACCTACAATGGACCATCATACATTGGACCATCCTACAGATCGCACTCATCTGCATGAACCATTAGTCATTTACCTGCCACCATGTTAAGCATAATATTTCCTTTGTACAAGTTAACATAATTTCCTGCTAATGTTGTCTTCAACATACATTGATGTCAAGATTCATAAAATATTAAAAAATCCATTCATAATCTATACTAGTGATGCTTCTCCATCTACTCATGTACATTCATGACATGCAAGACATGCTTCCTTTAATAGCACTGCATATGTGCTAGTTATAAGAAATCACATTTAATAATATTTCCCTCACATAAGCACACATTCCTGCAAGAAAATAGTTACACATTCATGCAAGAAAATAGCTACATCTGCCAAGAATTTATTTAAAATAAACTGAAACATTAGTTACGATCTTCATGCATGTGATTTACATAAATTTAATCAAATTAAACAACCCTTAATCTATTAATTTTGGTGCATGTAAAGAAATCTAACGCAACAAATGTCATTCTCATGCACGCAAATGCATATGGATTCCAAAAGGGTCCTCCCAAGGGAATTCTTAACAGAACAGAGAACATAGCTTCCAAAAGAGTCTTCCCAAAGGAATGTTTAACACAACAAAGCACATAGTTTCCAAAAGAGTCTTCCCAAAGGAATGCTTAACACAATAGAGCATGAAAACACATGTTTATTAACACAATAGAGCATGCAAATGCATGTTTTCTTTTCTGTAACACTAATGTAATAAAGCATACAAATACATGTCTTCTTTTTGAAAATATTATACTAACAATCTTTTCCAATGTAGTCTAACACTAGAAGCTATCTTTGCCCACATACAAATATGTATATTCTTTCCAACGAACGGTAATACAAATATTTCAAACATATGAAGAAACTAACATAATAGCTATGATAGCATAAAGTACTCACCTATAATTTTTCCTAAGAAACATTTTAACTCACTATTTCTTCTATTCATGCAAATAAAATATCTCTATAGAAAAATGGCTATTATTTGCACATGAAAGAGCTTATCATAATAGATCTTCTTTAATGTACGTAACACAAATTCCCTTCTTGGAATTACACCTCATTAACTATTCTTTTCATGTAAGGATATACATAATTATTTCTCAAAAGGAAGCTAATATAACTTAGTTTCCTTTTTTAGTTTTTCATGCTTCCCTTTCACAAAATTATGATAGTTAACCATCATTTATGCACAAAACTAGGAAACCTTAACAATGTTAACTTAACATTTTATACACCTAGGTCAAGAACTAGCCATGCAATCTTTTCAAGACGTTACCCTTTTCAAACAATTAGCATAATTAACCCTTATTTTGTGCACAAGAACTAGGAAGGCCTTTTTAAAATAATAACAATGTTAACCTTTTATGCAGTAAACCATGCAAACCATGCAATTAAGTCAAACTATCCAATATACAACACACAAGAACTTGTCCTTTTACTATCCAATCTACAACACACAATAACTTGTTTTTTTACCCACCAGAACATGTAACTTTTGCAAACTCTTGCAAATGAATTAACACAATGGACTTAGCTTTCACACACAAGATAAAGATTTTTTTTCCCAAGGAAGATCCTATTACTTATTACTTATGTTATCTTTGGGTATAAATTTTTAGAAATTAATTCCATAAGCTATTATCTTTAGCCAAAATTACATATTTGACCTCAAAAAGGGAAATACCAACTTATTATATCTTCCCATGAAATATTTTATGATACATTTATTTCATCTTGATATGGGAATAAAAGTTGTTTAAAATGAGATTGGAAAAAAGGTCAAGTAAATAATCAATAGTGTATTTTTTTTCAGTCACATGCCCAGAAAGATGAACAATATAGTTATTATTCTTTACTATTTCCTAATAATATTTGCCAAGAAAATATATATAATATATTTTTTATTTATATGCCCTTTTTTCCAAAAAATTATATTGGTTAATAATCATGCAAATCCATACAATTTTTCTTAAAATTAAACATATTGGACATACTTACCTCTGGCTAACAATCTTAATAAGAACTTCTACTCTGCCACAATATGTTAGAATTGGCCAGGATGTGGGATGGGGGCTAGAGAGGATTAATGCATACTATTTTCCTTTCCTTTTAACCCACAAGTCTCCCATTCAATTACACACTATCATCCTGGCCCTTTCAACCCGCTGGTCTCCATTTTCAATTGGATGGTTTCTCGTTCAACTACATACTCTGGTCCTCGCCTCTTTAACCAGTGTTTTCCAAGAATCTATCTTGTTCTCCTCTCCACTGAGTGAGTGCAGACCTACTGGTTTCTCGTTCAACTGCGTACTCTCTTCCTCGCCTCTTTAACTAGCATTTTCCAAGAATCGATCTTGTTCTCTTCTCCGCCGAGTGAGTGCAGAAAAAATCGTATGCATGTGTAATGGAATACGTGTAACCATTTTAGGGAAATATATCATAAGGTATTTTATAACAAAACCAAAACCCTAATGAATCCTTGATTACAACTGTTTTGGTTAAATATTAAACATGGTGATTAAATAAGAATATTTTCATTAAAAATGTTAATTCCGACAGTTTACAAGGATGATACATACTCCCCGTCTTAAAGATAACACCGTCCTCAGTGTTCATCATTATTTCCTTACTCATGGCATTCATATCAAAACAATGAAAATGAGACTACTTCCCTTCAAAATAAGGAATTTTATTTCTAAGAAAATACTCATTAGAAAAAACAAAAAAGTTTGATAAATAGCCATAAGGATTTAGAATTGCAAAATATACAAATTATACTTTCCTTTACTTAGAAATAATTCAAATTTATAAAAGGAAAACAAAATATCTATATCAACTTACCATTATGTACCAATTACTTTGGGAAGTCATGGTCACTTTCATACAAACACATTAAGAATGGTTCGACAAGCCATCAATACTCCATGGAAAGTACCCTCTGATGTAAGACTAAAAAATTATATCACATTAGTCACATCGTTTTCAATGAAATGAAATAATTTTAACTATCAAACATTCATGCAATATTAAGAGATTTTTTAGTCACATTACTCTTTTAGTCTTCTAAGAGCACCAACCCTCTATTCATGATAAATCATAAAAATTATAAATCACTACATCACGTGCACATTGTCTTAGATCTTGCTAAAGACATCCAAACAATACTTCAAAAAGTACTTAGAGAGCACCTAGCTCTCTAATCATACCAATGGTCAATCAATGGACCATGTGCATATTTCCCTAGCCTCTGATAAGACATTCAAACAAATTAGTAATAAAATAAATTAACTTATACACTCAGTGATTCATTTTAAAGTGCTAGGATCCTTTCCTCTCAATATCTACATAATATATTTACACAATCATATAAAAAATTCGCTTTAATACAAAAAAAAATTGATTAGTTAACTTGTTCTTCATGAGAACCACAATGGTAAACAAAATGCTCCTCCCAACCCATGGGAGTTGGTTTCCACAACCAAATCGAGTCATTTTCACATTGAGATAGTTATTTGACAAAAAAAAAAACCATTCCATGTTCATTATGGAATTCCACTGGAAAACCAGCTCAAGAATTCCAATTACCACTCAAGGTCCAGTATCAGATTCCTCTTGGCAACATCATGTCTATTCCTCTAACAACACCCCATCTATGAGGAATTTTGGACCTCTGCCAATAGGATCCAAAATAAATAAAGTTTCCTGAGGTTTTCCCCCCTTCACCATCTTGGGAACTCTTTTCCCTTAATGAGATAATATATCTCTAGGGAGAGGATATCCAGGCACGTAAGCGCAATCAACCCCTTCAGACAAGCAACCACCATCATTCCAAGGCCTTCTAGCCTTTCACATTTGTTCAAAACTGTCTGGCATGTTAAATTTATCTTTTTGCATTGTTTCCCATAGTAAATTACATAATGAACTATATGCACATTATAAATAAAGAAAAAATAAACTTTATGTACATCATACTTGGCCCTCCACATGGGTCCAATGATATCTAGATTAACAGGGAACCTGAATAACATACGTGTGTTATAAATTATTGTTTCCCAAACAACACAATCATGCATATTATAACATGATACCATGTGTTATACATTATTGTTTTCTGAATAACAAAATCATGCACATTATAACATGATACTTTATCAATTACTGTTGCAATTTTTCCATGACACTATTTTACTTTTACAGGTTTTTTCTTGTTGCCATTCAGATAACCATGCTAAATCTCATCAACGGCTCTAATCACAAATACTCATTGCTAAAAAAAAATATTCACTTTCAGATTAATTTTAGTTTCATGCATACAATGTTGTCATGCATAGAAGTATGTATAAATATGCATTAATGCGTATGTGTCAATAAATATTAGGGTAAGACTGCAAACATTTCCAGTTCCCACAGTGTTCTATTACCAACAAACTGACACATGAAGTAATTACCATAATCGCTTGTTCGCAACTTTCAATAAGCTTTAATCAAAATCAATTCATTCATATAAGTTTTATCGGTTAGTCATGCATACTAACCAATGCTACTAATAATCTTAACGCATCCATGACATGACTGATTCAAAAACTATCCATTACAGTCAAGTCTCACTAATCGACTTAATATGTATTTTTAACATCTAAAAGGCTTCATTCAATTTCATTTTTTTAACACTCTATCATCTTCTTCAAGAACTTTCCCCATCCTTTTCATTCATGCATTAGTTTCGCACACCATCACTATACACATTCCTCTTTTTCAAGTAGTGCATGATAACTTTAGTTATGTTCATTAAATGTATGAGTAATATGTCATATACCCAAATTTTAATAGTCAACTCTCACTTTCACGAGTGAGTACTTAGGTTGTTCATAAGTACAACAAAGGTTTTAGTCTCTTTTATCCTCAACAGGATTCTCATGTTATGAAAACCGTTTTTCGGCAACATTTATTACTTATTTCTCTTCAATGTAGTTATAAACATGAATCAAACATCTCATGTCAAAGGTATAGTACTGGATATATCAATCAATATGTAGATTACTAGAATCATATATCAATCATGGTGTATTTTTCTAGAATCATACCTTAACTGATGTCCATTAGTAGCATACCTCAATTTTCTTTTCGCTTAAAAAATCCAAAAGGTGCTAGTGTTGCAACCTTTAGCTCTGATACCACTTGTAACATACCCCAATATCCTCACATGGAAATGGAAGGAGTTAGAAATTTTTTTACACAAATTACCCATGGATAACTCTCTAAATCACTATTCAATGTTCCTCATTAATCATTAGATAAAATTTTCATGAGTTCATAGAGTAACTTTAGTAGAGGAATAGTAATGTTGCATAACCATTAACAACCATTCTTGTGGTATATTAACGTAAACAGTATGATGTAACCTTACATTCAGTTCATGACTTCTTTAACCAGATTAATTAAACACATACTTGACATTATTAATATCCAAATAAGCAAGGAATCAACATCATGAATTTGACACAATAATCAATCACATCATTGAACACCAATATACCCTCCAAATCTCGTAGGGTGAAAACCAGAAAACGTTTAATTTATTATTAAACGCTCATGAGGGTGTTCACCCCTCACTCAATGGCTTATAAGGGAGACCATCCCTTAAACATTTTTATAAATATTTACAAGGAAATATTAAAATATCTAGCTTAAAGCCATTAATATAATTATGATAGAATTTACCCACTAATATTCATATCTTCATACCTTGGTGGCATGGATGTACCTACAATGGACCATTGTACATTGGACCATCCTACAGCTCGCATTCATCTGCATGAACCAATAATCATTCACCTGCCACCATGTTAAGCATAATATTTCCTTTGTACAAGTTAACATCATTTCCTACTAATGTTGTCTTCAACATACATTAATGTCCAGATTCATAAAGTATTAAACAATCCATTCATAATCTATACTAATGATGCTTCTCCATCTACTCATGTACATTCATGACATGCAAGTAAAATATCTTGACATGCTTCCTTTAACAGCACTATATATGTGCTAGTTATAAGCAATCACATTTACTAATGTTTCCCTAGCATAAGCACACATTCCTGCAAGAAAATAGCTACATCTGCCAAACATTTCTTTAAAATAAATTGATACATTAGTTATGATCTTCATGCATGTGATTTACATAAATTAAATCAAAATAAATAACCCTTAAGCTATTACTTTTGGTGCATGTAAAGAAATCTAAAAAAACGAATCTTGTTCTCATGCATGCAAATGCATATAGATTCCAAAAGAGTCTTCCTAGTGGAATTCTTAACACAACAGAGCACATAGCTTCCAAAAGAGTCTTCCCAAAGGAATTCTTAATAGAACAAAACACATAGCTTCCAAAAGAGTCTTCCCAAAGGAATTCTTAACACAAGAGAGCACGCATACGAATGTTGCTTAACACAAGAGAGCATGCAAACACATGTTTTCTTTTCTGTAACACTAATGTAATAAAGCATACAAATACATGTCTTCTTTTTCAAAGTATTATACTAACAATATTTTCCAATGTAGTCTAGCACAACATGCTATATTTTCCCACATACAAATATGTATATTAGTTTCAACGAAAGGTAATACAAATATTGCAAGCATATGTAGAAACTAACATAATAGTTATGCTAGCTAAAGTACTCACATATAATTTTTCCTAGGAAACATTGTAGCTCCCTATTTCTTCTATTCATGCAAATAACATATATGTATAATAAAATGGATATTGTTTGCACATGCAAGAGCTTATCATAATAAATCTTCTTTAATGTACATAACAAAATTTTCCTCTTAGAATTACACCTCATTAACTATTCTTTTCATGTAAGGATATACATAATTATTTCTCAAAATGAAGTTAATGTAACTTAGTTTCTTTATGTAGTTTCTCATGCTTCCCTTTCACGAAATTATGTTAGATAACAATTTTTTATGCACAAAACTAAGAAACCATAACATGTTTAACTTAACCTTTTCTACACCTAAGTCAAGAACTAGACATGCAATCTTTTCAAGAGGTTACCATTTTAAAGAAAGTACCATAATTAACCCTTATTTTGTGCATAAGAACTAGGTGTAGGAATTTATAGGATAATTTTTGTAGATCAAGAACCAAAGGTCAGCACTCACAAACAGATCACAAATCAGTGCACCAATATAATCATGTGGTTAAAACCCTCAAAGAGAGAAACATTCCACAGCCTGAGCTAATGCGGTCACTTTAGGAAATTTATTAATATAAAAGGAAAAGTTACATATGTTTCTCTCATAAACAGTTACGAGAAAAATGACCCTCCATGCTCTTTAAATAGATATCATGGACCAATCAGGTGTTAAGCCACGGATCAAGTGTCGTTAATACCGAGGTGAGAGATAACCATTGGATAACTACAAATCGTGACCGTCAGATTATCAGTTACAAATGTACATGGTAAAGAAACACACTTTACTTAACTCTACAGCAGAGTAAGTTATTCTTAACTATTTCCTATGTGTCAGAATATCCTAACACTAGGAAGGCCTTTTAAAATAATAACAAAGTTAACCTTTTATGCAGTAAACCATGCAAACCATGCAATTAAGTCAAACTATCTAATATACAACACACAATAACTTGTCTTTTTACCCACGAGAACATGTAACTTTTTCAAACTCTTGCAAATGAATTAACAAAATGGACTTATCTTTCACACACAAGATAAAGATATTTTATTTTTCAAAAGAAGATCCTATTACTTATTACTTATGTTATCTCTGCGTATAAATTTTTAGAAATTAATTCCATAAGCTATTATCTTTAACCACAATTACATATTTCACCTCAAAAATGGAAATCCCAACTTATTATATCTTCCCATGATATATTTTCTCATATATTTATTTCATCTTGATATGGGAATAAAACTTGTTTATAATGAGATTGGAAAATAAGTCAAGTAAATAATCAATAGTGTATTTTTTTCAGTCACATCCCAAGAAAAATGAACAAATAGTTATTATTATTTACTATTTCCCAATAATATTTTCCAAGAAAAGTTATATAATATATTTTTTATTTATATTCCCTTCTTTCCAAAACAATATATTAGTTAAAAATCATGCAAATCCATACAATATTTCTTAAAATAAAACATATTGGACATACTTATGTCTGTCCAATGCTCTTAATAAGAACTTCGACTATGCCACAATATGTTAGCAGTGGCCAGGATGTGGGATGGGAGTTAGAGACGATGAATGAATACTCTTTTCCTTTCCTTTTTAACCCACGAATCTCGCATTCAACTGCACATTGTCATCCTCATCTTTTCAACCCACTGGTATCCATTTTCAACTAGATGGTTTCTCGTTCAAATACATACTCTCGTCCTCGCCTCTTTAACAAGTGTTTTCCAGGGATCGATCTTGTTCTCCTCTCTGTCGAGTGAGTGCAGAAAAAAATCGTATGCATGTGTAATGGAATACGTGTAACCATTTTATGGAAATATATCATAATGTAGTTTCTAACTAAACCAAAACCCTACCGAATTCTTGATTACAAATGTTTTGGTTAAATATTAAACATGGTAATTAAATAAGAATATTTCCACAAAAAATGTCAATTCCAATGATTTAGAGGGATGTTATAGCATGCCCAACTACTCACTATTCATTTTGATAGATGGATCACTTTACAACTAAATCTACAGAAAGAATTGATAGAAACAATTATATATATAGGTGTAAAAAATTAATAAACTAAGTAGAGAGATAGGGAAAATTTGAAATAAAGGTTAAGGATAATTATTAGTATGGTACAAAGGTTGTAATGTGCTGTAAACATTTTGACTCATTCAAAAAAAAAAAAAAAACCCTATATTAAAACAAAAATAACTTCAAATAATAGTAAGTTATCTTTAAGTGAACCTTTTTGAAAGCTTTTCTTGTTCAGTTTTTGATCTAATCTTTCTAGAACCCAATAGGGATTCATTGAAATCAAAAATTTGATGGGTGAAATTTGCAAAATCAAAGTTTCCCAAGGTTTTTCACAGTGTTGAATCCATACATGCAGTCAAAAAACTAGTTTATCTTTATTTTTTATAGCTTGGGAGGTACTCCAAGCAAGGTTGGAGTGAAACAATAGGGAATTGTAAGCTTGGGACCCAAGGTGTGGGATTTTCATCCAAGCATGTGGTTGTGAAACCATGAGTATTTTGGGAAATTTGATGATTTGAGGTGATGGAGCATCTTGAGAGAAATGAGGAGCATCAAAAATCACTCAAATTTGAGGTCTAGAACTTGAAATATGAATTATTTATCATAGCTGGCAGGTTTTTTGTATGAGAAGTCATGTAGGATTCAGTTATTGGAAAGTTGGACAAAATAACCATGCTTATTTTATGGAGCCCTCAATTAGGATATAAATTGAGGTGAGATTAAGTCATTTGAATCATCCAAAGTGCAACAATTCTTTGGTAAAACCTATCTTGTGGTATATGCAACTCAAATGGGGGTGTGTTGAGGATAATAAGGACTATTTTGAGGTATTTTGTGTAGGTTTTACAAGGTTGAGGAGAAATAGAGGAAACAAGAGTTGAATTTTCACTCTTAGGTGCATGTTTGAGGGTGTTTTTGAATTGTTTTTGGAGGGTTGCACATTATATGAGATAAAAGAGGCACCAAAATCCAGTACATGAAGCGTGGACATGCAAAAAATGGAAGGATGTAAGAAACAATGGAAGGAAGGATTTCTCAATGGGTTAAATATGGCTAGCATGGACTATGGATATGCCTTAACTAGACCCGCAACAGTTGCAGTAGCTCATGAGTACAACTATGTTGATGTTTTCATGATGAATTTTTGCTATAGGATAGGCCCAATATTGGAAAAAGGTATTGGAAATTTGAGGACTATTGGAGGGAAATGTGAAAGTGCTTAAGTGTGAGCCTGAAGTGGAGTGCAGGGAAGGACTTTTGGCTGCTAGGATAGTAAGTTGTTGGAGCTTAAGATTTGGCTTGCCAAAGGAGTAGAGTGTTGAAAACTCATGTTCATCATTAGAGAAACGATATTTAATGGTGATAGGGGGTAACCCTACTGCAGTATGTTAGTCTTTATTGGAGCAACATAGGAAGACTATAATGGAAATAATTGAGTCCCAAAAGAGCTGAGGAGAAAAACTGGGAAAAAGGCCATATCCATTGATGATAGATGGACTTATGATCAGTTACAAGGAAGATTATGGAGATCAATTTCAGTGGCCTACAGGAGTTGGTGCATTGATAGAGGCAAGTGTTACATATTAAGAGCGAAGGAGCCACATGTGTACATGATATTGCAAAGAAGTTGTGATCATCGACAACATCATCTAGACTGTCAGATTATCTTGTATTTTGTATTCTTGTACTTGTATATATTTTAGGGCCATTATCCCTGGCACTAGAGCCCTAGAGTGTTGTATTATTCAGTTGGATTAATATAACAAATATTGGGTTATTCTACAATATTGTAGGAATTTACAGGGTAATTTCTATAGATCAAGAACCAAAGGTCACTACTCACAAATAGATCACAAATCAGTACACCAGTATAATCACGTGGTTAAAACCCTTAAAGAGGGAAACAGTCCACGCCTTGAGCCAACGTGGCCACTTCAGGGAATTTATTAATATAAAAGAAAAGTTACATATTTTCTCTCATAAACGATTACCGGAAAAATGACCCTCCATGCTCTTTAAATAGAGATCATGGACCAATCAGGTGTTAAGACATAGATCAAGTGTTTTTAATACCGACGTGAGAGATAACCGTCGGATCACTACAAATCGTGACCATCGGATTATAAGTTACAAATGTACATGGTAAAGAAACACACTTTACCTAACTCTACACTAGAATAAGTTATTGTTAACTATTTCCTATGTGTCAGAATATCCTAACATCCCCCCTTAAGAAAAACTTGGGATAGGATTGAAGGATTTACAAAAGTGACACAAAAGGAGCCTATTTCCTATGTGTCAAAATATCCTAGCATCCCCCCTTAAGAAAAAATTGGGATAGGATTGAAGGATTTACAAAAGTGACACAATAGGAGAAGGACAGAGGCATTAGAGCCTATCCCCCCCTTAATGACAACTTTCTTGAACTCCAAGCATGGATCAAAGTTTGTTAAACTTTGCTTCTGTGAGAGCCTTCTTAAAGATATCGACTACTTGATCATTGGTTGGACAATACTACACTTCAAGAACACGATCATGAATGAGCTTTCTGATGAAGTGTATGTGGATTTCAATGTGTTTCATACGATGATGTTGAACTAGATATTTACATAGAAGAATGGAACTTTGATTATCACATCAAAGTGTAGTTGGATGCTGCTGATGAAGACCAAATTTAGACAGGATCTGAAGAAGCCACATGGCTTCCTTGCTGGCTTCAACTGCACCACGGTACTCTGCTTCTGTTGAAGAAAGGGAGATGGCACTTTGTTTCTTACAAGACCAAGTAATAGGTCCTGAACCAAGAGTGAATACATATCCTGCAATGGACTTGTGATCATCAGGGTCACTAGCCCAATCAGAATTAGTGAAACCAATCAACAAGGGAGATGATCCTGCACTGTAATGAATCTCAAACTAAATTGTACCTCGAATATATCGAAGTATTCTTTTATCTGCTTTCCAGTGACTTTGATGAGGTTGGTGCATAAGCCGAGTGACAAGACCAATGGCAAAGGAAAGGTCAGGACGGGTATGGGCTAGATACAAAAGTTTACCAACAAGTTAATGGTATAAGGTAGCAACAACTTCAAGGGTAGTACATTTGACTGAAATCTTGACTCCTTATTGAAAGGGAGAAGGGGTAGGCTTATAGTCTTCCATGTGAAAGTGATGTAGAATATCACATGCATACTTGGACTGAGAGAGGGTAATGCCTTCCTTGGATTGGAAGACTTGAAGACCAAGGAAATAATGAAAGTGTCCTAAGTCTATCATTTCAAACTTATTTTTGAGGCTAGAATTCACATGGTTCATATCGTTTGGATCACTAATAGTAAGGATAAGATCATCAACATAAAGAACAAGGATGGTGAAGGAATTACCCACCTTCTTGGAGTAGACATTGTTGTTAGAATGACACCTAGAAAAGCCATTATCTAAGAGAAATCTATCCATTTTGGCATACCAAGCCCAAGGATCTTGTTTGAGACCATAGAGAGACTTCCTAAGGTGACAAAAAAGACTGGAGTCTTTTTTGATAAATCTAGGGGGTTCTTCCATGTAGATTTCTTCATGTAAATCTCCATGTACGAAGGCAGATTTAACATCCATCTGAAGGAATTCCCATTTACAAGAGGCATAAAGGGAAAGAACAAGGTGGATAGAATTCATTTTATCAATAGGGGAGAAGGTTTCAGTATAGTCAATGCCTTAAACTTGTGAAAAACATTTAGCGACAAGACGAGCTTTATGTCTATCCACTTTTCCATCTGGTCCAAACGTTGTTTTGTAAACCCATATTCATTTGACAATTTTTCTTCGTTTTGGAAGAGGAACAAGATCCCAAGTATTGTTTTCTAATAAGGAATGATACTCTTCATTCATAGCTTCATCCCAATCTGGATGACTGGAGGCTTCTTCAAAGGTTTCTGGATCAAGTTTTTCTGGAACTTGAGCCAATAATGAAGAGGCTCTTTCGAACTAAGAATGTGTACGTCGTCGATTGGCAGGGTCACCTGCAAGAGAACCTGCTGCATCCCGAGTAGAGAGGACCCATCTTGGAAGTGGTGGAGTATAAGGAAAAATTTCATGAGCTAGAGGAGGATTATAATCCTCGTTTCTATCATTTGAACTAGAAGGAATGTTATTCAAAATAGAAAAGAGAGAGAGAGAGAGAGAGAGAGAGAGAGAGAGAGAGAGAGAGAGAGAGGTGGCACATATGCTGACTTAGGCTCGCACGCCAAAGGTGGCACACCCGCCAAACTAGGCTCACAGGCCGATATATTTTCATAAAAATTTACATCTCTTCTAATGATTATATTTTTGGATTTGGGTTGAAGAAGTCTATATCGTTTGAAATGTTTAGAATATCCAACAAAAATACATTTTTCACTCTTAGGTTCTAAGGTTTTATGTTTCGCATCTGGAATATGGGCCGAAGCATCACTTCCAAAAACACGAAAGTGACTTACATCTGGTTTGATTGAGCTCCAAGCTTCTTCTAGAGTTATATTCTTTAAAACCTTAGTATGAGTGTGATTTACTATGTAATTTTCACAGTTAATGGCTTATGCCCAAAAATTGAGACCAATTCCTTTAGATTGAAGCATACAATTGTCCATTTCTTTTAAGGTGCTATTCTTCCTTTCAGCCACACCATTTTGTTGTGGATTATATGGAACAATATGTTGAAATTGAATGCCATGCTCAGTGCAGAATTTGATAATTTTTTTTTTAACATATTCTCCACCATTGTCTGATCTTAACTTAAGAATTTGATGTCCATATTGTTTCTCAACAAAGGCCTTAAAGGCAAAGAACATGTTCAAAAACTACCCAAGTGCGTCTAGAAAAATCATCAATGAAAGTTAAGAAGTACTTGCAACCAAAGAAAGAAACAACAGGAAGTGGACCACATAAATCACTGTGCACAAGTTGCATGCAAAGAGGCATGTTTGTCAAAACTATCCTGATGATGTTTTCCGACTACACATCCAAAGAAAACACCATCTCGGTAAGATACCATGCAAAGGCCTGTGACCATATTTTCCTTACATAGAGTTTGAAGTGAGCGATAGTTTAAGTGACCAAATCGCTCATGCCAAATTTTGCTCACATCATCATTATGAGCATCAAAAACATAGGGAAGAGATGATGACCCAAATTTGTCAAACTTATACAACCTTGTGGAATCATCAGCAATGCCAATAGCTAAAATATGTTTAGGATCTTTGAGGTCCTTGATTACAACATCATGAGGTGAGAATTCTATTATTTTCCCTTCACCTGAATGAGTTATCTGATAAACAGATAGAAGGTTGCATGACAAGGTAGGAACACATAGTACATCATTAAACTAACCATTATCTAGATGAATGGTTCCAGATCCTACAACACCAAGAGATCTATCATCACCAACATAAATATGATTGGTGCTACAATCATTTAAAGACGAAAACATGGATTTATTTTTAGCCATGTGGTAAGAAGCTCCAGAATCAATGAGCCACTCATGAGAAGGAGAAGAAGAAGATACATTTAATGCATAACCAGATCTTGATGCTTGACAACCACAAGCAGAAAGTGCCATGCTTGAAGATGAGGGTGAAGAGTTCTCCAAATTGATGTTGTGCTTCTTCATTGCTACTGCTAAGTCTTCCATATTCTTAAAACATTTGGACTCTGAATGGCCATCCCGGTTGCAAAATTTGCAATGTCTCTCTATCTTCTTCCCTTTGTTTTGATTTGCCTTATTATTTTGGTGATTTGATTTTTCAGTTTGCGGCTGAAATTGCTTAGGGCCCTTGTTTGGTTTAGGACCATATTTTTTAGGATACTGCTTCTTGGGATTCTTTTGATATGGTTTTTTTTGGGCTGCTAAGGCTTTCTTAGAAGCATTTCCAGTAGTGATAAGACCAAGCTATAAAAAAATTTCTTGTTCTCTTATCAAATAATCACAAAAGGCATCAAAAGAGGGATCCCTGTAGCTGGTTCCTAAATAAATGATGGCTTCTCTGGTGGAATGGAAGGCAGAAACAAATACAGAGTATGCAGGACCAAGCTTAGCAAGAATGCAATATATGAGGCTACCATCGTCCTTTTTGATATTACAACCTTCGAAAAGGATTCAAAGGGTCTTAAATTTGGACAAGAAATCTTCAATGGAGGAGAAATTATTCCGGTCCAAAGTAAGCAACTCATTTTCAAGCTGGTGGGCCTGGATTTGATTTTGAACACCAAAAACATTTTTTAGCTTTTCCATGGCCTCATTAGGGGTGTCAATGTCAAGGATATGAAATTGAAGATCTTGAGCAATGGACATTCCTATCAACCCTTGTGCTTGATCTTGTTTATTTTCCCATTTAGCAGCTTTATCATCATCGGAAGGTTTAGTTTGTTTTCCTATGGCTATTCTATAAAGCCCTTTACTTCCAAGTATATCTACCATGTGACGTAGCCATTGGAAATAATTGGTGCTGTTAAGAATAACCAGGCATGCACTTTCCATTTTTTTTTTTAAATTGAAGCTAAGAAAAGCTGAAACTAACTGCTCCAATGGAAAGATCTCGAAAAATTAGTTCGTTTAAAAAAAAATGCCTCGAAAAACGGCTTCCGGATGACGAATTTATGCCTTTTGAAAAAATTGAGTTGTAGATGCCGAATAGTTACAGAAATGGTATGAAGTGCAGCTTTTTAAACAAAAAATCTACCCCTTTGAACAAATTTTTTTTACAAACGAACCTTGAGAAGGAGACTTGAACCCAAGACCTCTATTCTCATAAACTAACCTGTCACCAAGTGAGATAGTAAAATGATTATGTTATTTTAGAAAGGAAGAAGGGGGAATTCTTCTTCTTCTTCTTCTTCTTCTTCTTCTTCGGTGTGCGTGCTTTTTCCTGCACAAAAAACACAAAATATGAGCAAAAAAAAGGAAATGCAAAGCCTTACAGTAGAATGTTAGATTCTTGATTAGCCTTATCAGCAAATATCACTTTTTTCACTATTTTTGATTTCGCGAGATCACACAAAGATGTGGGGAAAGAGCATACGTAGCAAAAAAATCCCTTTTCCCTATTTCTGATTTACTGAGATCGCACGGAGTGCACAGCAAAGAGCATACATAGAGAAGAGGGTATAGATCTCGCAAATAAATAAAACCTTAAAACCTTAATAAATAAATAAATAAATAAAAAAAAAACTGAAATAAGCAGAACTATTAGCAAATATAACTGAAAAATAGATGCTTTATACCTCGAAATCTAAACTGACATAACTTGGGCAACTGGAAACTTTTTTGCATGAAACAAAAGGCATTCCTCCTTGTAACAGATGCTCCGGACACAACCGAGCAATTCTCCAAGACCAAAAATGTTCAGAAATAGTAGATGTACAAAACCACATTCACATGCAGTTAAACCGTCTTTGGATTTTGATCAACAACGAACGCAGCCCTCAAAATAGCTTTGATACCATGTAGGAATTTACAGGGTAAGTTCCGTAGATCAAGAACCAAAGGTCACTGCTCACAAATAGATCAAAAATCAGTACACCAGTATAATCATGTGGTTAAAACCCTCAAAGAGGGAAATAGTCCATGCCCTGAGTCAAGGCGGGCACTTCAGGAAATTTATTAATATAAAAGAAAAGTTATATTTTTTTCCCTCATAAACGGTTACAGGAAAAATGACCTTCCATGCTCTTTAAATAGAGATCATGGACCAATCGGGTGCTAAGCCAAGGATCAAGTATTGTTAATACCAAGTTGAGAGATAACCGTCGGATCACTAGAAATCATGACGGTGAGATTATAAGTTACAAATGTACATGGTAAAGAAACACACTTTACCTAACTCTACACTAGTCATTCTTAACTATTTCCTATGTGTTAGAATATCCTAACAAATATTTTGTAAAAAATTGTGTATTTTGTGCACTAGTATATTTACTTTTGTTTATATTCCACTGTGAAAAGTAGCTTCATTATTATTCTTAGTATTCAATTGGATTAATATAAAGAAGATTGGGTTATTTGTAATACTGTGTAAAAACTTGTGTATTTTGTGCACTAGTAGATTTACATTTGTTTATATTTCAATGTCCAAAGTAGGCTCATTATATTTCTTGGTTTGGTAGGGTCAGTGATCTAAGATTCTATCTTAGACACTAAAATTGTGCAAAACCAACAGTTTAAACAACAAATTATCATAATTTTGTTTTAGAAACTCCAAAAAGTAGCACTTAAAGACAAATCCTTAGAATAATAAAAATAAAAATTCTACATATATGTTAAAAAAAAATAACTTCAAATTAAATTAATAAACATAAAAATTTATTGTTATTGTTGGTTTTATTGTTAAGTTAAACTTGATTTGCTCAAGCTACTAGTGGTATTTGAGCTAGAGTTTTATGAGATTCCATGGTATTCATGTGGAATATAGTCTATTTAAAGAAGAAAATTAAATGATCCTACATCCATTTAACTCTTGATATAACAAACTCATAGAGGGATCAAATCTCTTTTCACTCTAAAAGAGGTTTGCATCTCAAGAGATTCAAGATCCCTTTTAGATAGAATTTTTTTTTTTTTTTGTGTCCTCTGTGGTTTAATGATTTTAGAATTTCTTTTAAATAATAATTTTAAAGTAATATAAATAACACTTAAATTATTTTTCTAATTTCATTATGTTAAAAAAAAATTAATGGAGAATGGTTTTTCCAATTATTAAGTTATTATTTCTTTATTGGAATTTTTTTAACATGTTGAGCCTACAGACTCAATCTATAGCACAATATGAGATAGATGTGTAAATATGTCTAATAAAATAAGGTGGGGTAGATAACAATAATTCTTCCCAATCACCCAAGATGACCCCAATTAACATTAAAAACAAATATTGTGGAGAAGAAAATAATCACTCTACCCAACAACCATCCAAGATAGTGAATTAAAAGCAAATATCTTGGAGAAGAAAACAACCACTCTACATAACAACCATCCAAGATATTAATTTTTAAAAAAATAGTGTCCAGAAGAAAATAACCACTATGCCCAAAAACCATCCAAGATAAAGCCAATTCACATCATTAAAAAATATATATATATATCTAAAAAATATATAATTTGAAATTTTAAAAGTAATAATGATCTTGTTATTTAATTACAATATTATTCATACAATTAGATACAATCAATAGATTTGACCTCTTTAGACACATTTAGATCTAGATTTAAGATGAATCTAAGTTGGTTTAATTTCTCTTTTTAAATATCCTATATTCCATATGAATACCAATAATAAACATCATGTTTTTTATTTTTTACATTACATTATACTATTATTTTATTTTATTTTTATTTTTTATGCAATTTGACTTAGTAAAAATGTTAAATATTACATTACTTTACAAATATATTAATGTAAATAGCTTTTCACTCTAAAAGAGGTTTGTATCTCAAGATATTTAAACCGTCTGAGTCCTTAGTAGCTCCTAAGTTAAGATGCATCTAGTTTCCCTTAAATTTTCACAATTATATTCCACCTGAATATCATGGGTTCTCAATATCTTGGATCATTTTCTTTTATAAGGTTAGTTTCATTTTTTTTATTTTTACTTTTATTTTATTATGACCGAGTTAACATCTTTACATTACATTAATATTTTTATTTAATTTCAGTATTATTTTTATTTACACCTAGATCCATCCAAGCACCTAGAATATTTGACTAACTAGGCTTCTAGAATTTACCTTTTTGGGTTTACTTCCTTTTTACTGGGGTGCTCAGAAAAAAGTAGCGATAACCATGGCTAATAGAAGAAGTATCAGCTCATGAGCGGAAAATGGTCACAAAAAGTGGGCAGGTAATCTATTAAAGGTTTTAAAGAGCTTTTCTCCACTTTCCAAGACTTGGTTCAAGAACATGAATATTTTTGACCTCTAAGAGAGTATGATATGGATGGTGATAGACGCATAATAGTGAAACTTCATGGTGACACAATGATGTGTAACATGTTGGGCTTTGAGAGAAGGTATTGGCTCTCATACCAATTATTGCAAATATTGAGAGGGGGTTGAATTAATATTTCTTTAAAATTGCTATATTTACCAAATATATCATTTATATTTATAATAAAAAATCAATAATAAGAATAAATACTTTTATTAATCTCAATAAACTAAGTACAATGTATGTGTAGGGCTACAACCCTAGATGAAGACACCAATATTCAATCTCCTAGGCTCCAACTAGTATTTTTCCAAGCATAGACTTGGAATTTCCAAGGCCCCTACCTTGTCACTTTGAGGCAAAAAACTTTAGGGCTCCATCCCTATCTCTGGTACACGATACAATATAGTTTCTTCATGACTCCTATCCTCTAGGGCTCCAACCATATCTTTCAAGGGACCAACCTTGTCTCTATGAGGCTTTAACCTCTAGGGCTCCAAGCTTTAGCTTTAATTTTTCAAGATAAGTTTATGTTCCTAAAGGATCCCAATATATTCTATAACCAACCTTGACAAAGTCAAAAAGTTCATCTTCAATAATGACTTCACTTAGTCTCCAAGAAATGTGTAATGAAAACCTTGCCTTCTCATGAAGGTGTCTCCACAACTCTTCATTTTACCCAAAAAAGGATCCTTCAAGATCACATCATGAGGGTCATTAACGGTGAATCAAAAGGTCAATAATTAACTCCAATATTTGATACTATAAGATATTTTTGATCTATTCAAAAGGATTTTACACAAGTCCCATGAGACTACATTTCAAGTTTCTATATAAATTTTTCCCAGATGATGCTTCAACAAGGGTTTCCATGTTATCTTCAAATGTGCTCCAAACCCTTGCAAAAGAACTTCTAGATCTCCTTCAAATATTCTGGAAGTTTTTTAGTAGGTATTCAATGAATTCTTCCAATGATTTCTCCCAACAAACCGAACAAATACAAGCTCAATCAGTTCCAAAGTCCTAGGAATATTGCTTCAATTTTCTGCACTGTCAAGATATCATGAATTCTTCCAACAATCCAAGTTCAAGACTTCTTCAAGATCGTATTCAATGATGTTTTAATAGGGCTTCTCCAATCTTAAAAAATGCTTCACTATATAAATTTCAAAAGATGTTTATGAGGGTTCTTGCATAACTCCGAATGTCATAAATTCTTGTTAAAGGTTTTTCCACAAGTTTGTGCTTTAATTTTTTAGTCACAGTCCAAGCTAGAGTTTTAATATCCACCATTCCAAGATATTTATTTTCACAGAAATAGGTGCCACTGTAGATTAATAGATCAAACCTCCACAAGACTGTAACAAGGCCTCATAAATTTTAATGATTCACGGTGTTATTTTCTCCACATGTTTGAAGCTTTTATGGTAATTCTAAGCCCTAATAAGCCTCCAACATGCGACTTCTTATATGCCCAAGAACTGTTTAGTAGTTTGAGGTCTTGTAGACTAGAACATATCTCATCTCCAAAATGACTTTCTATAGGTGTCTCCAAAAATCCAAAGTGTATTTTCCTTGCAAATCTGAACCTTTGAAAGTTTGTAATAAGACTTTACTACTAAAAGAAGTGTGAAACTATTAAGCTTCAAATGGGAGTTATCACCTCAAAACTCACATGATTTTCATTGAAATGGGTGGTTGTGATATTTTCCTTATCAAAATGTACTTCTAGGAGTTATGTATTATTTTTAAGAAGAACGACCACACTCATAAGGGACTCTAGGAAGATGATCCTACTATTATCATCTCACATCGATTGGAAAAACTTTTAAAAAAGAGTCTTCACAAGTGGAAAAATTTAATGCCATCCAGGCCATTCAATCCACTCCTCCACACATTCATCTCGATATGCAACAAGTATTAGATCACCACTAGTGGGTATTTGAAAAATCTTAGGAGCTTCCACCCTCTAGGGGGGACATGATCATAGCAACCCTTTTCTCTTGTGTACCCAAATGCCAAATGTCGCCCCTATCGATATCCTTTTGTACATAGGGGGGACATGATCATAGCAACCCTTTTCTCCTCGTTACCCAACTGCCAACTGTAGCCCCTATGGATATCCTTTTGTACACAAGAATGAAATTGAAAAACTAATCAAGGAACTCCTTAAATAAGGTGTTATTCATCCCAACACCGACCCTTATTCATCTCCAGGGGTCATGGTTCTAAATAAATGCAGTGAATGGAACACGTGTCACTAACAAGCTCACTATCAATGACAAAATTATTATCCTAGTAGTTGATGATCTGCTTTAAAAACTGCACCATACCAAATTTTTTACCAAGTTGGACATTGGCTTGGGCTATCACCAAATAGGATGAACGATTTTGACATTCCCAAGATAGCCTTCCAAACTCAAGAAGGCCTTTATGAATTATTGGTCATGCCATTTGGTCTTTTTAATGCCCCATTCACTTTTCAAAGCCTCATGAACCACTTTTTGAAAACCACATCTCATAAAATTCATAGTGGTATTTTTTAATGACATTCTTATCTACAACATAAAATGGGACACTTAGGTTCATAAGCTTGACCAGGTATTTCAACTTCTCTAATATCATAAATTATTTTGCAAATTATCCAAGTGTTCCTTTGGCATGGGAGAAGTAGGGTATTTGGGACACATTGTTTGTCTAAAAGGGGTGAGGGTTAACAACCCAACCATTAACCATTAAACTACCTAACCCATAATTACCAAATACCTTAGCTCTTGACCTTTAATCCCTTAAACCCTAACACCTAATACCTTAACCCTTTACATTTGGTTATCTAGCAAATGAACACAAGTATGATACCTTGATTTTCATATCCATCTCCCAAGTGGCTTCATATCACATGTCTTTAATTTTATGTGTGTTGGATAAAAAGGAGAATATTAATGATAATTTCACAAGATAGATGCAAATGATGCTTCATAGATGAATTTAATAATCCATGTATATCTTCATTTATATTTATATATAGAAAAAAATGTTAAAATAAAATTTTTTAATGTTGTATATAAAAAAATATTCATGTAGGCTATCAATAAAATATTTTAATAAGAATTAATATTGATAGATACTTAAAAATATATTAATAATAAAAAACTATTCTAATTTTTGTGATAAAGTGACATAAAAAACATTTTTTAGTTTTACATATTAGTCATATAAGAATATCAGTAGTCTATTTACAAAGTAATTATCTTTATATGTGTTTTTGTGTGTGTGTATATATATATATATGTTTGAAAAACATGAATAAATATTCTTATTCATGAATATTATTACTTTGTAAATAGGTTTTGTTAATAATATTCACTAATACTAATCTAGTAACTTATTTACAAATTAATAAGCTTCATGAATAAGAATATTGTTTCATGTTTCTCAAATTTTCATGTTTTATTAGATATATATACACACAGACTCACATTTGAAAAACATGAAACAATATTCTTATTCATGAAGCTTATATATATATATATATATATATATATATACGCATGTGTTTAAAAAACTTATATATATATATATATATATATATATATATATATATATATATATATATATATATATCTGTGTGTGTGTTTAAAAAACATGAAGCAATATTGTTATTCATGAATATTATTAATTTGTAAATAGGCATTATTAATGATCTTCAAGAATAAGAATCTAATAGCTTATTTACAAATTAATAAGCTTCATCAATAAGAATATTGTTTCATGTTTTTCAAATGTGAATGTGTGGGTATAATAAAAATTTAGAATAAAATTATAATTTAGTTAATTATTTAATTTATATATCTACACTAGTTATATAACTCTTATAGTATTCCTTATAAAAAAATTAATCTATATAGTTTATATAGCGACTATTATAGAATAACATACTTATCTGCAACATTGACCAATGGTATCATTAACCAATGGTTACATTAGGAAAGAAAACATATTCAAAACACCAAAGATAAATTTCAAGTTCTCAAAATGAAATTCGACCAATGAGTTGTCCGCTACATCTTTTGAGCCTTTGGACCTTGCTAGCAAAGAATTCATGAGTCAAAAAATTGTGAAATTTTCAATCCATGTCCAGCAAGTGCCTTTACCTGCATTAAACTACCATCTGGCTATATTTTCACTCGACGAATATAAAACCAAATGGCGTATCCTACCGAAATATTGTTGGCGATATCTCACGGGGTTGCATCTACACAATCAAGATGACATATGATAACTCTTAGATCCTTAGGAAGGCTGAACATATTGCAATTACTTTGTTATTGAGTGAGGATCATGACCTTAAAATATTTATCGTTAATACCACAACGGACTTGCAGACGGATAATTATCTTGTTTTATGTGATTTGCTTAATTACCGTGGTAATTAATGTAGAGACAGCTCTTGTTTCACGCTGAAGAGTTCACGACGAAGAACATTACCATAAGGTGTCGTCCATACTTCGATGTGTTATTCCCTAATTTTGAAAGAGATTGTGTGATAATTATCCATGTGTCAGAGGACATCCCTTGGCCAATTTTTTATCTTATTATACCTTATATATATATAGACCCTATTGTATGACTTTTCCAAAGTGGGATCATGATTCTTTTAGGAAAATATCATGTGTTTTTTTTCATCACAAGATTATATGCATTAAGACAAATAAATATAAGAAAAATATTTCCAAACTTTATGAACAATATTACTCTATAAAATAAAATATTCAAAATATTTAACATCCATATTTTTGTTATTGAGTATACAAATTTTGTCCATTTCAAGATAAGAATTATTTACCATCACAACTCTAACATTTAGTTATAGAATTTCTATTAAATTCAAAGTTACTAAAACATTATTGCAAAACAAAAATTAGAAATATAAAAATTCTCATTTATCATTAATAATTATGTAGAAGCTAAATTATTCTCCCCATTCCATTGAGATTTGGCTTGTGTCATTTATAACTATATTGAGATTTGGCTTGTATTATTTATAATTAAGTGGAAGGAATATTATTTTCCCCATGCCATTGAGATCTAGATTGGGTGGATAAAATGATATGGTGTGATCCTCCCACTATAGATTAAAATCCCACTTATCACATGCTTTCCCCTCATAGGTTGGTAGCCTATAAGAGGAGATATTTCATGTGGATGGGACAAGTGTTCTCCCTCGGAAACTTAGCTAAGAATGGATTCCATAAGTCCATAAGTGAAATTCCTATCATTGAGTGGAAGCATTGAAACAAAAAAAAACTATGTTACCCGTCCTTAAGTTTTCAATATTGTAATCTCATGTTAATATGTGAGGGGGCTTATGATCAACTAACTTGGGAAAGTAAATAAGTGTTAAGAGTTATAGTATTCAAACCATTAATGCAACAAAGTTTGTATGCACATCATATATAAAAAAAACAATATTAATGAGAAGAATAGTTTAATATAAGGGTTTCTAATCATTGTTATTGTCATTGCAAAATGGCACCCATCAAGAATTTTTGTTGTATAGTCAAAAAATTTTATGCTTTTGTTTGTGAGAAAATTATTTATGGATCTGGATATGTTCAACCAAAGTCATAGATTGACATTATGTATCTTTCATTATTGAATGAATGAGCTTATGATTTACATGCACTAATAATAAAAAACAAAATGAAATGGAATAGCACCAAACCTATCATATAACAAAAAGGAAAACAAAAAGAGATTTAATAGATCCAGTTGCTAAAATTACAATCATTGAACGAGGAAAAATAGGTACATAGTATGTCTCAACAACATATTTTTTACTTTAGAATATGTACAGTATTTCAATGGGTATGAGTGATGGTCAATTCATGCAAAAGAATCACATGGCATGTTGAAAAGTAAAAATACAAAGTCCACCTGGTGTAGAGCAGTCTGTGATGGGGTGCACTGTTACAACAGTCCCTCTGCAAGGTCACTGGTTCGAAACCCTTGGGTTATTATGATTAGTCTAAACTACCAAAAAAAAAAAATAATAAACATACAATATTTCCTTCAGAGAGTGTGCACTTGGAACACACTCTCATACATTAAAACTATCATACAAAAAAAATTATAAGCCTATCATACAATAAAGGTGGAAAAAAAACACACTAATATGGGGCCAACTACTAAATTTTTAATCATTCAAGGAGGAAAAACATGTACACAGTATGTATCAATAACAATTTCTTTTTTACTTTCGAGTATGTACAATGTTTGAGTGGGTACCACTGAGGATCAATGCAAAAAAAATAATCACGTGGCATGTTGTAAAATAAAAATAAATCATTTCCCTTAGAGAGTAGGAACTTAGAACCTACTCTCATGCAACAAAACCTATCATACAAAAAATATCATGTCTCCGTAACACATTTTTTACTTTGGAGTATCTAGAATGTTTCAATCGGTACCAGTGATGGTCAATGCAAGAAAAATAATCATGTGGCATGTTGAAAAATAAAGATACATCAGTTCCCTTAGATAGTGGGCACTTGGAATCCATCCATGTCAACATGATATTTCAATAGAGGAGTGAAAATTATTATATTCAACTCATGATCATAGAGAAAATTTTAAGGATGTAAATTTGTCCTAAAGTTTTGAAGCATTAGCTAATATTACTAGTCCCTATAATGAAAATTTCAAAATGTTTGGGGATATTTTTTCTAAAATACTTTGATTTATAATAATTTTATACTATTCTATATACAAATTTGGCAATTTTTTAGGTAAAATAATATTATACTATAAAATTTGGGTGAAAGACTTTTAGAGAAACTATAAATTGGTGAATTTTTTTTGGAAAAAGCATGGAAAGTTAGCCCACTTGCGAATATTAGCTCCTAAAAAATTTTCTACTCATCATATATGCCTTCTAACCCAGACTCTTGCTCTAGAGATTAGAGTTGAGCCAAAGATTCCAAGTCTTCCTCATAGTAACTTAACCATAATTTAAAGTATCTACCAAATTATATGTTTCACTACATTTCAAGCTTGGATTGTGTCTTGACTCTTACCAATGGGTTCAAATACCAAATGCAAGGTTATAAAAATTTAGTTACATAGATTATCTTTTGATTCTTACCAATGGCATAGGTTGTACCAAATATATAGTTATAAAATTGAGTTATAATGCATAATAGACAAAAAAACTAGACATATGGTTTTGTTAAATATAATGAGATGTCAATTTTTTAACAATCCACTACCAAAATATATTGTGTCCTAATTTTACATACATCCACATATTTTATATTAAAATGAGGCAACTACAAAAATAATAAATTAATTGCTGAAAATAAAATATCACCCTGAAAACCACCATAAATCCAAATCATATTGCCCAATTTTATTAAGCCAAATATCCACATATAAATCAATCAACATCTATATATATCTTTATAACTAATTTTTGGCATCATTGTCATATTTTAAAGACAAAAACAATTAAAAATAAATAAAAATAAAAATAAATAGAAAAACACCTAATTCAATATACCTCAATTCCATGACACCAATATCCCATATTATTCTCAATACATATCAATACCTTACATCATGAGTCATTAGTGTCAATTGTCATCTTCCAATCTCCACAGAATTATTAGAATCCTTGAGGGTTAGCTTCTCAAGATTAGGGAAAACACCCTAAGGAAAAATTTTCTATGATATTTATGTGCGATACAAACTTAACTTCTTGAGAGACAACATGCCTTTGTCAATGGAGAAATTGACTTCATTCAATGCTCTTTTCTCTTGTAATTTTGATAATAACAACGTTTCTCTTTCTCTTTCAACATTTTTAAATGCTCATATCTGTAATGGCCGATTCAATATTCTTAAAATTTATAGATTCTTCATCTTCATGCAACACGTCAATGATAATTTATAAATTTTTATTTTATATTAATATTATTATCAAAAACTTTGAGTGGAATATTTTCAAATTTGGGTTTTTTGTTTTGTTAAGTGGAAAATTTGTGTCAATAGTTTTTTGAGTAGAAGAAAACCTTTGCTTGAGTTTCCATGGAGGACGGCTACAAAAATATAATACATACACGACCAACTAAACTTGTTCAAAGCCAGTTGATCCATTTAGATATGATAAACATGAAAACTTTTAGGGGTTAATATTAGCAGGTGGGATAATATTCCATGGGTTTTCTAGAAAAAATATTCATCTATTTTAATTTTTCTAAATTCACCCAAATTTTATAGTATCCAATTATTTTACCTTACAAATCATCAATATTATATATTTTTTAATATAAAATAATTATAAATCTATTTTTTTTACAAAATTATTATCAAACATTTTAAAATTTGTATATTATGGACTAGTAAGATCGGCCAAAATTGCTAAACAAAATTTTCCCTAATAATAAGATGACCTCGCTAAATAATATATACATGCAAGGGAATTGAGTGGATAAGATGTCTTAGCTGCAGGTTCCCTTCTCAACCCACCTTGATTCCTAGGATATGTTGATGGAATTAGGGTTAAGGATATTATAACAATGTTATTTCATGGTTTCTACACAATGCACTAACTGTAATTTAACTTTCAAAGGTTTATTTAGCTTGTCTCTACAACTATGTTTGATATGTGATCATTCATGCAATATACCATTTAATGGAGTTTATATTAGTTATATTATCTGAGATAGTAAAAAGTTGGCTTTAAATTATATATTTAAAACATTTTGGGTTTCACCCTTATCATATCTATAATCCTTTTCAATACATAAATGGTGAGTGGTGCACAAATATGTATTGCACCTGTTTTTTTTTTCAATTTTCTATGAATTATAAAATATTTTATCTATTTCATTTTTTCTAAAACATGGCTTTAACTAAGTAGGTGAATATTAAGGTAGCTTGATAAGTTGCAGTATGTAACAATATCATCCAACATAGTTGGTATAATGATCATTGTAGTTACAGAGTGTTTCTATATCATGTTCATAGTGGAAGCCACTTTAAACATGGGTATGAAGACATCGAATCCTCTTGCCATTATAAGGGGAATGATGAAAAGGTTCCCCAATATAGCAAAGTCAAGACCTTGGAGATAATCGTACCAAGCATAACAACATCAACAAATATGGGGATTATTTGAATTTTTTTAATTATAAGTTGGACATGAACTTGTCAGGTTTACTCCATATAGTGCTTATCTCTATCCCTACTACTTCTAGGATGGATATACTTTATCCTTCATTACCATGGAAAGGTTTGTGAGAAATCTAGAATGAGTAGTCACAAGTAAAATAATTACTTCTAGTTTTCATCTCAATTACCAATATATAAGAGTATTATATCAATTCAATTCAATTGTAGCTAATAAGGGAAATTTTGGTGAGAGTTTGAACCATAAGTGCGGTATGGCTAAGTGATACTCCCTTTGGCTTCCCAATGGTATCTAGAAAATACAAGTTAGAGGGAATTCATATACTAATTACATTGAGGGTTGAGGGTTAGCTCAATTGGTCTAGTCCTTATTGTTAAAGCACCTTTTGTAGGTTTTAACCTTGTACAAACATTACCTACAAAAGAATTCTTAAAAAACAGAAAATTAAACAATGGTGAGAAAATAGAAAAAATTATACACAAATATTTTCAGCCTCACTCTAAAACAAGCACTAACAGATTGATTTTTCATTATATTCCTTTCAATATTACAATATATATATATATATATATATATCTATATATATATATATATATATATATATATATATACATTTTAAAGCTTTCATAAACCCCAATCCATTAAACCTATATTAGAACATAACCGTAGTTCCCTTGAGGGATCTACAAAGCACCATGGGAAACCATGGGAAAAAAATCATCATCCCAGATCCATGTGCAAAACCCATCTACAAAACCATGGGTAGATCCACCCACTGTATTTGGGTCCATCTTCTGCCCCCATCCTTGGGTTTACCAAACTATCATTGGATCCACATAAAACATTTGGACACCGCGGGTTTCCTCCCCCCATCCTTCAGTTTTCCAAATTATTATTGGGTAAACATAAAGCCCCACCACAGGGGGATTCCACCCCCCTTGTGACCCTCCTACTACACCTAGAGGAACATACAACACCTCCTTGTGACCCTCCTTGTAATGTCCCCCAATCTCCCTTCAACAAATTTTTTTTTTTTCAATTATACTTGCTAAAAATAAGTTCCTCTTTCCGTTAACTATTAATAGTTATTTAAGAAGAACTCTTTCCACCTTATAGTCACTATACCCTTTCTAAGTATAAGATTAAAGTTTTTCCATTATTAACCTTTATATATATAAATCTTTCACTCCTTCTCTTATTACAAGAGCTAGGATCATTATCATTAGCATATACTCAACTTAGGAATATACATCTAATAATTTGTGGTTCATATTTTCTCATGCCTATAATTATTTTCCAATAATTATTAATCACATAATCATAATTCAAATTACATTACTATATATGATTTATTCCACTTCCTTAAATATATTATCATCTCTTGTCGTTGATGATTTTATTCGAGTATAGTGTTCCCTTAGAGCATGAGAAATCTCGTTGACCCCTTTCCTTTTATACCAATGTAATTCTCATAATATGTGTGTTTATATGACTACCATGTTCCAGGATCTTTTAACTTTAATACACGTTAATGTTTTTATGTCGAAGATTATACTCCACTTGAGCCTGCTTGACACCTCAATTTCCTTGATATTTAATGTGTTGAGATAACGCGGTGTACAAAATATTTGTATTCAGTACTATTTATGATGCATGGAGGTTTGGCAAAGGATTAGGACCTGACCTCTTTAACATCTCTCGTGAACATATTTCATTTATGTGTACACCTTACCTATACACTAGGGTTACTTCTTATGTGATCTCCTCGAGATCTGTGGAGTACGCTAGGGTTACTTCTTATGGTGAATTGATTGACTCATTAACTCATCTCCTCTGGGCTTGAGGAAATGTTGATCTTCCCTCCCCATTGAACCCTAGTGTTTTGTACACAACGCTCGGATCATGACACTTTTAAGGTGTCGATTTAATAGGGTTTTGGATGGTGGTGGGGTATATCTTGTTTGTTTTATGCGTTCAATCCATTCATTTGTTGAGTTCTTTGAATCAACGGAGCAATTCCCACTTTGAAAGAAGAGAAACCTATGCAGCGCAACTTCAACAATTTTCTGAGATGTATGAATTGTCTTGGCCTCTCGTCATGTAAGTGAACCATGATTAAAATCTCTGTTGCAAATTTTTCTTATAAGAGTCCCGGTATAAATGTGGCTTCACTCGTTTGGCTATTGATTTTTCTCTCAAGTTTATTAATTAGACTATATGTATATAATATCCTTGGTTGACCTTCTCTTTTCTTCGCTATGTAGCGTAGAGCAGCTTCCCTAGCTCTACTTATGGATGAGCTTGGTATGATACCTCACAGCTTAAACATATCCCTTGGTAATGGTTTAAACTGACTGTAGACATTTGGTGAAATTTCATGTTGTTTATATATAAATATATATATATATATAGGCTCATAACGAAACTCATCGTTTGATGCCCGTCTATGAGCAGATTATGCCAAAATTGTGAAGGGTATTTTGTATCTTCTTACTCAGGTAACGAGAATGAATATTTCCAGTACACATCAAAATTTGTTATGATATCATTTCAGAACAGAAGTTGAACTTTTGTTATTGGTATGTTGCATGTAGTGAAGACGTCAAATCTTCGCTGATATTTTTAGGAATTTTGATTTTATCCAGAGCATTGAGACTCACTTCTTACACTTGCTCTCGGCTTGTAATCTAGGTTGGTCATGGATAACCGAGGCACCTCTCTGCGTTTCCAAATAATCATTTCTCCAGTGGTTAAATTTTTGTTTTTCATTTTAGCTTGAACTTATAGTTCGAGGATCTAAATCCTCTATCTCACCTTTTAACGAGACTTTTCACTATAGCGTTTTTCCCTTTTTGAATACAATGGTGTGATAATTATTCCCATCGTCACTCTTCTGTAATAATTTTTATTACCCTTAGAACGTGTAACATGCTTGTTAAGACCTCTCATCTTGATGAGAGAGGCATAAATTTTGTTTATAACAGTAGGATACTATTTCCTTCAGTGATAATTTTCTTCTAGGTTTAAAATACATATTTACATCACTGATAGTTACATGAAATACATTCTGGTGGAATTTTTTTATATGTTTCATTTTATAATACTTCTCCTCACACTTTATCGTCATTTTCATACTATGCTTATGGATAAAATATATAGATATTTGAAGGACATATTTTCCACTAGTGAGTAAAAGTTAAATACCACTAGTCTTCTGTTGTATCTCTGTTTTGGTAAAATTTCAATTTAGCTGAGAAAATCATGTATAAATCACTCACTAAAGTTTGATAATCTGCAGAAAATTAGTTTATAATTACAGCTTATCACTATGGTTAATATCTGCTATTCATATTTGTTAAATGTTCAGGCTTTCATTCTAATATTGAATGATATAATTATATCATATACTCAGTTACAAGTTACTTAATTAACTTATTCCCACATCTTCTTCCCTCATGAATTTTATGTACTTGTGTACTATATGGTAATTTATTTTTTCTTTTATTTTAAGGGATTAGAATTCTGATATTTACCGTAATTTTCAGTAATACACAATTTTTCTAGAAAGGAGAGAGTATAATGATGATTTAACACCATTAGTATTACTGTCTTTTACTTACAGCTCCAAGTTATTTCTATGCTAAATAGGATTTGTATTTCTCATACCAATCTATCATATGAAACAGTATAATTGTTTTTGTACGGTTGCATTTATTCAACAGCATAATTCTTATTTCTGTTTTTGCTTACAGTTTATTTGAGTCAGAGCTTTTCTTACTTCTAGATTACATTCCTCTTTGCATGTGTACACATAATTTAAATTAACATAGTAGTTAGCTATCAATAGCAAAACTATATTTTTCTGTTATATAATTCTTCCTTATAGAAGAAGATTAAAGTTACACTGTACTCATTCCAGGGAATTAATTTATTATCTCCATATTTAAACTAGACTATGGTTTAGAGATTCTGGCTGATAGTATTCCCTAGAATCTATTCTTACTACTATACAGAAATTTAGAAGATTTATTTCTTTTATCTAATTCTGTTAAATCTAAGGAATAACAAATCTCAAACATTTAAGTCAAGATAATAGCTACAACATATATCATAAATTTTACCCAAAAACCTCTATTGTAACTATTCATAAAAATTTATAAGCATACCACTTCTACAGATGACGAGTCCTCCCAACCTTAGAGTTCCTCTGTCTTCAGAACTCACCCCCGAGCTGAGATCCTCTCCCAGAACATACCAACCTCAATCTCTTATGGAATAGCTTATTTAAGCTTATGCTGTCCCCAAAGCATGTTTCTAATTCTGTGTCCATAATTACAGGATGCTTTTATTCCTGTTTGCCTAGGCTGCCTTATTTAGGGACTTTAAAGCTGCTTTCTGCTTTTCCAGCTTTTTGCCTCTTCCCAACTACTCGCCACATCATTGGGGAAATTTATATTTTTCCTCAAAATTCTAAATTGGAAATAAATTCTTTCAAGGCTTTTGGAAATATTTTTGGGGAAAGTCTTACCTTGTTTCCATACCTCATGGATTAGGCAAGTGATCTCAAAAATTTCATTTGGTCAATCCAGAGAATTATTTTATTTAATTTTCATAAATAAATAATTCATTAATTACATCCACAAAATAATTATCCATTGGGGGTCCACTCCCCTTTGGACTGAAGTTCAAATGTCTAGCTTGGAAAAAACATAAAACTAGGGGTGTTATATATGCCCCCTCTGAAAATAAACACCGTCCTTGGTGTTAACAGCTAACTACTAGAGTTTATTTTGAAAATAGATATGAATATTTTCCCATCATCTCATCTTCTCTTTCCCACGTAGCTTCTTCAGTAGTAAAGTGCTTCCACTGCACCTTTACTTTGGCTACTATTAGATTTCTCAACTCAATTTCTTCCCGCTCCAATATTTGAAGCGGCTCTGGAAGGAACTCCCCTTCCGGTTCCACGTGTATCACATTCCAATCAACAATGTGAGAAGCATCATGTACATATATTTTTAATAATGAAACATGAAAGACATCATGAACTTTAACATGGGGCGGTAAGGCCAGCTTATAAGCCACTGGTCCCACCCTTTCTAGCACCTCAAAAGGCCCACAATATCTAGGAGCCAATTTTTCACAACTTCCAGCATAATGTGTGCTCTTTTTGGGTTTAATACATAGATACACATGATCACCCACTTTGAACTCTTGATTCACTCTCTTCGTATCAGCATAGTTTTCTGTCGATATTGTGCTATCTTGACATTTCCCTATATTTGTTTGACAATCCTTTCCATTTCTTGTAAAGTATCTAGCCCCAATACTAGCTTATCTTTAGGTTGGCTCCAACTTAAAGGAGTACGACACTTTCTTCCGTAGAGTGCTTCAAATGGACTCATTTTGATAGAGGATTGATAGCTATTGTTGTAAGAAAATTTGACTAAATGCAAGTAGTCTTCCCATTTTGATGGCCTATCCATCACATATATTCTCAACATATCCTCCAAAATATGATTTTTTCTCTCTGTTTGACCATTCGTCCGAGGGTGATAAGCAGTGCTAAAATTCAATTTAGTGCCCATGCCGCCAAACGGACCTTTCCAGAAGGCGGCTATGAACTTAGCATCTCTATCTAAAATAATCATCTTTGGGGCCCTGTGTAGCCTTACTATTTCTTTCAAGAACACATTTGCCACTTGGACTATCCCAAAAGTAGATTTTATAGGTATGAAATGTTCAACCTTTGTTAAAGTATCTACCACTACCATCACTGAGTCATGATGATATTTTGTTCTGGGTAACCCAGTTATAAAATTTATAGAAACAATGCCCAATTTCCATTATGTAATTGGGAAGGGATTCAAAAGACCAGCTGGATGCTGATGTTCAACTTTGACTAATTGACATTCCATGCATCTAGCTAAATAGTTTGCTATATCCTTTTTCATTCCTGGCCAAAACAATTTCTTTTTCAAGGCTGTAAGCATTTTTTTATATCGAGGATGTCATGAATATGGTTGTTTATGATATTCATCTAGGATTTCTTTTATCAAAGACTCCACATTGGGGATATACAATCTATTTTTATAGCAGATCAACCCTTTCTAGTTTTGAGTGTATTCAGCCATTTCTTTTTTCAACATTTTCACTTGTACATTCTCATAGTTTGGATCCTGATCTGCTACCCTTTTAACTAGTTCTTCTAAGTCAAAACTAGCACTACTCCCAATGTTGTTTATGTTTTGGCAAGCATTTCTGCTTAGTGCGTCAACAATTTTGTTTTCTTTCCCTTTGATATGTTTTATTTCCATACAAAATTCACTTAGGAAAGATAGCCATCTGGCTTGTCGAGCATTAAAATGGGTTTGAGAAAATAAATAATCGAGACTAATATGATCCGTCATCAATGTAAATTTTTTCCAAGAAGATAGTGTCGCCACATATTCAAGGCATGAATTACAACAGCCAATTCCATATCATATACACTGTAATTTTGTTCATCTTTCTTAAGTTTTCTAGACTCATATGTAATAACAAAATTTTGTTGCAACAGAACTCCTCCCAATCCCTCTCTACATTCATCCATACACACAAAAAACTGTGTGTCAGGATCTGCAATTTTCAGTATAGGGGTTGTAGTAAGTTTTAATTTTAGTTTTTCAAAGCTATTTTGGCATTTTTCAGTCCACTCAAATTTGGTGCCTTTTCTCTGTAGTGAAGTTATGGGATATGCTATTGCAGAAAATGTTTCCAAAAACCTCCGATAATAACATGCAATCCCCATAAATGACCTTACTACTAAAACATCAGTCAGCACTAGCCATTCTCTAATAGCCTTTATTTTCTAAGGGTCAAGAGCCAATCCTTGTTCAAAAATGATATGCCCCAAATATTGAATTATGTCTTTATAAAATTCACATTTACTGAATTTGGCATATAACTGGTTTTCTTTCAAAGTCTTTAAAACTATCCTTAAGTGTTCTTTGTGCTCTTCCTCACTTTTTGAATAGACTAGAATATCGTCTATGAACACAAGTACAAATTTATCTAAGTACTTGTTCATTAAGAACATAAAAGTGGCAGGGGAATTTGTCAAACCAAAAGGTAGGACTACAAATTCGTAGTGACCATACCTTGTTTGAAAAGTTTTTTACTATTATCTTCCTCCTTAATTCTGATTTGGTGATAACCAATCCTCAAATAAATCTTAGAAAATACTGAAGCTCCTCTCACCTGATCAAAAAGTTTATCTATTCTGGGAAATGGGTACCTGTTCTTGATTGTCAACTTATTCAGTTGACGGTAATCAATGCACATTCTAAAGGTTCCATCCTTCTTTTTCATGAACAACACCGGTGCTCCCTAAGGGGATACACTTAGCCTGATGTAACCTTTATCCAACAATTCTTGTAATTGCATTTATAACTCCATGATTTCAGGGGGACTCATCCAGTAAGGAGCTCTAGAAATGGGTGTTACCCCTAACACCAAATCGATTGAAAAATAAATCTCTCTTTTGGGGGGAAGAGGAGGAATCTCATCTGGAAAAACTTCCTTAAATTCTCTTACCACTGGTAAAGTGTCTAGCAGGTTTTCTTTTGGTTGCTGTCATAATTCTTCAACATGTACAACATATACTTGATATCCTTTTCCAGCTGTTATTTTTAATTGCAGAGCTGATATTTGTCTTACAGAGATTGGTTTTGGTTTTCCTCGAAGTATAAAGGGTCTCCTTTCCTCATCTATGCATTGTAGATTTTTATCCCAACAATTCATCATAGCCTTTCCTTTTTCTAACTAGTCCATTCCTACCAGAAAATCATATGAGCCCAAGGGTAGAATGTTTAAATTTACTTCTGTCTGAAAATAATTTAATTTAATTGTTGTTTGAGGTAACTTATGAGTTAATTTTCTTTTGGTGCCGGTGGCTAACTGGACCAACCAATGCTATTGAATTTTTTTAGTTTTGAGATTGCATTTCTCTACAACTTGTGGACTAATGTAACTCAAAGAAGCACCTGGATCAATCAAAACTGTAATATATTGGTCATCAATCTTACCTTCCATCTCAACCATAGTAGCCTGGTGTTCTTCTTGTCGGTTCTCCAAGGTTGTACTAATAGTGGGTATGTTCCTGGCTATATCATTCACTGTGGTAGCTTCTCTATCTTTCAGAATCATCTGAATATTTATGTGTGGACAATCCCTCAACAGATGAGGTTCTACGCAACCCCAACATTTTAAAGGCTCCCGCATTTTGATTGTTCCTTCCTTCTTATTATCTACATCAATTTGTTTTGAACAAACTTGGGACTGAGCAGTTTGACTTTCCTTTGGTTTGTTAAATTTCTTCCACTGATGATCCCTACCAAAGTTTTTCAAGTAATATGGTTTCTGTTTCTTTCCTTTGAATTCACCCTTGTTTATCTAGCATTTCCCATGCTCACTCTTTCCTTTAAACTATTGGTAGCATAATCTAGCTTTCCTCACCACTTCGTCCATGGTTTTTGGATTTTCCGAACTCTATTTTCTCCTTGTATACAGTAGGAAAACAGTTCAAAAACATTTGTACCTTTGCTTTCTCTTCACGAATATATGGGACATACCTTAAAAAATTTGTAAACTTGGTGAAAAACTCATCTATGGTGAGTTGTCCCAATCTGAGTTCGTGGAACTCCTTTGATTTATCATCATAATAGCATTCGCTCAAATAGCGGTTTTTAAACTTGACTTGGAAATCTTCCCAAGTCACTGTTTTTTCGTCAATGGCATGAACCATTTTTTTCTCTTCGCACCATAAAGTAGCCTTACCTTGCAACTTGTAGATAGCTAATCTGGCCTTTAGATTTCTTTCATATTCGTATACCTAGAAATACTTAATCATATTCAACAGCCATGCCTCAACATCTTCCTCCTTTTCTCCATCATAGGAGGGAGGTTTAATTTTTCGGAATTCCCCCTGTAATTCCTTCCTCTATTTAGACTGATGTCTAGTAATGTCATCTTCCTCAGAATCATTTGAGAACTCACCTTTCCTTCTCTTTTCGCAACCTTCACCTTCTTGGTTGTTCCGCGAGCTCAGTTCTCTTATTAGCTTTTCCCACTCGTCACTCGCTAATGACAACCTATCATTCTGGCTTATTAGCTCGGCCATATCTCGTTGCAACCTATGCAACAGAGCCATCAAAGGAGCATTGGGATCTGGCATGTTATCTCCATCACTGTTACACAGTAATTTGTCACCGTCCTTACCATTCCCCGTCCCGCACAATGGAGGACCCATTTTGTGACCTGTGAACATTGTCATGCCTTGAAAACATCATCAATGCATTCCTCTAAGCATGAGCTTTATTTTCCCTTGAGACATCTCCTTGAAAAAATCATGAAAAACATCCCTTTTGGCATTGGCGCGGGCAGGCAGTTCAGTACTCGCGCCAATGAGGAAAATCCTGCAAAGAGGTCGCGCCAACTGGCGCTCTGTCATAGAGCAGTAGTCGTGCCACCCAATTTAGGGACTGTTTTTTAAATAAAGATGGCGGAAGTTGAGTTCCAACAAACTCAGAAACCATTGCCTATCTTGAGTTGGGAGGTTTGGTTGCGGGAGTTCTATGGAGGGGAAGTGGTTTTGCCACCTCCCATGGAACCTTCCTTGTTGATAGGGCCAATCCCATAATAATAGGGATCCCAACTCCCTCCTTCCCCATCTATAAAAGCCTGCTCAATCCCATGGCAAGCTAGTCTTGAAGTGCCTAAGCTTTGAATCTCCAAATTCCCAAGAGCCTTTCATAGGTTATGCAAAGAATCTCTTCCTTGTGGCGCCCACCTCAAGTAAGGAGACCATTTTCACGAGACTCTGGAGAGGTTTTCCCTTTCCTTGGCGAGCTTTGCGAGACGTGGACGACTGGAGACCCGTCCGAAGGAGACCGCGACGTCAGAACGTGGTTGTAATCTCTCTTCGCTGGTTATTTTAATAGATGATTATGATTATGGTTCCACTCCATTTTCCATCATGTTAATGCGAGTAACATCTTTTCTGACCGATGTTTAGTTATGTGTGCCGGATTTTATGCTTGTATCTGTTCGTTTCTTCCATGTGCAGGTGTTCATCCGCGGAGATTTTGGAGGGATTGTGATTTGCCGAGGCTGAGGAACGGGGACGCTTCTTCTTCAGATCATAGCGTTGGAATCCAGGTAGGCTTCTATTCCTAGTCTTTCCATTCGTATCTAGGAGCTTGCGTCATAACATTGTTTGATTGTTGTTAGACCCCTGCTGGGCTAGTAGGGATCGCCTCTGTCTGCAGAGGGGATTTACCTCCTCAACAAATTGGCGACTCCAGTGGGGAAGCGTCCGGATTTCATTGTCTCGTTTGTGTTGTCTCGCTTTGATTGTTTTATGTTTTCCCTTGCTTGATGAACCTTTTGGGTTGTGTTCTTTCACTGTTTTTGCTTCTTGGTTTGCTTAGCTTGCATTAGTCTGCTTCTGGAGTAGCTTGTTTTTAATTTTTGGCTGAGAAACTCGACTGGCGCGGTTTTTAACCCGACAGTCATGCCAATTGGCGCACGTTGCCTTTGTCCATCCCACGCCAATTGCTTTCTGGCACCAGTTTCACACTTACAGTCATGCCACGCGTGTAAGTTTTTTGAGTTTCCTCATTTTTGAGCTCTCTGGATTTGATCAGTGTTTTTCTTCTTGATTTTCCGACTGCCTGAGTGTGTTGGAGTCCTGTTTGACTGGGAATCCACCTTCGTCCTTTGGTTGTTTGCTTTTATCTACCGATTTCACGTTTTAAGCCCTAGGGCATCTAGTGGCTTAGTGTATCGAGCCCTCCTTGGGAGTTTTGGTGTTTTGATTGTCCTGTCAACTATCTAATTGATTCTCCACATCCTCTAAGTAGTTGTTCATCGTTTTATTGCGATTTTTGGGTGATTGTTCATTCCTTCATTCGAAATTCGTTTGGTCTTGCCTTGGACCTAGATCACACGGTCCATTGGAAGCTTTTGAGTCTTTTCTTCGTTTTGAGAGACTTTGGTCGATTTGGGGATCTGATTGCTTGTGTTTTTGAGTGAAATTTGTTTCTTTCGCTCTCTTGAAGATCGTTTCTCAAGTTGTTCCGTTTGTTTTCAAGTTTGTTTAGTGCATATTAGCTATTAAACATTGAAAATCAAAAAAAAAAATCTCTCTTTTGCTTTTGTTGATTAGTGCAAATTGTGATCTTTTCCATCTTGCTAGTGATTAGTGTTTTGAATGAAAAGTTTTCAATTGCATTAGTTGCATTAGAGATCTCATTGTTTGTCTTCCGTTCATTTCGTTTGTGTAAAAGCTCTCAACTCTTCTCTAACTAGTTTTCATCGAACGAAATGTTGCACTATGGCATATAGCTTTGCATTTAGGAGTCTTTCGAGACACTACATACGATAGGGCCTGAAAATTGAAACTTAATTGAAGATCAACTGTAAAATTTATTTCAATTAACCTAAGGGAGCATTGGAACTTAACGAAACATATTTAGAAGGTCTAGGCTAGAGACGTGTTCCGGCGTCATTAAACCTAGCAGCTGTCGCTCGCCTTTTGGCTTTAGACAGCGCTAGTACGGACTTGTGCTCCTCGTACCGTCGCGTATATAAAGGGAGACCCCTCTATTTTTTCAATCCTTTATCCACAGGACCGAGTACGCGCCCTGTACATCGGTACAAGAACACAACATTAGAGCTATAACGTACGGAAAGTCCTTGGTCGATTTACTGTTTCATTATTGAAACCAAGGTGTATGTTAGGTTCACGAATATTTGGTACCCCCTTGCAACACTGTTTTTTCTGAGCGGTCATTTGTGGTCTTTTGACTCCTAAACTTGAAAAGACCGTCAGCGCTTGTCCTTTCAACGTGTCCAACTGCGAAAGGATAAGTCATCTTTTATCGTTTCTAAACTCTTAAAATATTAAGCAGTGAAGTTCTTCAATATTAATGTGGTAAAAATTAATCACCCAAATTACATGCCACTTAGACATTGCTTGTTGACCGTTTGATCGTGTGTCTTAACTCGTTTTCAGCCCGTGTGTGGTTTTGAGTTTGATGGCAACTTTTTCAGAGTTCACCAACCAAGGAATCCCCTCAGAAGGGAATCCTGGTCATTTTCCTCCTTTTGGAAATGTTGGTGCTCCTTACATGGCGACGTTGTCCCTTCCTGGGTTAACTGTTGGGTTGCCTGTTTGGTTGTTCTCAACCTCTGTTGTCCCAAATAACTCCGCTACTGTTCAATCGGTTCCTCCGCTGGAACAACATCATGTTGATTCCCAGGTGGACCTCTCCCCTTCTTCACCTGTCTCTACATCCTCCTCTTCTGCATACTTTGATGAAAATGCGGTTAAGTAACCAGGTGGCTAAGAAGAAGAAGAAGAAGACAAAGAAGAAGAAGTCCGATAAGCGAGAGGCTAAAAGTGCAGCCATTGTTTCTGAAATATCCCCTCCCGATAAACCTTCCAACCCTCCACGGAAAGTCAAGTTCCCTTGCCTGTTGTGCACGGGAGACCATCTTCTTCGAGACTGCCCTAGCATCCCCAAGGTTCACGAAGTATGGTCCAACGGTCATCCACCATTGCCTCTGACTTTCGGGAGCCATGTTGGGGGCACATCTTCAGCTGCTGCTGGTAACGCTCCTAAGAAGCAGGGTAAGATCACCAATCCTTGTAAGTTGTGTGAAGGGCACCATGCCATTCACCTTTGTCCTTTTATGGATGAAGCCAAGCGAGTTTTGGACAACCCGACTGGTTCTACACCCCGCCCTCCACCTGGTTATATTCGGCTTTCTTCAATTCCTCCGCCAGTTGATCCTATGATTGGTCAAGATTCATCCTTGGTCGATCCCACTCCCCTAGAAATTCAAATTCACGAATCCATCCCTGACCAACCATTGGTCGTGGGATCGGTTGAACTGGCCCCGTCTGCGGTGCACCAGGTCTTTTCTGTCGAGAGTGGATCTCACACCCCTCATGTCCTTCTGATTTCTTCAGATTCTTCAGACTTGGAGAAAGATTCTCCTGTCCCTGTGCTTCAAGAAGCTGCTCCTCCGCCTCCCATGATGGAGGCTCCGGAGGATATCCCTCCCGCCTTCGAGATGGAGGTTATGGAGGATGCTCCTTCTTCCGTAACATCAGGGGAAGACCTTCGCATGTCGATGGTAGCCCCTCCGAGTAGTTTGGTCGCTTCTTTTGATTGGAACAGATTTGCAGGATTTTGCCTTCCGTCCTATGTGCCTTTCGAGATCACAGTACAGGCTCTTGGTCTGGTTGTACCCAGTACCATTGTAGACGAAGGTGCGTCTGTTAGTATTCTGTCTTCAACTACTTGGCAAGCTTTCGGTTCGCCGCCGCTTGCGCCTGTTACGCAGAATCTGTTGACATTCAATAGAAGAACGAGTCAACCGTTGGGGATCCTTCCAAGGTTACCTATTACTTTGGGAGGTAAAACCGTCCATATGGACGTAATGGTCGTTCCAGGCCCTTTGGATTTCAATCTGCTCCTGGGGTGTGATTACACTTATGCCATGGGAGCGCTCATCTCCTCCCTTTTTCGTGTGGCCTGTTTTCCACATGAAGGACGGATTGTGACCATTGATCAACTTTCGTTCTTTGGTCCTAATGTGGCAACTGGTCCACCATCACCCCCTCCTGGTTTTTATGCACCCGTTGTATCTGCCCCACCGCAGGTCAACTACGTGGCCACCTACCCTATGCATGTGCTCAGTGATGATGCCGTCGTGCATCAGGTGCTGGGGGCATTGGGTCCTGACTTCCAGGATGTTTTCCTTCCATCGGGAGTGGAGCTCTTGGAAGCACCTCCTTCTTGTTCATTTTGATGTAAGTCGGTCAGAGCACGGTTTCCTCCCTGGGTCAAGCTCTTTAAAAAATGAAACCAGGATCTCGGAGCACAGTTCCTGGTCTTGTGTCAAGCTCCTTAAACCATGAAACAAGGTGTTTGAGGACAGTTCTTTTGAGTGTGTCAACCTCGTTAAAATAATGAAACACCAGCATGTTCAATTCAACTTTCTGTTTTGAACCTTCACTCCATTTTCAATGGACTGAAGCTTGGAGGGCATGCACCTCGAATTGAGACACCATGCTAGGGGGCATGCCCGTTTTCCTCTTTTCAAGCATAGTTTGCATATGTGTGTGTTCATGTGTGTTTTTAAGCTTGCGTAAAAATGAAATGTGTGTGTGTAGATACATTGTGTGAATACATTTCGCATTGGGTCATTTGTCACATAACTGATACATTAGATTACATTTGTATTAGACATTCGCATGACATATAAAAACATCATCGCATGGAAAGAAAGATCCATCCAAATAGTCATATGTATATATATATATATATGTGTGTCGAAATGTTTGCACAGTGTGCATCACATAAAACTCAAAAAATATACATAATCGTCTTAGTACATCCGAAGACGCTATGTCTCTCAAAAAATAGGTGTGGTATAAATCCTAAAGACTAATCCGCATGGTGCTCATGATAGCACGTGACTGAACGCACTAAGCGCCTCAGGATTCGGTGGATCCGACTCGTAACTCCCACCGTATGGCGCTGGTATGCCATCGGTACGTCTGCTAGCCGGGCATAGTCTGGGATCCCGTGGGCAATCCCCTCGAGGTTCTGGATCAACTCCTCTCCTCCGGTGCCTTCTCCCTGAATCTCAGGGGCAAGTTGTGTCCTCCAGGAGATTGGAGACATCCCAGGTGGTCTCTCGGGTCCCACATCTGCATGCATATATGATTGTGTTAAGACGAATGTGTATTAACAAAAAAACATATAAACATAAAATCAAAATATGAGGTCTTACCCAACTCCTCGTCCCAGTCGTCTCCTTCTGGCAGTGGGAGATCCGAGTCCCCGGTAAAGTCAGTTCCTGAATAGGGCCAGTCTTCCACGACAATCAGCTGGCGCCGTAACCACCTAAAAAACTCTGGCCTCCAGGACATCTGTTGGCCACCTCCATATCTGGGCATCAATGCTGCCCAGCGAACCATTCTTGGTTCTCGTCATATCGGACTCGCCACTGTGGCCCCTTGGCCCTCGAAGATTGGTAAGCATTCCAGAATGAACGATACCAAGATGGAAACATAACCAAACTGTTTCAGTTTCCCCTGTTTGCACTTTGTGAGCTGCCTTTTCATGTTGATAGTTACTGCTTCTGCCCAGTTGAACAGTAACAGACCCATGCATTCTGAGGCCAGCAGGAGTTGGGCCTTCATGGCCTCGTGCGGGGCCTGCGACCTAGCAGCCCGCGTAATGGTATGGAGAACTACTCTCAGTGCTAGATCAGGAATTGTGTGGATATCCACCTTCTTGCTTCCTGATCTTGTTTGTGCCCCTCGGCACACCCGTGCCATTACTTCTTCCATCTTTTCCCCAGATGGTCTGCTTCCAGTCAGTACAGGGATTGGACCTCTGCGGGACAATCCAGTGATGAAATAAACATCAATGACCTCCAGTTCTAACACCTGGTCTCGTAACCTGAACACATGTTCCTGTTCGTCCCAGATACTGATTAGATACTAGAGGAGCTCGGGCTGAGCTCGTAAACATGGTGTGAGGAAGAACTTTTTCAATCCACAGTTTCTTAGTGCATTCATGCAAGCTTGGCTTTGCATGGCCTGTTCATCCTCTTCTTCGTGCTCTCGTTCCTTCCATTCGATTGCCATTTTGAGTGATTATCTTCATTCACATGGTCAAAAACCCTTAGTTAGATCTTTGATGAGCTTCAAATTCCATGCAATTTGGTCTAAATGTCGAAATTTTGGGCGAATTTTGAGGTTCGGCCGCTGGCGCGGCTGTTTTGTGAACAGTCGCGCCACATGGCGCGAGCCCTTTATAAAAAATAGCTCATTGGCGCGAGTTCGTGCCCGATACCCACGCCAATGGGCGCAGCCCTAAAATTCTAAAAATGACCACACAGAACTGATTTTTAAGGCAAAGCTATTAAAAAATGAATGAAAATGAAGAGCAAAATAACGCCTCTTACCTGTGACAGACGAGAAGCTGAATTGTCGACTGGATTTGTCGCAATCACCGTCCGAAGTTTCTGCTCCAAAAGGACCACTATTGCTTTCCACCAAGGTAAATAGTAAAAAGTAATTTTATTTTTACCAATTTGACATATTTATAACTTTTTCGACGTTAAATGAGTTTTAAAAGTTATTTTTATCAAATATTTGCATATGTTATGTCGAAAATGGATTTTACGCTTGCTTGGTATGTGCAGCAGCAGGTTTTTGCGACTTAAACGATGGAAATGAGTTGTATTTTATACTTTTTCGGACTCGGTAAATACACAAAAAAGTCACTCTAAAGTCATCTTTCAGCTCTTTTCTGACTCTCTAAATATGAAAATATTGCCGAGGCCCTTGTTGTTCTGATCTCGTTAAAATGGACACGAATCGACATCCACCCAGTATAAGTTTAACCCTTTTTCGGGCTGGGATGGATTGATTACGAAAAAGGAATACCCTAGCCTATCGCGACTAGGAGGTTTTCCCGGATATTGTTTTCTACCTTTTCGGATCTGGGGAACTATTTATGAAAAGGGACCTGTGGAGTTTTCTTTTCCGCTGTCTTTTCAAACTCTCTAAACATGAAAAGACGCCGAGTTCTTCCTTTGTCAGACTCGTTAAACCCTGATGACATCGGATCTAGTCGAAATGATGTTCTCCGAGTTCCTCCTTCCTAGGACTCGTTAAATGCACTAGGATGGATTCGCCCGAAGGGCGAACTTATATTGCAAGCATATGCTATCCCCTTCAAGCTTGTTATCAAAAAATAATTGGGGTACTCGCCAGAAATGGTGGGGGAAAAATGGAACCATCGTCGTTGTCGTCGGCAGTATGTCGCTCTTGAACATGGCACTTGTCTGCATTCGTGTCGGGTTGGGGACATCTCATCTCGTTGCTTCACTTTTCCTCCATGGGTTTGGGTAATCTCTTTTGACCTCTCATCTGTTCACTGCCTCGTCACCATGACCTCTGATCTGTTGATGTCAAATACTGCCAAGTCCACTGTCGTGCCGTTCATATGTTCAAGAGAAGTTGGCCTCTGCAAATATCAACCTTCCTCTGTTTCTCATACGATCCTGATTCACAACAAAAACATCATGTTCCTCTGTCTCGTGTCGATGATGTGGGAATCATTATGGCCCACCTTCGATCAAGGTCACTTCCTGTCGACATCAACTCATTATCCAGGAAGTTGGTCTAGAGACTCCTTACGGTACCATGGAGCCTGCATGCCTCAATGGCAGGTTCATCGCATTCGACATGAGGTTTACATTATTGACCTCCGATCAAGTGATTCTACGGGTGTTCGACGTCAACTCATTTATTCGCATGCCGTAGATTGTACCTTAGTACCTTGAGGACCATTGTCATTATTGGTGGTTTCTCTCGCGTCTGTTAACAGTTTTCATCATTGGCTGGTAATCAGACAATGTTCTTGCATGTTCGACTTCAGCTCACATATTCACATGCTTGAACTTGTACTTTGTTGGGTCGAGATGGAGCGCAAGACCCTGGATTGTGTCTGTTGTAATCCAGGCTGCGATTGTGGATTATTATCATTATGTACATGACTCACTGATTGGATGGCTGCGACCATACCCGAGTCTATTTGTTTGATCTTAGTTGGATGGCTGCGCCCATACCCTGGATCCGGATTATAGCATACTCTGTTTCGGATGGCTGCGTCCATACCACTTATACATCATGTACTTGAGATATCAGTTGTATCTTTCTGCACAGGTTTTCTGACGGTGGGCCTTCAGTTGAACATGTTCTCGTAAAGCATTTCACCCCTCTCCCTCTCGGGCCTCATACTTTAGGGGGCATCTGTTACACAGTAATTTGTCACCGTCCTTACCATTCCCCATCCCGCACAATGGAGGACCCATTTTGTGACCTATGAACATTGTCATGCCTTGAAAACATCATCAATGCATTCCTCTAAGCATGAGTTTTATTTGCCCTTGAGACATCTCCTTGCAAAAATCATGAAAAACATCCCTTTTGGCATTGGCGCGGGCAGGCAGTTCAGTACTCGCGCCAATGGGGAAAATCCCGCAAAGAGGTCGCGCCACCTGGCGCTCTGTCATAGAGCAGCAGTCGCGCCACCCATTTTAGGGACTGTTTTTTAAATATGGATGGCGGAAGTTGAGTTCAAACAAACTCACAACCATTGCCTATCTTGAGTTGGGAGGTTTGGCCGCGGGAGTTCTATGGAAGGGAAGTGGTTTTGCCACCTTCCATGGAACCTTCCTTGTTGATAGGGCCAATCCCATAATAATAGGGATCCCAACTCCCTCCTTCCCCATCTATAAAAGCCTGCTCAAATCCATGGCAAGCTAGTCTTGAAGTGCCTAAGCTTTGTATCTCCATATTCCCAAGAGCCTTTGTGCTGTAAAGAATCCCCTCTTTCCCTTAAGGCCGACTCAAGTAAGGAGACCATTGTCGAGAGACTCCGGAGAGGTTTTCCCTTTCCTTGGCGAGCTTTGCGAGACGTGGACGACCGAAGACCCGTCCGAAGGAGACCGCGACGTCAGAACTTGGTTGTAATCTTTCTTCGTTTATTATTTAATAGATGATTATGATTATGGTTCCACCCCGTTTTCCATCATGTTAATGCGAGTAACATCCTTTCTGACTGATGTTTAGTTACGTGTGCCGGATTTTATGCTTGTATCTGTTCGTTTCTTCCATGTGCAGGTGTTCATCCGCGGAGATCGTGGAGGGATTGTGATCTGCCAAGGCTGAGGAACGGAGACGCTTCTTCTTCAGATCATAGCGTTGGAATCCAGGTAGGCTTCTATTCCTAGTCTTTTCATTCGTAACTAGGGACTTGCGTCATAGCATTGTTTGATTGTTGCTAGACCCCTGCTGGGCTAGTAGGGATCGCCTCTGTCCGCAGAGGGGATTTACCTCCTCAACAATCACCTAGATCAACATAAATTTCCTCTCCTTCAGCCCTTGACTTTTTAGTTCCAATACCACTGTACGCTAAACAAAAAAACATCAATAATTTTTTTTTTTTTTTTCAAAAAAAAAACTTTATACAGTGAGCACAAAAATAGCCCAGTTTTTCTAACCTAAGCTATGATACCATTTGTAATGTCCCTCAATCCCCCTTCAGCAATTTTTTTTTTTTTCAATTATACTTGCTAAAAATAAGTTCCTTTTTCCATTAACTATTAATAGTTATTTAAGAAGAACTCTTTCCACCTCATAGTCACTATACCCTTTCTAAGTATAAGGTTAAAATTTTTCCATTATTAACCTTTATATATATAAATCTTTCACTCCTCTTGTTACAAGAGCTAGGATCATTATCATTAGCATATACTCAACTTAGGAATATACATCTAATAATTTGTGGTTCATATTTTCTCCTGCCTATAATTATTTTCCAATATTTATTAATCACATAATAATAATTCAAATTATATTACTCTATATGATTTATTCCACTTCCTTAAATATATTATCATCTACTATCGTTGATGATTTTATTCGAGTATAGTGTCCCCTTAGATCATGAAAAATCTCGTTGACCCCTTTCTTTTTATACCAATGTAATTCTCATAATATGTGTTTATATGACTACCACGTTCCAGGATATTTTAACTTTAATACATGTTAATGTTTTTATGTCGAAGATTATACTCCACTTGAGCCTACCTGACAACTCAATTTCCTTGATATTTAATGTGTTGAGATTACGTAGTGTACAAAATCTTTGTATTCAATACTATTTATGATGCGTGGAGGTTTGGTAAAGGATTAGTACCTGACCTCTTTGACGTCTCTCGTGAACATATTTCATTTACGTGTACACCTTGCCTGTACTAGCACTTGTTGAATTTCAATTTCAATTTTATGTAATCTCCTCAAGATTTGCGGAGTACACTAGGGTTAATTCTTATGATGAATTGATTGACTCATTAACTCATCTCCTATGGGCTTGAGGAAACGTTGATATTCCCTCCCCATCGAACCCTAGCGTTTTGTACGCAACGCACAGATCATGACACTAGTAAGGTGTCGATTTAATAGGGTTTTGGATGGCGGTGGTGTATATCTTGTTTTTTTTATGCGTGGAATCCATTCATTTGTTGAGTTATTTTAATCAACGGACAACTTCCCACTCTGAATGAAGAAAAACCTATGCAGCGCGACTTCAACGATTTTCTAAGATGTATGAATCGTCTCAGCCTCTCGTCATGTAAGTGAACCATGATTTAAATCTTTGTTGCAAATTTTTCTTATAAGAGTCCCGGTATAAATGTCGCTTCACTCGTTTGGCTATTGATTTTTCTCTCAAGTTAATTAATTAGACTGTATGTATATAATATCCTCGGTTGAACTTCTCTTTTATTCACTATGTAGCGTAGAGTAGCCTCCCTGGTTCTTCGTATGGCTGAGCTTCGTGTTATACCTCACAACTTAAACGTATCCCTTGGTAATGGTATAAACTGACTGCAGACATTTAGTGAAATTTCATGTTGTTTATATATATATATATATATATATATATATATATATATAGGCTCATAACGAAACTCATCGTTTGATGCACATCTATGAGCATATTATGCCAAAATTGTGAAAGGTTTTCCGTATCTTCTTATTCAGGTAACGAGAATGAATATTTCTAGTACACATCAAAATTTGTTATGATATAATTTTAGAATAGAAGTTGAACTTCTGTTATTGGTATGTTGCAGGTAGTGAAGACGTCAAATCTTTGCTGACATTTTTAGGAATTTCGATTTTATCGAGAGCATTCAGACTCACGTCTTACTCTTGCTCTCGGCTTGTAATCCAGGTTGGTCATGGATAACCAAGGTGCCTCTCTGTATTTCCAATTAATCATTTCTCCAGTGGTTAAAGTTTTGTTTTTCGTTTTAGCTTGAACTTATAGTTCGAGGATCTAAATCCTCTCTCTCGCCTTTTAACGAGACTTTTCACTATAGCTTTTTTCCCTTTTTGAATACGATGGTGTGATAATTATTCCCATCGTCACTCTTCTGTAATAATTTTTATTACCCTTAGAACGTGTAACATTCTTGTTAAGACCTCTCGTCTTGCTGAGAGAGGCATAAATTTTGTTTATAACAGTAGGATACTATTTCCTTGACTGATAATTTTCTTCTGTGTTTAAAATATATATTTACATCACTGATAGTTACACGAAATACATTCTGTTGGAATTATTTTATATGTTTCATTTTATAATACTTCTCCTCACACTTTATCATCATTTTCATACTATTCCTATAGATAAAATATATAGATATTTTAAGGACATATTTTCCGCTAGTGAGTAAAAGTTAAATACTACTAGTCTTCTATTGTATCTCTGTTTTGGTAAAATTTCATTTTAGCTGAGAAAATCATGTATAAATCACTCAGGAAAGTTTGATAATCTGCAGAAGGTTAATTTATAATTACATCTTATCACTATCGTTAATATTTGCTATTCATATTTGTTAAATGTTCAGGGTTTCATTCTAACAGTGAATGATATAATTATATCATATACTCAGTTATAAGTTACTTAATTAACTGATTCCCACATCTTCTTCCCTCATGGATTTTATGTACTTGTGTACTATATGGTAATTTATTTTTTCTTTTCTTTTAAGGGATCAGAATTATGCTATTTACCCTGATTGTCAGTAATACACAGTAATTCTACAAAGGACAGAGTGTAATGATGATTTAACACCATTAGTATTATTGTCTTTTACTTACAGCTCCCAGTTATTTCTATCCTAAATAGGATTTGTATTTCTCATAACAACCTATAATATGAAACAGTATAATTTTTTGTGTATGGTTTCATTTATTCAACATCATAATGCTTATTTCTGGTTTAGCTTACAGTTTATTTCAATTAGATCTTTTCTTACTTCTATATTACATTCCTCTTTGCATGTGTACACATAATTTAAATTAACATAGCAGTTAGCTATCAATAGAAAAACTATATTTTTCTGTTATATAATTCTTCCTTATAGAAGCAGATTAAAATTACACTGTACTCATTCCAGGGAATCAATTTAATATCTCCATATTTAAACCAGACTATGGTTTAGAGATTCTGGCTAATAGTATTCCCTAGAAACTATTCTTACTACGATAAAGAAATTTATAAGGTTTATTTCTTCTATCTAATTCTATTAAATGTAAGGAATAACAAATCTCAAAAATTTAAGTCAAGATAATAGCTACAACATATATCATAAATTTTACCGAACAACCTCTATTGTAACTATTCTTAAAAATTTATAAGCATACCACTTCTACAGATGACCAGTCCTCCCAACCTTAGAGTTCATTTGTCTCCAGAACTTACCCACGAGCTGAGATCCTCTCCCAGAACACACCAACCTAATCTGTTCTGGAAAAGCTTATTTAAGCTTATGCTCTCCCCAAATCCTATTTCTAATTCTGTGTCCAGAATTAGAGGATGTTTTTATTCATGTTTGCCTAGGCTACCTTTATTTAGGGACTTTAAAGCTGCTTTTTTCTTTTCCAGCTTTTTACCTCTTCCCAACTACTCTCCACATCATTGGGGAAATTTAGATTTTTCCTCAAAAATGTAAATTAGAAATAAATTCCTTCAAGGATTTTTGAAAGATTTTTGGGGAAAGTCTTAGCTTCTTTCCATACCTAATGGATTAGGAAAGTGATCTCAAAAATATCATTTGGTCAATATGCATAGAATTATTTTATTTATTTTTCATAATTAAATAATTCATTAATTACATCCACACAATAATTATGCATTGGGGGTCCACTCCCCTTTGGACTGAAGTTCAAATGTCTAACTTGGAAAAAACATAAAACTAGGGGTGTTACACTCCTACTGAGCCTGGAGGAACATACAACACCTAGAGCTAGTTGTGTAAAGAATATAAAACACACCCAACACCTTTGTTATTTAGAGGTTACCAGTTCAACTCTCCCCACGCCCTTAACAGAAAGTGGTCTCTTTGAGTATATGGACATAGTTGATACCATATCCAAGGTCCGTCAACAACATAGAAAAAATATTTCACACACATGGGCAGAAACGTGAAGCTGGGTTACACTTTTGTGAGAATCAGGGGCAGAAATTTTTTTTTTGGCAATAGTTCGGCCGAACATTTTATAAAGTTCGGCTGAACTTGTGATTCCTTTTATATTGACGGCACAGTGACGGCACAACAAACAGAATTTTTGCCGAAGATTTGGAAAACCGGCAACAGGATTTTGGTCGAACTTTTACTTTTAAAATAGTTCGGCCGAACTATTTTCTATAAATACATCGCCCGTGAAGTTTGTAAGGTTAACGTTTTCGTTGTTGGCGTGATTTTTGCTGTTCCTGTCGTTGGTGCTCTGTTTCTCCTTGCCGCATTGGTGCTCTGTTCCTGCTGACTGAGTTGTTGCTCTGTTCCGTGATGGAGCTCTGTTCCTGCTGTCACGTCCGCGCTCTTCAAAATCCACCGGGTATGTCTGCGCCGTTCTAATTAGTTTGTAGTTGTGATAATCAGTTTGTAGTTGTGATCACTGGGAGATTATTGTTATATGTATTTATAGTAGCACTTCCTAATATGAAATTCAGGAAACTTATTATGCTTCTCCAATGAATCTTTGTGTTTGTTTTGTTCATACACTATAGGTTAATCACAAGCTATTAGAGCCGAGCTTGTACCGAAACTTCATACTCTTAACTGGGTTATGTAGCATTGAGTTCATAGCACCGAGATCAATAATATTTGTCATGGCATCCTCACCACATCTCTAACATTGTAATTACACCAAGGTTGTACCGAGACTATATTATTGAGGGAGATACGAACTGTGTCACTTTGATCATGACTGAACTGAGACTATCTTCTTGAAGAATATTTGAACTGTTTCACTATGATCATGACTGAACTGAGACTATCTTCTTGAAGGATATTTGAACTGTTTCACTATGGTCATGACTGCACCAATACTATCTTCTTGAAGGATATCTGAACTGTGTTACTGTGATCATGATTTCACTGAGAATAGAGACAACATTATGTCACTGAGAATAGCATCATATCACCGAGCCACTATACCACTGTAATTTGCATTGAACGTGCAATATAGTTCGAACTTGCTTTCAAAGAGATGACCAAAATTATGTGGTAGAAATGCGAAATCTTAGTTGGGTATTTATAGTTCGTCGTGGCAATTTATTCTGTGATTTTCCCTTTCTTTCAGGCTGACCGTTCACTAGACTGTTATAGATCTTGGCGTGCACGCTATTGTTTCTGCATCTGCTATGAATGGGTCTGTGCTAGTTGGGGCTTCGATCATGACCATTCGGAGTGTCCTTCTATGTTGTGTGATTTACACCCACCTTCATCATCAATATTAGAGTGTCATGGTCCCTGCCTGCACGCCCCAGTGATTGTTCTTTTCTTTAACTTTGTATTTCCCACTGGCCTCCTAATGTGGTATTTTCACAATGTTCGCGGATATATAAAGTTCTCCCGTTTGCCTTGTAGGTGTTGTATAATTATATCATGGTTTTTATTGTAGTTTTCAACTTTTTAATACTAGTTATATCATCATGGTATCTAATACTATGTTTTGAATTTCGAAGAGCAATGAACAATTATGGTTTTCATTGTAATATGATTATAGAAATATTTTCTTTATAAAATAGATTAATCAGCATGGTATCATGGTTTCTAATGTAATATGTAACTTTTTAAGAGCAATATATTGTGAAGGTTTCTAATAGTATTCTTCACTATCCTTCTCTATGTCCTCTTCAACTATGGTTCAAATATCCTTCACTATGTCCTTCTCTTCAACTATAGTTCAAATATCCTTCTCTATGTCCTCTTCAACTATAGTTCAAATATCCTTACCCTTCTCTTCAAATATAGTTCAAATATCCTTACCCTTCTCTTCAAATATAGTTCAAATATCTTTTTCTACAATGATGCCAACTTCTAAATTCATCCTCCTCTTCATCTATAGTTCAAATATCTTTGTCTCTAACCATAGTTCAAATATATTTTTCTATAGTTCAAATATCTTTCTCTTCAACCATAGTTCAAATATCTTTTTCTACATGGATGCCAACTTCTAAATTCCTATCGTTCAAATATCCTTTTCTACATAAATGCCAACTTCTAAATTCTTTGTCTTGATTCTTTTTCCTTTTTTTCCTTGAATAGGTAGTTGCTTGTAAAATTTGAGTTTCCAAAAATCTGAATATGTCTATTTTTTTTCTCTTCAACTATGGTTCAAATATCCTTCCCTATGTCTCTCTCTTCAACTATAGTTCAAATATCCTTTTCTATATGTCTAAATTCTTTTATAGAAATAAAATAATTTGGCCCCTATTTTTAAGGTCATCTGAATTGATGCATAGTCAAAGTAAAACTCCATGGCTTTCGATTGATCATTATCATTACTTTATGGAGGGATAAACTTGTAGCATGCACCATTGAAATTCCTTCAATATGTTCATTGTTTTTTTGGTTCAAATATCCTTCTCTATGTCGTCCTATTCAACTATTGTTCAAATATCCTTTTCTAAACTCCTTCAATATGTCCATTGTTCTTTGGCTCATATCCTTCTTTATCTCCTCCTCTTCAACTATCGTTCAAACATTGTTCAAATATCCTTTTCCAGATGGATGCCAATTTTAGATGAATTATTTCTCTTGATTCTTTTCTTTTCCCTTTTCCCCTGTATAGCCAGTTGATTGTAAACTTTGACTTTCCAAAAATGTGAATTTGTGAAAACTCTTTTTCGTTTGTAAATAGTGGTCGATTTTTGCAGGTGATTTGAAGATAGAAATAAAATAAGTTGACCCTGTTTTTTATGGCCATTTGCAATTGATGCACTTTAACTAAAGTAACTCCATGGATTTGGATTATTACTGGGGCATTATACTCTTTTCCTTGAAACAAATGGCTAAGAAATTGTTAGTGCGTGAAGGATCACATCTTTCTTTTGAAAGGAAACCTTCTCCTTAGCGAGTCAAAATCCCCCATTGGAAGAGCTTCTTAAGACCTACAGGTCTTTAGATGATTTCCACAAATGCTAGGTCACCTCCAGATTTTAACTAGACCAATATTGAATGACCTAATACAAGTTTTACATATTCCAAACACTTTGAAAGAAGGAACATTCCAGGAAAACATGCCAAGAACATTTCTTATTGTTTTGACAAAGGGGGGACACCACCCAGTATTACATTTAAACCTCCCATTTTTTTGATGAAAGGGACACCACCCAAGATAAAATTTAAACCTTTGTTGGAGGGCTTCCCATGTAGGAACCTTATTCATCATGAGACACTATAGATATTTTAGATTTTGGATGACATTTTGATTTCCACATTACTTGCCTTCCTCCACCATTTTGGCTGTTGAAAATGGCAACAAGAAACAGTGAAGGAGGCCTCCTGAAACATCTTTCCTGATCCTAGTTGGAAAGTGATCACCTAAACTAGGTGGGGACCACACATGTGATTTTTGTCGGAAAAATCTATTTTTAGACTATGTCTATTTTTAGACTATGTCTATTTTTAGACATATGGAGCATGGTTCAGGGATTGCATGTATGAGATTCTTGGAGTATGTGTCATGTTGGTAAAAATAGATGGGACTCTATTTTTTAGGTCAAAGAGGTCAAAGGCTATTTTTAGACTGCCTCTCCTAAAAATATGGAAGTAGAATATTATTAGCTCTTAATAATATTTGGACTATAAACATTATCTTATTCTCTTGAAGCACTTCAGTTTGATGCCTGGATGTGGCACATGCAGCTGACAGAAGGAAATACGCCTTTCCTAGGGTTTAAGTGAAGCTATTGCATGAAGACTTCAGTTAGAACTCATGTGACAGAGTTTGGTGGAGTTGATTAAGGAAGTTAGTGGAGTTGTATTCAGTTTAACTAATCTAAACATAGTTGAGCTATTTGTATTCAGTTTAACTAATTGATACAATTAGTGAGAGTGGTGTGAATTAATTATTAATTAATTCACTAATTATAAACTCATAAATCAACTAAAGAAGGCATCAGTTAACTTCACAGGCTGCATGGGCTTTAAGGAGACTAGTGTAAGTAAATAGGTGAAAGAGCAAAATAACTATCGGTTGTGACTACACTCATGTTATTTGCAACACACGATAGGTGGAGTAAGCAATTCAGGTTGGCTATCAAGTGGCTAAAGGTTGGAGCATGAGTTTTGCTAGATCTAGCTGGATAGTGTGTAGCATGGGAGGTAGTGCATGAGAGCTTGCAAAGAGCTTTGTACTATGATTGTTACATGATCTCCATGACATGTATAATATACAGATAGTTGGGGGTTTTCAGCTTTAAGCTTTCCCATGAAATACTCTGTTCATATGTGTGAATTTTTATGGCTTTAATGTGTGCATGCAATTGATTTTATTTCCGCATGTGATGATCAATGGTAGAAGAGATTCTGTATTATGCATGAAGCTAAAATAGTGTGTGATCAGGAGAATCTCGATGGATAACATATTAGTTATTCAAATTTTTACATGGTATCAGAGCGATATTGATCATTGGAGCAATTGCAAAGCATTGAAGCGGTTGAGTTTGAGGATAAACTCAAGAAACATAAAGATGGAGAAAGCCGGAAATATACATGCATGTTGTATATAATTTTCTACATGGAATGAGAGCGAGAATTTTTGGGTGCGCGAGTTTGTAGGGAATATCTGAAAATTTTTGGTGAAATATTTTCAGAAATAAATAGCATATTTGGATTCCTTGCGAAAAAATACCCAAATTGAAAAAAAAAATCGGTCGAATCGGAGCTCGGATGAGGGAGATATCATCGATTTAAAATCAGCTCTTTGTTAGAAAATTTTGCGACGGCGAGACAATTGCAATGTGCGCGAGCCAAGAATCTACATGCACTGAGGTACAAGATGCATGCAAAGCTTTGAAGAGAAAAGCAGAGGTTAGTGACTTGGTGGTTGAGAGGGAGCCTCTCAACATGCAGTGTGAGAAGCAGTCTCAGAAGGTTGTGGAGCAGCCACAACTGGAGATGCAGAAGAATCTTTATAGATTTGATGTAGATGGGATTTCTACGGAGCTTCCTACTGTTGGGAAGTGCAAGAAATACATGCAATTGAAGCTTGAGAGGGAGCGGGTTTTGCATGCAGGAGATAGTGAACCTCGGGGTGTGGAGCAGCCACAAGAGGATCATGGAGTGGAAGAGACCACTCATGCAGAGAAATTTCGTGCCAGACGGGCAGAGGGAGTGCATGCAGCTATACCACCAGGTATGAGGTGGGGCGACATGCATGATTAATCCCATGAGGAGATTTCTGGGCAGATTCATGAGATGGTGTGGATCTCATTGATTGAACCTGGCTACGAGGTGCCCACAGCGCAGCAGTAGCAAGATCAGTTGGAGTGATACAGGCAGATCAAAGTGACAGTGTCGGATACTGGAGCGCGGATCAGAGTTGACAGCAAGTGCAAGAGTGCATGGGTGCAAAGATTTCAACAGCGCAGTGGTTCCTGATGACATGTGCAGTAGCTAAGAAGAGGTCGAAGACTTTGATGATAGATGCTAGACGCATCAAGACTGATTGAGTTGTTTGGAGCCTATTCAGTTTCAGAGGAGTTGTAGAGCAGATGCATGGAGTTGCATGGTGCATGCATGAGTTTGCATGGCACATGCAAAGGGTGCATGGCGAATGCATGGAGTTGCATGTCGCATGCATGGAGCTGCATGGCGCTTGTGAAGGTTGCAGGGCGAATGCATGGAGTTGCATGTCGCATGCAATGACAGTCCTTTCTTGTTGAGAGGGAGTGTTGAAAATGGCAACAAGAAATAGTGAAGGAGGCCTCCTAAAACATCTTTCCTAATCCTAGTTGGAAAGTGATCACCTAAACTAGGTGGGGACCACACATGTGATTTTTGTCGAAAAATCTATTTTTAGACTATGTCTATTTTTAGACATATGGAGCATGATTCAGGGATTGCATGTATGAGATTCTTGGAGTATGTGTCATGTTGGTAAAAATAGATGGGACTCTATTTTTTAGGTCAAAGAGGTCGAAGGCTATTTTTAGACTGCCTCTCCTAAAAATATGGAAGTCGAATATTATTAGCTCTTAATAATATTTGGACTATAAACATTATCTTATTCTCTTGAAGCACTTCAGTTTGATGCCTGGATGTGGCACATGTAGCTGACAGAAGGAAATACGCTTTTCCTAGGGTTTAAGTGAAGCTATTGCATGATGACTTCAGTTAGAACTCATGTGACAGAGTTTGGTGGAGTTGATTGAGGAAGTTAGTGGAGTTGTATTCAGTTTAACTAATCTAAACATAGTTGAGTTTTTTGTATCCAAGTTAACTAATAGATACAATTAGTGAGAGTGGTGTGAATTAATTATTAATTAATTCACTAATTATAAACTCATAAATCAACTAAAGAATACATCAGTTAACTTCAGTGCATGGACAGTTTCAGTGGAGACTAGTGCAGAAATAGGTGAAAGAGCAGGTTAACTATCGGTTGTGACTACACTGTTGCTATTTGCAACACACAGATAGGTGGAGTAAGCAATTGAGGTTGGCTATCAAGTGGCTAAAGGTTGGAGCATGAGTTTTGCTAGATCTAGCTTGATAGTGTGTAGCATGGGAGGTAGTGCATGAGAGCTTGCTTAGAGCTTTGTACTATGATTGTTACATGATCTCCATGGCATGTATAATATACAGATAGTTGGGGGTTTTCAGCTTTAAGCTTTCCCATGAAATACTGTGTTCATATGTGTGAATTTTTATGGCTTTAATGTGTGCATGCAATTGATTTTATTTCCGCATGTGATGATCAATGGTAGAAGAGATTTTGTATTGTGCATGAAGCTAAAATAGTGTGTGATCAGGAGAATCTCGGTGGATAACATTTCAGTTATTCAAATTTCTACATGGTATCGGAGCTGTGTTATAGAAATTTCTACATTGGCTTTATCTCAAAATATTCAAATAAACAAAACATAGTTTTGGATTATAAGAACCATTAATGGAGAAGTCTGTCAGATGAATATGACCATCACCAAAGGCTTCAAAATATTCAAATAAACAAAACATAGTTTTGGATTATAAAAACCATTAATGGAGAAAACACAAATTAGTTCATCCAATTTGTCTGTTGGGTGAATATGACCATCACCAAAGGTTTGAATGTAATTTAACCAAGAATCTTTGAAGTCATCATCCATACCCAAATCTTTAGCCAACCACCATCCTTGATGCCAAAATGAAGAAAGATTTGAGATTGCAATCCTCAGTCTTCAAGCGAGTCAATCAAAGGGTAGAAGGCAGGATATGACGTAGGCCCACTCCGAGGCCATGGATCAAGACCCAAATGAACTATCACTTTTTCTAAAACCTATGCTAAATCAATACCAATGAATATGAAAAGTCACCAAAGGCTTGAAAATATTCAAATAAACAAAACATAGTTTTGGATTTATAGGAACCATTAATGGAGAAAACCCAAATTAGTTCATCCAGTTTGTGTCAGATGAATATGACCATCACCAAGGGTTGAATGTAATTAATTCAGTGAAGAAAATTTGAAGTCATCATCCATATCCAAATCTTCAGCCAATAACCATCCTTGATTGCAATCCTTGGCGGAAGGCAGGTTATGACGTAGGCCGCTCCGAGGCCATGGATCAATACCCAAATGAACTATCACTTTGTCCAAAACCTATGGTAAATCAATACCAATAATGTCAAATTTGTTGAAACAACTTGACAAATAATAAATTAATATGTTTGATCTTGGTTTATTCAGCAATCCAATTTTCAATGGATAGAGGATCAATGCATTTTTGAATCACCAATTTTCAATGTATTTTTGATTCACCATTTAAGTTCATAAATTGTCTAGAGATCAACACCACCCACATTTGGCAACCAAATCCTTGGAAAATAAATGTAAATTTTTTAAACCCTAGGCACCAATAGCTTGGGGTTTAAAACCTTTTTATTTTTCCCTGAACCATAGAGAAGAGGAGCATAAATTTTGAATCTTTACGAAAATATTTTTGGCAATCCACCCTATAAGGAGGCCCAATACACTAGAACGACCTCTAACACTAATTTTGTAAGGACCAGACACTGATTTTGTAAAGACCGGGAAAACAGCATGGGAAAGCCATATTTTACACCAACTATTCAATAATTTATCAACCTTAGCAACCAACCAGACCCAATGTTCATTTATATAACAGTAGTATATCCATAGGAAATGAGCCAACATGTGCAATGTGAAGAGGTGTGTCTCCATATAGGCTGATTTGAATACTTGTGTGAAGTTGACTTGTAGGAGAGTTATTTAGGCCAACTTTGTATATTTTAGAGAATACATGAATTGGTGTATATGGAATGTCTGTAATTGCAAGATATATTTACTGTAATGGCTTACTTTTAACACAATCTTCAAATGATTAGTACTTCCTATATACAATTGTCACCTTAATACAAATAGGACTTCCATTTTTTCTCGGAAACTAATACAAACAGGACTTCATGGCTGTAATATTTTTCCAAATCTCCAGCTTAGTTGCAGGTTTTATGATTTACATGTTTCTGGAAAAATTAGTGTTGTTATCACCTTCAGCGAACTAGATGGCTCTACTTTGAAGTCTTCATTAAACGGTTTCCTTTTTCTAATAATGCTTTCTTTCTCCCCTCCAAAATTTTCAAAGACTGCAAGTCTTTTTCAGTAAAAATTGCATTTACATTATTCTCAAAAAGCCTAGAAATGAATTCTTCTACTTCTAAAAGATCCTTTTTATCTTCTGTTGCCTTCTTTTTAGACTAGTTAGTAGCCACTTTCTTAACTCTTTTTATATTGTCCACAAAGTGTTTCATTAAAGTTCCCCCAAAGCTTCAACATATTTTAATCAAATGTTTGTAATTAAGAATCCATCCATATCAATAAAGGTATAATACTTTGGTTCATATTGTCCATTATGTTTGTTATTCTATTTCCTTTTGTGATATAGTTGAGTAATATTTGTAAGTTGTAACTTTCGCTTTGAATATTTCTATTTGGCACACCACAAATAGGAATTTAAACTATTAAATTAATTAATATAGATTTAATTTGATTTCAGATTCAGGCATTGAAACAACACACCATGATCTATTTCAAATTTAAAAATAATGGTTTTAGTCCTAGGTGAATTTGATGAGGAAATTACATCCTATTTCTCCCCCCTAGCACAATTACCAGTACAGTTAGAATTTAACAGCCCCAAACTGGATTTTACTCTCAGGTACTGGAACCTCTACAAAGGTTCGACCTGAAAACATAGTTTTTCCTCAGGTTTCTCCACTGGTTCTATGTCCAACTTGGATAACCTATAGTTCAATATCCTTCTTTTCATTTTTTATATCCCCTCTTGGATAACCATAATATCTTGAAATGGAGCTAGCCAACTCAAATATAGTATTGCAAATCCCTGGCTAGGTTAGATGAGGATTACATATGGTCTTGAATGAGCATTTGGACTCTTTAGATATATATCTAAAGAGTCCAAAAGCTCATTCAAGACCATATGTAATACATAGCGTACTCATATAATATATAAAACTTTAATCCATGTGCTTAACCTTAACATTGACACAGATGGAATACAATTTTACTCACTGCTTTATGATAGAAAAATATGCAGATGAATATTTCCCACATATCGAAGTCAAAAGGGATAGATGAAAAAGGGATGCTTCGGTCATCTATAAAAGATAAATTAAAGAATCATGACATATTAAAGTAATGTAAATTAGATATGTGTACCAATTATGTTCATATAACACAACAAATAGATGATTCAATACAAATGTCACATAGAAGTCATATTTATCTCATGGGCCTTCAATTTAAATTATATATCTAGCATAATACATTAAGCTATAGGAGATAAATCAAAGAAGCATTTGAATGTAAATTAAAAATGTGTAATAATTATTTCCTCATTTAATATGTACAATATGTTTGGTTGAATCCACATGAAAAACAATACTCCCAACCGTGAGAAGAGGAAATTGCATCCTATTTCTCCCCCCTAGCACAATTACCAGTATAGTTAGAATTTAACAGCCCCAAATTGGATTTTACTCTCAGGTACTGGAACCTCTACAAAGGTTCGACCTGGAAACATAGGTTTTCCTTAGGTTTCTCTACTGGTTCTATGTTCGACTTGGATAACCTACAACAACATCCTTATTTTCATTTTTTATATCTCCTCTTGGATAACCATAATATCTTGAAATGGAGCTAGCCAACTCAAATATAGTATTGCAAATCCTTGGCTAAGTTAGATGAGGATTACATATGGTCTTGAATGAGCATTTGGACTCTTTATATATGCGTACCAATTATGTTCATATAACACAACAAATAGATGATTTAATTTACAAATGTCACATCGAAGTCATATTTATCTCATGGGCCTTCAACTTAAATTATATAATCGTTTGACCCCCAGAAATGTCATTTAATACCTCAAAATGACTCCAAAAGGTTTTAGACCTGAATTCTCCACCCCCCATTAAAATGACCCTACAAGTTGATTCTTTCAGTTTTTTCACTCTATAAGCATCAACGTATGATTATGCATGATGGAGAATCTCTAGCGCTTTCCCTTGTTAATATATTTAATAATCTCAATATTTATTTAAAAGTATCAATAGTATTTCGACCATGAGATTTGAACAATGTGATGTCGTCAAAATACTATTGATACTTTTAAATAAATATTGAGATTATTAAATATATTAACAAGGGAAAGTGCTAGAGATTCTCCATCATGCATAATCGTACGTTGGATTTGGTGATAATTGTTTCCATATTTTGGCTTTCTGACCTGCAAAACATAATTATTTTACAAGGGAGGTAAGGAGGGATGATCACATTGACTTGCTTGATGACATGTCTATGAATATTAACTACCTCAAGAACTATTTTTTTTGCGTAGGGAAAGAGACACATTCCCATGTCTGAGCATGAAAAAGTTCTTTCATATTGTTAATGCCTCTAGTGTTTACTTCTACAAGTTCTATAGGCAGAGTCTGTAAAGGGCCAGGTAGTCTCTAGATCTCATCTTTTATGAAAGGTGACATATCTAGTAAATGCCCCTGCAGTCAATCTCTGGAATGGATCTAAATAGAAGTTCTTCATTTTAATATCCGTAAAACACAACAAATTTAAGGTAAACTATGTACATGTTCCATTCATCATGAACACAAAATTCACAAGCTTGAGGTAATGAACACGAAATAAAATTCCTTCTTGGAACAGCTTCGTGTGCCTCCTTGGCTTTGGAGCATTTTCCATGTTTTCCATAACCAAGACACAAATAATTAGGCCCTTCTTGAAGAACATTTGGCTCAACTATGCCTTGTACATGCTTGCCTTTAAAACCATTTACTTTCATAGCACATTTTCATCAAAAATTTGGACCTTATTCCTCTAATGTCTCTCAAAAGCATGTACACATTCATTTTCAGAGGAAATTGAAGGTAGAAACCAATAGCTAATTCTTCTAAATAACCTCGAATAAAATGAGCTAAATTGTATTTTGATACGAACTTGATTAAATTTTCCACCCCACATTAGGCTCCAATGATTATAACCTTTAATGGGCTAGCACTGGTTTGTAATCATCATCTCAAAATGACCTAGTAGATGAAAAATTACCATGTTTGTAATCATCGTTTCACACCATCTACATATGATCCTTCTACACATTATATGATTGAATTTATGGTAGGTCATCCCCTCTACCTAGACCATGATTGATTGTGACATTAGGTGAATAAAGAAAATTTGATAAGGAAGGGATCACTATAAGTTTGTCCTCCTCCACCCACTCCATGTCTAGTGATTGCCTATTTTTTCTCTTCCAACATTTTATTTTGGAAATTCATTTTGGTAGTTAATTCTACTAATAGTCACAACACACCTGGAAGTCAAAGAAATTGTTATATACACTACTAAACTCAATTAACATTGTTTGTTATTGGACTTTACAATAATAAACAACGTAGAGTTCATTAATGTAGTAGTTTATATATGATAATTTCTTTAACTTCTAGGTGTGGTGTGGCTATCGATAAAATTAGCTACTAATGAATTTCGAGAATAGAAAGTTGGAAGTGGAAAATTGAGAAATCACTAGCTATGGGGCGGATGGAGGAGGACAAACTAGAAACTATCCTCTGCTTATAAATTGTATTTTATTCACCTGTTGTCACAATCATTCATGGGATAGGTAGAGAGGATGACATGCCAAAAATTCATGAATATAATATGTAGAAGGGGTCATGTATGAGATGGTGTGAAGTGATGATGATTGACATGGTAAATTTTCATCTGCCAAGTCATTTTGAGATGATGATGACAAACCAATACTAGCCATTTTAAGGTTATAATCATTAGCAAGAAATATGGGGAAGGAAATTCAAATGTCTCATCATGGAAATTATAAAAATTGTAAGGATGGGGTTATAAGCGTTATGGAAATTTTAAGTGCCAAATTCTAAGGAACAAGCCATATTTGCTTCTCAAAAACTTTATTTGATATATTCTTACAAAACCAAGTACAAATTGTAGTAATCCTAGAATCATGCTTTACAAAAGGTAAAATTGGGGAACTCATGACTTGTACTATAGATAAAAAAACATTTACCCTTACCAAAAAATATATGATAAAAATTGACAAACTACATAAGCTTAAGCTTAAGGGGATATAATCCTTCTTGCCTTCCATATAGATAATGAAAATGATTGTTCCAAGTCTCATGTTTCTTCTCATGTTATTTTATAAACCTTGATTGGAAAGAAAAATAGGAGGGCAGAAATGTAAGAAATATAGAACATACTGGATTTAACAGCCCCAAACTGGATTTTACTCTCAGGTACTGGAACCTCTACAAAGGTTTGACCTAGAAACATAGTTTTTCCTTAGGTTTCTCCACTGGTTCTATGTCCAACTTGGATAACCTACAGTTCATTATCCTTCTTTTCATTTTTTATATCCCCTCTTGGATAACCATAATATCTTGAAATTGAGCTAGCCAATTCAAATATATTATTGTAAATCCCTTGCTAAGTTAGATGAGGATTACATATGGTCTTGAATGAGAATTTGGACTCTTTAGATATATATCTAAAGAGTCCAAAAGCTCATTCAATACCATATGTAATACATAGCATCCTCATCTAATATATAAAACTTTAATCCTTGTGCTTAACCTTAGCATTGACATAAATGGAATACAATTTTACTCACTGCTTTATGATAGAAAAATATGCAGATGAATATTGCCCACATATCCAAAGTCAAAAGGGATAGATTAAAAAGGGATGCTTTGGTCATCTATAAAAGATAAATTAAATAAGCATGACATATTAAAGTAATGTAAATTAGATATGCGTACTAATTATGTTCATATAAAGGTGATATATCTAGTAAATGCCCCTATAGTCAATCTCTGGAATGGATCTAAATAGAAGTTCTTCATTTTAATATCCGTAAAACACAACAACTTTAAGGTAAACTATGTACATGTGTCATTTCTCCCACAAACTAAAGTGTATAAGTAGTAATTTTTATACCAAGTGTGCTCCCACCATGTAAAGCGCAATTTGGTGAATTTATCATTTTTATAATATATTTTTCGATTAAATTTTGTTTCACACATGATCAATTATTGCTTTGAAAGTTGTGTTCTACATAATTTGTGTACACTAAATTACAAATTGATTTTTTGAAATCTATTTTGTGAATGTTGACCAATAGATATATATCATGGAGGATGAAAGACGAAGATCAGCCGAATCCCATATGGAGGTTCAGGGATCGGAGGATGTTCACGGTATTTAAATATAATCTTAAATCTCCATACATGTGTGTACATACGGAATTGATTTTTTTATTAACTTTGTGAGTGAAATTAGTTGTTAATAAGTTTCATATTTTAATTTTTAGGAGGCAAGAGGAGAAGGGTTTCTACTCCATCCATGGCGCGTGGCCAAGGTTCAACCGGTCGAGGTATGAGTGGTAGCAGGTTGCGGGAAGGGGGTGATATTTATTCCCCCGAAGGCCAATCAACGGATGCTGGTTCTCAACAGGGTCACTGTGGGTCTGGTTCTCAACAGTGTCATTCTGGGGCTGGTTCTCAGCAGGGTCATGTTGGAGATGATGTTAGCCAACAACATCAAGGTTGCCATCAATTTCAATATTTTTTCATTATATTTTTACAACTTTTTTTACACGTGTTTTTTCTAATATACGAAATTATATATATATTGATGCAGAGGCTGAAAATGTTTGAGCCAGTGGTCAAAAAAGACGTAGGGCAGCGCGCTACATTGAAGAAGAAGGATGTCAACCCAGCACAACTTATCCAGCTGAGATTACTGATATACCATGGGAAACGAACATGGCGGAATGCACCTTACAAAGGTGTCAAAGCCTTCATGCAAAATTGCAAAGAGATCTCGAGGCTTTGTCTCTACCTTCTGAGAGTAGACAAAGCCTCGAAATAGTTACACATTCATTGAGTGAAATGGTAAAAGTGTACAAAAATTTGGGGCCAACGACTGATTCGTTTGTAGAACTGATGAGAAAGAGAAAAGAAACAGTGATAGGTCCCGATAAATGGCAGGACATAAAACAAAAAGTTTCAAGAGATGATGCTAAGTCAATGTTTAATTATAAGGAAGGGCGAAAAAGAAAAATGTTGAAGGTGCAGTGTTTTAAGCACCCAGACAAAGCTGGTTATTTGTATGATTGACATCATGCGGCCTTTGGAAGGCTTCCATGGAATGATGAGGTTCCTGTTTATTTTGCACAAATGTTTTATGCAAATTTTTTTTTGGGTATGAAACCCGACTACAATGACCTTCCTTTAGAATTTTTTGGCCCGGGGAGAGGTCGATTATATCAACGTAAGGGCGCTAAGCAAGATGTGGAGTTGCCTCGCCCTGAGCCGCCATTGGTGAGTCGACCGTTTCGAGTCGAATCCCTGGGATCAGAGATGGATGCGACTTCTCAAATAAGTCATGAAGCAAGAGATGTTATGATCGACAATGTTCATAGCGGATTGAGTGGAGTCGATATTTGTTTAAATCGACAAAGAGCACGTGAGAATGCATGTGCCAATTTTATTTATCGTACATATGAGGATATTTACAACATGAATGTTGAAGATCTCCGAACATATGCAATAAATTGTCGCAATGGTCTGCAAGACCTAATTTTTCGTGAGGAAGAGGGCACCAGAACGGTATGTGTTAGTGACCTTAGGGTTTGAAATTATATTTACATATACATGTGTACAATTTTTAATAAATACATGTGTATGTACATGTATACATTTATTTGTATGTGTACATTAATCTAACAAAAATGTATGATTATATGTTAAAACACCATTTGCAGTTCTCAGGCATGATGCGTGATGAAAATGTTAATATTACATTCGGGACCTCTCGCTCAAACGATGCAGATGGGTCTGACCATCATGATATGTTGGCATATGTATGTTAGTGTTTTTTAAGTGACTCTAAAATAAATAATTGTTGCCACACATGTACATGTATGTATATATATAATTTGATAAAATGTTTTAACAGGTACCGATTCCGTCTGATGTTTTTGGGATGGCGGTACCTTCTTCCTCCTTAGGAGATATACCTTCTACTTCATTGGGAGATGTACAAGTATGGACAGTTTTTCACAAGTTCAAAAATTATGTTACCTCAAAAAGTTCCATTAAAAATTGAGATATATAGAGAGAGAGATCTATATTTTGAGTTATTTAAAATTTTTTGAATTTAGGTTCGTATAGAGGATTTTTTTAATTTGAGGACTCTAGCGACGGAGATAGGAACATCCACAGCATTTGAACAAGTTGTCTTTAGTTCTTTTTTTTAATATTATTGTTCAAATAAGTTTATATATGTACATGTGCATTTTCATTTGAAATTTTTTAATTTATATAAATTATTTATGTATATATATATATATATATATTTATATTTAACTGTACATGTATATTGTACAGGTTACCACTACAGATGTTTCTATGGCAGAACCTGTTCATCAAATGGAGAGGGAACCTTACGAGGTATTGCATGATGTTTTTGTTATATTTTGTTTTTTACATGAAGTTCTAGATATATATATTCTCATTCATTTTTTAAACTTCAAATTTTAATGTTCAAGTACATGTGCATTCTGTATGTAGGTTTTATATTCACAGGATAGGGCGCTACCCAAGACCCAGACGCTAGATCCTCCATTTGATGGACAAGATTTACAGTAGATTTGATTTCAAAATTTAGATGGTTTTAAAATTTGTTAAACTTGATACAGTTTGATACTCAAGTGAGATTTACAATTTTTGGACATATTTTATAACAATGTTATTATATAATTTGTTTTATTTAATTTTTGGATGGTTTTAGTACTTTTGGCATGTGAATGTGAAGTAATGTTGTCATCTGAATTACATTTGACATGTGATATTTAATGTTAAATGTTTTTTTTGGATAGTTGAATTATAATTGGCATGGCATGTGATATTTAATCTTAAATGTTTTTGTTTGATAGCTGAATTATAATTAGCATGGCATCTGAAGTTTTTAAAACTACATGAATGATAGAATGTGAACCTACATTTTCACATTGGTAAATTGAAATGTTTCTTGTAACAAGACAATCCCCATTGATTTCATTACAGTATATGTTGATTTTTGGTTTGATATAATTGCATGTATGATGGTACATTACTTGTAAAGTCATTGGATTAATAGTGTTCATTGATTTCAGTGTAAGTGCAAAAAATTATTGACAGTGTAGAACGATTTTTGTGTTATAATAATTAAACCTAATAATATTGGAGAGCAAGAGAGACTTGAGGTATGGTGTTTACTACAAGAGTTCGAGCTAAATATTTAAATGGTTTATGATTTATGATTTATACTTTCTTTTTAATATAATCGATATGGAAAGATGACAAAACTAATAAGGGTGACAATAAGAATAGAAGTTCAGAAAATAGTTTAAGATTGATCACAAGAATTAAGAGAATGTCTCGGTCCATCATTGGTATGGCTTGTGTTGCAACCATGAAGTCTCGTCCCAACACCATAGAATGATCATCCATGTCAATGACTCTTAAGTCTATCTTTCCAAACCATGACCCTACTCTCACATGTGTACCTTTCATGACACCAGTCACTGCTTTCATCCTCGAATTGACTGCCTTGAAAGCACTCAACTCTTTCTCGATGCTAGCCTTCCTCTTTCTAAGAGATGAAGCTGCCTTTCGACTTAGGAAGCTATGGGTAGCCCCCGTTTCTATCAAAGCAGAGAAATTTTTCCCATGTACGGTTGTAGACACGAATCTCAAGTCCAAGGAACTTTCATCATCATTCCTTCTCCTTGTCTTGCGCCTTACTTCTGCAATCTTCTTCAACATTTCCTCTTCCAATATGTCTTTCGAAATAGCCCTTGGCTTAACAGTCCTTTTCACATATCTCTTCTCATCAAGCTCCATAGAACAATCTGATCCTGGGTCTGCTTGAATTGGTTCAAGCTCTTTTCTTTTCGAAATCTATCTAATTGCTCTAATACGACATATATTGACTCCTTCCAAATGAAGTGAAACAATCCTCATAGTGTGGTCGTCTTCTTTTCCAAGTGTGCCAACACATGCATTTTCTTTCTTCAAACCAATAGGTTTCGGATCAAGAAAGTCCCTCTTGATCTTATCTTCCATGTTCTTGACTTTAGCCTGCAACGTGGTGCTTCTTTCCTTCAAGTGAGCCCTTTCCATAAAGATTTCTTGAAGTCTTTGTTCACCTTGTCGTATCTCCATGTCAAGCTTTTCAATTTCAGCAGTTTGTCCAGATAGTCCATCCTTGGAATTTCTTGGGTGAAAAAACAAGTAGGTTGAACCAACTTTGGTCTAGTGCATTGGAATTCATTAAAGAATTGGTCATTGGCGCTGCTTCAAGCTAGGAGTGAGCATCGTCACCAACCTACATTGAATATTTTACACTCCCTAAGGTGAATGATACTTTAAATTGATTGACAGTCTAAGACTTTCGAATTTTTCCGAATGCCAAATGATCTTACAAAGTTAGTATTTATAATATCCTAGTAGGTAATTCGGTGACAACTTTTACCGGAAACTTGAAACAACTTTGGCATGTGATATTTAATTTGTTAAATTTTTTTGTTGGATAGTTGAATTATAATTGGCATGGCATGTGAAGTTTTTAAAACTCGAGTTTTTGATGGTTTCAATCTACATTTTGCATGTGATATTTAATGAACTTTAAATGTTTAATGTTAAATAATGTTGCACAATATATAATCAAAAGGGTTTTAAAACTTAAAGTTTTGGATGGTTTCAACCTACATTTGCACATATGATAAATTGAAATTATGTTACTTGTAATAAGTCAATCCCCATTGATTTCATTGTATATGTTGATTTTTAATTTGATATAATTGCATGTATGATGGTACATTACTTGTAAAGTCATTGGATTAATAATGTTCATTGATTTCAGTGTAAGCACAAAAAATTATTGACAATGTAGAACGATTTTTGTGTTATAATAATTAAACCTAATATTATTGGAGAGCAAGAGAGATAAGGTATGGTGTTTACTACAAGAGTTCGAGCAGGTCATTCGGTGACAAATTTTACCGGAAACTTGAAACAAAGAGAATCTATCTTTGGCTAGGACATCATGTAAGATGCCTGACATAAACAGTAAAATTGTACTCATGTAAGTTTAAAAGCTGAGATTTGGGCAAGTGGGGACAACCACTTGTTATCTCGTCCCTTGGAGGCTAGGCCATATGGGGACCGAATCTGACCTTACAAAATAAAGTTAAATAATTTGTACCATATGGTCGGTTACTGATATACAAGAACAATTAATTTCATTCTAGAATATATATATATATATATATATATATATATATATATATATATATATATATATATATATATATATATATATATATATATATATATATATATCCAATACATATAACATTTTTCATCAATGCACATGTATAGAAAAACTACTTTCGATTGATACTAGAGCACGTGCTTGTACCCAAACAATTTGTAACATGTGCAAACAACAAATAGCATAAGCAGTAAGCGACTCAATTTTTAGTTAGTCTTGGAAGTTCTAAAACATATTTAATCCAAAGATAATAAATTGTTGGACACTTCACTCAAAAAAAATTCTAATGGAATTCCATCCTCAATGTCCGTTCATGATCGGATTTTGACATTTTCCATTTCTTAATTTTTCGTTTTTTTCTTTGATTGAACCTATATAAACTTTATGCATGCTGCACACACCAAGTGACTATATTGACAACTTATGAAATCAGGTTCATAGTCTTCAAAGTAAACAAACTCCCCGCTTTGATTACTTTGTCTGAAAAAATAACCTTTCAGTATAATAGATCCTCTTTCATATGGAAACCTGTGATCATTATAGTTTTCTAATCATTTTGTTTTTCATTCAGTGCAATGCATCAAAAAATACTTCACATTTTCATCATTTTCAGCAGGTGCAATTACAGCAAAAAAATCTCCTACACAATAAAACAAACTTAACAAACTTATGTATTTAAATTTATTTCTAGATCTTTATCATTTGAAAGCAATTCAAATGTTAACTTCTCTAACAAGATCGGAAACTCAATCACCATTGGATGATATTGTAGTCTCCTCTGATTGCATTTCTTCAAACATTGCAACGGACATTTTTCCCTTTGTATTTAGCTCTGTATGTTTCCAATCTTTTACATGCATTTTGTTTTCACAAACGTCATTAGATTCTGTGTTGTCTATGCAAACATGACAAAAACAAGAATATTTTCTTTTATCCAATGCAAACACATTTCTGGACAACTTTGTTTGAATTGAATGCAATTTTCGAGTCCCTTTTATTGTTTAAACGTCATTTCCAATTGATCTATCTACATCTTCGATTCCAATATGCCAGAAAAACCTTTATATGGAAAATTAGAAAAAGAATTTGTAAATATGATGTCAAAATAAAATTAAAAATAATCATTGCATGATAAATGTACAATGTTTAAAATTATATTTCCAATATAAATTAAATTGAAAGTACCTTCGCACTTCTCTTGATGGGTTTTTCTCATGGCTTAGAGCAACGATGCACCATTGAAAAACTTCATCAGCGTTCACAAGTCAGCGTGCAGAGTGGTTCATTTGATATCTTCAAAGTACTCGTTTTATGCATACTCCTGCACCGTCATGTTCTCCTTTTCCATGGCCAGTCTCAAAGAAATTCCAACAATGTTTAATGCAGGTTTTCTTATGAAGACAACACAACAAAAAGAATGATCGTGCAGATTTGAATTTCCCTGCGCATTCGTCTAACCATATCCAATGTTCACTGAATGTTATTCCACGATTTTTCAATGAATCATAAATTCTTCCAAAAAAATGTTGTACAAAACATGTATCATGTATACGATCGTCACTGATATAAAAGTGATATTCTTTAATGATATGTTCATTTTCACTCATGCTTTCTATATGATCAAATTTTTTTTCAGCATGTCTATATAGAATATGGACGAGCATGGAGACTTGGTTAGAATGATAGTATTCACTCTGAATTCCTTTTTGTGGAACAAATGTGTAGTTTTACGCAAAATCAATCATTGACAAAATAGTCCCTGGTGGAAAAACTTCACAAGATTTTTTGAATTACAAGTCTTGCCATCAAGCTCTATGGGAATGCTTGGTGTATTTTTAAATTTCTATCTCAAACTTTCTCAAAAAGTCTATCAGAAAAATTTCGTCTTCTCGTAATTTGATTCTTTTAACACTATTTGCACCTTGAATTGATGTACGGATATATATTCATATCTCTTCCATTTCACTTTCATGTTGGACGATGATTGATCATTTATATCAATACGATATTTGTTTTGAAATTTAGTCAAATTTCCACAATCATCGCATTTTTTACCACCAACACATTTATTTTTGTAAAATAGTTCATCGCTTTCTCTTTCACATAGAATTTTAGATATGAATTCGCAGATAGTGGAAGGAGGAGGTGAATCCTTCCATAATGTTCTACCGAAATCAAGAAATGTGTCATAATATAACTCAAATTCCACATGATAACGGCAACAAAAAGTGTTGCGTACGGTGACAGGTTTTACATACCATGGTTTTTGTTGAACAAAAACACTAAGTGAAACATGAATTTGACAATTCTCTTCTTTGAACTTGTTGAATAACTCTATTTGAGTGGTTTCCAAGAGATTTTTTTCATGTTCTTCGTATTGATTTTGTGCTATTCTTCTTCGCATCACATGTCTTGCAGTCGGTGAAACACGCGAATTGTTCTTCCAATATTCATATATTATTTTTTTTAAATCTTCTCCAAGTCTATCTTTGTATGGTTGCCTACAAATAGCTCTCCAACAAGCGAGTTCATCATTTACATCTATTTGCATTCGAAATTTTCGATTTTTGTGCATATTTTTTCGCGAGGTTCTCAGTGCTCATGCCATAGATGTTATGAAATGATTCTCTTGAGTACTTGGTGAAACCATTGCCATCTGTATTCCTCTACATATATTTGAAACATGTTTATATCTAGATCTCTTAATTGACTCTATAGCACTACTCAAATTTTTTATCACCTCTTCTTTCATTTTTTTATCTTTGGTTGATTTTCGAATACCCAATAGTGTCGTCGCTTCTTTTAATTTCCTTGATGATAGGAGACCTTTCAATATTTGAGCTTGAAATGTCACTTGCTCATTTTTTAAATACTTTTCAAAAATTCTATCGACACGATATCTTATAACATGGTCAGGTTTTTTATCTCCATATGTGTAAGTGTCGACATTTTATAACATCTCATTATCAATAGTGATTTCATCTGTACATATTCGAAAAAATAGTACATATTCAATAAATCACTAAATTAATAAATATGTCAATAAATATTAGGAAAATTTTAAATATATCAATAGATCATAATATTTACATTTACATACCCGATTCAATTTCTACTTGAGGTTGATTTTCTTCTTCAATATTTTGAGGAGTATCTCTGTCTGTTTACATTAAAAAAAATATTTTTCAAACTAGTCCATCAAATAAAAATTAAGCTTCACATTTTACATTGGGAAAACTTTAAAAATATATTAATAGATCATAATATTTACATTTACATACCTGCTTCAATTTCTAGTTGAGGTTGATTTTCTTCTTCAATATTTTGAGGAGTATCTCTGTCTGTTTACATCAAACAAAATATTTTTCAAACTAGTTCATCAAATAAAAATTAAGCTTCACATTTTACATTAGGAAAATTTTAAATATATATCAATAGATCATAATATTTACATTTACATACCTGCTTCAATTTCTGCTTGAAGTTGATTTTCCTCTTCAATATTTGAGAGGGCTTCTAACTTTCTTTTGCGATATTGTCTTGTCTCTTCTCTACGTGCCTCAGGGTCTCTTTTTCGATCATGTTTTCTTGCACAAGTTCTTCGATTTCCCATGATAATAGGGTATGAAGTTCAAAAAATTTCCTTCAAAAAATTAGACAATAACTCAATTACAAAAATATCACAAAAGATTTAATTTAATTTTTTTTTTTTAAAAATCAGTGTAATTTTTTTGTAAAAAATACGTAATCCAATCCAAAACACACAATTTAAAAAACACAGAACACGTACATACCTCCAAAAAAAATCACGCCACTTCCAAGAAATGTCTTCCAAAAAAATTCTTTAAATCCAAAATTGTAAAATCAATTTGCTTCCAAGAAATGCGCTTAAACCCAATTCTTTAACCCAAACTTTGAAGAAAAGTTATTGAACAAAGCTAAAAAGATTTATTTCAACACAAAACACGTACATACTTCCAAGAAAAATTACGTCGCCTCCAAAAAATGTCTTCCAAAAAAGTTCTTTAAACCCAAACTTTGAAGAAAAGTTTTTGAACCCAAACCAAGTCTTTGTAAAATGAGATGAAGTGCGAAATGTGCGAAATTTGTGAATCATTTCGCGGCAATTTATATTGACGCAAAATGTGTTTTTTGTAGGGGGCTCCATAAAACTTTCCGGCCAATGGAGAGTTACACAATAGTTCGACCGAACTATTCAAAAGAAGTTCGGCCAAACTATTAAGACGTTAGATTTAGTGATTCATAAACGGAAAACATAGTTCGGCCGAACTTGGACTAAAAGTTCGGCCGAACTAACGTATCACCAATTATGCAAAAGTAGGCTCTGAAAACGGTTCTGCAACTTTGGACTGATTAAACTCCATGAAAAGTTGTTAATTAATTGTCAGAACCAAGACAAGCATTTTCAGAATTGAATCTACTTTCAGGAAATATAACTTTTATGGAATTTCATAAACGTTTATTAATTTTAATTATTTTTCTAATAAAATAGGTGCAAACAATTTCTGAGGGTCGTCGTGATTCAGTGAAATCAAAATTTTGTTTCTCCCAAAATAGATTGTAAAAAAAGTTGAAAAAATTATGGGGCATTACATTGGTCCGTCGACTCTAATGGGTAGCTTTTAGATTTTTAGTTTATAACTTATATGTTAAGAAAATTCTTTCCACGTGAAACATATCCAAAATACGCAGTTTTTCGTATTGGACCACTTCAAAAAATTCTAGTAATTATGATATGCATCCATTGGCTTTGTAAATATGACGAAAACAAAGTAGACTCTGTCTATATTGTTGTAACACATTTTTTTTTTTCAAAAACACAAATTTCCAATGAATATAGCATTGCGACATAACATGACTTCTTATGAATCCTTTGATTGTTAAGAAATACACACTCAAAGAAATGCTAAGTTGAAATATCAAATATGCATAACAAAATTTCAAAAAATAAGTAATAGAAAGCTAACAAAATTTCTCACAACTTTTATTTTTATCGCAAAATGAAATTCTACACAGAAAAATTGTTATAGTTTGCAGAAAGTTGAAGAACCGAAAAAAATGAAATTTTTTTCTCAAAAAAGGGCAAAAAGTGTAACCCAGCTTCACATTTTCACCCTATGCCATTGTCCAATAGTGACCTACTTAAACAAAACATGTTGTATATAATGTAATTTTTTTCATTTTCTTGCATGTGTATATACATAATACAAACATAACAATAGAAATTTATAATTCTAAGCATCCCCAAAAAATAATAGAAATAATCCAATTTACACATATTTAGATTGTTCATTAGTAATCCTTAGTACCTTCATCCTTATATTACTCTCTCAACTATAATAAGCAATGGACTAAAAGCCCATTTTCTTAACCTAGTACTATATTTCTATTGATTAGAGAAGAATATGACTATACAAAAACACACTATATTATTGGTATACTACTAGGGAAATTAGACCAATATAAAAAATTACAAATTGGTTGTCTAAATAGTATACGAAAAGTTTAATATTAAAGGTTAACTTAGAAAGAAAATTTTCTCTTAGAGATGTTTGTGATACCATATGCTATCAAAACTATAATGCTTATAGAAAAAAAAAGCAAGTATAGGCCTAAGCATATTTGATTTTAGTCTATAGAGATAAATTTTGAACTATGACAGTGTTGATGGTGCTTTTTGTCAAGGGCATCAACATGCTTGAAATGGGCCAATAGTGCTGGAGTGGAGTTAAAATGCTGGAGATAATACCCTTAAATTGTAGTTGGAATTCATCAAGCTGCATCAGGACTTCCTCACAAGCTTCATCCCTATCCTGCAGAACCTTACTCATCATTTTTTTAATATGCCAATAGAGGTCTGCTAATTTCCATTATTCTGCATCCCCTTAATATGAAGCTCCTCATATTAAGGATATAGTTTCTCCATTTCCTCATAATTTTCACACTGTTATGAATGGTCACTCACTCAATCCAAGCCTTGTGGTTCCACTTTGGTGATTTACTTTTTGATAATTGATCCTCCCACAAGGTATGATAATAAAATTAAGGGTGAAGTGTAGGGGGCAAGCTTTCATTTCAAATGATAGAGAAGAAAACCTAAGAATAGTAGAGACATAGTAATATTTTGTTCCCTACCTGTAATATCCGGCTCAAAAGCTCTGATACCACTGTAATATCCCGTTTCTGGGATATCTCTAAAACATGACAGAACTCCAACCAGAGATAGACTAGGAGGGAATTTACCGGATATGTCGCCTCTAAAGAGTAAAAGATCCAAAGGCTACTTGGCCCTTTCTAGACTCTGTCTAAGAGTGAGAGAAAAACATACCAAGTGGTATAAAACTGTAGCGCTCAAACATAATAATATAAATATAAAGATAATACAGCAATTACGGCAACCACGAAAACTATGGAAACTCAGCCAGAAAACATATAAAGAAAATGCTGAGCTATTTTATTAATCTGAGAAATGCAATGAAGTACAAGAGGTGATATTGCCCAAGTGAAGTGAGAAAACACTCTCAGAAAAGACAAGAAATGGCTGCTCTAAGAACTGCGTCCCAGCTGCTAGTAAAATGCTGTGTAGCTTCTACTGCTGGAAGCGACTAAAGATTAGGGGTTGATCCCCTTGCCGAAATGAGATGAAAATCAGCACACCTCCTCTTCTCAACAACCTGGACAAGATCTGCAAACCATTCTAAGAATGTTCGACCCCCAAAAACACCATAAACTACCTCCCCAATGAATTATGCTGGCCTTCAAGGGACAACGCAGTAGCTGGATAGAAACAGCTAAAATACTGCCAGCAACTACACCAAAAACCTCCGATAGGCAAAGGCTGACCCTTTGCTTGAAATCCCAGCAAAATCAGCTGCTAGAACCCCAATCCGAAGCTTTGCCACAAGGGACTGTGTTCTCTCTCCCAGTGACTGTGCAGTCTCTCTAAGCTCCAGCTCCGCAACAAACCCAAACAATGAAACAACTCACAAAACACTGAAAAACAAACCTTGCCCGAGCAGGCACTCGAAGTCCCCCGGGGCTAAGGGTGAGATCTCCACATGGAGACACTCGGTGCACTAAACAGTGCTCTAGATAGGCTAAATAACTAGCGTGCGAAAGAAGACCAAAGTCTCACTCCAAAATCAACAAATCTAGAATGATCCAAATGAGGAGTCTCCTCCATTTTTTATAGCATTGGTTTCCCTCCAAAACCCATCGCAACTTCTCTCTCCTGCACATCCTCATCCTTATATATGTAGAAGCTTCTAGAGTGCACGTAGGCCGCCTCCTCTACGTGGTGTGTGGCCCCCTCCTTGACTCCCCTTGAGTCACAATGTTGTGCTACTAGGCGGATGTCTTATTCTACAAAAGTGAGTTAGATTCTCTTTACTCACTTTTTATTTATCTACAAACCATATACGGAAAAATATACAAAGTCGAATATTCCAATTAGCTGTCACTAATTAGGAATATTATAGTCCCCCCCGGCAAAGTGTTTCTTTCCCTCAAGCAACTGAAGTGATGGATGCTACAGAATTTTCTCGCTCTCCCAAGTGGCATCCTCATCCGGCAAATTCTTCCACCTGACCAAGAATTCCAGGACCGTCTTGCTCTGTAACCGCCTCTCCCTAGTATCAATAATGGCCTCTGGCTGCAACACCAAGTGCCCCTCATCATCTGTAGGCAGTAGCTCCTCTGTCACTGTCACATGTTGTCCCAACGCCTTCTTCAGGCATGATACATGGAAAATGTTGTGGATCTTGTTGCCTTGGGGCAGCTCCAACTCGTATGCCACCTGCCCAATCCTGCGTATCACCCTGTATGGCCAATAGAAACGCGGCTTGAGCTTCTCAGCTCCCTTCTTCTTCAACGATGATTGTCGGTATGACTGTAAGCATAGGTCAACCAAGTCCCCTACCTAAAACTGTCGCTCCACCCGACCTCTGTCGGCATATAGCTTCTTCTGGTTCTATGTTATAGCCATGTTTTCCTTGAGAGCTCGGAGGATATCCTGACTCTCTTGGATCCACATCTTGGCTCTAGGAGCCTTACTCACACCAAACATCACATCAGCAAATGATAAAGGATGGTACCCATACAAAGCATAAAATGGTGACATCCCAATAGAAATGTGATGTGTTGAGTTGTAGCAGTACTCCCCCAAATGCAACCATCTCAACCATGCTCACTGCTGCCCACTGACATAGTTACACAAGTAGCCCTCCAGCCCCTTGTTAACTATCTCCTTCTATCCATCCATCTGTGGGTGGTAACTGGTACTCAATGTCAACTCCGTCCCCACTAGCAGGAAAAGCTCTTGCCAAAATCCGCCCATGAAGTGGTTGTCCCTGCCACTGATGATGGGCTTGGGAAGACCATGCAACCTAAAAATCTCCCAGAAGAATAGATTGGCCACCTGCGGTACTGTGTAATGTGCGGATATGGCGAAGAAGTGTGCATACTTTTTCAATCGATCAACGGCCACAAAGATACAATCCTTGCCCTGCACCATGGGAAATCCTGTAATGAAATCCATCGATATGCTTTCCCATTTTCCCTCCAGAATGGGAAGAGGTTGCAAAAACCCTAAGGGATGGCTCATCTCACCTTTTTTCCTTTGACAAACATCTCACTCCATGATGTGCTGGAGTAAATCCTCCTTGAGGCCCTTCCATGAGAACCTCTCTCTAATGGCCCTGTAGGTTTTGTTAAACCCCTATTGGCCTACCAATAGAGAATCATGTGATGCCTAGAGTATCTTCTTCTTAAGCTGAGATCCCTCAGTCAAGAAGATCCTGTCCCTATAATAGATGATCTCATCGACCACCCTGTACCGATCATCTGCCACCTGCCCATCCAACACCTCACATGCAAACCTGTCCTTGGAGTACTCAACTAAAATTCGAGCTCTCCAATCTACGTCCAAGCTCATAAGAGATAACATGGCTGGTATACGTGAAAGAGCATCTTCTACCACGTTATTCTTACCCTTTACATACTCAATGTCAAAGTCATATGCTTGGATCTTACTGATCCAGTTCTGCTGCCTCTCCTCTAGCTGCTTCTACTCCAAAAAGAACCTGAGGCTATTGTGGTCAGTCCTCACCCTGAATCTGTTTCCCACCAGATACTGCCAGAATTTGGCCAATGAATGCATGGTGGCCAACATCTCCTTGTCGTAAATAGGATACAACCTCTCGTGCAGAAGGAGTTTCTGGCTCTCAAAAGTTATAGGGTGTTCCCCCTACATCAATACTGCACCGATCCCATCTCCCGACGCATCGCACTCCAAGACAAATGGCTGTGTAAAATCTGGCAACACAAGCACTGGGTAGCTACTCATCACCTCCTTAAGCCTATCAAAGGCTTGTTGCACTGTATCTGTCCAACTGAATGCCCCTTTCTTCATCAAATCTGTAAGGGGTGCAGCAAGCTGTGAGAACCCTTTGACGAACTTCTTGTAATAGGCACATATCCCAATGAACCCTCGAAGTTCTATCACATTCTTCGGCTCCGGCCAATCTCTGATGGCTCTAATCTTCTCCTCGTGGACCCTCACTCCGTCCACTCCAATTATGTGACCCAAATACAGCATCTCTGTCATCCCAAACTCACACTTGGAGAGCTTAGCATAGAATTGTTGCTCTTCCAAGATGCGTAGTATTGCCTCCAAATGCTGGAGATGCTCGTCCCATGTCCTGTTGTATATGAGTATGTCATCAAAGAAAACCAATACAAACTTCCTCAGATGACTGCGGAAGATATGGTTCATGCAGAACTGAAGGTGGCTGGTGCATTGGTCAGCCCAAAAGGCATAACCAAAAACTCAAAGTGCCCATAATGGCACCTAAAGGCGGTCTTGGGAATGTCCTGTTCCCTCTTGCAAATTTGTTGGTACCCTGATCTCAAATCAATCTTTGAGAAGAACTTAGCTCCTCTCACCTCATCCATCAGCTCATCAATCCTGGGTATAGGGTACCTATTCTTCAGAGTCTTCTTATTCAGGGCCCTGTAGTCAATGCACATCATCAAATTGTCATCATTCTTCTTCACCAGCACTGCAGAAGAAGCAAACGGACTTGTGCTCAGTCTGATGTGTCCAAGAGCCAACAACTCCTGGATGGCCTATTCTATATCATCCCGATAGGCTTTGGGATGCCTATAGGGTGTAGTGATCACCGCTTGGATACCCTGCTCTAGCTCGATGGTATGCTCAAACCCTCTGTCTGGTGGCCGACCTGGTGGTATAGCCCCAAATACTACCTCATGCCTGTCAAGGATGGCCTGTATGTCTGGATGAACTGCTCGACTGGTGGTCTCTGCCTCGTATGCCCATAACTCAACCGCCCACTCTATGTTACCCTTCTGTAAATATGGCTCCATCTAGTGTGCCAACACTATCTGAGGTGGGTAAGTATGCATCCCACATATCTTCTCATGCTTCCCATTCTTCTTGTCTTCCCACTCCCTCTCTAAGGCCTCCGAATCCGTGGTGACCTTTCCCAGCGTAATCAGCCACTGAAAACCCAGTACAACATTGGTATCTGGTATGTTTACCATGAAAAATTAATCGGTCACGGTGTAAGTACCCATCGTCACTGCTAGCTCTGGAACATACTGGGCACACTACATCGTCTCGGCTCCTCGGACCAAAACTGAAAACCCATCAACACTCTTGGTCAGTATACCTCTCCGCTCGACCATCTGCACATCAATGAAATTGTGGGTTGCCCCATTGTCAACCAAGACTGAAATTCACTGGCCACGTACTGTCCCACGTATGCGCAGCGTCAAATACTTAGGAACTCCTCACAAAGTTACAAGGGCCCCTCCTATGGGTGCAAAGGTTGTACCTCCTGTCCTTGGAGGTGGAGGCAGAAACTGATCCTGGGTCATCTGACTATCTCCTACCTCCTCGTCATCCTCATCATCATCCTCTTCCCTGCTTTCATTGGAGAAGACCTCAATGAAGTGTGCTTTTCCAGCACCACACCTATGCCCTGGTGCCCATGGCTCCTGACATGTGAAGCATAGCTGCTTCTTCCTCAACTCCCTCCTGGCCTCATCATTGGCCTGTGCCCATCCTGGATTCCCCTTTGGAGGAGGAACCTTCACATCCTTCCCCTTGGGCTGAGTACCCTATCTCTGGGGGTAAGGTGTCCGTGTCCTGGGCAATGCATCCTGCAAGTCTCTAGTCATGCGGATAGAATCCTGCAGTGTAGCTGGTCTAGTGGATCTGACTAGACCTCAAAGTGGCTCTACCAATCCCTCTACAAACATATATATCATCCGTGTCATGGATAGATCTGGCACCATCACCGAAACCATCAAGAAATCTGCAATGTATGTTTTTGGGCTCCCTGTCTGTCTGAGCTTCGTCAGCTCAACAAAATGTTGTTTCAGATCCCTCTGGTCAAAATTCTCTATCAATCTCCTGGTAAACTCGGCATATGTTGTCACTGTGGAATGCGCGAGTGTCACCATCCCATGGAACCACTAGTCCTAGGCCTCACCATCCAAATGTAATGTTGCCACCTTGATGGCCTCCGTCTCTGACATCTGGTTAAGCTGGAAATAGATGTCCAACTTCTCCACCCAAGACTTTGCTAAACTATTTGAAAATCCATCAAACGTAGGAAAATGAAATCTACTAGAGGCATAGTGGGAATCTCCATCATGGTAATGTCAGTGCCCTCTATGATGGTCGTAGGGTCTACTGTCTCACTGGAGCTGCAAAAAATCTTTGAATGTGAGAGCATCCCTGAACTCCTGCCCGTAGGACTGATACTTTGCAAATTACTCATCTAAGTGCCCAGGCTCTACCTCCTGCTGGGCTTCTGCGCCTGTATCAGCTCCCAAGAAAGTGGGCATAGTAGAGCAGGTAGATGCACAAGAAGCCATCGACTAAGGAGTATCACGCTGAGCAGCACCCTACTCCGGAAAATGGTGGGATGCACCTGATCCCTCTCCGACCTCAAAAGCATGTGGAGTCTCACACTGCCTAGCCTCCACAGTTGTGAACCTCTGGCCCATCAACTCAATCTATCGGGCTAAATCCTGCACCGACTTGAGGAGTCCCTCTCCAAACTGTTTGGCCTCTGTGCCATATGCCATCGGAAATTTCTGCTTCAAATCTACTACAAGCTCTACCTCCTCTGCATCCTTCTCAGTCTCTCTCTCCTGATCTGCATTTTCTACCTGGGCACAGTCTTCCTCTTCGTAGGTGGCCTCCAACCTACGCTCTTGATATCTATACTTCCTGCTTCTGTAAGGTATCTTTCCTGATGTCATAGACCACAGGCTAAGGGATAAATATGATTTGATACCACTATAATATCCTGCTCAAAAGCTCTAATACCACTGTAATATCCCGTTTCGGGGATATCTCTAAAACATGACAGAACTCCAACCAGAGATGGACTGGTAGGGAATTTACTGGATATGTCGTCTCTAAAGAGTATGAGATCCAGAGGCTACCTGGCTCTTTCCAGACTCTATCTAAGAGTGAGAGAAAAACACCAAGTGGTTTAGAACTATAGCGCTCAAACACAATAATATAAATAGAAAGATAATATAGCAACTACGGCAACCACGGCAACTACGGCAACTCAACTAGAAAACATATAAAGAAAATTCTGAGCCATTTTATTAATCTAAGAAATGCAATGAAGTACAAGAGGTGATCTTGCACAAGGCAAGTGAGAAACCACTCTCATAAAAGACAAGAAATGGCTGCTCTAAGAACTGCGTCCCAGCTGCTGGTAAAATGTCATGTAGCTACTACTGCTGGAAGCGAATGAAGATTAGGGGTTGGTCCCCTTGCCAGAATGAGATGAAAATCACCACACCTCCTCTTCTCAACAACCCAAACAAGATCCGAAAACCATTCCAAGAATGGTCGACCCCTAAAAACACCAGAAATTACCTCCGCAGTGAATTACACTGGCCTCCAAGGGACAATGCAGTAGCTGGATAGAAACAACTAAAATACTGCCAGCAACTCCGCAAAAAAACTATAATAGGAAAAGTCTTACCCTCTTCTTGAAATGCCGGTGAAATCACCTGCAGAAACCCCAATCTAAAGCTCCGCCACAAGGTACTGCATCCTCTCTCCCAATGACTGCACAGTCTCTCTAAGCTCCAGCTCCGCAACAAACCCAAACAATGAAACAACTCACAAAACACTGAAAAACAAACCTTTCCTGAGCAGGCACTCGAAGTCCCCCAGGGCTAAGGGTAAGATCTCCACACAGAGACACTCGGTGCACTAAACAATTCTACAGACACGCTAAACAGCTAGCGTGCGAAAGAAGACCAAAGTCTCACTCCAAAATAAACAAATCCATAATGATCCAAATGAGGAGGCTCCTCCATATTTTATAGCATTGGTTTCCCTCCAAAACCCGTCGCAACTTCTCTCTCCTCCACATCCTCATCCTTATCTGTGCAGAAGCTTCTAGAGTACACGTAGGCCCCCTCCTCTACATGGTGTGTGCCCCCCCCCCCCCTTGACCCCCCTTGAGTCACAACGTTGTGCTACTAGGCGGATGTCTTATTCTACTAAAGTGAGTTAGACTCTCTTTAATCACTTTTTATTTATCTACAAAATATATACGACAAAACTATACAAGGTCGAATATCCCAGTTAGTTGTTGCTAATTAGGAATATTACACTACCCTACTACCAACCATTGAAAAACCAAAAGAATAAAAAGAGTCCCATAAAACATATGAAATTAGTAAGACAATGTTACATGTATGAAGCCATATCTCTGAGAACCTTATGGAGATTGATAATTTTGTAAACCATGATTTGAATGCTTATATTCATTCTTGTGAAGACACTTTCCTCCTACTAAGTCCCATGATTACAAATTATCCATGTTCTCTACCTCATTAAATCTGACATGTAGCAGGCTTGATGTAGAGATACCAATTGGTATCTTGAGATACACCATGAGGGGCATTTGATTTACCAGTTGGGTGTATAATCGGCCTTGCACATGGGGATTCACCTCTCTATGACACCCCCATATAGGAAGTCAAGTCATTCTCTTATGATTATTTTCAGAAAAGAAATATTTCTTTAATCATTTCACATCATAAATAGATTTTATAGTTGTTATCATATTATTACTAAATAACAATAAGAAAACAATGAATACATATTATTTTTTGAAAAAAGGCAAGCAATGATAGAAAATGTGAATTAAATAATTTTAATCAATTGAAATTCAAGAATAAATAAATAAATTTTCAACTCTATTATGGGAAGATAATAATTTTATATATATCCAAAATTATATAATTGATTGATTTTTTTTTTTATTGATATTATATGAAAGGCTAAATAATAGTTTTTAACCAATAAAATTTTTAGAAATCCATCAAAAGTAAACTGTTTTCAAGTCAACAATGGGAAGACTATAATTTTTTAATGTTTTAATATTTTTTTTTGAAAATATGCAATGATTATTCTGTTGAATGAAACAAGTATTAATTACATGTTGTTCATAGTTAGTTATATTTATATTAATATACATGTATATTGTTGAGATAATTTACAGTTTTTATATGTTTTAGTTTCTTTATCTTAAACTTGAGTACCAGTTAGATTTGAAGCTCTATTGTAGTGATGGGATCCTTTGGCCCTTAGGACACATTAGGCTCTTGTTAACTTTCAACAAAAGGGTTGCTCTAGTTAAGCTTCGAGTTTTCTCCTACCAACTTTACATTGAAATAAATCATGGTATTCCTTAAGAGAATCATATTGGTTATATATATTGCTTCTAGTTTGGGATTGAGTACCACTTTAGATTTCAATCCTTTCCCCAATATCATATCAATGCATTTTTCTTTTCCATCACTTAGTCACTTGGTTCTCTCCATACACTGATGGCTTATGAAAACTATAGATGCATTTCCCTCTTCCTCCAAGGTATATTTAAGCTTTGATAATCACTTACTAGATGCCATTTCCCTATGTTGGTATGCACCAAGTCAATGAATTATTACTTACAACTCGAGGCCTCATGGATAAATTCAAGGGACACATGATAGATCTATAAGATGTTATAGATCTAATGGCTTTCATGGCATCATGACCATCATGCATTTCATTACAACATTGAATGTTACAATTGCTTCTATGAACTAACACTTTTCAATGAGGGAGCCTCCTTTAGCTTCATTGATCTCCATCTTGTTGGAATAACCCCTCCCATTAATTTTCTTCAATAAATTGATGCAACATCATTTAAATTTTTTGTGCTGTAATGAAACAATATTCCACACAACTATCAACAAATTATACTACACAAAAGTGATTAAATATAAACAAATTTCAAAGAAATAATATCCAACAAAATATTCAAAATTAGTTAATTAATTTGAAGGCATTCATACTAAAATTTAATAAATACAAATAAAATTCAAAGAAATAATATCCAACAAAATATTCAAAATCAGTGAATTAACTTCAAGGCATTCATACTAAAATTGAATAAATAAAAATAAAATTCAAGGAAATAATATCCAACAAAATATTCCTCAATTAATTTAATTTGAAGGAATTTATACTAAATTGAATAGAAGTATATTAATTCTACACAAAAATTGTATTGTATTTCAACATAAACCATTAGATATCCAAAAAAATGTATTATACATAATCAAATTCAAGAGAGATTGTGCCATACAACTAGTTAAAAGAAGTAAATTTTCTTCAAGGAATTTATATTCTTCATAAATATAATAGAAGGAAATCAAATTGAAAAAATATATTATCTACATAAATTTTAATAGCTTATAATCAATTTCAAAGAATTCATAACTTACAAAATTTTAATAAAAAGAAATCCATTTGAAAGAAATCATAGATGTTATAGTTATAATTAACAATTAAAAAATACAGTTGAAATTGAAATGTAAACTATTTGATTTTGATAAATTGTTTACACAATTATGTAATTCTAAGTGTCATCACATTACTCCATAGATAATTTAATTAGATTTTTTTTATTACCAAATATATACTATAATAATCCAAATGTTGTTGAATATAGTGCTATTATTAATTTCAATTTCGAGGGCAGTCCAATAACTATTTATGTAGGTTAAGTTTACAAGTGGGACCACCCAAATTTCAAGTTTGGCTGGCAAGGATAAGTGAAAACAGTATCTATTGTGAAAGATGAGATATGTGTGAAAAGAGGAGTTCTGAGGTGCAAAATGAGGGGAGGAATGTTGTTATGGATAAAAGAGGTTTACAATAAGCTAAGGTTTTGGCACGGAGTACTTATAAGCCTCGAACATAGAAAAAATGCAAAACTAGGATTTCACTTATTTTTCAAGCCGACTATCAAGAGAATATAATTTTGCAATGTGTGAATAAAAAACAAATTGAAAATACTTAAGCACTATTCCCTTTCATACAACATTCTTTTTTCCCAAAGTAAAAATCGTAATTTTCATTAATATTGAGAAAATTACATATTGCAGATTATTGATAGCATATGCATAAAATTTGTGACTGAGGTCACATACAAAAGGAACTGTCAAAAAAATTTCCCTATCGAGAAGGCTATAAAAAGGATTCCATATACATTTACTACGGATACAAGAATACCTATTTGTGCTAGATATATTATCTAATAACTAAAATATGAAAAAGCCTAGATATCATCAAAATTAGGGCTGACTGGCCCCTCCTTCAACTCATCATTGTATGGCATGTGATAGTAATTGTATAATTCATTTCCTCACTCCTCCTCAATCAGCCATTTCCCCCTAGGATGGTGCTTGACCTCCTTGGATACAGTGTCGGAAATCTAATTCTTCTCCCTCTAAAAATGATGACAAGAGATAGAGTGAAATTGAGTTTTGAAGAGCTAGGTTTCCTCCACGTTATTTTGTAGTGTGACTCCAAGTTATTTTGTAGCGTGTGCATGATACAAACCTATGTCTGATTAAACCAATTAATGATAATCTTAGAATCACCAAAAATATCAATGTGTAGGTAGCCCTTATCAATGGAAAAATGAAGGATATGTCTCAGAGTAATGAGCTCAACATTGTTGTTAGTTCATTGAACCAAGCCCATTTTAATTTTAAAAATATGATCATCATTGAGTATAATATAGCCCCCCCCCCATAGCAACCAATCTGCTGATAAGATCCATCAAAATATGCCAAGGGGTGGAGTCTATCAATAACTTCAGGAACTATCATTCTTTGAGGTCAGGGAGGATCATCATCCAGGAGACTGTTATATATAGAGATGATTTGTGATGAAGCTAGTTGCCAATTTAGGGTAGAGTCATGGGGTATCGAATTGTTATGGAGAAGCCAAATGCCCCAACAGATCAAAAAAGGAAGGTTACAAACCTTAAGGGGATTAGCAACATTCCATCGGGATTTCCTAGCCTCATCGACATTATGGCATTCCCATCAGAAGTGTGAATTTAAGAGTGAGAGAGTGAGACTCCAAAACAAGCAGATGGAGGGACATAGTAGGAAAAGGTGATCAATGGATTCAGAGTCTTTTTTTAAAGTGCACACCAAGCGGGGTCATGAAAGGATCTCTTGAGAATATTATCACAAGTAGGATCCTTCTTATGGTGCACACACCACATAAATAGGCTATCTCACAGAGGGGATTTTAATTTCTAGAGGCGGCTCCACCACCAAACGAATTCAAATGGCCTATGATCCGAGAAAATTAAAGTGTATCCTTCTTTGGGCGAGTAAATACCTTGCCCAACATGTGACCAGATAAGTTCATCATCTATAGTAGTGATACAAATATAGGATTCAAATAGGGCATAAATGCAATATTTCCAATCTTTTCTCCATATTTCATGGATATCAAGTTGATCAACGAATTTCCATACTTGGAAGTATAGAGAAGAGGCGTCTAGATCGACTATCTAAGAAATATGAATAATTTTATTACTAGACAAGTGTTGGATGAGCTCATGAGGCATCTGGTACACTTTCCCACTCCCACTCCATGGATGCAAATGCACACGAGCCAGGTTCCCCTATATGATTCTCCAAGTGAAACCATCTCTGATATTGGGGAGCGAAGTAAGGAAAAATTTCCATATAGAGGAGATGTGAAATTTGTTCCAGTTAGGGCTTCTAATCCAATCCAAGATTTGCATAGGCCTGATATATTTCTAAGTGGCCACCTTTTTCCAATGATTTTTAGAAGTGAGAACATGTCAACCCATCTTAGCAGCCAGGGGCTTTGCAAATACATCAATATCCTTAAATCCCCAGCCTCCCCACTTCTTAGGTAGGGAAATATGATCCCATCATATCCGAGAAAAAGTGTTATCATCTTGTTTGCCTTTCCAAAGGAATCAACATCATATATGATGTATCCTAAATAAAATTCTCTTTGGAATCCATGCCAAGGACATTGAGTACAACTTAGTCGCTTTGAGCACAAATTTTATCAGAATAAGGTGGCATATGCCGCCCACGATAACTAATGATGATACCAAGAAAATATTATTTTCTCAATTTTTGCAATCAGCCATGTCCAATCTGCAATATGATAATCTGATAGTTTTAATTGAAAACCAAGATATTTAAGACCATCCTTCAACTCAAGAAGATTGAACGGGAAACAGAGAAAAAAAAGTGAATATTCATGTTCAGAGCATCTAATGGAAGTTAGAGATTATTTGTGGTTATTACATTCCATACGAGTAGCTAGACAAAAATATTTTAAGATAGAAAAGAAAAGAAACGAGTCCTCAATGGATCCATTATGAAATATAAGGACATTATTTACAAATAAGAGATCTGAAAAAAAACATTTGTCTGCAATTTCGATGCCTTGAATTCTACCATGTCTTCACGCCTCTGAAATAAGTCGACTTAGTGCTTCCATGTTAATAGAAAAATAAGGGGGGGGGAGTGGACAACCCTACCGAGGTCCCCTCTTTGAATGGAAGAAAGGTGTGGCAGATCCATTAATGAGAATGTTGAAAGACACATAAGCTAATCAACACATAATCTAGTTCATAAAAATTACGGGCAACACGAGGTGAGTTAAAAGAATGTGAATGTATAACCAATTAGTGTGATCGATGGCCTTTGCAAGATAAATCTTCAGGACGATTCCTTTAATTTTTTTTATCTTGATGGAATGTAAAACCTCTTGCATAGTGTCTACGGCTTCATGAATTTGATGGGCTTGAGATGATTTGTAATAATTTTCGCTATGATTTTGTATAACATACAACAAGTATTAATTAAAAAATATGCACAATTAGGTGAAAATGTGAAGTTGGGTTACACTTTTTCCTCTTTTTTGAGAAAAAAAATTCATTTTTTCTGTTCTTCAACTGTCTGCAAGCCAAAACAATTTTTTTGTTTTGAATTTCATTTAGCGATAAAAATAAAAGTTGTCAAAAATTTTATTAGGTTTCTATTACTTATTTTCTGGAATTTTTTTTATACACATTTGATATGTCAACTTAGTGTTTCTTTGAGTGCATGTTTTTTAACAATCAAAGGATTCATAAAATGTCATGTTAACATGCACTAGTGTACTCTTTGAAAACTTTGTGTTTTTGAGAAACAAAATGTGTTACAACAATTTAGAGAGAGTCAACTTCACTTTCGTTATATTTATAAAACCAACTCATGCATATCATAATTACTATAATTTTTTGAACTGATCCAATATGAAAAAACTGCATATTTTTAATATGTTTTGTGACGCACAAAATTTCTCCACATATAAGTTATAAACTAAAAATATAAAAACTACCCATTACAAATAATGGACCAATGTAATGCGCCATAATTTTTTCAATTTTTTTTACAGTGTATTTTGGAGGATACAGAATATTTATTTCACTGAATAATATTGACCTTCAGAAATTGTTTGCATCCATTTTATTAAGAAATTAATTAAAATTAGTAACTATTTATGAAATTCCATAAAAGTTATATTTCCTGAAATTAGATTGAATTCTGCAAATGCTTGTCTTGGTTCCGAAAATTAAATCGGAAGGTTTCATGGAGTTTAATCAGTCCAAAGTTGAAGAAGTGTATTTAGAGCTTTTCTCTGCGTAATTGCAGATGTGTTAGTTCGGCCAAACTTTTAAAAAAAGTTCGGTCGAATTGTTTTTTGTGCCAACGGATCGTCAAGTCTAACGACACAAAATTTCAGTAGAATTTCTTACAAAATTTCGGCCGAAATTTCTATTGAATTTCTGTCAGCCAGAAATTTCAACGAAGCCCCTCCAAAAAAACATTTCGTGGCAATATAAATTAACGTAAACGCATTCATTATTTTCAAATAAGGATGGTGCTTACCTTTTTACTACCCTTGTAGGATCCTTCGGATCTTGATTGTCTTCCTTTCCTTATTGAACAAGGGTATGCATCATCCTTTGTATGGTTCCTACCTTTTCACTACCCGTGTATGATCCTTCAAATCTTGACTATCTACCTTTCCTCATTGAAAAAGGGTACTTGACCTTTTGGTTGTGCCCACCTTAACCTATCTCTTTTGAAAAACCCACTAAAACTGTGGTAAAAAAGGCTCACTTATATATCATTAATAAGAAAAAACTCCTTAAAAAATAAAAAAAGTGAACCCAAAAGGTTTTTATACCCTTTCTCAATGAAGAAAGGTAGATAGTCAAGGAATTTGGGCACCACCAAAGGGTCAAGTACCCTTGTTCAATGAGGAAAGGTTGACAGTCAAGATCCAAAGGATCGTACAAGGGTAGTAAAACAATAGGCACCATCCTTAATTTCACACATTTCTTCATTTAGTCTGATTTTGCAAAGGACATTTTTGGGTTTAAGGACTCTTTTTAGCATAACATTCAAAGAACATTTCTTGGAGGTATGTGATACTTTTTTTGGGTTTTTTTGGGCTTCATTTTTTTTGAAGTTATTTTGTTTTTTATTTTGTGAAGGTATGATATTGCAAAGTATTTTTTTGGGTTTAAGGACTATTTTTGGCATAACATTCAAAGGAAATTTCTTGGAGGACATTTCTTGGAGGTATGTGATGCGTTTTTTTAATGTTTTTTGGGCTTCATTTTTTTTGAAATTATTTTGTTTTTAGAGGTTTTGGGCTTAATTGTCATTGTTTGTTTTAAGGTATTTTGTTTTTAGAAGTTTTGGGCTTAATTTTCATTCTTTTTAGAGGTTTAGGCTTAATTTTCAAAGGATATTTTTTTGGATGTATTTTTTTTTTAGAAGTTTTTGGGCTTACATTCCAAAAGACATTTTTGAGCTTAATTTCGAAAGGACTCTTTTTAGACTTCATATTCAAAGGATATTTTCTGGAGGTATTTTTTAAAGTGATATCTTTTTAGAGGCTTTTTAGAGGTAATTGTTAAAGTGGATTTTTTTAAGAAGTTGGGCTTAATTTTCAATGGACATTTTTTAGAGGAATTTTTTGAAGTGACATTTTTTAGAGTACATGTTTTGGGTTGAAGTAAATCTTTCATAATGATTTTTTAAAATGATTTTTTGTCTAACTTTTTAAATTATATTTTTTTCTATGACTTGGAAGGAAATATTTTGAGCTTCATTTCATTTTTATAAGACATTTTTTTCTCGGATTTTCTAAAGTAAGCATTTTGGATTGAAGTATGTATTTTTTGTAAAAAAATTAAAATGAATTTTTTTTAAATTAAATCTTTTGTGATGCTTTTTTAATTGAGTTTTTGTCTAAATTTTTGAAGGAAATTTTTTCAACTTAAAACTCTATTATCATGGGAAATCGAAGGAATTGCACGAGAAAAAATCATCGAACAACAGACCGTGAGGAACGTAGAGAACAAGGGATAGAATCTCCCAAAAGAAAGAGAGAAGCACTCTCAAATATTGAAAGGGAAAATCAACCTCAAGTAGAAGTTGAATGAGGTATGTAAATGTAAATATTGTGAATTTGATATTTAAAATTTTCCTAGTGTAAAATGTGAAGCTTAATTTTTATTCGATGAACTAATTTGAAAAATATTTTTCAATTTAAAGAGAGAGAGATATTCCTCAAAACATTGATGATGAGATACAAAATTTTGAAAGATAAAGTGAAAAAGATATTGAACCAATGATTGAAGATGGTGAAAATGTTGAAAGAAATTCAAATGAAGAAATTGAATCACAAGGTATATATATATATATATATATATATATGTTGAACACATGCTTGTATTATTGAAATTATACATATTTATTAATTTAGTTATTTATTGAATATGTAAACTTATTATGTACTATTAATTCGAATATGTATAGATGAAATCAATGTTGATCATGAGACATTAGAAAATATTGACACTCACACATATGGAGATAAAAGAGTTGACTATGTTATATGATATTGTGTTAATCGCATTTTTTATACGTACTTCATAAAGGAAAATGTGACATTTCAAGCCCAAATGTTGAAATTTCTCCTATCATTAAGGAAATTAAAAGAAGCTACAACTTTATTGGGTATTCAAAAATCCACAAAAGATTAAAAAATGAAGGAAAATGTGATACAAAATATAAACAGTGCTATAAATTCAATTAGAAGATCTAGATAGAAAAATGTTCCAGTTGCATGCAGAGCAATATATATGGCAGTAGTTTCATCAAGTATTGAAGAGAATCACTTGGTAAAATCTATGGCATGAGCATTAGGAACCTCACAAAAAAACTTTCACAAACATCAGAAATTTCAGTTGCAAATAGATATAAATGATGAAATCACTTGTTGGAGAGATATATTTAGGCAACCATACAAAGATAGACTTGGATAAAATGTTAAAATTAACAATATATGAATATTGGAAGAAAAATTCATTTGTTTTTCCAAATGAAAGGGATGCGATACGAAGAAGAATAGCAAAAAAATCAGTATGAAACACATGAAAAACATTTCTTGGACACCACTCAGATAGAGTTATTCAACAAGTTCAAAAAAGAGAATCCTGAAATTGATGTCCCAATCAGTGCTTTTGTGCAACAAAAACCATGGTATGTAAAACCTATCACCGTACGCGACACTTGTTGTTGTCGTTATCATGTGAATTTCAGTTATATTATGACACATTCCTTAATTTTGGTAGAAAATTTTGGAAAGATCCACCTCCTCCTTACACTATTCATGATTTAATATCTCAAATTCTATGTGGAAGAGAAAGCGATGAATTATTTTATGAAAAGAAATGTGTTGGTGGTAAAAAAATTCGATGATTGTGGAAATTTGACTAAATTTTAAAACAAATATTGCACTAATATAAATGATCAATCATTGTCAAACATGTCTATATTCTATATAGACATGCTAAACAAAATGTTGATCATAAAGAAAGCACCAGTTAAAACTGGAATTTTTTAAAGAATATCACTTTTATATCAGTGACGATCGTACACATGATACATATTTTGTACAACACTGTTTTGGAAATATTTACGACTCCTTGAAAATTTATGGAATAAAATTCAATGAACATTGGATATGGTCATATGGATGCATAGGCCAATTAAAATATTCATAATAATTATTTTGGTTGTGTTGTCTTCATAAGAAAACCCGCATTAAACATTATTGGAATTTCTTTAAGACTCGTCATGGAAAAGGAGAACATGATGGTGTAGAGGCATGCATAAAACAAGAACTTCGAAGATATCAAATCGACCCCTCTGCAAACCGAATTGTGGATGCTAAAGAAGTTGTTCAATGGTGCATCGATGCACTAAGCCATGGGACTAACTGATCAAGGGAATTATGAAGGTACATTCAATTTAATTTTTATTGGATCTCCAATCTTAAACAGTGCACATTTATCACAATGATTATCTTTGATGGTATTTTGATATCATATTTACATTCTCCATTGAATTTTCCATATAGGTTTTTTCTCATATTGGAGTCGAAGATGTAGATATATCGATTGGAAATGGCATTTAAATAGTAAAAGGGACTTGAAGCTTGCATTCCAATAAGACAAAGTTGTCCATAAATGTGCTTGCATTGGATAAAAAAAAATATTCTTGTTTTTTTCATGTTTGCATAGACAACACAAAATCCAATAATGTTTTTGAAAACAAAACGTATGTAAAAGATTGGAAACATATAGAGCTAAATACAAAGGGGAAAATGTCAATTGCAATGTTTGAAGAAATGCAATCAGAGGAGACTACAATATCATCTGAAGATGATCGAGTTTCTGATCTTGTTAGAGAAGGTAACATTTGAATTGCTTTCAAATGATGGAGATCTAGAAATAGATACTAAAATTATTTTAAAGTTAATTTTTCATGTTAATTATGATCTAAACTTAAATGCATAATTTTTTTTTATTGTGCAGGAGATGTTTTTGCTGTAATTGCACCTACTGTCAACGATGAAAATGTGAATTATTATTTGATGTGTTTCACTGAACAAAATATGAAATTATTAAAAAACTATAATGATCATGGGTTTCCATATGACAGAGGATCTATTATACTGAAAGGTTATTTTCCGAAGAAACTAATCAAAGTGGGGATTATGTTTAGTTTGAAGACTATGAAACTGATGTCATAAGTTGTCAATATCGTCACCTGTTCTATCTAGCACACATAAAGTTTATAGAGATTCAATCAAAGAAAAAAACGAAAAATTAAAAAATGTGAAATGTCAAAATCTGATCATGAATGGATCTTTGAAGATGGAATTACATTTGAAATTTTTTGACTGAACTACCCAACAATTTCTTCTTTTTGGATTCATGTTTTAGAACTTCCACAACTCAACTAAAAATTGAACCTCTTTGTTATGCTATCTATGCAATTGTTTGCACATGTACATTGTTTTGGTACATGCACACAAGTATCAACTGAATGTAGTTTTTCAATGTGCATTGATACAAATTGTTACACATACTAGATATATATGTTCTAGAATGTAATTAACTGAAAGTAGTTTTTCTATGTGCATTGATGAAAAATGTTGCACCTGGTTATATATGTTCTAGAATGAAATTAACTGAACATAGCTTTTCTCTGTGCATTCATGAAAAAATTTCACATACTAGATATATATGTTCTAGAATTCAATTAACTAAAAGTAGCTTTTCTATGTGCATTGATCAAAAATGTTGCACGTATTGGATATATATATATGTTATAGAATGCCATTAACTGAAAGTAGCTTTTATATGTGCCTTGATAAAAAATGTTGCATGTACTATATATATATGTTCTAGAATGAAATTAACTGAAATTAGCTTTTCTATGTGCATTGATGAAAAATGTTGCACGTACTAGATATATATACATTATAGAATGCAATTTTAAAATTTTAAGATTTTTTGACACATATAACAAGACCTGGAATCTTATGATTGTTTATATATATATATATATATATATATATATATATATATATATATATATATATATACATTTCGATATGTACTTTACTTCAATCATTTTAACATATATATTTAAGCATGTACTTCAATCATTTCTACATGTACATATATTCATGTGAACTTTTTTTTGTTTGGAAAACGACAACTTGAATTTTAAAAACAAAACATTATATCATAATCACATGCCAAATGTAGTTCAACCATCCAAAACTTGAGTTTTAAAAACAAAACATTATATCACAAAATTACTTCACATGCCAATTTTATTTCAACTATCCAATAAAAACAAAACATTATATCATGAAATCACATGCCAAATGTAGTTCAACCATCCAAAAATTGAGTTTTAAAAACAAAATATTATATCTTAACATTACTTCACATGCCAAATGTAGTTCAACCATCCAAAACTTGAGTTTAAAAAAAAAAAAAACAAACAAACATTATATCACAACATTACTAAACATTCCAAATGCCAAATTTAGTTCAACTATCCAATAAAAAATAAACATTAAGTATCACAATCGCATGCCAAATGTATTTCAACTATCCAATAAAAACAAAACATTAAATATCACAATCACATGCCAAATTTAGTTCAACCATCCAAAACTTAAGTTTTAAAAACAAAACATTATAGATCACAAGATTACTTCACATACCAAATGTATTTCAAGCGTCCAAAATTTAACTTTTAAAAACAAAAAAAATTATAACACAACATTACTTCACACACCAGATGTAGTTAAACCATCCAAAACTTGAGTTTTAAAAGAAAAACATTATATATCTCACAACATTACTTCACATGCCAAATGTAGTTCAGCTATCGAATAAAAACTAAACATTATATCACATTCACATGTACCAAAGGTAGTTCACATAAAATATGTCCAAAATTTATAGATCTTACAAGTATCAAGTATCAAGTTATATATGACTGCATCTAGATAAGAATATATATAAAAAAGTAAATTTAATCTACTAAAACTGTTGAAAATATAATGTTTCAAGTACATGTGCATCATCCATCAAATACAGGTGGATGTAGTGTCTCTCCCAGCAAAGTCACGATCCTCGAGCTATCCTACGAAGCATGGGGAACCTATACAGAATGTGTACAAACATCAAAATTTAATATTTTAAAATTGAGTGAGAATATATATATATATATATATATATATATATATATATATATATATATATATATATATATATATATATATATATATATAACTTCATGTAAAAAAAATGTAAAAAAAATTCATACAGTACTTCATGAGGTTCCCTCTCCATTTGTTTCTCCTCTGCTAAAACTTCCCCCACTGGAACATCTTCAATAGTAAATTGTACAATATACGTGTACAATTATATATATATATATTAAAAAATTTGAAATGAAAATGCATATATAAACTTATTTTCAATAATCTTAAAATAAAAGTTAAACAACTTGTTCAAATGGTGTGGATATTCCTATCTCCATCATACACTCCATTGCTAGAGTCCGTGGAGAAAATAAAACCTAAATTCAAAAAATTTAAGAGTATAAAATAACTCAAGATGTAGATCTCAATTTATAATAAAACTTTTAAACTTTAATTTATAACTTATAACTTAATATATATATATATAAGTGAAAATTTCAATACTTGTGCAGGTGGATTTGGCACATCTCCTAAGAGGTGCTCGGAAAGAAGATCTCCAAAACCCTAAAATTCAAAAAAATTAAAATAACTCAAGATCTAGATATATCTCATTTTTAATGGAGATTTTTGAGGTGGAATATATACTTAAAAACATACTTAAAAGTGAAACATTGTTCATACTTGTGATGATGGATTTGGCACATCTCCAAAGGAAGAAGAAGGTACCGCCATCCCAAAAACATTGGACAAAATCAAAATATTTTAAAACATTTTATTATATATATACACGTACATATGTGCCCTATTATTTTTTTTTTAAATATCTCATCATGTTTTGATATATATATTAATAGATAAAAAATCATCATCATGTGTTCACTTAAAAAACACTAAAATTTGCCAACATATATTGATGGTGAGAACCAACTTGATTGTATGATTGTTGGTGAGACCCATATTGATTGTTTGAACCAGAGGCTCCAACCATGATATTAACATTTTCTTCATTCATCAAGCATGACAACTGCAAATGGTATTAACATATAATGATACATTTTTTAAAATTAATGTATTCAAATAAATGTATGTATATATGTATGTTTTATAAACTGTACATGTGTTAAAATAATCACCCTAACCATTAACACATACTGTTCCCATGCTCTCTTGCTCATGAACAATTAGGTCCTGCCAACCATTGCGACCATTTTTTGCATATGTTTTGAGATCTTGAACACTTATGTCGTCAATCTCTTCATCTGTATAATACAAAAAATTAGTGCATGCATTCTCACGTGCTCTTTGTCAATTCATACAAACATCGATTCCACCCAATGCACTATCAACATTGTCAATGATGGCATCCCTTACTTCTCGACTAATTTGAGAAGTGGCATCCATCTCTGCCTGCAAATTTACGACACGAAGAGGTTGACTAACCAATGGTGGTTCAGGGTAAGGCAACTCAACATCATGCCTAGCACCCCTACGGTTAGATAGTTGACCTTTCCTAGGACCAAAAAATTCAGAGGGGAGGTCATTGTAATTAGGTTTCATTTGCAAAAAGAATTATGTATAAAATATTTTTGCAAAATAAATTGGAGCCTCGATGTTCCATGGAAGTCTTCCATAGAATGCAAGGTATCTATCATACAAATAGCGAGTTATATGAGGTTGCTTGAAATATTGCACCTTCAGTATATTTCTTTTTTTCCCTTCTTTGAAATTAAACATAGACTTGGCCATTTTTGTTGTAACTCTTTGTTTAACAACCTCCCATTTATTTGGACCCATCACTGTTTCCTTTATTTTTCTCATCACTTCTAAAAATGTATCAGTGGTTGGCCCAAGCTTTAGGTACACATATACTAGTTTGCTTAAAGAGCGTGTAACTATTTCCAAGCTTTGTCGACTCTCAGCAAGGAGAGTCAAAGCCACGAGATCTCTCTTCAATTTTGCATGAAGATGTTGATACCTTTGTAAGGTGCATTGTTGCATGTTTGTTTCCCAAGGTATATCGGAAATTTCAGATAGATAAGTTGTGGCTAGTGTACAACCTTATTCTTGAATGATGCGTTCTACCCTACGTCTTTTTTAGCAACATTTAGAGTAGCATTTTCAGCCTCTGCATCAATATATAAAATTTGTATATTAAAAAAACACATGTAAACAAATTTGTACAAATTGAACGAAAATAATATTTAAATTAATGACCACCTCGATATGGTTTGCTAGCATCTTGCCCACTCTGACGCTATTAAGAACCATAACGACCCTACTGAGAACCAGAATGACCATCGATTGGTTCATATCCAACACGACCATCCAATTAGTGGCCTCTGGGGTAATACATATCACCACCTTCACGCAATTCGCAAACACTTACTGATGGCCCTCCAAGGAAATGTGTACCACCACCCACCTCACGAGACGAGAGAGAAGCTTCATAAAAAAATATGAATTTATAATCAATTCAAAATACATTCATACATATAAATACATGTACATATTCATTAATTAAATTGCATGAACCATACCACGACTGTGTGAACCATGGGCATGCTCCATTGATGGAGTAGACACCCTTGTCCTCCTATCTCCTAAAAAATAAAAAATGAAACTTATTAACAACTAATTTAACTCACAAAATTGATAAAAAATCAATTCCATATCTACACATGGAATTATGTTGATCTTCTTCATTCATTCTTCATGATATATATATCTACCGTGGAAATTTACAATTATTTTTTTTAATTACTATTTAGAATAAATTCAAAATAAATTTCAAAATATGAATGTAATTTGGTGTACACAAATTATGTAAAACACAACTTTCAAAGCTCTAATTGATGTGTGAAACTCAGTTTAAGCAATTTTTTTTATAAAAATACATTAGGTTCTAATTGATGTGTGAAACTCAATTTAAGCAATTTTTTTATAAAAATACATTAAGTTCACCAAATTGTGCTTTACATGGTGGGAGAATCCTTGGTATATAATTGAAAACATGGTGGGAGCACGCTTGGTATAAAATTGAAAAAAACACATGGTCATTAAAAAAAAGCGTGAAACTTCATTTAAACAAAAATTTGTTGAAGTCCTCATATTTTAATTTTATAAAGATGTGAAGTTCACCACTTGTTGCAAATGTGAAGCTCACCAAGTTGCACTTTACATGGTGTGGTGGGAGCACACTTTGTATATAATTTAAAAAAACACATGGTCATTAAAAAAGACGCATTTATTGTTGGAAATATGATGCAATGTGTTGTCCTTGATGGCAACCTACTTGATGAAGTTGTTTTTGGATAGAAACCTTTGTGTTAAATATGTAAGAATGATGTATCTACAGTTCAGTTCAGATGTGACAGAGAAAATAAATTCCAGTATGTGCTGGAGAAATGATAAATATAATATGTCACAATGTATACGTGAGTTTGTAAAGGAAAAATCGCATATGCATGCAGATAAGTACGTCCCAAGTCGCGTATGCCCTTTTGCACTCCAAATTTATAATACCAAGGGGCATTACCATGGTTTTGGCACACAGTATTGAGTGCTGTATGGTTTATTTGATTCTGTCCAAGAATATCATCGGAAGTTGTGTGGTTTTGGCTCATGGTATTGACAAAGGCTAAATCTATATAAGGAGAAGAAGATCATAGTGCAAGAGTGTGCATAGGTCTAGGTTTTAATGAATAATTCACTCTAAAGTATATCTACATGGAATGGGTAACACTTTATTGATCTGAATCAATAATGCACCTATGAAGAAAATGATGAAGAGGGATATCTAGATCTGAAATGACTATGTATTTTCTACATCTGTTTATGGAATGGTTAGATCTGTGATCTGGCGAATCTTTGCTGAAGTAAATGGTAAGATCTAAGCTATTTATTTTTTCTGAAGAATAGCACAGCCCTACAACGTTTGCATATCTATACGCAGGTTCGTGACAGAGAAAGGGTGTATATACGCGGGTTGGTTTCAGAAAAAGCGTGTATGGAATATGAAGTCAGTTCTGAAATATGTGAAGATGTATACACATGTTTTTCTCTGTGAAAGCGCATATATACACAAGTTCAGTGAAGTAAAAGCGCGTATGGAATCTAGGGTTTTGCTGAAGTATGTGGAATGAAATGTCCGATCTGTTCATCTGTTTTACTGCTATCTGTCAATGATGTATTCATAAATATCTGGGTTGTTTGAATGTTGATTATGTTGCTGATTATGTTGATTAAAGATCAAGTTGTTGGTTGATTGGTTGATGATTCAATGAACGAATTGATGGGATTATAAGTTTTAGTTTGATGTATGTTGAGCTTAAATGTGTGGAGTGGGTCTAGTCTGAAAATCTGATGAAAAGTGGCCTACAAGGTATGTTGTGTGGAAGCTGTTGGATCCAGTATGAAAATTGATGAAACGTGGTCCGCAATGGTGCTGAGGGTCAAAGCCTTCAGTGAGGGGGTTGTAGCTCCCTTCCAGTGGTAGCTGGTAAACAAGAGTAGGAGGTAGTAGCTCCCTTCCAGGAGAGGCTGGTAAACGAGATCAGGGGGTTGGAGCTCCCTTCCAGTAGTGGCTGGAGAATGAGAGAAGCTTGCAGCCTTCTGTAGGTGGGTGCCTGCGTGCTGGTATGAGTCTGCGCTATTACAAATTGTAAGGAGTTTTCTTTATAATAAATATTGAAGACAGAGACGATAACAACGGTGGTTTTCTCCCAAATTGGGTTTCCACCTAAAATACTGGTGTTCATGTTTGTTGCTTATGTGTGATGTTTTATTTTATAATTACTGCACATGCTTACTGCTTACTGAACATCTGATTAATGAATGATGCAATGATCTAAGTAAAGAATTAAATGCATAACAAGATCTCTGTACATATGTAAGTTTTCTTAAGGATATCCGCGTGTATACATGAGTTGGTTTCATTAAAGTAGTGTATGGGTTTAAGAGAAAGAAAAAGTAAAAAGTTTTTAGTCAGCTCTAAATACTGATTCACCCCCCCCCCCCCTCTCATTATTTTTCCCAACAATTGGTATCAGAGCAGGTCCTTCTGCAGAAGCTTGATCGCTTGAAGGAGATCTGTCGCAATGGGAAGTCATGAAGGAGTATTTTCTCTAAGGCCACCTCTATTCAATGGAAGTAATCTGTTATTCTGGAAGATATGAAGAAAATCATATTTGCAAAGTCTTGGTGCAGAATTATGGGCAATCGTGGAAGAAGGTTATCAGTATTCGGTAGTTATTCCTACTGATGCAGCAGAGAGGAAGAAATATGAAATCAATACCAAAGAAGTCAATGTTTTATTAGGAAGCATGTCTGAATCATAATTTGTTAAAGTGATGCAACTAAATTTAGCGAAATAAATATGGGACAAAATCATTCTAAGCTATGAAGGAGATACAAAGGTAAAAAGTGCAGAACTCCAAACTCTCAGAATTGAATATGAAAATTTAAGGATGCATAGTGATGAGATTATTTCCAGTTTCTTTTTATGTCTAGATGATATTGTAAATCGTATGATAAATTTGGGTGAAACCATAACCGATACTACTCTGGTGGAAAAAGTCTTAAGATCTTTGACTTCAAAATTTGAGTCAAAAGTATTAGCTATTGAAGAAAGGCAAGATCTACAAACTCTTGCTATTTTTCAACTACATGGTATCCCGACTACTTTTGAAATGAGAAAAGGAGGTCCCTCTCAAATAAGAGAAGTTGCCTTTAAGGCCTGTGCAAAAGGAAAAGAAAAGGAATTTTTCAAGGAATCAAGTTATATATCAGAAGAAGTTGAAGCAAATTTTGTGAGAAGCCTCCAACCAGGTACTGGAAGATTCAGAGGTAAGCTTCCCTTCAAGTGTTTTGCTTGTGGAAGAGTTAGTCATTATGCTGCTAAATGTCCTTATGAAGAAAATCATGATGAAGGGAAACAATTTGAAAAGGGAAAGAGTTATTATACAAATGAAGATAATGATGAAGTGTCAAATGAGGATGAAGAAGATTCTGACCAAGATCTGCAAGTACTCATGGCAAGGAAGCAAAATAAGAGGGCTACTCAAGGGAATTAGATATCTCAAAACACATGTACAGCAAAAAATGAAGAAGATGAAACAGGTATTGATTGTTGTTCTTGTGATTCACTTTCTTGTGCATGCAATGGTGAAGATAGTGAAAGTAATGTTATGGATCTAGAAGAAGTTCTCAAGATTAAAGTTAAAAATCAAGAAAGATTATTTAATGAGAGAGAATCTATATACAAAGATATGATCTCTAGAATGAATGGACAGATAAACAAGTATCAAAGGTTGTACGATGAAGTAACCAATCACAGTGAAGGACTTGAAGCAAAAATCATCTCTCTGAAAGAAGATCTAGAAAAATAAAATAAGAAGAATGAAGAAATTCTACAAACATTTGAAGAACAATAAAATGGGTTGAAAGAAGAGATTTTAAAATTGAATGATCAAGTAGAAAAAGGAAGAAGGGTTGAAGAAAGTATGAAGAAGCAATGCCAAATATTGGAGGTTGAGGTAAACATTTTAAAAGGTAAATTAGAAGCAAAAGATAAACTCTTGAGGTTTCAAGATAGTACTAAGATTGTGGACAATATTATTAGTAGTCAAAGGTCTCCTTCTATTAAATTTGGTCTTGTTTTTCATGAAACCGTTAAAGGAGAATCTAGTTCACAAGAAAGTGCTAAAGATTCAAAGGATATCAATGCAAAATCTGAAGTGTTGAAAGAAACAAAAGGTCAACCGACAATCATGAAATATCAAACAAAATCATTCACTCCTTTGATCAATAATGTTGAATATCATAATTATGGGCATATTGTAACCAATTGCAAAAGTAGATTTTTTCAGTCACAAACAAACAGATTCTACACAGAAAGGTACTCAGGTTTCTTTAAGGGATATTGTTTTTCATGCAGCAAGTATGGTCATAAAGCAGCTGATTGCAATAGAATAAAGAATAGAAATACACATTATGATCCCTATGCTTACTTTTCTGGTCACGCAAGATGTTATTCTTGTAACAAGTATGGACATGTAGAAAAATAATGCAGGATGAATAGATCTGAGAAATTGGATAATTTCCAGCACACAATAAGAAATTTCAAGCAAAGCTGGAAAAAGAAGGAAGACTGGTCAAAAATGTAGGGGATAATAATCCTACTACAGTTGTCCGCTTCTAAAGCTTACTTCTCATAATGGCTGCAGGAGTGATGTGAGATAAATTATAGGGATTAGTAATGTATCATCACAGGGGGAGCAATAGATGGTGATTCCCACGGTTGGTTTGGTAATTCTAGTTGTTTCTAACAGTGCATCTGATGTGAAGAAGACAGGTACAAGTGGTATATGTTCAGGGGGAGATGGAGTGTAAAATTTTTCTCTATTTCACTTTCCATACGCAGGTTTCATGAACTAAATCCACGTATACATGCGAGTTACGTTGGAGACAGAAACGTATGTTTTTATGATAAGAAAAACAATGATTCAAGTTCAAGGACAGGAGCACAGATCCAGGGGGAGAATTAGCCATGCTAAGAGTAAGGCATTGATGGCATTATGATGGTTTTGAAATATGATCTCTCTCTTGAGGTATTTTCAGTATTGGTTATAAAAAGTCCTATTTGTAATTTGATGAAAAGGTTATGTTGAGACCTATGATGTAAATTTTTATATTCAGTCATGTAAGGACTTCTTCAAATTTGTAAACCCACTTGGTTGGGTAGTTGAGTCAAAACGTGTAAACCCACTTGGTTGGGTACTTGAGTCACATATGTAAGTCCACTTGGTTGGACCATTGATGTAAGTATGAGTCCTTGGTGATAGGAAAGTTCATAGAGTCATGAAAAATATGTTTGGAGTTTCAGCATGAACTCAGGGGGAGCATGGTCACTTCAGTGCACAGAACTCATCTTTCTACAAGAGAAGAAAAATATTGTTTTAGTTTTGATCTGCACCTTGCCCTTGATGTCAAAGGGGGAGAGTATCATGGTGTTTGAATAATGGTTATATTCAATGTATCTATCTGTTGTGGTGATCAAACACCATCATGTTTTCCATAAAGTCCAAAGGGGGAGATTGTTGGCAATATGATGCAATGTGTTGTCCTTGATGGCAACCCACTTGATGAAGTTGTCTTTGGATAGCAACCTTTGTGTTAAAGATGTAAGAATGATGTATCTACAGTTCAGTTCAGATGTGACAGAGAAAAGAAACTCCAGTATGTGCTGGAGAAATGATAAATATAATATGTCACAATGTATATGCAAGTTTGTAAAGGCCAAGTCGCGTATCCACGTGGATAAGTACGTCCCAAGTCACATATGCCCTTTTGCGCTCCAAATTTATAATACCAAGGGGAATTACCATGGTTTTGGCACACATTATTGACCGTTGTATGGTTTATTTGATTCCGTCCAAGAATATCATCGGAAGTTGTGTGGTTTTGGCTCATGGTATTGACAAAGGCTAAATCTATATAAGGAGAAGAAGATCATAGTGCAAGAGTGTGCATAGGTCTGGGTTTTAATGAATACTTCACTTTGAAGTATATCTGCATGGAATGGGTAACATTTTATTGATCTGAATCAATAATGCACCTATGAATAAAATGATGAAGAGGGATCTCTAGATCTGAAATGACTATGTATTTTCTAGATTTGTTTATGGAATGTTTAGATCTGTGATTTGGCGAATCTTTGCTGCAGTAAAGGGTAATATCTGAGCTATTTATTTGTTCTAAAGAATTGCACAACCCTACAATGTTTGTAGATCTATACGCAGGTTCGTGACAGAGAAATCGCGTATATACGCAGGTTGGTTTCAGAAAAAGCACGTATGGAATATGAAGTCAGTTCTGAAATATGTGCAGATGTATACGCAGTTTTGTCTCTTTGAAAGCGCGTATATATGTAGGTTTAGTGAATTAAAAGCGCGTATGTAATCTAGGGTTTTTCTAAAGTATGTGGAAAGAAATGTCCGATTTGTTCTGCTGTTTTACTGCTATTAGTCAATGATGTATTCATACAGATCTGGGTTGTTTGAATGTTTATTATGTTGCTGATTATGTTGATTAAATATCAAGTTGTTGGTTGATTGGTTGATGATTCAATGAATAAATTGATGGGATTATAAGTTTCAGTTTGATGTATGTTGAGCTTAAATGTGTGGAGTGGGTCTAGTCTGAAAATCTGATGAAAAGTGGCCTACAAGGTATGTTGTGTGGAAGCTGTTGTGGAAGTTGTTGGATCAAGTATGAAAATTGATGAAATGTGGTCCGAAATGGTGCTGAGGGTCGAAGCCTTCAGTGAGGGGGTTGTAGCTCCCTTCCAGTGGTAGCTGGTAAACGAGAGCAGGAGGTAGTAGCTCCCTTCCAAGAGAGGCTGGTAAACGAGATCGGGGGGTTGGAGCTCCCTTCAAGTAGTGGCTGGAGAACGAGAGAAGGTTGTAGCCTTCTGCAGGTGGGTGCCTGCGTGCTGGTATGATTCTGCGCTAGTAAAAATTGTAAGAAGTTTTATTTATAATAAATATTGAAGACAGAGACGACAACAGTGTTTGTTTTCTCTCGAATTGGGTTTCCACCTAAAATACTGGTGTTCATGTGTGTTTCTTATGTGTGATGGTTTATTCTGTTATTACTGCACATGCTTACTGCTTACTAAACATCTGATGAATGAATGATGCAATGGTCTAAGTAAAGAATTAAATGCATAACAAGATCTCTGTACATACGCAAGATTTCTTAGGGATATCTGCATGTATACACGAGTTGGGTTCATTAAAGTAGAGTATGGATTTAAGAGAAAGAAAAGGTAAAAAGTTTTCAATCAGCTCTAAATACTGATTCACCCCCCCCTCTCATTATTTTTCCCAACATTTATAAGTACAAAACACAGACATATCCAACATATGTTACAATGTCCATCAATAAATTTTGAAGGAGAGCGTCTCAACACTAATTCATCTTTGAGAGATGAAACTTGAATTTTTCAAGAAGAGCATCTTAAAACTAATTCATGTTTGAGAGATGAATCTTGCATTGGCATTGCCCCGTATAATTCTAATTCATCTATTAATTCAACTTTGATAGATGAATCTTGAACTGGGATTTCCCCACGCAATAGGTCAATGGAAATATTATTAACATTTGTACAATGTCTTATACTAAAAAATTGAAATTGACTAACAATATTGTTTGATTTTCCATGCAGTTTTTTTAGCCTCTTTTTCTTAATTTAGTAGACACCTTTCATCTTGTTTAACACAAGTTCGGAATTGGTGAAAACTACAATTCCATTTGATCCATAATCCCCAGTTGTTCCCAAGCCTTCTATCAATGCAATATAATATGCCTCGTTGTTTGTTGTTCTTCCCTCTATATTAATTTTCCTTTGGACGACCTTGCTAGTCGCAATATTGGAAAGCACATATGTAATAACTGCTTTCCCTCGTTTGGGATAGGAAGAAACATATATGCATAATGTCTATTTTTCAACCATATTTAGTGGGTTTTTTTACCCCTGAAAAAAAAATTCAATAAAATATATTAAATTAACATTTATTGCAAATGCATGGGAGAAATGGCACATGTTCATGAGATAAATTTCACGTGCATGCTTTATCTTAAAGTTTGACTTAAATTTTATGGTATAATTCACATACAGAAATGATATGCGTTAAATATTGCATTGCCTAGGGCTTAAGGGAGATTTATGACACATATACATGGTCCATGCATGGTTTTCCTTAAAGTTTGCCTTAAAATTTATGGCAGAAATCACATCTAGAAATGACATGCCCTAAGAAAGGATGAGATCGAGAGGCTACATTTCCCTTTACATGCCTTAAGAAAGGATGAGATACAGAGGCTACCTGGCCCTTTACAGACTCCTTTAGAACTTGTAGAAGTTAGGACTCAATAAACAAACTAAAATCGTACGGAAGTTCAGCCACTTTAGGTTCAGTTTTTAGGCCTTAAATTTCTCCTTGAATTAATGGAGGAAAGCCTTGAGTTTGGGAGATCCTATATTATGGAAGTTCAACTATTTTAGGTTCAATTTTTAGGCCTTAAATTTTTCCTTGAATTAAAGGGAGGAAGCCTTGAGTTTGGGGGATCCTATCCTATGGAAGTTAAACTAATTTAGGTTCTTTTTTTAGGCCTTAAATTTTGCCTTGAATTAATGGGAGAAAGCCTTGAGAAATGACACATGCTTTAAAGTCTGCCTAAGATTTTATGGGATAAATGACACATGTACACGATTTGCCTTAAAGTGGTAGTGGTTTATAGATATTAAAATGAAGAACTTCTATTTAGATATGTTCCTTAGATTGACAGTAGGGGAATTTATTGGATATGTCACCTTCCATAAAATACGAGATCCAGAGGCTACCTCACCCTTTACAGACTCTGCCTTTAGAACTTGTAGAATTTAAAACTCAACAGATAGACTAAAATCCTATGGAAGTTCAAACAAACTAAAATCCTATGGAACTTTAGCCACTTTAGGTTCAGTTTTTAGGCCTTAAATTTTGCCTTTAATTAATGGAGGAAAGCCTTGAGTTTGGGTGATCCTATCCTATGGAATTTTAGCTACTTTAAGTTCATTTGTTAGCCCTTAAAGTTTTCCTTGAATTAATGGGAGAAAGCCTTGAGAAACGACACATGATTTAAAGTTAATGGGAGAAATCCAATGACACATGCTTTAAAAAAGTTTCCTACGAGTTTATGGGAGAAATGACACATGTATTGGAGAAATTCCACATGTACACACTTTTCCTTAAAGTGGTCATGGTTTATGGATATAAAAATGAAAAAAATTTATTTAGATTTGTTCTAGAGATTGACTGTAGGGGAATTTTGTGGTTTATGGATATTAAAATGAAGAACTTCTATTTAGATATGTTCTAGAGATTGACTGTAGTGGCATTTACTGGATATGTCACCTTTCAGGAAAGATGAGATCCAGAGGCTACATGGCTCTTTATAGACTCTTCCTTTAGAACTTGTATAAGTTAACACTCAACAGACAGACTAAAATCCTATCGAAGTTCAAAAAAACTAAAATCCTATGGAAGTTCAACCACCTTAGGTTCAATTTTTAGGCCTTAAACTTTTCCTTCAATTAATGGGATAAAGCCTTGAGTTTGGAGGATCCTATCCTATGAAAGTTCAGCTACTTTAGGTTCAGTCTCTAGCCCTTAAGTTTTTCCTTCAATTAATGGGAGAAAGCCTTAAGAAATGACACATGATTTAATTTAATGGGAGAAAACCAATGACACATTATTTAAAAGCTTTTCCTAAGATTTTATGGGAGAAATGACACAGGTACACATTTTTCCTTAAAGTGGTTGTGGTTTATTGATATTAAAATGAAAAAATTCTATTTATATATGTTCCATAGATTGACTATAGGGGCATTTACTGGATATGTCACCTTTCAGAAAAGATGTGATCAAGAGGATACCTGGCCCTTTATAGACTCTACCTTTATAACTTTTAGAAGTTAATACTCAGCAGGCAAAATAAAATCCTATGGAAGTTTAGCCACTTTAATTTTTTAGGCCTTAAAGTTTACCTTGAATTTATGGGAAAAATCCTTTAGTTTGTGGGAAAAATGGCATTTCCATGGTTTGTCTTAAGTTTATGGGAGAAATCACATCTATAAATGACATGCCTTAAAGTTTTCCGTTCCTAGAGTTTAAGATAGAAATGACATGTACATAGTTTTCCTTAAATTTTGCCTTATAGTATATGGGAGAAATGACATTTTCTCATAGTTTTTGGCAGAAATCACATCTAGAAACCTTTATTTTGACATCTATAAATAGGTTCAGAACATTAAGAAAAAAATTTCAACTTACAAATTAGTTTTGTTAGTAATCAGAAGTATGGTTTAGCACTTATCAAATTATTTAATAATTTATAATAATTTCATTTTTGGCTCAAGTAATATCATTCATCCTTGATATGTACAATAATTTTACAACTTCAACATCAACCTAGACTATCATCATATCATTTTAGCCATGTCAATCTAGATTATTTATATCCATTACATCATTAAACACTCCAATTTTAACATTTTACAAGAATAAAGCAACATGGAAGGTGTAACTTTAGGTACATTAATAAAATACAACCATGTCAATCTAGATTATTAAGATCCATTATATCATAAAACACTCCAATTTTAACATTTTACATTTTACTCCACTTGAGTTTGGGGGATCCTATCCTATGGCAGTTTGGCTACTTTCAATGTTTAGGCCCTAAATTTTTCCTTGAATTAATGGGAGAAAGCCTTGAGAAATGACACATGCTTTAAAGTTAATGGGAAAAATCCAATGACACATGCTTTAAATTTTGCCTTAAGAGTTTATGGGAGAAATGACACATGTACATGATTTTCCTTAAAGTGGTTGTAGTTAGTAGATATTAAAATGAAGAACTTCTATTTCGATCTATTCCAGAGATTGACAGTAGGGGAATTTACTATATATCTTACCTTTCAAAAAAGATGATATCCAGAGGCTACCTGGCCCTTTACAGACACTGCCTTTAGAACTTGTAGAAGCTAACACTCAATAGAAAGAATAAAATCATATGGAATTTTAGTCACTTTAGCTTCAGTTTTTAGGACTTAATTTTTGCCTTTAAATAATGGGAGAAAGCGTTTAGTTTGTGGGAGAAATGACATGTGCATTGTTTGCCTTAAATTTTTCTTAAATTTTATGGGATAAATCACATCTAGAAATGACATGCACCTTAAATTTTGCCTTGCCTAGAGTTTAGGAGAGAAATAACATGTACATGGTTTTCCTTAAGGTTTGTATTATAGTACATATGGGAGGAATGACATAGAAATGACAGATAAATGACATAAAAATGACACATGCCTTAAATTTTACCTAAACCTTTATGAGAGAAATGACACATATATGGGAGAAATGGCACATGTATACAATTTTCCTTAAAGTGACAGTGGTTTGCACTTACTTAAACAATTAGTGGTAGTGGTTGATTAAGTTATGTCAAAAGTCACACCTTCATGACTTTGTGGGAGAAATGACATGTACATGGTTTGCAAAATTATTTTATGCACTTACTAAAACAACTAGTGGTGGTTGTTGATCAAGTTATGTCAAAAGCTGGTAGTGGTTGATTAATTTATGTCAAAGTTCACACCTTGATGAGTTTATGGGACAAATGACATGTGCATGGTTTGCAAAATTATTTAATGCACTTACTAAAACAACTAGTGGTAGTCGTTGATGAAGTTATGTCAAAATTCACACCTTCATGAGTTTGTGGGAGAAATGACATGTACATGGTTTGCAAAACTATTTTATGAACTTACTAAAACAACCAGTGGTAGTGGTTGATGAAGTTATGTCAAAATTCACACCTTTATGTGTTTGTGGGAGAAATTGCATGTACAAGGGTGTTTCTAAACTAAAAATCTCTTTGTTTGGATCTGTAATCTACTTCTACAACCCACTTGTGATTTCTAACAAACTGGATAACTTGGAAAAACACTATAGAGGAAAGAAAATCCATAGTTTATAAAATTTGTTTATAAAATGTACCTAGTTGTGAAGGAATAAATAAGTGTTTCAATCTTTGTTTTCGAGGTTCTTTGAATTGTCTATGTGATTCAAATATTAGGCTCTGTTTTTTATTTGTCTTTAAAAAAACATGTTTCAGTAAAAAGTGGATGATGTTTTGTAGAGTAACCCTATAAAATGATTTAATGTGAAGATATTAAATTTCAACACTAAGGGGATGCAACTCGTTGGATAGGACTAACTAAGTTTTCTACCCAAGTTGATTGTAACCAACTAAGTGCAGAAAGGGCCAGGAAATGTGGATAGTATAACTGCTTTGGGGTAGACTTGAGTGATCAAACTTGACCAAATCAATCCCATTTTAGGGAGATTGGTTATGGAAATAATTGTATAAACATAATCACGCTATGATGATGAGATATTATGTGAAAAACTTGTTCTTGTGATGTGTAATTCCACAAGGGTGCTTCTAAACTACAACTCTCATTGTTTGGATTTGTTATCTACTTCTGGAACCCACTTGTGATTTCTAACAAACTAGATAACTTGGAAAAACACTATATAGGAAAGAAAATTCACAGATTATATAATTTTTTTATGAAATGTACCTAGTTGTGAAGGAATAAATAAGTGTTTCAATCTATGTTTTTTAGGTTCTTTGAATTGCCTATGTGATTCAAACATTTTCCTCTGTTTCTTATTTGTCTTTAAAACACTATGGTTCAGTAAATAGTATATGATGTTCTGTAGAGTAACCTTATACAAAGCTTTAACTTGAAGATATTAAATTTCCAAACTAAGGGGATGCGATTGGTTGGATAGGAGTGACTAAGTTTTCTACCCAGGTCAATTATAACCAACTAGGTGCAGAAAGGGCCACAAAATGTGGATTGTATAACTACTTTGGGGTAGACTTGAGTGATCAAACTTGACCAAATCAATTCCATTTGAGGGAGAATGCTTATGAAATTAATTAATATAATCAAGCTATAATGATGAGATATTATGTGAAAAACTTGTTCTTGTGATGCGTAATGTCACAAGGGTGCTTCTAAAATACATCTCTCTATGTCTGGATCTGTTATCTACTTCTGCAATCCACTTATGATTTCTAACAAACTGGATAACCTGGAAAAACACTATAGAGGAAATAAAATCCACAGATTATATAATTTGTGTATGAAATGCACCTGGTTGTGAAGGAGTAAATAAGTGTTTCAATCTCTATTTTTTAGGTTCTTTGAATTTCCTATGCGATTCAAATATTAGCCTATGTTTGTTATTTGTATTTAAGAAAATATGCTTCAGTAAAAAATAGATGATGTTCTATATAGTAACCTTATACAATTATTTAATGTGAAGATAGTAAATTTCAACACTAAGGGGATGAAACTGGTTGGATAGTAGTGACTAAGTCTTTTACCCAAGTTGATTGTAACCAACTAGGTGCAGAAAGGGCCAGGAAATGTGGGACTTGGTAGACTCCTTTTAGAATATTTCATTTCAGCACATTTACATAGAGAAAAATGAGACAGATTATTTCCTATTTAAGAAGGGCATCAAAAAGGAACCTAGGAAGTTTATTTATTTATTTAATTATTTTTTTCTGCTTTTGTCAAAAAAATCTACGACTGAGATTATTAATTTCTCTTAAATATGTGTTTTTTTTAATATTCTTCGTAAAAGCGTTGTGAGGTTAGGTATGTCATGTAACAGAGTTTAGAATCAGAAAAACTATGGACTATAAGAAAATATTAACCAAAGAATATTTAATTTCAGCACATTTACGGAGAGAAAACTCAGATAGTTGATTTCATTTTTAAGAGGGTCATCGAAAAGGAACCTTTGAAGTTTATTTATTTATTGAATTATTTTTTTTTCCGCTTTTGTCAAGAAAATCTAAGGCTGAGATTATTAATTTCTCTTAAATATGGGTTTTTTTAATTTTCTTCATAAAAGCGTTGTGAGGTTAGGTAACATAACTGTCATGTAACAGAGTTTAGAATCAGAAAAACTATATACGATAAGAAAATATTAACCAAAGAATATTTCATTTCAGCACATTTACGGAGAGAAAAATCAGATAGTTGATTTCCTATTTAAGAGGGGCATCAGAAATGAACCATGGAAGCTTATTTATTTATTTATTTCTACTTTTGTCAACAAAATCTAAGGCTGAGATTATTAATTTCTCTTAAGTCTAGGTTTATTTTAATTTTCTTCGTAAAATCGTTGTGAGGTTAGGTACCAACCTGGAAATTCAGAGACAAGGTTGCAATGAGAAGACAAGCCATAATTCAGAGATGAGGCTATAATTCATAGATCAACGAGGAGATCAACGAGGACATCATGGATGACGTGGATTACCTGCAAAAAAAAACACAGCAATAAAATTAAAATATAATAACAACAATAAAAAATATTCACAAAGAAAATAAACAATAGAAAACCAACAAATTACTCACCTCCTCACCCCTGTGCAACACCAAGACTTTGTAAACACAACAACCTCATACAGAAAACACAACAACCTTAGAAAATTCACACAGCATACAACAAACACAACAACCTCAGAAAACGCAACAGAGAGTTATGCCAACGCTAATAAGCTTGAAACCCATCAACATTTCTAGGCTGGTGTATTTATAAACTAAAGTTTGACCGGATTATTTCAAGAGTTCAGTCGAACTATTATTCCGGCCGAACTAATAGTTCTACCAAATTTTTTTTTTCGATTTTCCCATCTTCGACTAAAAATTTGTTTTCCCCCACCATTAGTACGCCATCAATGTAAATGCCATAATGAGTTCGGCCGAACTAATTTCGAAAGTTCCTCCAAACTGTTGGGAAAATGACTTTTCCGCCCCCGATTCTCACAAAAGTGTAACCCACCTTTGTGGGTTTACCCCTCTATTTATATTAATATATTACTTATTAATATTAATTTACATGTATAGTGTTGAAATAATTTACATTTTTTTACATGTTATAGTTGTTTTATCTTAAGCTTTAGTGCTATTTAGATTTGAAAGTCTTGCGTAGTGATGGGCTTCTTTGACACAAAAGCAGTCATTTATGGATTTTATAAACAAGTTTGAAGCTTGAGGAACTTGTATCCATAGGTCTTTTAGCAGAAAGGATTTATTCATCGAGTTTAGTGTAGATATTTGAAGTGCAAAAAAGAAGCCGTGAAAGAGATTTGGGGTCATTCATGGAGTTTAAAGGTTGAATCCAAAATGTGATTTATGGGGTAAATAGGAAATATTGGCATCTTCACTATAAATTTTCTTCTCAGAGGGTTCAGATGATGGAACTTAAAATATGATAAATTATTCCTTATGAATTGATGAATACTGTTAGAAATATAAGGAATGTCGACAACAAGGAGAAAGGCTTGGGTTGTGTGGGATGCCAATTAACAAAGGATGGGTCGTAAGGAAATCATATTCGAAACACATTGGATATCATAAAATGGTAATAATAGTAAGGAACCAGTTTTATTATCTTAGACTTAAGAGATAGATTAATAAGTACATTTCTATATTCTTGGAATATCAACAAGTTAAGGCTAAACATAAACATCTATAATTTTTTTTGCAACCTCTTACAATTCCAAACTGGAAATGGGATACTATAATCATGGATTATATCACCATATTTCCCAAGAAAATTAAACAACATGATTATGTCATGGTTGTAGTGGAAAACTTAATAAAATCAACTCAATTCACTCAAGTGAAGTCCATTCACAATGAAATTGATATTGTTGAGATATTTATGAAAGAAATATTCATGTTGAATAGAATGCAAAAGGTACTCGTGTCAGATAGAGATGCTAAATTTACTTAAGATTTTGGAAATATTTGTTTGAAGGGATTAGAAAAATATAGAATTTAGTACAACTTATCATCCTTAAATATATGGAGAAATGGAAAGGAAAAGACATATTTTAGAATACATGCTTTGTATGTATATAATGAGAAGACCAAATGAATGGGAGTACTATTTTTCATTGGTAAAGTTTTCTTATAACAATGACTATCAAGAATCATTGAATGATTCCCTTTGAAGTAATGTATGGCCAAAAATTTCAAACACCTATTAGTTGCGATAATCCAGTGGATAAGATTATTCTTGGAGGTGATATGTTTTAATATATGGGGAAATAAGTTGTATTGATAAAACAAAAGTTGAAGGGAACTCAAGATCACCAGAAGAGCCACATAGAGAAGAATATTGTCTCGAAAGAGTTTAAATATAGAGATAATTTGTATCTCCATATTAAGACAAAGACTAGTTCCTTGATAATGGGAACTTATGTCAAATTAGCACCTTGCTATTATGGAATATTTGGGATTTTTGAAAAAGATGAGCTAGTGGCTTACAAGCTTTCCTTGGCTCTAAAAACTAAAACTCATGATGTATTTCATGTATATTTTCTTATAAAGTATCTTTATTATTAATATTATAAAAGTGGAACCTAAAGGAGAGTTCAAACAAGAACCATAATTTATATTAAGCAAGAAACATACACAACTTTAGAACCAAACCATGTTTAGGTCAATGTACAGTTGAAGCACTCTCGAGTATAAGAACCACTCTGTAATTGGAATATGCCATGAGAGTGACATATCCTTACTTGTTTTTTACATAATAATAGAACAATGAAGACAATGTTCTTAAAGGGGGAGGGAATTGTGACACCCCTTTTGTTTTCCCAATGTTGTGATGTAATTGAGAACTTATAATATTGGAATGTAACTATTGATGCTATAAGTTAAGAATTCATGATCCCATGTAATTTATTGTTATCAAGAGACAAATAAATAATCTATATTTGAAGGAACTAGGATAGCCAATAAATTATGATTCATTTAGAGGAAAAAAATCCTTGATTTAAATTTGCCTTTTTATGATATTGTTAATCTTCCCATGAAGCTTCTAACGACAAGGTTCTTATTCCTTAATCAATTTAACCTATTCCATTTCCTCTCTCATACCACATTTTCATTATAGCTTAGAAATTTGAATTGGAAAGAGAGTTGGTGTCGTAACCCAAACAAGTTCAACCTTCTCACTTGTTAAGAATTGTAAGTGATAACCTATGTTAGGGGAAGTAAATGTGTTGAAACACTTTTTCTTTTGAATAGATGTCTTTGAGGACTATGAATGGTGTGGCACATAAAGCATTCATGAGGGAAAAGGTCGAGATAATTTAGCTACCATCGAAGGAATCCCTTATGATATGCATATCTGCATGGAAATTTTGTGAATGCTTATGGGCCTAGTTAAAATGGAAAGGATGAATACTTAGTTTTTCCTATGTGCGAAGGAGAAATGATTTTAATTTTATGCTAAATTCAAATTAAAAAAAATGTGTGAAATCCTTGAGTTTATTTTTCTCTCAGGGCATCAATAATTTGGCTCAAATGTGGTTGGATACTAAAAATATTATAACTAAGTATTTCCTATTGTTGGGGGAGAGTGGCTTACAGTTCTTATGCTCTAGATTCACTTTTTCTAGACGAAATAAGTACTTATTTTCTTGGTAAAAGAAATTGATTATTAAAGTGTTATATATATATATATATATATATATATATATATATATATATATATATATATATATATATATATATATATATATATATAGATATATATATATGAAAATGTAAGGGTTGAAATTGTTTATTCTCAACCAATTTTATTTTATGAAAAAAAAACATGTGGAAGATATCAATTATGGTGTTGGTAAACTTGCTAATTATTTTCTTAACCTTTACGTAAAACAATTGAATTGATTTTGGAAATATTTTCTACCGAGTAGAGATCTCATTAATAACTTTTCAAATTTGTGGGTTGGTTGTGCACATGAATGTATTTCTTGTTAATTTCATGTTGTTTTTCTTTATTTTTCTCTACTTGATATAAGTCCGAAATTTCTCCTTTGATTTAAAGAGAATTGAGGTGTAAAAAATAAGTTGAGGAAGAGTTTCAGGTCATTCATGGAGTTAAAAGGTTCAATCCAAAATGTGATTTAAAGGGTAAATAGGTCATTTTAATTTTTTCACTATAAATTTTCTGAATGCTTATGAGCGTAGTCATAGACAGATATAATGAACATTAAGTTTTGTAATGTTTCTTCTTTTCCACCCCTATTTTTTTTTTCTCTATTTATAGTTTAATTCTATGCTTCTATTGGCCACGGCTATTCAATTGTACTTTCGAAGTTTGTCAATTATGATCTGCTAGGGAATAGGGTTCCTATTCCTCCTATTACTCTTGTATGTATAACTGGTTGTCTATCATAGTTTTATTGTTCTCTTAAAATAAATGTTTGTGGCTTATGCTAAATACATACATACATACATACATACATACATACATACATATATATATATATATATATATATATATATATATATATATATATATATATATATATATATATATATATATATATATATATATATCCACATACATATATATATTATTCACACACAAAATTTATATGGTTGCATTTACTCCTACGCATTTCTATCTATGCATACATTTACTCACACATTTCGATCTATTCATTAACTTTTAAGCACAACCCTTGTAGGGCTCACCATACCTACGCTTTAGATTTCGATAGCATAATATTATGGATTGTAGGTTGGATATATTATTTGTTGGGTTTGTATCTTCCTATACCTCCAAGATTTATAACCCTATGTTTGAATTTCGAGTTGTTCAAGGTACCGAATTGTCTATTCCTATTTAACACTTCTGTCGTTTATATGAAATTATTATAGTTTTGTGGCCACGGTTTCAAATGTATAACAAGCGTTCCCATGGCATCGTTGATATCTCACGTAAATTTCACTTATGATGAGTTTGCTATGGAGATAGGAAACATTTAAATTCAATGTACTCGTTATGCTTCGTTGGCAAAGTTGGCTTAATGTATTTGGAAATTATAACCTATTTCAAATCTCCACATCACTTTATTCGATGGTGCTCTGTTGATTTTCAATTTTGTTAGCTCTCATTACGTCCACACGCAAAGTTGTATGTATCTATGGTTTAATTATAATATGCCATGCCAGAATGCTCTTTTAATTATGCTGGCCATATGACATTATCGGGAGTACTGTGGGATCGATTTCATAGATCTACATTGATCTACATTTATGTATTGGACGGCTATGTATTAAATGCCAATTTTACCCAATCGATCCGTGTATAGGCCATCGATCCGAGGCCACTTGGACGGTGGATATTATTCCTCTCCATTAGGGTTTCGTTGGTTTTTTTGATTTGAGACATTTGTATAAATCTCTTTATTATTATCAAAATGTTTCTTTCGCCCTTCATCTGTTCTGATCGCCTCTCGGTGTCGAGACTCTGCATAATGGAGAAACAAAGCGTTGGCTCTCCCAGGCTTCTGGCATATCTATTTCTTCCTCGTATTGTAGTTCACGTATGAAATTTTGCGCATTTCACTATATTAACTGTGAGGCTTACTCTCTATGCACTATACCTTGATACGTATTATTTCCCAATAGCAATACTCTCTGCTTAGAGTGTGAGAGTTGTGGTTAAATAAAAATTTTTCATATAGTTTCGTTTACTATTGAGAACTTGTCTTGGTCAGTTGGACCAATCTCTCATGGAGATTTTTCTATACTAGTGTGTTGATTTGTTTATTGCAACCTCTTTTCTTACATTCGTTTTATCTTCCTGTTGACAATTCTTTTGGTACTAATACTCCATCATGGCTTTCTAAGAGCTTATTCCTCATTTCCTTCCATGACATTACTGATGCGATTCGAGTGGCGTTGTCTTGACTCTCCCCGTCTCCCTTACGGCGAGCAGTCACTACCCTAGGCAAGTAATTAATTTCATTATAACATTTGACCCGTGGCTTTTTCATTCAAGGTGAATATACTAGTCTTCTAATTTTTAATATTGTTCAGCTATTTTTGTTTTCAGGTCGTTTTTAAATCAAGGGTTTCTCATCTACAAGCTATCCCTCTATTTTTATGCACAGTACTCATATATCTTATTTTTTGTGATATAATTCATAGCGGCTAATTAACTCGCATTCTTACCGTCTCTTATTTTATTCAGGTAAATTCGAATCCCATATGAATTTCCTTCTCGGTGATATAGTGAAATGGTTATTTCACTTAGAATTAACTTCGCTTCACCCTGCACTTTCAGGTTGGTATCAACAGCATATTGGTCGAAGTGAAGCCCAGACTCCAACATTGTTATTATACATCATTTTTTGGTTCAGACCACTTCGAGTCTTAATTTCATAATTTTCTCTTTGCTACTGTAATAATAATGATTTCCTTAGACTTGGTATGTCTTAATAACATCCTTCTAATATGGTCACTGAGACCACATAATTTCAATTAATTTGTCATGGGGCACGATTGTCATGATTTATTATTTTTGGTTCATGAATTTACATATGGCTTACACACACACACACACACACACACACACACACACACACACACACACACACACACACACACACACATATATTCCATTCTTGTTTGACAAAAAACAGAGTTATGTTATAATCTGGTGATTTCAGATTGCTAGTTCCTGTTGATTCTCATGATAAGATTTTATTTCTACTGCATTTGTCTGCTTCCATTTACTGGATAGAACTGATAAATTTACTAGTCTTATCTTGTATTTCTTCTTCCTCCACATTTTATTTTCATAATGGTATATAAATATCTATAATGCAAGAGTATTCACATCTATGATAATTTAGTGATTCTTGACATCTTGTTTGTATGGTTATATGTGTTATTCTACTCTAGTAGTATACCTCTACATTTTCTTCTTGACTTAACATTTCCAAGTATTTCTTACTGGTGTCAATAATAATAGACTCTGGACATTATTGTTTTGTTCTATAACATGTTCAGTATGTACTGTTCTCTAGCTAACACTTCCAACCGACATTTTACAATGATTTGGTACGTGAATTATTTGTTATTACTCATAGCTTATAAAATTTACATGCACTTCATATAAATTTGCTTATTTTTATTTTCCAATAGTACATTCAGTTTGGAGACTCCTCCAGTAAAGGAGGTAGGTCATGTGCTAGTTTATGTTTATTTCTTAGGCCAAATTTGGTTACAGGTTTAATAAACCATATTTAGCTCTGTTTATGTCTGAATGTCTTTAACTCAATTAAAGGTACTCATCCATATTTTTTTCCATAGAGGTTAAATCTATAGATATACATACACTTTTAATTCAACAAATCTATAGATCTGCACTGCATGTACTTAATCACTCCTTCAGATAATTTTTTTTTTCTAGTGTTCACTGTTTTAATTCTATTTTTAACTGAAACAGATTAAAGTTACACAATTATGAATTATGAGGTAGCATAAATCTCCAGATTTAAACCAGTCACTGGTTTAGAGGTTCTGGCTTATTTTTCCCCATAATTCTTGTTCCTACAACTATGCAGAACTGAGAGGATTTAATTCCTCTACAACTCTATAAATGTATGGAACACCAGCACAAAACAAAAAACATTTCAATTAGTATGCAGCTACAACCATTAACCTTAACACCTAACAACAATTAATTTTAATCATTCATAAACACAGTGAGAATATCACTTTAGTACTTGACCAATCCTCCCAACCTTAGAGTCCCTCTATCTCCAGAACTCACCCCCGAGCTGAGATCACCTCCATCACAGGTCAACCTCTAATCTGTTCAGGAATAGCTTATTTAAGCTTTTGCTCCCCAAAGCCTGTTTCTAATTTTGTGTCCAGAATATCAGGATGCTTTTCTTCCTGTTTGCCTAGGCTTCCCTTATTTAGGGATTTTTAAAGTTTCTTTCTTCTTTTCACAACTTTTTACCTCTTCCCAACTACTCTCCACCTCATTGGGGAAACTAGATTTTCCTCAAAATCTAATTTGGAAATAAATTCTTCCAAGGATTTTTGAAAGATTTTTGGGGAAAGTATTTGCCTCTATCCATCCTCATGGATTTATCAAGTGATCTCACAATTCTCATTTGGTGAATCTGCACAGCATTATTTTATTTTATTTCTATAATGAAATATTTAATTACATCCACAAAATACTTATCCATTGGGGTCCACTCCCATTTGGATTAAAGTTCATATTTATAACTTTGAAAAAAAAACATAACCTAGGGGTGTTACAAGTTTTCCCTATGTGTGAAGGAGAGTGGTTTTCACTTTTATGTTCAATTTGAAATAAAAATTATTTTCTAAATCCTTGAGTTTAGTTTTCTCTCAAGGACTCTGGAATTTGGCTCAAAAGTGGTTGGCTACTAGAAATAGTGCAACATTATTTTTTTCTTGTGCATATTCATGTATTAATTGCATGTTTCTTTTTATTTTCTCTACAAGATAGAATTCCCAAAATTTTCCTTTAACTTTAAAGATATTTTAGGTGAAAAACATTTCTTCTTTCAAAGGCTAGAACTTGATATGAGAAACTGCTTAGAAGGGAACAATGAAGCTCTAGTATATTCCCACATATCAACTAGTAGTTAATATCCTTACCAAACCCTTGCCAAGAGGGAATTCTGAGAAATTCAAACGTATAATTGGATAAGAACATAATTCCTTCCTCACTGAGAGGAAGTATTTATAATTATTGAACAAAGTGAGTCATGTATTTATCTATTAAACAAAGTGAGTCCTGTATTTATCTATTAAGTCTATAAAAGTATATCTCATGCATGCATCGCATGGAATAAGAGAAAAGTAAAAAATATATTAGGGTTTTGGTATTGGCTAAAAGTATAAATAAAAGTCGAGATTGTGCTAAAAGGATAGTGTCTTATTTCAACATACAAATTTAGGAAAATTAAGAATTAGAGTGAATACATATTCGGGAGAAGCACCTTGAAATAATGTTGAAAATAGTGTAAAATGGGAACAAGATAGAGATTTCAAAAGTTTCACACCATTTCTTGTTGATATTACAATCCAATGTGGTAAAAACATTTTAGTCACTCTTAGTGGTAAATAAATATTTCCATGTTCACGTGACTTGATATAATTTCATATGAAATTTTCAAAAAGATAAAGCAATTAGAAATTTAACAAAAATGCGATTAATTAAATAGTTTACATTTCAAGAATATTTCAACATGATTTAAATAAGAAATTCCATAACATTTATATCTAACTTATCCCCCACACATATTCAAACATCATTTTCACCTTGTTGAAGAATCAACAAGAATATTATTCAATTTCGGATTCACTCTATTTCTTTAAAGTTCCAAACCCTGAAAATTGTAGGAGATAGAGAAGATATTCAAGGTAATTATGGTAGAATTTTCATATCTTGGTTCATTATAATTTTAGTTATTCCATGAGGAATTTGGGTCTCCTCAATACTCCTAAAATCATAACTAATTGTTGTGTTAGCAAAGCCAAAAAGAAACTGGAAGAAATTGATACCCGAAATTGATACCCCATATCCTTAATCAAGATTTAAGAGAATAATTTTGAGAAAAAATAGATTCCCAATAACACTAATGAAGGATTAAGGGGTTGGGTGAGTGAAAAGTTGAAACACAAAAAGACTAGATATTTCTTTAGATGAGATAAGTTCTATAAATGAGCAATGAAACTATAGTATATTAGCAGAGATCAACTAGTAGTTAGCATTCTTACCAAGTGGTTGTGTAATGTCCCAAAATGGAAATTGTCAGATTTTTCTCCACTGAAGTGTTCCTTTGTTGGAAATATGAAAAAGGCTATTTCAGAGATGGATTGAGTGGGAATTTACTAGATATGTCACCTCTAAAAAGAGGATGAGATCTGTAGGCTAGTTGGCCCCTTCTCAGGCTCTGTCTATAACTATGTAAATATTTCTCCTTGGGAAAACTCAGGAAGAAAGAAGCAAAAATGCATTTCCAACCATGAATGCAATAAAATATTGAAATGGAATCTTGGATCCCATATATACAGCAATAAAAATCTAAATCCAAGAATAGAGCTAAAACAAATGAAACTAGGTGGGCTAAACAGGGCTCCCACACTAGTGTAGTCAAAACTAGTGAAAAACCCCAAGAATGCAAAATGCCGGAGTAGCTACTCAAGGGACTGCACAATATATGAGTGGGTTTACACATGAAATTATTATAGAAAAATATATCCACTCATATATTAATTATAAATTTTCAAGGAATGAGATCTAGTCTCCTTGTACAAAAAGCAAGACAACTCGGCAAGGGTTTCTTGTAAAACACTCTAAATACATAATGTAATATTCAGAAATATCTAAATACTCATTGAAAAATGAAGCATGAGAGTGTAAGAGGATGATAGAAATATTATCTGATGCAGATCCTTCAACGGCTTCCTCCCATGAGAGGATGAACCTCTCAATCACAAGGAAAAACCACAAAGAAGCCACCAAACCTTGCAATGAAATCTGCCTCCCACAATAATGTAGTTCCCAGCTACAACTGCAGTGGAAACTCTGAGAATTGAGTGGTATGATACCACTGATCTAAAATCTGCTCCAAGACCCTCCAAACAAATCTTTGGATGAACGGAAATCTCCCTCCAAAAAATATTAGCTCAAAAAGGGGGATATCAATCCCTTCCACTGCTGCACCCAGCTACACTGCACAATATCTACTGCAGAGACTGCGCTGATGAATATGGTTGAAGCTTGGATTGAAAACCTGATTTGGAATGATTAATTCAAGCTCTCCCAATGAGGCTCCTCAAAGAAAGAGGTGGGATTTCTGCTCAGGAACACCCAAGTGCTAAACAACACTACTAGTCTACTAAACAGCAAGAGTGAGAAAATGTCTAGAGAGACATGAATAATGATCTAAAGCATGAAGAAAAATGCTCCCATCCTCTTCCTCATATATAATACGAGTTTTCTTTTCCTTGGGCCCACCCAATTAGGTCTCCTCATTGAAAATATACACTTCCCTCCAAAATTGCATTATTCTTCCTAGGGTTTCTTCTCCTCCAAGACTGCGTAGTTGACCAAGTCAAAGTAGCTGCATTTTATCCTTGTTCGCACATAGAGGAGTTTTATTAAGCTTGGAATAATGTATCCTTTCACACTTGGAGTTTTTGTATCCTTCTTAGGAGACTTATTGGCTTTTCTACCCGTTTATTTGCCGACTATAGCTGCTGCTAACTCTAATGTTCCATTTAGCTTGGAAGCTAAAAATTTGGCACATTACAGTCCTGCCCTCCAAAATATTTGCTTGTCCTCAAGAAAATGCATAAGGAGAGAAAAATATCTCCCCTCCTCCTCATATGGCCTCCATCAATAGCCTCCATCACTGCATCAAGAGAACCTCCAAATAAATTGTCATCCAATGCTCCCTCCCAAGTGTGCATAACCAAAGTGTATGCATCAATCAAAGGCGGAAAGTGTGAATGGAAAAATTATATATGTCTCATGGCCTCAATAAAGTAGGAGTGATGATATACAGGTGAATGATTGCCTCCCTCATCCATACAATCATCCAAATGAAGTGAGTCACCCTATAACATGGTAACTCCTGAAAAGCCTCTTCCACCTTGTGCTCTTGAAATGTAGGTGGGTTGAATAAGTGAACATGATAGGAAAGAGGGACTATACCACATTTTCCTCCTCTCCACTCATCAAAAGTGTAGAGGGTGTGCTAATATTGGGCTAAAACATGATTTCCCTCCAATGGCAAGAAGAATATTGAGCCTCCAAAGACTCTTCCTCCAAGATCTTGAGTCATGCCAACCCAAACTATTCCATTCAATATGAATGGCACATCATCACCGCATGGCATCCAAATCAGAAAATGGCTAAAATTTATGTGCAAGTTTGGATGATACATATGGTCTCTCTGGTGGATATAGTGCATCTCTCCCAACTGTTGCCTAAGAATGTCATATGGCAAGTGTTCCTGCAATAAGTTACAAGATGAATATGTACGTTATCCTAACATGTGGAGATAATCATAAATGTATTATCAGTTGTACATATACAAAATAAAAATACACCTACCCAATGTGATGTATATATGGGCTACTATCATCATAAACATTGGCCCTAAAGTGACCATGAAACCAAAAAATACTCTTGCTCTTTTGAGGAGAACTGCATTGTGCAAACATGGTGAGAAAGTACAAATACTCAATAGAGTAATCAAAAAGTACAGAAATGAATTCACTACCATACATAGTGAGTGGGATGAAAGTGAGATTCTCCAATAAGCCCTCCCATGATAATCCACTCATAAAAATCTGCAAGAACAAGGGATGCCTCCTTCCCTTGGAATATCTCATCCATAAGAACATGCTCCTATGTGACAGCACTGTAGGCCTTTGTAATAAGGCTCCATGGCTTCTGCCTTTGACATTCCACAAGAAAAGTCCATCCACCATCATGATGCTATGTTAGAATATCTCTTTCCAACATGGAAGTCTCTCATGATCCTTCAATGCTGAAGGGTAGCCTCCTTGCACCATGAATGCGCCTTTCTTCTCTTCAGAAATACCATGAAAAGTATGGGAAGAATTTTGTTGATACTCTCCGAAGTGATACCATAGCAACAATAACCTTTGTTGCTACATCATCTCTCCCTCATACAAGCTTCCTTTGAACAATAACACATCAGCAATACATGGAAGAAAGATACAATAAAAACAAGTTGTCAGTTGACAACCAGAGAGTACATCTTTGTCCCTCTCATGGAACCAGTGCAGTGCAGCCTTGGCCTACTTCAAAATCAAAATCAACAAGTGCTTTCCCAGCCACTTGTATACTGGCATAGTCATATCATAAGATGAAAGCATGAAATTACAATATGGTGTCATTGGTTCACACCAAGAGACATATGGCTTCCCCCACAGCTCATAAAAAAGGTAGCCAAAAGAAATGCTACAAGTAGCTACAAGTACATCATTATATAATATGCAAGAACAAATATTTCTCCTTGTTACACCATGCTGCTCAAATAAAGGGAAGAAGTGCAATACCAAACATGAAATGATACCTCCTCCATTATGTACTTGAGGTCTTGAGCTGAAATGGCTCAACTGGAAATTCTCCCTCACTCCCATTGAGTAGGAAGGTAGCTGTGACATCCTCTCTATCACCATTCGTGCTATGCATCTCTCCATATGCTGATAATTTTCATGTTGGATGCCCTCCCAAGTGAACTCCTCCATCAACTGGAAATATGCATCAAAGTGCATGGAAGATAAGTCTTCATGTGTTGCATGTAGCAGCTTCTCCTTGAGACTAGAAGATCTAGTCAAGAAGATCCTGCCATAGGAATAGATGACCACATCATCCACCATGTATCTTTCATCTCTATCCGAGTCATCAAGAATCATGCATGCACCAATATCCTTGTAGTACTCTACAAAAAGCTGAGACCTCCAATAAGGATCAATCCTCCTCAGTGACAGCGCTGGTGATCTGGCATGTGAAGCTCAAATCATGCCACTGCCTGCTAATTTGACATCCCCCACGCCAAATTTCTCCTAAAAACTCTTCACCTCTCCAAAATCCAAGAGTGGTGAACCAAAAGATAGGACATCTCTCATCAACTGGAGATCTGGTGTCCTCCCAAGTGGAATTCCTCCATGAAATGAGACATCAATGTCAAGAGTAGACTGCATATGTGATTGGACAACCTTTCCCCTACCCTGACTACACAAATTAGTCTGCCTCTTTCTTGCATTGACTCTCTGAAATAGGGAAGGGTGTGTGATCCTCATCAACTAATGTTGCTCTTCCTCCCTCTACTCTTCTTCCAGCTGCAATGTTGCACAATCATGTTGTTCACTGAATGTGCATGGACCTCTACGTATGAGATCCTGGGGAAATTCTTGCAAAGGCATAAGAATCCCTCCTGTGGGAGAATTTTATCCCCCCTCCTCTGCATGAGGCACTGGATGTGCTCTATATATGACAACATTGTTGCCCTCTTCTTCAGTAATGTGTGTGGGCAACCTTCCAACAACTTGATCCCTTTGTGAAAAAGAGACCCTCATGTCCCCTTCTTCAAGAGTATGAACTGAAGGTATTGCCTCCGGTAATGTGAAATGCAAGATTTCAGCTCCATTCCTACATCTCAAGATAGATCTGGGCCCTTGACTGCCCTATGTACTATGATGTGCAGCTACATGCTTCTCCTCACCATGTGAAAATCTAGATTCTGCCCTAGATTAATCCTCCCTTGGAGATCCCATCTCCAATATTGTGTTCTTCAGCTCTCCTTGAAAGCTCTGTGTAAATTGTGGAAGAATTTTTATCAGCTTATATTCCCTTCCTTCTGCACATACTGAAGCTTCCTAGTTTCTTTCCACTTCTTCTTTCTCTGAAATGCAATGGCTTGAGATCTCATTGCAACCTCTTCTTCTTTGAGACCCCTTTGGAATCTCACTGCATCTGCCCTTTTTTTATTGATATCTGAAGATGGATGATAGTAAACTCATCTTCTTCATCCTTGAGCCCTCTACTTATGAATTTTGAACTTCACAAGTTGATCCAAGTTCGAAGCTCTCATACCACTTTAATGTCCCGAAATGGAAATCAACAAATTTTTCTCCACTGAAGTGTTCCTTTGTCGGAAATATGAACAAGGCTATTTCAGAGATGTAATGAGTGGTAATTTACTAGATATGTCACCTCTAAAAATAGGATGAGATCTGGAGGCTAGTTGGCCCCTTCTGAGGCTCTATCTATTGCTATGTAAATATTCCTCCTTGGGAAAACTCAGGAAGCAAGAAGCAAAAATGTATTTCTAGCCATGCATGCAATGAAATATTGAAATGGAATATTGGATCCCATAGATACAACAATAAAAAATTTAAATCCAATAATAGAGCTGAAACAAATCAAACTAGGTGGGCTAAACAGGCCTCCCACACTAGTGTAGTCAAAACTAGTGAAAAACTTGAAGTCTACAAAATGTTGGAGTAGCTGCACAAGGGACTGCACAGTATATGAGTGGTTTACACATGAAATTATTAGAGAACAATAGATCTACTCATATATTAATCATAAATTCTCAAGGAATGAGATCTAGTCTCCTTTTAAAAAAATAAAGACAACCCGACAAGGGTTTCTTGTCAAACACTCTAAATACATAATATAATATTTAGAAATATATGAATACTCACTGTAACATGAAGCATGAGAGTGTAAGAGGCTGATATAAATCTGATCTAATGCAGATCCCTCAACGGCTTCCTCCCATGAGAGGATGAACCTCTCAATCACAAGGAAAAACCACAAAGAAGCCACCAAACCCTGCAATGGAATTTGCCTCCCACAATAACACAATTCCCAGCTACAACTACGTTGGAAAATATGAGAAGTGAGTGGTCTGATACCACTGATCTGAAATCTGCTCCAAGTCCCTCCAAACAGATCTCTGGATAAAAGGAAATCTCCCTCTAACAAAGATTAGCTCAGAAAGGGGGATATCAATCCCTTCCACTGCTGCACCGAGCTACACTGCACAATATCTGTTGGAGAGACTGCGCTGATGAATATGGCTGAAGCTTGGCCTGAAAACCTAATGAGGCTCCTCAAAGGAAGAGGTGTGATTCCCGCTCAGGAACACCCAAGTTCTAAACATCACTGCTACTTTGCTAAACAACAAGAGTGAGCAAATGTCTAGAGAGACATGAATAATGATCTAAAGCATGATGAACAATGCTCCCATCCTCTTCCTCATATATAATACGATTTTTCTTCTCCTTGGGCCCACCCAATTAGGTCTCCTCATTCAAAAGATGCACTTCCCTCCAAAATTGCATTATTCTTCCTAGGGTTTCTTCTCCTCCAAGACTGCGTAGTTGACCAAGTCAAAGTAGCTGCATTTTATCATTGTTCACACATAGAGGAGTTTTAATAAGCTTGAAATAATGTCTCCTTTCACACTTGGAGTGTTTTTATCCTTCTTAGGATACTTATGGGCTTTTCTGCCCATTTATTTTCCGACTATAGCTGCTGCTAATTCTAATGTTCCATTTAGCTTGGAAGCTAAAAATTTGGAACGTTACAGGTTGAGAAGAGGGAAGTTTGAGGAATTCAAAGGTGTACTTGGATTTATACAAAATTCATTCCTCACTAAGAGGAATTGTTGAGAAATATAGATTGAATAGGAAGTTATTCATAGGTTTAGTGTGAACATGATATACAAATGATTAAGAAAGTAGAGAAATAATTTTATGTTTTTTATTTTATTTTTTATAGCAGATTGTGCCTAATGTAGCAGAAAAAGAGTAATATCTCTCAATTTTTGGGTGTAACTTCTGAATAAGGAAGAAATTTATGAGAACCAAGTATCTTGTTTGAATCTAATTTTCCATCTTTAGACTTTCTATTGGTGACTAGTTTAGTACCTCCTAACCCCAATTCAAACAGAACTTTTTGTACAAGCACTATTTGCATGTCATAAAACTGATGTAAATGGCATATACATACATATATATATATATATATATATATATACACACACACACACAATTAGGAGTTATTCCTAACTACATTTATGACAATGCAATACTTATAACAATCATAAGTCATCTAAAACAATATTTTCTATGAGTGCAAGTTCAAGTTTGATTTCATATATGAAATTTAATGGTAATAAACCTACAATATGAACTTTGTATGTAGCTGAAAGATTGATATATCCATTTGATATTTGTAATAAATAACCCAAACAATTATTAAATATGCATGAGATTTCCATGGTAATAATAATTACACTCATCATTGACCAAGATATCATAAGTACACTCATTATTGACCAACTGTTGCATTAGAAAAAAAAACATATTCAAAACACCATGGGAAAATTACATATTCAAAATACTATAGGAAATTTTAAAGTTCTCAAAATGAAATTGGACCAATCAGTTGTCCAATAGATCTTTTGAGCCTTTGGACCTTCATTGTGAAATATTCAACTCCATGTCTAGTAAGTGCTTTAACCTGCATAACACTAGCATTGGGCTATATTTTCACATGACAGATGCAAAACCAAAAGGCCTATGCTACCAAAATGTTGTTGACTATATCTCCCCGCACTACATTCACACAATCAAGATGACATATGATAACTCCCTTAAAATATTTTAATTACTGTGTTATTGAGTGAGGATCATGGCCTTATAATATTGATGGTTAATATCACAAAGGACTTGATAATTATCTTGTTTTCTGTGATGTGCTTAATCACCATGGTAATTAATGCAAAGACATCTATTGAGTCACGCAAAAGAGTTCAGGAGGAAGAAGCTTTTTATGGCATTACCATAAGGCATTTACCATACTTTCATGTTTTATTCACTAGTTTTGAAAGAGATTGTCTGATAATTATCCATGTGTCATGGGAAATCCCTTTGTCCCATTTCTAATCTTATTATAGCTAATGCGCAATGATATAAATATTTGACCATAATCATACATTGACCATGTTGTATCACTCTTTCATAATGAAATCATGATTCTCATACAAAAAAGATCATATTTCTCTTTTGCATTACAAGATTATATAAAAACAATATTACCAAAATTTATGAAATATATCAAGAAAAATATAACATCTTCCATCCATCTTTGTAATTGAGTATGATATTTTTTTTATCAATGTTAATTTAGGTGGGAGGTAGAATATTTGAATTTGTTATACTTACAAAAATATTTCATTTTCTTTAGGCAGAAAAAGACCCTATCCATTGATGATAGATGGAGTTATGATCAACTAGAGGGAAGATTATGGAGACCGATTTCAGTGGCCTAAAGGAGTTGGTGCATCGATAGAGGCAACTGTTTAAGATCGAAGGAGTCGCCTGTGTACAATATATGACAAAGAATTTAGGATCATCCACTACATCACTAGAGTGTCATATTATCTTGTATTTTATATTCTTTTACTTGTAGATATGTGAGGACCATTATCCCTGGCATTGGAGCCCTAGAGTGTTGTATTATTTAGTTGGATTAATATAACAAAGATTGGGTTATTCTACAATATTGTGTAAAATGTTGTGTATTTTGTGCATTAGTGTATTTACTTTTGTTTATATTCAACTATGTAAGGTAGCTTCATTATTATTCTTGGTATTTAGTTGGATTAATATAAATAAGATTGGGTTATTCATAATATTGTGTAAAAATTTGTGTATTTTGTGCACTAGTAGATTTAATTTTGTTTATATTTCCAGTGTCCAAAGTAGGTTCATTATGATTCTTGGTTTGGTAGTGTCAGTGATCTATGATTCTATCTTAGACACCAAGATTGTGGAAAAACAACACTTTAAACAACACAAGTTATCATTTTTTTTTTTGAGAAACTCCAAAAAGTGACACTTAGAGACAAATCCTTAGAATAATAAAAATAAAAAATTATAATATGTGTTAAAATAAAGATAACCTCAAACTAAATTAATAAAAATAAAAATTTTTTGCTATTGTTGGTTTTGTTGTTAATGTAAACTTGATTTGGTCAAGCTACTGGTGGTATTTGAGCTAGAGTTTTATGATATCCCATGGTATTCATGTGGAATATAGTCTATTTAAAGAAACAAAATCAACTAGCCTAGATCCATCGTAACTCTGGATATACCAAAGCCTAAGAGGGATCAAATCTATTTTCAATCTAAAAGAGGTTTACATCTCAAGAGATTCAAAATCGCTCTAAGATACACAATTTTTTTTTGTGCCCTTTGTGATTTAATAAATTTATAAATTCCTTTAAATAATAATTTTTAAATAATATAAATAATTCTTAAATTATTTTTCTATTTGCATTATGTTAAAAAAATTTAATAGAGAATGGTTATTCCAATTATTATGTTATTATTTGTTTATTTAAATTTTCTTAACTTGTTGAGCCTAGAGGCTCAATCTATAGCACAATATGAGATAGATGTGTAAATATGTCTAATAAAATAAGGTGGGGAAGATAAAATTAAAAGAAAATAGTGTGGAGAAGAAAACAATCACTCTACCAAACAATCATTGAGAAGAAAACCATCTCATTGCTTGGTAGCTCTGAAGTCAAAATGGATCTAGTTTCTCTTAAATTTTTCGTGTTATATTCCACATGAATATCATGGGTTCTCAATACCATGGTTCATTTTTTTATAAGGTTAGTTTTATTTTGTTATTTTTACTTTTATTTTATTATGACCGAGTTAACATGTTTACATTACATTAATCTTTTTATTTAATTTCAATTTAATTTTATTTTTATTTATACCTAGATCCATCTACCAAGCACCTAGAATATTCAACCAACCAGGCTTCTAGAAATTACCTTTTCATGTTTACTTTCTTTTTACAACGGTGTGCAGAACAGAGCGATGATCGTCACATCTAATAGAAGAAGTATCAACACATGCACAAATAATGGTCACAAAAAGCACACGCGTAATCTTTTAAAAGTTTTAAAGAGATTTTCTCTAGTTTCCAAGACTTGGTTCAGGAACATTAATATTTTTGACCTCTAAGGGAGCATGATATGGATGGTGATAGACCCATAATAATAGTCAAACTTCATCATGAAAAAATGGCTTGTAACATGTTGGGATTTGAGAGAAGGTACTTTCTCTAATATCAATTGTTGGAAATACTGGGGGGGGTGAATCAATGTATCTTTACAATTGTTATATTTACTAGATATATCATTTGTATTTATAACAAAAAATTAACAATAAGAATAAATAATTTTATTAATCTCAATAAATCAAGTACAATATATGTTTAGGGCTACAAACCTAGATTAAGATACCAATATTCAATCTCTGAGGCTCCTACCAATATTTTTCCAAGCACTGACTTGGACTTTCCAAGGCTCCAACCTTGTCACTTTGAGGCAACAACCTCTAGGGCTCCAATCCAATCTCTCCTACATGAGCCAACCTAGTTCTTCATCACTCCTATCCTCTAGGGCTCCAACCATATCTTTAAAGGTACCAACCTTGTCTCTATGAGGCTCCAACCACTAAGGCTCCAACCTTCAACATTAATTCGTCAAGATAAGCTTATGTTCCTAAAGGCTCCAAATATATTCTATAACCAACATTGATAAATTCATCATGTTCATCTTCAATGATCACTTCACTTAGTCTCCAAGTAACTTCATCAATGACAACCTTGTCTTCTCATGAAGGTGTCTCCAAAACTCTTCATTTTACCCAAAAAAGATCCTTCAAGGTCACATCATGAGGGCGTTTAACCATGCATCACAAGGTCAATAATTAATTCCAATATCTACTACTATAAGGTATCTTCAATCTGTTCAAAAAGATTTTACACAAGTCCCACGACACTACTTTTCATGTTTCTTTATAAATTTTCCCCAAATGATGCTTCAACAATGGTTTCTATGTTATCTTCAAATGTGCTCCAGACCCTTACAAAATAACTTCCATGTCTACTTCAAATACTCTTCAACTTGCAGTAGATATTCAATGAATTCTTCCAATGAAATCTCCCAACAAACCAAACAAATCCAAGCTCAATCAGTTCCAAAGTCCTAAGACTATTGCTTCAATTTTATTCTCTCTCAAGATATCATGAATTCTACCAACAATCTAAGTTCAAGACTACTTCAAGATTGTATTCAAGTATGTTTTAATAGGGCTTTTCCAAGCTTCAATAATTCTTCCCTATATCAATTTCAAAATATGTTTATGATGGTGCTTGCACAACTCTCAATGTCATAAATTTTTGTTAAAGGTTTTTCCACAAGTTTGCACTTTAATTTTTTAGTCACGGTCCAAGCTAGAGTTTTAATATCCACCATTCTAAGATATTTATTTGCACATGAATATGTGCCACAATTGATTAATAGATCAAACCTCCATAATAATGTAACAAGGCCTTACAAATGTCACTGTTTTGAGGTGCTATTTTCTCAAGAGGTTTGAAGCTTTTATGCTAATTCCAAGCCTTAATAAGCCCCCAACAGGCGATTTATTAAATTCCCAAGCATTGTTTAGTAGTTCCAAGGTCTTGTCGCCTAGAACAGATCTGATCTCCCAAATCAGCTTCTACAAGTGTCTCCAAATATCCGAAGTTTATTTTCCTTGCAAATCTGAACCTTTGAGAGTTTGTAACAAGACTTTACTGTTAAAGGAAGTTTGAAAATATTAAGCTTCAAATGGGGGCTATCACCTCAAATCCCACATGATTTTCATTGAAATGGGCAGTTGTGATATTTCCCTTAGCACTGAATGGCTCCTCACATTGGGACCTATAAAAATGTACTTCTAGGAGCTATATAAGAGTTTTAAGCAAAAAAACCACACTCATACGATACAGGGGCTCGAGGAAGCTACTCCTACTATAATCATCTCACATCGAATGAAGAAGCTTTTAAAAATGGGTCTTCAGGGGATGGTAGTAAAATTTAATGTCATTAATGCCATTAAATCCACTCCTTCTCACATTCATCTTGATATGAAACATGTATTAGATCGCCGCTAGTGAGTATTTGAAAAAGCTAAGGATCTCCCACCCTCTAGTGGGGAACATGATCATAGCACACCTTTTCTCTTGGGTACCTGGCTACCAAATTTCCACCCCTATCGATATCCTTTTTTACACAAGAATGAAATTGAAAAAATCATCAAGGAATTCCTCAAAGAAAGTGTTATTTGTCCCAACACTAACCCTTATTCATCTCCAATGGTGATGGTTATAAAGAAAGACGGTCAATAGCACATGTGTCATGATTTTAGGGACCGTAACAATATCACTATCAATGAAAAAAATATTATCCTGGTAGTTGATGATCTCATTGATGAACTCCACGATGCCGAATGTTTTACCAAGTTGGACGCCCACACAGGCTATCACCAAATAGGATGAACGATGTTGACATTCCCAAGATAGCCTTACAAACTCATGAAGGCCATTATGAATTCTTGGTCATTCCATTTGGTATTTTTAATGCCCCATCCACTTTTTAGATCCTCATGAACCACCTTCTGAAACCATATCTCATAAAATTCATCCTAGTCTTTTTTTATGACATTCTCATCTACAACATAAAATGGGACACTCACCTACATCATTTGGATGAAGTATTGCAGCTTCTCTAATATCATAAACTATTTTTCAAATTATCCAAGTGTTCCTTTGGCATGGAAGAAGTAGATTATTTGGGACACATTTTTTGTCGTGAAGGAGTGAGGGTTAACAACCCAAAAATTAACTATTAAACTACATAACCCGTAATCACCAAATCCCTTAGCTCTTTACCCTTAATCCCATAAACCCTAACACCTAATTGTGAAAATTCTATTGCAGTGTATTGGTTTATTTCCTCTTACTTGATTTAATTTATACACTTTATTTTTAGAAATTACATTTAGAAAATACCGAATAAACACAACTACAGCCTACACATGCATATCAGTCACTGAATAATTCACTCATGCAACAAAGTGACACATGGATTGTTTGACATAAGTCCCCAGAAAAACCCAAAGTGGGAAAAATGATTCAACAGATATGAGGGTTTTGTTATTAAGTAGTTCTGAGTACAGCAAATTTGGGTAACAACCTTGGAAAACCTGATATATAGTAAAAGATATAAAATGTGTAGCTACCTTGAAGATCTCATTCCAAATATCTTACTCATCCACACCCGCAAATGGGATTTACATGACTCACCCCATATCTGTCCCTAGAAACCCTCAGCGTTGCCCTTGAAGCCTCAACGTTATCCCTGCTAACGTCAAATGCCACTGCGTTGCACCAGAAGGGACTATGTCACCTCTGGAAGGGTCTCACAGCCTCATGGTGGCCCTAAAAGCCCCTCGGTGTGATTTCTAAAGCCTCCTAGTGCCTCTGTGCTATCCTACATAGCACCTATGTAGCGGCTGCGCAACACCTACATAGTTGTTGCTCTACTTCTATGCATTGTCCTTGAGTTTATCCTCTTGCCTCTTGTTGTCTCTTGGCTCTTGAAATCAGATCATTCCCTCAACCAATACTACCCCTCACTGCAGGAAATTACACTGGAAATTCTTAGCAAACCCACCCTAAAATTCTAGATCTATTCCCCAGTTCTATAGAAATTGTGTGCCTTCAACAGACCCTAAAGCCTTTCTCTTATACTTTTTCGTTGAATCCTTCAACAACCAAGATTAAATCATCCATCAACGCCCAAGATTAAAAAAATTCTTGATCCATGTGACTTAAGACAATGTCATCACATGTATTAATTAATTCATTTTAATTATTTTATTTTCCTAAGATAGACTTAGGAAATCCATTAAAAATAATTAATTATTTGAATAACTTGAACACAACTTGAAATTTCTTAAATCCATTTCTGGGTCTTGTAGATCAGGTCTATTCTAGTCCCTCCACACAATTTGGGATCTAGAGCACAACTGATGCTATCCCAAATACACAAAATATCAACACTCCCTCTTAGCATCAAGAGTGTGCTCTAGCAATACATCACACTATGTATTACAAGATCTTGTGTAGTTGGTCTATGTTGTTGATGTTTGGCCTAGTGACCTCCATCCACTGCATTGCTACTCTATGTACTGCTGCCCATGCCACTGCTACTGACATTGCCCCATATGTGCTAAATTTCCTCTCAAATTGCTGCATGATGCTGCCCATAGCAGTGTAACTGCTAACTGTTATATTGCAACTCATTTCACGAGAAGTAAGCAACTAAAAGACTCTGCCCAACCGTTTGGTAGATAAATTAAGTTTCCCTTCACCACTGAAGCTCTGTGGATGTTGAATCACATTGTCCCCTTGGAGACATTTTCATGCTGCAACACTGTACTGCGTGAGCCCATCTTCTCTACACTACTGAAGTCCCATTAGCCTCTCTACATTGTTGCTTCCACGTTGTTGCTCCCTCTGCATCATGCTACTCACTTTGCAGCTTTTCAACTACCTCTTGATCTTCAATGTGGTCATCTGTAACCATCTCCTAACTCATCTCGCTACTATCTTAAGGTTCCCGTAGCTCGTATGTGATCCACGAGTAGGGTTGACTCAAGGATCCCGTCACCAAATATGGATTCTCTATATATCCATATCACCCCACCTCTTCTCTCTAGGTGCATGAGAACTCATGGTTGCATCATCATTAGAGCCTTCTTCATTTGTTGTTGCAGCCTTGGAATCAAAATCTCCTTTGTCCTTCTTCTTAGGACAACTGTTGGCGAAATGACCAAGATCACCAGAGTTAAAGCACCGGACCTTGGAGAGGTCCTTCTTCTTCTTCCTTTGATGAAAGGGATGCATCCTCCTCCTCTTCTTTCTTTACCTTGGCTGATCTGCTTCCTCCACTAAAAGACTTCTTGGTGATCCTCATGATCTCCTCTTAGCAGAGAATAGCCCACATATCTGCCCAAGATGGTAACATTTCCCTTCCCAGAATGCTTTGGACAAACGTTTCCCATTCTTCAGAGACAGCATTCATGGTTTTCCTCACTAGGACCCCTTCGTCAGGAGAAGAACCCATTCCAATCAGATGGTCACAGATAGCTCAGAGTCTGAAGAGAAATGGATCTATCTGTTCGCCCTTCATCATTTGGAACATATGCATCTAATTCTCAAGAATCATTCTTCTTTGCACAAAGCCTCCTTGGAAAATTACCTCCAAAGCCTTCCACATAGAATTTGTTGTATTTGTACCAGCAATCTGCGGAATCACATGGTCCTTGACTCCCTCTATGATTAGTCGCTTTCTCAGTGCTTGATTTTATTCATACTTATTGAGTGGATCTGCATTAGTTGGTACAAAAAGTGTCTTCTCTGCATGATCTTTGAGACCATACTCATCCATAACTAAGAGGATTCTAGCCTTCTAAGTGACATAATTGGACAAGCCATCCAATATTTCTTGATCCCTCAGTCCAGATCAAGCCATATTTGCTCATATATGAAGAAAATAATACTTCTCCTTCTGGATCTAGGTTTCTTGGTGACTAGAAACCCTCTAGTAACTACTTCTTTCTAACTTCCCTCCCACAAATATTTTTCCAAAATTCAAATGGACAGTATTCTTCTATACTCTTAATCGAATCTTAGATCTGTTTGGCTTAGATCTGTTGAATGACTGTCTTCCTCCCGCATTTTTTTCCTTAGCTAGGCACAATTTTGCACCTGCAGAATCTCTACCCCATCAACATTGTTGAAGATATGAAGCACTACTTCCAGAACTTGGCTGAATTCTTCTAAAATAAGAGAAATGATTGGATAGTGTCCTCCTGGATGGCCCAGTGCAGTCAACGTGGCTCATAAGTGGACTAAGTAATCCCACATTGATGCAGTCCTTACGATGCCCTGTGAAGGGTCTCCGTAAGCCCAAAGGCCTTGTGTAGCTTCAACGTTGTCTTTTGGATCTGATTTCTCTTGTTGTCAAGATGCCCTTTCCAGTTCTGCTACTTATTTTCCCACCCTGCAGGAAAAATAATTCTTCAGCTGATTGTTGTAGATTCAGCTTGATCTGTTGTCGCTATGATACCATGTGAAAATTCTACTGTAGTGTATTCGTTTATTTCCTCCTACTTGATTTAATTTATACAAGTTATTTTTAGAAATTAGATTCAGAAAATAACGAAAATAAACATAACTACAACTTACACATGCAGATATTTTATTGAATAATTATCTCATGTAACAAAATGACACATGGAATTTTGGACATAAGTCCCCAGAAAAACCCGAAGAGGGAAAACCGGTCCAACATATATGAGGGTTTTATTATTAAGTAGTTCTGAGTACATAAAATATGTGTTCCAACCTTGGAATACCCAACAGAGAATAGAAGATATAAAATATGTAGCTAACCTGAAGATCTAGTGTCAAATATCTAACTCATACATACCCTAAAATTGGATCTACAGGACTCAACCCGGATCTGACCCTAGAAACCCTCAACGCTCCCCCTAAAGCCTCATCGTCAGCCCTGCTAGCCTCAAATGCCACTACGCTACACTAGAAGGGACTGCATCACCCTTGGAAGGGTCGCATAGCCTCACGCTAGCCCTAAAATCCCCTCTGCATGATTTATGAATCCTCCCAGTTCCTTTGTTTTGTCCTGCGTAGCACCTGCATAGCGGCTGCGCAACACCTGTGTAACTACTGCTCTACTTCTCTGCGTTGTCCTTGAGATGCTCCTATTGCCTCTTGCTGTCTCTTGGCTCTTGGAATCAGATCATTCCCTCAGCCAATACTATCCCTCACTACAGGAAATTCCACTAGAAATTCTTAGGAAACCCACCATAGAATTCCAGATCCATTCCTCAGTTCTACTGAAATTTTGTGCCTTCAACTGACCCTCAAGCATTTCTCTTATAATTTTTCGTTGAACCATTCAATGAAAAATATTAAATCATCCATCAATGGCTAGGATTAAAATATTTCTTAATCCTTCTAACTTAAGACAATTTCAGCACATGTGTTAATTAATTCACTTTAATTATTTTATTTTCCTAAGTTAGATTTAGGATATCCATAAAAAATAATTAATTATTTGAATAAATTGAACACAACTCGAAATTTCTTAAATCCATTTATGGGGCTTGTATATCAGGTGTATTATAGTCCCTCCACACAATTTGGGACTTAGAGCACAACTCATGCTACCCCAAATACAAAAAATCTCAACACTAATCCCTTAACCCTTTACATTTTGTTATCTAGCAAATGAACACAAGTATGATACCTTGATTTGCATATCCATCTCCCAAGTGTCTTCATATCACATGTCTGTAATTTTAGGTGTGCTAGAGACACAGGGTACTATTAATTATAATTTCACAAGATATATGTAAATGATGTTGGATAAATGAATTCAATAATCCATGGAAATGTTCATTTATATTTATATATAGAAAAAAAAAAGTTTTTTTTTTTAATGTTATACATAAAAAAATATTCATGTACGTTATCAATAAAATATTTTAATAAGAATTAATATCGACATATATTTAAAAATATATTAATAATAAAAAACCATTTATCTTGTTGAGAAGTAAAGTGGACACTACATAAAAGTGTTGAGAACTGGCAGAGGTGTTGAATATATCTCCAAAGACTTCCTACATTTCTGCAGGGAGCATGGAATTCACTAGCAGTTTACCACAAGGTATACATTTCAGAAAAATGGTGTAGCTGAAATAAATAATAGGACCATCATGGACATGGTAAGAAGTATGTTAAAAGAAAAGAATTTTCCAAATAAGTATTGAGAAGAAGTTTTAAATTGTGCAGCTTATATTTTAAATAGATGTCCAACCAAAGCTATTATGAGCCAAGTTCTAGAAAAAGCATGGAGTGGAACAAAGCAAGTTGTCACTCACATAATATTGTTTGGATGTGTGGCATATGCACATGTTCCATATCAGTTAAGGAAGAATTTGGACAAAAAGGGTGAGAAGTGTATATTTGTTGGACACAGTGATAAATCCAAGGCTTACAAGCTCTATAATCCATCAACAAAGAAAGTAATAATCATCAAAGATGTTCAGTTCATTGAAGAAGAAGCTTGGGATGGAAGTTTAAAGAAGATTTTAAATGTGAAGACATGTATTTCACATGAAGACAAAGAGGAATTAATTGTAGAAAATAACTCCTCAATGGTGGCTCCCACTCCACCTACACAAGCTCAACAGAGCACACCCCAATCAAGCAATAGAACAGTAGTGCAAAACAAATGAAGTGCTTCTCCAATCACACCACAAGGATCAACAACTCCCTTGAGTTCAAGTAAAACTCCAAGAACATATTTCGCAAATACAAGAAGACCAAAACTGAGAAATTTAAGTGAAATTTATGAGTAATAAGAAGTAAACCATAATGTTAGTATGAATTTTTTATTTTCTTTATTTTCTCATGTTGATGACCCAATCCATTTTGAATATGCAGTCAAAGAATAAAAGTGGATTTAAGTAATGAATGAAGAGATAAGAGCAATAGAAAAGAAAGACACATGGGAGTTGGTGGACCTCCCAGAAGGAAAATAAGTTAGTGGAGTGAAATGGGTCTATAAGACCAAGAGAAACATTGAAGGCAAGATAGAAAGGCACAAAGTAAGAGTTTTTGTCAAAGGCTACAAGCAGCAACAACGAAGAGACAATGAGGAAACCTTTGCACCTATTCCAATAATGGAGACAATGTGGACAATGTTGTCAATAACAGCACAACAAAAATGGAAATTTTATCAAATGGATGCGAAATCAACATTCTTGAATGGAGTGTTGAAAGAGGAGATGTATGTTGAACAACCTCTTGGCTATGAAATATAAGGCCAAGAACACAAAGTGTGCAAGTTGAAGAAAACACTTTATGGGATGAAGCAAGCACCAAGAGAATGGTACAGTAGGATTGATGCGTACCTAGTGGACAATGGGTTTCACAAATGTGATGGCGAACCCACACTATACATCAAAGAAAATGATGGTAAAATTCTTATTGTTTTTTTGTATGTAGATGATTTGACTTTTATTAGCAATGATGTTTCTCTCATTGCTAATTTTAAAGCAGTAATGAAAAGTGAATTTGAAATGACTAACTTGGGTTTGATGAGATATTTTCTGGGCATAGAATTGAAGCAAATAGAAAAGGGGATTTTTATCTCCCAAGCAAAATATGTTGAAGAAGTTTTAAAGAGGTTCAATATGAAAAAAAATAAAGCATCAAAAACTCCAACTGTCATGGGGTTGTAATTGAGCAAGGAAGAATGTAGCAGGAATGTCGATCTAACATTGTACAAGAGCATGGTTGGTAGTCTAATGTATTTGATTGCAACTAGGCCTGATATAATGTATGCAGTAAGCTTGATATCCAAATTCATGGAGATACCCAAGTAGACACATTGTCAAGCAGGCAAGAGAATATTGAGGTATGTAAATGGAACAAAGGAGTATGGTGTTCTATAGTCCAAAACTAATAATTTTAAGTTGATTGGTTACACTGACAATGATTGCACTAGAATATTTGATGACATAAAGAGCACGTTAGGATACGTCTTTCATTTGGGGTTGGACAACATTTCATGGGCTTCCAAGAAGGAGGCAATAGTTTCATTATCAACAACAGAAGCCGAATATGTAGCAGCAGCAACAACATCATGTCAAGAAGCTTGGATGAGAAGGATGTTTAGAGATTTATGTCATGAGCAAGACAAATGAACCACAATTTATTGTGATAGCAGCTCAGAAATTGCATTTTCAAATAATTATATTTTCGACAAGAGAACAAAGTATATTGATGCAAAATACCATTTTATAAGGGAATTAGTTAACAATGGTGAAATTTTTTTGTAGCATTGCAGGTGAGAGAAATAGTTTGTTGATATCCTCACAAAGCCATTGGGACAGAAAAGTTTTGTTTTTCTCAGAAAGTGTTTGGGAATGTTCGATGGCGACAGTTGTGATTAAGGGGTACTGTTGGAAATAAATCCCAACCACTGCCATGAATAAGGAGTGGCAACAACCCATGCTTCATTGAATTTTTTCTATGCAAGGAAGGACAAGCCTCAGTTTTCAAATTTGGAGGCATTCACGCAAAAACCAAAATAAAGTACCCGAGTCCTTCTCCTCTATGTTTATTTCTTTTCGCGTTGACTTACCGTTGCCCGCAACTTCGCGCCCGTGACTTTTCTTATTTACCCTTAAGCCTTTTGGATTAATTTTATTTCCTTGCCGAAGCAATATCGATGGGACCCACCTCAAACCATCACCGCGTTGTAAACTATTTCAAACCTTTACATTTTGTTTATTACTTACCTCTGCACTATATCGCATTTCCCACCGTTAACTCCCCGCACATCACAACCCGCAACTTTTAAGTTGTAACACTTAAGCACTTCGCTAAACTTAAGATTTTTCCGATGTGATTTGGTGGGACTCGCAACCTACTTTACCGCATTACATTTTTGCTTTATTTCCTTACCTTTCTCATATTTCGTACTTACCTTTTAACGTATCGCCGCCCGCACATTGCAATATTTCCCACTTACCTTTTAATTCGCCCGCATGATGTTTAATGTTATTTGTGAAGGAGGGTAGTGCAAAGCACACATCACAAAGCTCAAGAGTTAACGGATAAACAACCGCACGTTAAGATGTATGTGTTGCAATCCGATATGTGCCATGTAACATCGCACATCACAATGTTTTGATTTTTCCCATAAGCGTATATGTTAAAAGTTAAAATCGTTGATGAGCGATTTGCGATGGAGGTGTCCGACGACGCGATGTGTTTTCAAGAGTCGGAACCTATAATATTTCAAATCCACTATTTTTTGTTTATGTACACGTTTTCGAACACAATTTCATTGTTGAAGTCCGATTATGCATTGAATTGCTTTGAATGCTCAAGCTTTGTCCAATTTTGTATAAAACCTATATAATTTCATTTTTTTATGAATTGCCTTGAATGCTCAACCTCCATCCAATTTTATATAAATCCTATGTAATTTCATTTTGTTATGGAATGAAAAATTGGAATCGGTATTTTCCTCATTTTTTGTATTCTCTGTGTTGAAAGTGAAAATAGTCCTCTATGTTTTATTTGTTGAGAATTTTTAACAATAAAAAAGAAATTGATTATAACCAATTATCTTGTTTGATTCTGATGTTTCATCTTTAGACTTTCTTTTCATGACTAATTCATTACCTCCTAACCCCAATTCTAATTCAACATTTTATTCAGGCACTATTTGCATCTCACTTTCATCATAAAATTGATGTAAATGGATATCTTCTTCTTCATCCCCATCCCCATCTCCATAGTGTAATTTGCAGTGGATTTTGGAGATCATATTATTTCTAATACCTTATAGACCTGAAAATGGTTTTCGTTCCTCATTGCAATACAAACAAATGAAACCATTGGCAATCTGCGATGACATAAGAAAAGCAAAAAGAATAAGAATTCAATTCCAATTCTAAGGGAATCGACTTGAAATTAGTTGAAATTAGAGGATCGAAATAATATTATCATATAAATATGATCCTCTCATAAATAAACATACCTTAAAGCCAAGGTAACTGAGTAAGCCTCAAGGACCTTTCAAATATTGGGCGTGAGGAATAAAAAGTCCATGGTGCTTGTGCATATGCTCTATACAACTCTCCACGGTCCCTTCCTCTAACCTAAAATCACATATGAAGTAGCAGGTGGCATCCCACTCTAACTTCTTTGCATTGTACGGAGAATCTGGTGATTCAAATGCCGAAGTAGTTGAATTTATAAAAATGCCACTGCCATACATCTGCTTCCTCTTCGACTGTTCATCACGCAAAAGTTGTCTATTTTCAAATAAAACTCATGTCACTCGAGGAAGCCCAGCAGCCTAATAAGTTGAGAAATTACGGATCAATAATGTTTCCAAAAACCATTATATACTTCCAAGACACATTAAAGATGAAATACATTTTGACAAATTAATGTAAGAGACTAATAGCATTTGCAGTGTGATATATATATATATATATATATATATATATATATATATATATACCTGTAACACCTGTAATCCGCAATTCGATGAAGAGGAATCACGTGAATTTCATTTCAGGTCTCAATGGCACCGCTACAATCTCAAGAGAGAGCTATATATATATATATATATATATATATATATATATATATATATATATATATATAATAATTATGGACTTTATCTGTAACACCTGTAATGGGCAATTCGATGAAGAGGAATCGCGTCAATTTCATTTCAGGTCTCAATGGCACCGTTATACCTCTCTCTTGAGATTGTAGCGGTGCCATTGAGACCTGAAATGAAATTCACGTGATTCCTCTTCATTGAATTTCCCATTACAGGTGTTACAGGTAAATTCCATAATTATTATATATATATATATATATATACCTCTCTCTTGAGATTGTAGTGGTGCCATTGAGACCTGAAATGAAATTCACGTGATTCCTCTTCATCAAATTGCGCATTACAGGTGTTACAGGTAAAGTCCATAGTTTTTATTATTATTAAAATTCAACAAATCTCAATTCCTACTATATTTTATTTCAAGAAATCGCAATTCCTAATCTTGTAAACCCTAATTGCAGCTCGATAAGATGAATGTTACATGCTTCCTTCACTCTGTGTGTGTTTGATCAAAATGCAAAACTGGTCTTTCAGAAAGTCCTTTTATACACATTGGTATGTCCCGGAACGTCACCTCAATTTTGGATTATGATTCGTTTCACGTTGACATAAAATTGTTCAGTCTACCAATGGGTGACTAAGTATTTTCTGTGGTTTTTGTTGGGAAGGTGGACAGGCACGAACAGTAAAGCAGAGGTCATAGCACCTTTTTGGGCATTCAGATATATCGTGAGGCTTAAGGGCATCATAGACTAGGTGAAGGACTTTAATAGCTTCAATCCACCCATTCTAATTAACTATATGAAGCTTATCATAACCTTGATAAGAGCCTTTTCAACATATCAATTTTGGCTACATATATAGGGAGAAAAACATGATAATCAATTTATTTTCTAAGAGGGGAATTGTTATGGATACATGTAAGTTATATTTTTCTATTTTTGAACAGGGAGTCATGATTTATGCTTGCATCTATTTTTCTTCTTTTGAGCAAAACAGGGAGTCAGGATTAATACTGTTGGAAAACCTAATCCTACATGGGTAGGTGTGGAATGCGAAAAGTCACAATGGAGTCCAAGTGACCTTGGAATGTGAAACCAAGAGTCACACCATTGTACTATAAATGTACATCTTTGTATAATGGAAAATAAGAAAGCCTCACGCTTATCCTACATTGTGTTGAGTTCTCTTGTGTGTGTGTGTTTATCTTTCTCATACACCATGTGTGTGCTTAACATGGTGTTTAACATGGTATCAGAGCAGGCGATTGCTGGCCATGCTCCAATTTGAGTGAGCCATTTGTGTTTATGGCCTTTGCATATCTGCAAAAATTTTGATAATTTTTGCAGCACTCAGAGATTGTTGCAGCTGTCTTTTTGCCGCATCCATCAAGCTTTCTGCAGCATTCAGAAATTGGTTGTGAAGGAGAGCAGCATTGTGCGTCTTGCGTTCAGAAATTGGCAGCAGTGGTTTTGAAGAAGAGCAGCACTACACATCTGAAGGTTGATTTCTTCCTGCAATTTTTGCCCATTAAATTCTGCATTTTGGAGCGTTGTTGGAAAATTTGTTTAAAGTTAACTTCTGAAGAAGTTTATGAGTTTTTCCATTGAAACATTTCTGCAATTCTTGGTTTTTCTGCTGCTGGAAAATATTTTCTGCTACTGAGCTATTGGAAAAAATTCTGGGTTTTATTGGCAATTTCTGCAAACTGCTATTGTATTTCAGTGCTTGAAATTTTCGTTGTTGCCCTCATTTCTACAATTCTACAAGCTGTTTTAACTCCTCTCTGCTGTTATATTAAAAAAAATAATAATAAAATAAAAAATAAAAAATAAAAAAATTTCTGCAATCGGCACTCTGTACGCTCTCCATTGCAATATAATCCCACTACCTTACACTCCTATCCAAACACACCCTTGCCTCACCTCATGGTTTAACCCGCCCCCTACAGCTCTATCCATAACCGCTCAACGCACCCCCCTTACGCGACCCTCAGCTCGAGATCTCCCCTACGCTACGGTCACTCATCTCAACCTACGCCCCACCTGCATTTTTTTTACACATACAGAATACCCTACCCACGCAGCTCATACGCTCCCATTACCTCACAGCCTCACTACCCACGGCCCTCTCCAAACGAGCTCCCACTCTACAGCCATTACTACTCCACTACCCGCGCCCCCTTTCCACCCCTATCTCCACACTACACCCCATCTCCCACTCGCTCACTCCCACGATTCCCATCTACGCCCTACGCCTCTGCCTGCAACCTCAGATACGCCCTCCCCTACCCTTACGCACTTCCCTTATCACTCCATTCCACCACTCTAATTTTAAATTTGTTCCTCACCCATATCTTATTAATCTTCCTTTTAATTTATTTAATTCCCTCCCCCACATTTCTTCACACTCCTCTCCCTTTTAATTTATTTAATTCCCTTCCCCACATATTTTAATTAATTCCCATATTTTAAAATCACTTCCCTCATTATTAAATTCCCCTCCATTTTAATTATTAATCTCCATTTTAAATTTTTAAAACCCCATTTTAATTAATCCCAAATATTTTTTTTTAATTAATTTTTAATTAAAAAAAAAAAACACCAAAGAGAGAGAGGAAGAGCAGAGAGAGGATATGAACAGTAAAAATGAAGGAAATGGCATATGAAGAAAATGGACAGTCCACATAGAGAAAATTGCAGATTTACATTGTGATTTGTGGCATTAATTTGAAGGGTAATTTTTTGGAAGAGGTGACATTTGAAGACAAGTTTACCGACACTGGTAACTTGACTCTAGGAAGAAAATTCGGTTGCCTTAAGGCCTCTTGCATAGTTTTAAGCTGCACATATTTTGCGAAGATGTGTATTGCATTGACATTGTATTGTGAGTAGATATTGCTTCTTCATAGTTGCAATCAGTATTTGAGTTGTTGGATTGTTGATTTCCCTCGATCATTTGAGGAGCAGATTTTGTGTTTTGAGAATTCCTTGGAGTCATTTGTATTTGTTGCATCACATTGTAAACGGGTGCATTTTTGGTTGAAGCCGACAACCTTTCATTTTTGAGCCTAAGTTGTTGAAAATGGCTAAAATCAATGAGGCATTAGTGTTGTTGAATAACTTCATTCATTCCAGTGTTGATGACATGATAAAAATTAGCAAGAATGCTCTTTGTAACATTCAAAGTTGTTTGCTAGATGCACGTGAAAAGATTGAGTTTTTGCAGTTGGAAACTCAACTTCAGCAAGATGAACTTCAACAAAAGAGTCACCATTCTGAACCTGTTTCTGTTCAGAAGATTGAGAAATACTCCCACAACAGCAAGTCAATAAAGTTGAAGTCGATTCCCATTCAGTTCCTTGCACAAGAGCAGATGTACATGCAGATGCAGCAGCTCAGCCTGCACTTCTCAAGCCCATCATCAGACCTTGGGAAGAGCTTGTCCACAAAAAGCACCAAACTGGTCTTGGATATGTCAAGGATGTGTCCTTTCATATTCCAGACTACACCAAGCCCATCATATTTCAGAGTGCCGGATTCCTATATGATAGTTCACCTGGCGATGTTCGGATCTTATTTCACAACAACAGCAGATTGTAAAATGCCAACACTGTGATCGAGTTGGCCATATGAAAGATCATTGTTTTGATCTTCATCCATGCAAGCACTATGGTCGACACACCCATTCTTCACACAGATGCTTCAGAAACAAGCCTCCTGCAAGAGCAAAGATTCATCTTGGATGGATCACTTCTTGGCAATGGGCATCAGCAGCCAAGAATATGTTTAAGTCAAATGTCAGAACTTGTTCCCGAATATTGAGCAACCTTGCAGTTGAGTTTTCGCCATCATTTCTCCTTGTACCTGACAGGGGGGAAAATGGTGGTCATCTACAAGCTTCGACGTCAGATCAAGCGAGCACAGGCCACAATATCTCATTCCATGTTCGAGTTGTAGCCAGCATGTAGCCAGTTGTTCAAGTGAGCCGAGCCACAATTAAGTATTACGGATTCGGAGATGTAGCGAGAGACAGAGATGCCCATGAGCATGCCTTCGGTTGGTGGACAACCTAAAACCATCATTTTTGGTTGGTGGACAACCTAAAACCACCACACGGGTAGTAGACCTCCCTTCTTTTAGGTCGAAGGTCTCCCTTTCATATATGAGGAACACTTCCTCTAGCGAAGCCTTGACTTAGGAGCCTTGACTTCTTTTGACTTTGGTTGAGTTCCAGGAAATGCTTCAAAGCATTCCAGAGGTGTTGGTAATCCTAAAACCATCACAGGTAGTAGACCTCCCTTCTTTTAGGTTGAAGGTCTCCCTTTTTTATGAGGGACAATTCCTCTAGCAGAAGCCTTCAGCTTCTTGCCAGTTTTGGAAGAGTTCCGGGAACTACAACAAGTATTTCGTTCCAATGTTGGTGGTCATCCTTAAACCATCTCTTTTTTCCAACATTTCAGAGATTTGATTTAGCCCAAGTGCTGCCATGTATACTTTGCAAATTTGTATTACAACTCTTTTCTTGGACTCACACAAACCCCTTTGGATTAAGGGGGGATGTTGGAACACCTAATCCTACATGGGTAGGTGTGGAATGCGAAAATTCACAATGGAGTCCAAGTGACCTTGGAATGTGAAACCAAGACTCACACCATTGTACTATAAATGTACATCATGTATAATGGAAAAATAAGTGAGCTACATGCTTATCATTCATTGTGTTGAGTCTCTTGTGTGTGTGTGTTTATTCTTCCTCATACAACATATGTGTGCCTTAACATGGTGTTTAACATGGTGTTTAACAAATACTAGCAGCATTAAAATTTGGTATTTTGAAAAATTGTCATAATTTTGGAGAAAATGTAATGTACAACTAAATAAAAATATAAAGACTTGAAAAGGTGATACTGTGGCATATTTCTCATTGTTGAAAGCATAGGAAACACCAATCTGAATAGCAATAACAAAACTGGCTATTATGAAACACAATGCTGAAAATTTAAGAAATATATTACATTTAAGATTTCTAGCTGTAACAAAATTGGTTGGTCATTATGAAACGCAAGGCTGAAAATTTAAGAAATATATTACATGTGAGATCTCTTTCTCATGCAAATGATGGCATGAAAAGAAATAAAAGAATAGTGTGAAACTGTACTATGTTTTTTGTTAATAGAAAGATTTTTTTTTCCTCCAAAAAAGATTAAAGTTTACAACAATATTTCTAATAAAATAAGGTGGGGAAGATAACAACCATTCCTCCAGATCACTCAAAATGACCCCAATTCACATTAAAATAAAATAGTGTGGAGAAGAAAATAACCACTCTTCCCAACAATCATCCAAAAGAAAATAGTGTACAGAATAAAATAACCACTCTGCCAAACAACCATCCAAGATATATATATATATATATATATATATATATATATATATATATAATTTAAATTTTTTAAAGTAAAAATGATCTTATGTTATTTGATTACAATATTATTCATAGAATTATATACAATGAAGAGATTTGATCATTTCTACACTTGTAATTTAGAGTTAAGTTCATGAATATCATAGGCTTTCAACACCATGGGTCAATTTTATTTTATTTCTATTTACACAGTCTAGATCCAACTACCAATCACATAGAGGAGAGATTAAATCTATTTTCACTCTAAAAAATGTTTTCATCTCAATAGATTTGATCTAGAGTGGCTTTATAATTATAATTATAATTATAATTATAATTACTAATTTTATGTTTATGTTTATTTTATTTTATTTTATAAGTTTTAGTTTTAGTTTTATGTAATTTGACCAGGTCAAAATGTTTTATCGAAAATTATAATTATTAATTATTAGTTATTTTTTTTATTTTTTTAAGTCAAAATGTTTATCCGAAGTTACAATATCTCTCCCATACCTTTTTTATTTTATATTTAATTTTAAAAATATTATAAAATAAAATTAAAATATTTTAAAATTAAAATAAAATATTTTGAATTTCAAATGAGTTATGGGTTTTGAGCAACGATAATCCATCGTATAGTAACAAAGCCTATTTATAGGTTAATAATTTCCATAGTAAGATAGGTTGGATATCCATGATTATGAATTTTGATATATTGTAAGTTTATTGTAAATATTATTTTTTATTTGTTTATTTATTAAATTTAAATATGCTTAGTAAACCATTATTTTACCCTACTACATCTTACCATGCCACTTTTCTTATACATCAAATTTAAAAAAAATTAAAAAATTAAATTAAAATAAAATATTTAAAAAATGTGACATACAATCTTTCTTACCTTATATTTAACATCTAGACATCTTCCCCAATCTAAGTTGAAGAACCCCTATGGGCCCAAAAACATTACATTTGACATTACTATCTATCTATCTATATATATATATATATATAAACACTTATCATTTTTTACCACTAAGCAGAAACAAGGTGGAGTCCCATAGAAATAACCAAATGAGTCTCATCTATGAATTCTCTATATATCCATTCCATCCTCTATCTATAAGTGGGAGACTAAATCATTCAGATATATATGCATGCCCAACTACTCACTATTAGTATAGATGGATCATTTTACAAGAAAAAGAATTGATAGAAACAATTACACACATATATATAGGTGCGAAGAATTAATAAACTAACGAGAGAGATAGAGCAAATTTAAAATAAAGATCAAGGATAATGATTAATATGGTACAAAAGTTGTAATGCAATGTAAGAATTATAACATTAAAATAAAAATAACCCTACATTGACACAAAAATAACTTCAAATAATAACAAGTTATCTTTAAGTGCACCCTTTTGAAAACTTTCCTAGTTCATTTTTTGATCTAATCTTTCTAAAATCCGATAGGGATTTAGTGAAATCAAAATTTTGATGGGTTAACTTTGCAAAATCGAAGTGCCCCAGGATTTTTCACCCTGTTGAATCCATACATACAGTCAACAAACTAGTTTATATTTATTTTTTGATAGCTTGGGAGGTACTCCAAGCCAAGTTGGAGTGACACAATAGGGAATTGTATGATTGGGACTAAAGGTGTGGTATTTGAACCCAAGAATGTTGTTGTGAAACCATGAGTAATTTTGGACATTTTATGATTTGAAGCGATAGAGCATCTGAGAGCAAAGAGGAGCATCCAAAATCACTCAAATTTGAGGTCTAGAACTTGAGATATGAATTTTTTATTATAGCTGGCTGGTTTTGTGGATGAAAATTCATGTAAAATTAAGTTATTGGAAAGTTGGACAAACTCACCATGTTTATTTTATATAACCCTAAATTAAGATATAAATTGAGGTGAGCTAGATGTCATTTGAATCATCCAAAGTGCAACAATTATTTGGTAAAACATCTCTTGTGGTAGCTGCAACTCAAGAAGGAGAGTGTCTAGAAGAATAAGAACTATTTTGAGGTATTTTGTGTGGGTTTGACAAGGCCCATGAGAAGTAGAGGAAATTCTATTTGAATTTTCACTATTAGGTGCATGTTTCAGGGTGTTTTTTCATTTTTTCTGGACATCCACACACTTTATGAGATAACAGAGGTACCACAAGACAGTTATGGGCTTGCTGGAGGAGACGTAAGGCCTATCTCACATTGTAGAAGCTAGGTATATGAAACATGGAAATGCAACAAAAGGAAGGATGTAAGCCACCATGGAAGGAAGGATTGTTGAAGGGGTTAAAGAGGGATAACATGGACTATGCCTATGCCTTAACTAGACCCAGAAGTTGCACTATCTCACGAGTACAACTATGTTGATGCTTTCATGATGAATTGTTGTTCAAAGATAGGTCCAATATTGGACAAAGGTATTGGATATTTGAGGACTGTTGGAGGGAAACGTGAAAATGCTTAAGTGTGAGTCCAAAGTGCAGTGGAGGGAAGGACTCTTGGCTACTAGGAGAGGCAATTGTCGGAGTTCAAGATTTGGTTAGCGAAAGGAGTAAAGTGTTGACAACCTATGTTCATCATTGGAGAAGAAACATTTGATGGTGATAGATGGTAATCCTACTGCACTATGTTAGTATTTATTGGAGTGGCATAAGAAGAGCATAGTGGGAAGATAAGTCCCAAAAAAGTTGAGGAGAAACACTGAGAAAAAAACCCTATCCATTGATGATATATGGACTTATGATCAGCTAGAGGGAAGATTATGGAGACCTATTTCACTGGCCTAAAGGAGTTGGTTCATTGATAGAGTGTTACTGATTTAGATCGAAGGAGACACACGTGTGTACATGATATGACAAAGAAGTTGTGATCATCCAATACATCAGCTAGACTGTTAGATTATATTTTATTTTGTGTTCTTTTACTTGTAGATATTTGAGGGCCATTATATCTGGCACTGGAGCCCTAGAGTGTTATATTATTCAGTTGGATTAATATAACAAATATTGGGTTATTCTACAATATTGTGTAGAAAGTTTGTGTATTTTTTTCACTAGTATATTTACTTTTGTTTATATTCCACTATGCAAAGGAGCTTCATTATTAATCTTGGTATTCAAGTTGGATTAATATAAAGAAGATTGGGTTATTCATGATATTGTGTAAGAAGTTGTGTATTTTTTGCACTAGTAGATTTGATTTTGTTTATATTTACGCTGTCCAAAGTAGGTTCATTGTGATTCTTGGTTTGGTAGCGTCAGTGATATAAGATTCTATCTTAGACACCAAGATTTTGGAAAGAAAACAAATTATCATAATTATTTTTTGAGAAACTCCAAAAGGTGGCGCTTAAAGAAAAATCCTTAGAATAAAAAAAATAAAAAAAAGTCTGCATATATGTTAAAATAAAAATAACTTCAAACTAAATTAATAAAGATAAAACTTTCTTGTTATTGTTGGTTTTCTTGTTAATGTAAACTTGATTTGGTCAAGCTACTGGTGGTATTTGAGCAGAGTTTTATGAGATCCCATGATATTCATGTGGAATATAGTCTATTTAAAGAAGAAACTTAATCTAGCGTAGATCCATCTTAACACTGGATATACCAAAGTCAAAGAGGGATCAAATCTCTTTTCACTCTAAAAGATGTTTTCATCTCAAGAGATTCAAGATCCCTCTATGGTATTTGAGCTAGAGTTTTTGGAGATCCCATGGTATTCATCTAGAATATAGTCTATTTAAAGAAGAAAATTAAGCCAGCCTAGATCCATATTAACTATAGATATACCAAAGTTACAGAGGGATCAAATCTCTTTTGACTCTAAAAGAGGTTTGCATCTCAAGGGATTCAAGATCCCTCTAAGATACACAGTTTTTTTTTTCCCTTTGTGTTTTAACAAAATTTATAATTTCCTTTAGATAATAATTTTAAAATAATATAAATAATTCTTGAACTATTTTTCTATTTGCATTATGTTAAAAAGGAGAATGGTTATTCCTATTATTATGTTATTATTTTTTTATTTGAATTTTTTTAACTTGTTGAGCCTAGAGGCTCAATATAGCACAATATCAGATAGATATGTAAATATGTCTAATAAAATAAGGAGGGGAAGATAACAATCATTTTTCCCAATCACCCAAGATGGCCCCAATTACCATTAAAAAAAATAGTGTGGAGAAGAAAATAATCACTCAACCCAACAACCATACAAGATAGTTGATTAAAATCAAATATCCTAGAGAAGAAAACAACCACTCTTCTAAACAACCATCCAAGGTAGTTAATTAAAAACAAATAGTGTCCAGAAGAAAATAACCACCCAAAAACCATCCAAGGTAAATCCTATTCACATCATTAAAAAAAGAAAAAAAAAGTTGAAAAATATATAATTTTAAATTTTAAAAGTAATAATGATCTTGTTATTTGATTACAAAATTATTCATATAGTTTTATAGAATCAAGAGATTTGGTCTATTCATAAAATTTTAGATCTAAGGTTAAGATGAATATAAGTTGGTTTACTTTATCTCTTTAAATAGGCTATATTCCACATGAATACCAAGAATCAACATCATGTTTTTTATTTTTTACATTACATTATACTATTGTTTTTATTTAATTTAATTTATTTTTTATTTATTTTTATGTAATTTGACTTGGTAAAAATGTTAAACATTACATTACATTACAAATAGATTTAATTAAATTTATTTTCACTCTAAAACATGTTTGTATCTCAAGATATTTAAACGGTCTCATTGCTTGGTAGCTCAAAAGTCTAGATATATCTTTCAAAGGTTTTAAAGAGTTTTTCTCTAGTTTCCAAGACATGGTTCACGAACATTAATATTTTTTACCTCTAAGGGAGCATGATATGGATGGTTATATACCGATAATAATAGTCAAATTTCATGGTGACAAAATGACATTTAACATGTTAGGCTTTGAGAGAAGGCACTCTCTCTCATACCACAGATTGCTGGAAATACTAAGAGGGAGGGTGAATCATTATTTCTTTACAATTGCTATATTTACCAGATATATCATTTATATTTATAACAAAAAATGAACAATAAGAATAAATGATTTTATTAATCTCAATAAATCAAGTAAAATATATGTGTAGGGCTACAACCCTAGATGAAGACACTAATATTCAATCTCCCAGGCTCCTACCGGTATTTTTCCAAGCACTCACTTGGAATTTCCAAGGCTCAAAACATGTCACTTTGAGACAACAACCTCTAGGGCTCCAACATTTAGCTTTAATTCATCAAGATAATTTTATGTTTCTAAAGGCTCCCAATATATTTTATAACAAACCTTCACAAAGTCATCATGTTCTTCTTCAACAATGACTTCACTTAGTCTCCAAGTATCTTCATCAATGACAACCTTGTCTTCTCATGAAGGTGTCCCCACAACTCTTCATTTTACCCAAACAAGATCCTTCAAGGTCACAACATGAGGGACTTTAACCATGCATCAGAAGGTCAATAATTAACTCCAACATCTGCTACTATAAGGTGTCTTCAATATGTTGAAAAGGATTTTAAACAAGTACCACGAGACTAATTTTCAAGTTTCTTTATAAAGTTTCCCCAAATGATGCTTCAACAAGGGTTTTTGTGTTACCTTCAAATGTGATCCAAAACCTTACAAAATAACTTTCAGGTTTCCTTAAAATATTCTTCAATTTCTGCAGTAGTTATTCAATGAATTTTTCCAATGAATTCTCCCAAAAAAACCAAACAAATCCGAGCTCAATCGGTTCCAAAGTCCTAATACTATTACTTCAATTTTGTAGTCTTTCAAGATATCATGAATTGTTCCAACAATCTAAGTTCAAGAATAATTCAAGATTGTATTCAATGATGTTTTAATAGGGCTTATCGAAGCTTCAATAATGCTTCACTATATCAATTTCAAAAGATTTTTATGATGGTGCTTGCACAACTCTGAATGTCATAAATTCTTGTTAAAGGTTTTGCCACAAGTTTGTCCTTTGATTTTTTAGTCGTGTTCCAAGCTAGAGTTTTAATATCCACCATTCCAAGATATTTCTTTTCACAAGAATAGGTGCCACAATTCATTAATAGATCAAATTCCAAAATACTGTAACAATGCCTCACAAATGTCACTGCTTCGAGGTGTTATTTTCTCCAAAGGTTTGAATCTTTTATGCTAATTGCAAGTCTTATTAAGCCTCCAACTTACGACTTCTTATATGCCCAAGCATTGTTTAGTAGTTTTGAGGTGTTATAGCCTAGAACAGATCTGATCTCCAAAATGAGATTCTACAGGTGTCTCCAAAGATCTAAAGTATATTTTCCTTGCAAATCTGAACCTTTGAAAGTTTGTAACAAGAATTTTACTGTTAAAGGAAGTATGAAAATATTGAGCTTTAAATGGGGGCTATCACCTCAAAACCCAAATGATTTTCATTGAAATGGGTAGCCGTGATATTTTCATTAGCGTTGAATGGCTCCTCACATTAGGCCCTATCAAAATGTACTTCTAGTAATTATATATGAGTTTTAAGCAAAAAAAAAAAAAAAAAAAACACACTCATATAATACAGAGACTCCAGGAAGCTGCTCCTACTATCATCATCTCACATCGAATGAAGAAGCTTTTAAAAATGGGTCTTCACGGGATAGTAGTAAAATTTAATTCCATCCATGCCATTAAATCCACTCCTCACATTCATCTCGATGTGCAACATGTATTAGATCGACACCAGTAGGTATTTGAAAAAGCTAAGGATCTCCCACCCTCTAGGGGGGAACATGATAACAACACCCCTTTTCTCCTCGGTACCTGGGCGCCAAATGTCCACCCCTATCATTATCCTTTTTTACACAAGAATGAAATTGAAAAAATCGTCAAGGAACTCCTCAAAGACGGTGTTATTTGTCCCAACACCGACCCTTATTCATCTCCAGTGGCCATGGTTCTAAAGAAAGAAGGTGAATGGGACGTGTAAGGATTTTAGGGACCTTAAAAAGATCACTATCAATGACAAAATTATTATCCTTGTATTTGATGATATTTTTGATAAATTGCACGATACCTAATGTTTTACCAAGTTGGACACTTTCTTGGGATATCACCAAATAGGATTAACAATGTTGACATTCCCAAGATAGCCTTCCAAACTTATGAAGGCTATTATGAATTTTTGGTCATGCTATTTGGTCTTTCTAATGCCCCATCCACTTTTTAGAGCCTCATGAACCACCTTCTGAAACTATATCTCATAAAATTCATCCTGGTCATTTTTGTTTACATTATCATCTACAACATAAAATGGGACACTAACCTTCATAATTTTGACTAGGTATTGCAACTTCTCTAATATCATAAACTATTTTTCAAATTATCCAAGTGTTCCTTTGGCATGGAAGAAGTATATTATTTTGGACACATTGTTTTTCATGAAGGATTGAGGGTTAATAACCCAACCATTAACCATTAAACTACATAACCCATAATCACCAAATCCCTTAGCTCCTGGCCCTTAATCCCTAAAACCCTAACAACTAATCCCTTAACCATTTATGTTTTGTTATCTAGAAAATGAACACAAGTATGATACGTTGATTTACATATCCATCTCCCAAGTGGCTTCATATCACATGTCTGTAATTTTAGGTGTGTTGGAGACACACTGGACTATTAATGATAATTTTAAACAATATATGCAAATGACGTTGGATAACTGAATTCAATAAGCCATGGATATCTTCATTTATATTTATATATAGAAAAAAAAAGTTAAAATATTTTTTTTTTAATTTTGTATACAAAAAAATATTCATATAGGTTATCAATATAATATTTTAATAAGAATTAATATCTATAGAAACATAAAAATATAATTTAAATTTGTGGGAAAAAAGTGCCATAAAAAAACATTTTTTTATTTTACATATTAATAATATAAGAATATCAGTAGCCTATTCACAAATTAATAATGTCTATATATATATATATATCTGTGTGTGTGTTTGAAAAACATGAATCAATATTCTTATTCATGAATATTATTAATAGGCTTTGTTAATAATCTTCATGAATAAGAATCTAGTAGCCTATAATTATTTTTCAACTCAACAATGTGAAGAGTATAATTTGTTAATGTTTGAATAAATATTTTTTTGAAAGGGTGCAAGCAATGTTCTCTTGAATGCAACAAGTATTACTTACACATTGTGCATAGTTAGTTCTATTTATATTAGTATATTACATATTAATATTAATATACATGTATACTATCGAAATAATTTAATTTTTTTATATGTTATATTTTATTTACCTTAAACTTGAGTACCTGTTATAGCATCATTTCTCACCTTCACATGATTCATGATTGCTTTGATGGTTTTGGGCACCCATTCCTACAGACTTGGACAAATTCACTTAAAAACAGTGTAAAAATCCCCATACGCGACTATGCCCATACTTTTCCGTGTGTATACGCGAGTCCAGCTGCACTTTTCCGCGTATGCCATTAAAATTATGAAAAAATATATAAAAATTCCCTATTTTCGGGCTGGGTTGATGGTTACTCGGGTAGTTCAACCACCCCAGCACGTGGCCAACTGTTTCCAACTATTGAAACTACTTGGAGGGAGTATAAAAACCCCTCATGTGCATGGCCTAAGGGAGAGAGAGAATTATTGATATTATACTCTGTTGGTATTCCCTATCCAAGTCTGATTCCCCGTGCCTCCTGCACTTTCCCAGTTCATTATAGGAAACCCTTGTTTCCTTGAGATGCTCATCTCCCTATATGTCATCTCATATGCACCAGTTTGGAAAGAGTCTTAGCGAGGCAAGGGCTGGACGGATCCGGACGACGGTCTGCTCGAAGGCCGTGGGAGGATTCAGGTGATCTCTCCACTCATTACTTTTGTACATGCTATTTATAATACAGAAGTACCATGCTGTTCCCGAAATATACGTGTTAGTGTATGCTTATATGTATGAGAATATTTGTTATTTAAGCATTCATTATGATTTATCTGATGTTTTATATGAATTTCACTAACATTTAGAGTAGATATATGCTGTACAACCAGTTCTTCATGCTTGTTTCTTCTTGTCTTTCAGGTTAAGAAGGAAGGACGGTTGCTGAGGGTTTGAACCCTGCGGGATCTGCTTCAACCGTAGGACCTATGGGTAACTTCCTCATTCTACTCTATTTAGTTTTTCTGAACATGCATGGTTGTGTGAGTCCTTCTTAAGTAGCATGCCCCTGCTCTGTGGAGGTTGTAACCCAACGAACCTCTAGGGTGATTTTCCCCGAAACAGAACTGGCGACTCCACTGGGGAACACATTCTTGTGACTCCCCTGTTGGGTGGTTTCAGCTGTTTGATAGGTTGCCGACAGTTTTAACTTTCATTTGCAGTCCAATTTACTTTTTCTCAGTCAGTCTGAAGTCCTGGTTTCTTATCCAGGCTTGTCCTTTTTGTTTTTTTCATTATTTACCTTTGTATACGCGCTTTTTTCTGCACACAGTCGCGTATACACGCAATTTTGTCTAAAGGGACCCGCATATACGCGAGTTTCCCTTAGCACAGACGCGTATGCACGCTGGTTGCTAAACTGTGAAGTAGCGTATACCTAGGCAGATTTTGAATTTTTGGATTTCTTGGCTTTTTGGTCCTTTTTGGCTATGGAGACCTGTCCCTACATTGTCTTTGTACTCTTTGGATTGTGAAGGAAGTGGTTTCTGGTCTTTTCTCTCTTTCGTTTGATTGAAAACTAGTCTTTTTGGAAAAGTGTTGCTTCTGGTGCTGGCACTTCTGGTTTGAGTACCAAGATAGCTTTCTGAGCATTCTTGGCTATTCTGCTTTATCAGAATAGTGAGCTCCTGCTCATTTACTCTTTCCTGTCTTTGTGTCGTGCTTCGCATTACGATTTTTGCTCGTTTCTTGATTGGTTTTCTTGAGTTCAGTAGGCTAGGTCTTGTTGCAACTTTTGAAGAGTTTTTCTTGCTTCTTCGAAGTTTTTGCTTGCGGCAAGTTTATACTATTATTCTAGGCTGAGTGGCTGACTTTTCTGGTCTTCTTTTGCTCTCATTGATCTTGCTACTAGTTATTTTTATAAGGTTTGGAGCAATGTTGAAGTTTGTGCTTGAAATTCAATCTTGTTTGGTTTGGATTTTGATAGTTTTGCTTGGTCGTTTCGAGCTCTTTTTCTATAAAACTAAAAAGCTCAAAAAAAATTCGTTTTGCTTTTTTTTTTTGCATTTCAAAGGCTTAAAAAACATTTTCTCTTGTTATTTGCTTTTGTTGTTGCATTTTCATTTTCGTTTTGCCATATCTTCTGAAGCTTTTGTGAGGTTTCTTGCTTTTGGTTTTTGGCTTAATAATTGGAAGGGAGTTGTTATTCATTTCTTCTTCTTGTTTTTTAAGCATCTTTGATGTCTTTATGTTGAGAGTTCTTGATTTTGGGAACTAGCTTTCTGGACTACCAAGAAGAGTTAAAACTGAAGGACTTTTTGGGAAATGTCACTCTGCTTTAGGAGATTTGCATCTTAGGATTTGCATGCTTGTAGTGATTTGCATTAGGTGCATTTAAACATTTAGTCAATTTCATAGTTTTTGTGAGTGTGAGTTTGCTATTTGAAAAGAGAAAAATACAATCTTTAATCTCGTAGAACCCATGTAGAGATTTATTTTCATCGAAAGACAATAACTACATCTGCATGTAGTTAAGTTTTTATTAATTTCTTTTGCGTCAAAAACATCATAAGTTTCATCTCCATATCCTTGTGACTTAATATAACAGCCCATTAAAATAAGCGATTTAATCTAAAATCAACTAGCAAGTTTTCTAAGTGTCAATCACCAACTAGCTAGGTTGTAGGGCCTTGGAATAGGTGAGTGGAGAGTTAACTCTCCAAGGCCGCTCAAACAAACATAGAAGTTGATTAATTGAGCGAAATCCAACTCCGTGAGGTGGACTGGGAAAGCTCTCATCCGAGAGTCAAGCGTGAGGGGAAGTGAAGGTTGAGAAGAGGGATACCCCCCTCCGATTAGCTGAATCTGACCTCAAGACCGTTCCGCCCAGCTTCTGATACGGATTGGTGTCCATAGTTGCCTCTCCTAGGTTCCACACAGGTGACTGCGGGGGGGAATACCCGTGGTACCTGAGGCAGACGTCGCATCACTTTCAGCAGTACTTCTAGGGGGTGCCCTTGCGAAGCTTGGGTGCTTGAGCTGGCAAAGGCTGTCGTTAGGAGGTCGGCGTAACTGTTTCTGATACCTTCGCTAGTTGTTCTGGGCCCTAATCATCCCAGACTGCTTTCGGGAGGTCCTATATTTCGCTTTCCTGTATTTTGGTGTCCGGTCCTCATCACCCGGAGTGGAAATACTTGGAGGCTGTTTGCTTGATTGCATCTCAGGGATTTTTATTTTAGTGAGTGCTCTTTGCTCCTAGCTTGCCTAGATTTTCACTTTTTTGAGTCTAATTTAAAATCTATAAAAGTGGCTGATCAAGCGCCTCGTCGATCGAGGAGAATCCGGGGGTTATCTCCCGAGAGTCTAGAGCCTTCTTCGAGAAGGCGTAGGAGCGATTTAGCAGGTGGTTACCACCCTGTGGTGTCTGATGCAGTGGAGAGAGATCCTCCACAAAGGTCTGAAGGTTTCGTAGCTGATTCTGGTGTCGGTTCCGAGAGGAGCGTTCCGCTCACCTCGCGAGTTTTATTTCCTCAGGAAGAAGATTTTTAGATTGAAGATGTACCTGAGCCTCCAGCGACAGGTCCATCTCCTCTTCCTCCTGACTATCCATTCGTTGTTCAGTACATCGGACCTGAGTCTCAGAGACCGGAAGATCTTCTGTATCTTTCCTATCTTTCGATGGCCACGACTGGGAACGCGGCCTCTGCCGTGAGTGCTGCAGGCATTCAGACCCCTGCTTCTGTTGAAGGAGGGGGCACTATTGCTTTATCTTCGATTGCTTCTAGTGCTGCTGTGTTTGGCTCTGGTTTCACCCAAGCACATGCTTCTCATTCTGGTCCCTTCTGTTCAGGATTCCCCTCTAGTAGGAATCCCTCTTTTTCCTTTTCCGCTGCTGCAGCTGGATCTACACCCATGTCTTCTATGGCTAGTGGATCAGCTTCTTTTCATGGTTTCCCCTTTGGGAATGGACACATTCCTAGTTCCAATCCTTCTTTAGGGCCATTTCCGTTTACGTCCCAGACCCAGAGTTTCAACCCTTGGTCTGGGGGGAAAAGTTCGACTACTTTTACAGGGTGGAATCCTGTGTTTACTACAGCGGGGGCAGGGAATCAGTTTTACGCAGGTCATCAAGGGAATGCTTCTTTCCCTTTCTCGAGTGCTTACCATACCTTTTCTCCTCTTTCTAATGCCTGGAACCCCTATCAGGGGCTCTCCTCTTCATGCAATACTTCAGTGGGGGGAACTGGTCTGGGCTTTGGCTGTGTTGGGAGGAGGTTCTTATCCTTTTTCTACGAGTCCTTTCTGGAAACCTGGTGCCTTATCAAATCCAGGTTATTCTTTTCAGAATGTTGGGAATCCATCCCATCAAGGATGGAATCCTCAGGCTCCGCCTCGCTTACCTTTTCTGGTAATGTTGAACTTGCCAGATCTGTCGAAGTTGACTAATGATCCGATTTGTTATAGTCCGGGGTGGCCTCCGGTCCCGACCAAACTTCCTTCAGATATTCCAAAATTTGAAGGTAAGAATGGGGAGGATCCGGCTGACCACATCACCACTTTCCACTTATGGTGTTCTTTGAACTCCCTGATCAATGATTCGATTAGGTTGAGATTATTTCAATGCACCCTAACTAGAAATGCTGCCAAATAGTATATCAAGCTCACTGGGGGCAGTTTTACCACATTTGGAGAACTGGCTGTCACATTTCTAAACCATTTTCAGTTGCCTGTCAGATATGAGGTTGGGACGGAGCTCCTGGCTAATTTTAAGCAGGATGAGGCAACTCACATTTCTGATCACATTCAGGAATGGAGGAGAAGGAAGAGGCTTATCAAAGCTCATATTCCTGGAGAATTCCTTCTCAAGTGGTTTTTGAAATCTCTGCAGTCAGAAATTTCAAAAGATGTATCCCTATCTGGGGTATTTTCTGAGGAGTAGGCCATTTTTAGGGCCCAGCAGCTAGAACTAATCTATTCTCAGTCTGGGGTCCCTTATAAATATTTGCCCAAGGCTTCTCGCTCCAAATTGAATTTATCGAAAACTAAGCCCGGTCTGCATGGTGATGGGCTTGTCGGATCGATCAATAGTGGTGCAGCCAGCCTGCTTTCTCAACTGCAGCAGTTGTCTTTACAATCTGCTCCTTCTAGTCAGGTTGTGCCTGCCGAGTCATCACCTTCCCAGTCTTTGTCCATAAATGTTTTCCAAGCTTCTGATCCCAAAGGAAATCAAAAATCTGATGGGAAGAAGAAGGGACGAAATAACAAGAAGAAGGGCAAGAACGGGAAGGGTAATGCAAATAAAACCAACGAGCGTGTTGGTGAGGGTCAAAAGGAGAAGAAGAAAGTGAAGTTTCCATGCAAGCTGTGTGCTGGAGACCATCTCACACACCTTTTCCCTAAAATTCAGGATGCTCAGCGCTTGTTAGCTCAGCAGGGTTCTTCTAGTTCCCAGGCTGTGTTAACAAACCCTTTTCCCCAAGGGCAGCAATTAGTTGTTGGCGCGAACCAAAATCCCGGGGCTTCCTCTGGGGGCACCCAGGAAGGGGAAATTCCATCGAACATTTTCATGATGAGTGCTCACGCGGATATCGCTACGAGATCCCGTGATTATGGCGGAGAAGAGTCTTCGAAAGCTAAGGAAGTTCCTGATGCTACTGAGCCGCTTCACATTACGAAGCCTACTGTTGAGTCTATGCCTCGGATGCCCAAAGCATCTTCTAAGTGGTCAACGATTAATCCAAACGCTAGGGCTGCCCAGAACTACTCGATTGTGGAAGATCTGGTGCAAAGTCCTTATGCTATGTCGGCTTTAGAGGTACTCCAGTCTTGTCCGGCTCAGCGCAGTGCTTTGCTTACTTCCATTGGGGCTATTGATCCAAAACATTCTCTTCTGATTACTTTTGATATGAATAATTTTAAGAAGAGACTTCCTCATCACATGGCTTTTCATATTAAATCGTCATATCGAAAGTGCAATATCTTTTGAACGGTTGCTGATGAGGGTGCTTCCACATGTGTGATGTCTCTCGCATGCTGGAAGACACTTGGATCTCCCAAAGCTGTTCCATATAGCACTCTTCTTACTGCGTTCGATGGTCATTCTCACAGACCCCATGGTATTGTCCCGGCTTTGCCCATCTGTGTTGGGGGCAAAATAGTCAATATAGAGGTTGAGGTAGTAGATGCAGCCTTGGACTACAACCTTCTGTTGGGGAGGAGCTGGATTTATGAGATGGATGCTATTGCATCCTCATTATTTCAGATAGTATGTTTCCCCCACGAAGGGAGGATCGTTACAGTGGATCAACTGGACTGTCCTCCTGTAGACCTGAATGTGCCTTCTGACTCATCTGTTCCGAAGTTGGATAATACTAAGGCGCCTGTTGAGAATCTAGGAGTTGGAATGTATTCTTCCTTGATGGGTACTTTCGATATTCCTCCTCCTACAGTGCATATTAATGTTATTTCATCCTCCAAGGCTCCCCTTCGAAGAGAGTTCTTCAGAACTCATTATTTTTCGAACCCTTGGACCTTACCTTCCCCTACTGCCACATTAGCAGAAGGTCAAGTGGGTGGAATGGCATTTCCGATTTCTACAGCTGAGATTGCATATCAGTCTATTGTTGACACTGCAAAATCCATCCCAGCTCCTATTTCACCGGAAGAGTTGGATGGTGATGTGGCTCCGGCTTGGACGCTTAGTTCTTCTTCAGCCCAGGATTGCCTTGATACCACTCTTCCATCTGAAGAGGCCATCGTGGAAGCCATGACAGGTATAGATAGACCGTGGGATGATTTGAATCATCAGTCTTACTTCCTACCTGATTTGAACGAAGTTGAAACAAGTTTTCCGAGTCCTCCGTCTCCTGGTCCTGTTCACCCAGTCTTGAACCCTTTGGCACCAACATAGGTTTATGCTGAAGGGAACATGGCTGTGATTTCTCCTACTATCCCGGTGAACATTTCCAGGGATCCCAATATTATCGAGAATGTCTTCATCGGAGCTGAATGTTCCCGTGAAGAGGTTCAAATTTACACCGAGCTCTTCAAAGAGTATAGGGATGTATTTGCTTGGTCTTATGAGGAAATTCCTGGCATAGACCCATCTATCGTCCAACATGAGATCAAGACGTATGAAAACGCTAAGATGGTGAGGCAAAAACTTCATCCGGTAAATCCTAGGAAGGCAGCAGCTATCAAAGCTGAAGTTGAAAAGCTGCTTAAGGCGGGATTCATTTTCCCTGTTCCTCTGACTGAATGGGTTTCAAACTCCGTTCCTGTAGATAAAAAGCAAGGAACGATTCAAGTGTGCATAAATTTCATAGACCTAAATAAAGTGTGTCCTAAATACAATTACCCCACACCATTTATCGATCACATCATTGACGAGTGTGCCGGTAATGAGATTTTCTCCTTCATGGACGGTTTCTCCGGATATAATCAAATTACTATCCGTCCTGAAGATCAACATAAGACTGCATTTATTTGTCCCTGGGGTACGTTTGCATATAAGAAGATGCCTTTTGGTCTTAAAAATGCTGGGGCTACCTTTTAGCGGGCCATGTCTTACGCCTTCCACGACATCAAGAGGATTATCGAGGCATACTTAGATGATCTAGCTGCTCATTCTCGAAAGAGGATGGATCATCCTGGTCACCTCCGGCAAATATTTGAAAGATGTCGTTTTTATAAAATTCGATTGAATCCGAACAAGTACGTTTTCGCGGTTACATCCGGTCGGCTAGTGGGATTCATTGTGTCTAGGGAAGGGATAAGGGTAGATCCCTTCAAGGTTGAGGCAATACTTCGGTTGCCTCCCCCGTCTTCAATTCGTCAGCTTCAAAGTCTTCAAGGGAAGTCTAATTTTCTTCGGAGGTTTATCGTCAATTATGCTGAAATTACAAAGGGATATATGAGACTGTTGAAGAAAGGAGTTCCTTTTCTTTGGGACGACTACGCTCAACGCTCATTCGATGCTTTGAAAAAGGCATTGACCTCTGCTCCTTTACTGAGTCCACCTGATTATAGCAGAGATTTTCTTTTGTATTTGGCAACAGTAGAATCTACCATCGGTATGGTTCTGGTTCAGGAAGATGATGCTCTTGCAGAGCATGTTATTTACTACCTTAATCGAGGACTGGTAGGACCTGAACTTAGGTACACTCCGATAGAAAAATTAGCCTTAGCCGTAGTTCATGATGTGCAGCGACTCCGGCATTACATTATTCTTCGCAAAAATTATGTCTTGGCAACTGCCAATCCATTTCAGTTTGTCCTCAGCAGGCGAGTGATTGGGGGAAAATATAATATATGGATTGTGATTTTACAGGAATTTGATCTTGAGTTCATGTCTGCCAAATCCAAGAAGTCATTAGTTTTTGCGGAATTGATCTCCGAGTTGCCCTGTGGAGAGGAGATGATCTATGATGAGTCCTTTCCAGACGAACACTTGTTTCTTATCTCTCCACAGGATCCTTGGTACGGGGATATCATTGTGTATCTCCAGACTGCGAAGTTTCCCTCTACTTTTTCGAAAGATGAGCGTCGTAAACTGTGTCACTTGGCCAAGAATTATTTGATTATTGGTGATGCTTTGTACCGTCGAGGGGTTGATTCAATCCTAAGACGCTGCTTAACTTTCGAAGAAGCTGAGGCTGTGCTCAATGATTCTCACAGTGGAGCTTGTGGGGGTCATTTATCTGGGCTTGCTACAACCCAAAATATTTTGCGTGCTGGATACTTTTGGCCCTCGATTTTCAAAGATTGTATTGAATCGGTCAAGAAGTGTCATCCATGTCAGGTTTATACTCGAAAAATGCGCGCTCATCCAGCTCCGCTTTTTCCAGTCGTTACTGTCGGACCCTTTACAAAGTGGGGTATTGATTATACTACTTGTAACCCACCTTCGGCAAAAGGTCACAAGTACATTATCGTAGCAGTAGACTACTTTACGAAGTGGGTCGAGGCTATGCCTACTTTTGGGAACGATGGTGAGACTGTAGCTCTGTTTCTTTTCAACCAAGTTATCGCTCGTTTTGGTATACCTAGAGAGATTGTCACTGACCATGGCAGTCATTTTCAGAATAGTATGATGGCTGAGTTGGCTCTCAAATTGGGTTTCCGGCAAGAGCATTCATCTCCATATTATCCTCAAGCCAATGGGCAAGTGGAAGCCGTGAATAAATCCTTGAAGACAATTCTTCAAAGGACAATTGATAAAGCTAGATCCAACTAGCATATTATGCTATATCCTGCACTTTGGGCATACAGGACGTCAGTGAAAACTGCAACTGGCTTTACTCCATTTCAGTTAGTGCACGGGGTGGAATCTATATTTCCTATTGAATGCAAGATTCCTTCTCTTAAATTAGCTGTTGAACTTCTTCCTGACACTTCTAGTCTGGAAAAACGGCTTCTTCATCTGGAACATCTCGATGAGCAGCGTCAAGATGCCACCACGATGAATGAAGCGCATAAAAACCGAGTAAAAGTTCAGTATGATAAGGCGGTCAAGCCTAGGGTCTTTTCGGAAGGTGACCTTCTTTTGGTCTATGCCCAAGAAAAGGATGCCTTGGGGGCAGGAAAGTTTAAGTCTATGTGGTATGGCCCCTATATCGTTAAAAAAGTCCTTAAGAAAGGAGCGTATACCTTGGTTTATTTCGAAGGAAACGAGTTGCCGGAGCCCCGAAATGGGCTCTATTTGAAGAAGTATTATGCCTAGGCTTCGGCCTGGCATGTTGCTTTTGTATATAGTAGCTTTTTTGCTTTGTACATATCTGATTGATTTTCGATCTTTGATGAGTTGGTGATGTTTTTGATCTGCTTTGGAAGGTTGTGTTGGATGTTATGAGTCATTTTGGTTTCGCCGATGGTGCTAGTAGACACACCCGGAACTTAGCTTCCATGGCTTGGGTGCTTCATTATCCATCCGGTCAGCTGTTAGTATCAAGAGGGGTCTGCATTGGTCCTGCTTCCAACAATATAGAAGAATACACTGCAGTTATTCATATACTCTCGGAGGCAATATCTTTGGGTGTTGATTCGTTGGTAGTTTTCTTGGACTCTCAGCTGGTGGTGTCGCAGTTGAACAATACTTATCGGGTACGAGATCCATTTTTATTACGATTGTTCTTGAGGGTACGTTTGTTACAAAGGTCATTTCAATTTTTAACTTTCATTCATATTCCTCGAGCTGAAAATTGGTTTTCTGACTCATTAGCTAATCAAGCATTAGATTTGCCTATTAATCATTCCATACAATAAATTTTTAAAACATCAAAAACATCATACATTTGATACATTTATCACATCACATCAAATATCACTGTATATATATCATCGGAGTGCCAAAAAACTTTACAAAATTTGGATCCATAATGTCGTACAAAACTTGGGCTTATGCCCCCATCATGTTCAGTCTCAAAAAAGAATATACAGTCAGCCAATACATAATATCTGTCTACTCCTGAGGTCCCTGCCCAGAAGTCGTGTTCCTATAGAACGTGACTGCAGTGGCAACTCGGCGGAATAATCTAACCCAGTCTCGGGGCACTCCTACCACCTGTCTCTGGATGGCTTCCGGTAGATCCTCCATAGTAGCCATAGGTATTTGGCGGGTCAGTCCCTCCAAATTCCTCTGCACGGCCTGGAGAGTCCTATCTGAATCCACAGTATCCTCTTCGCCCCTGCGGTGCTTGTGGCGCGGAAGACCCTCAGGACGAACCGGTCCAACATCTGAAACATGATCATTTTAAATTGTCAGTCATTATGAATCCAATCAAAAACATGTTTGTTTTTCATTTTTTCATACATATTTGAAAAATCCAAAAAAATCATATAAGTCAAAATTTTTTTGCAAACTTACCGATTTTACCCCATGCTGTGCCTGGTGGAAGAACTAGATCTGGATCTCCACGGAAGTCCATCCCGGCATACGGATAGTCGTCCACTGCGATGATTTGTTCTCCCCACCAGCGGAAGAACTCATCGTCCCATGTGGTCCGGGGTACCTCACTACCCCCCAATCTCTTCATCATGTCCGCCCAACGGGCAATTCTTGGGTCCCGCGGGCTACTGATGGTAGAGATAACTCTGGGTCTCAATGCTGGAAACTTCTCAAAGAAGAATGTAGTAAAAATTGTACCGTACTCAAAGTGTTTGGTCTTTTCTTGGCGGATTGAGGTCAACTGTTGTTTCATGTTCAGTAAAAGGGCTGTGCACCAATCATACACATGAGTCAAACATTCTACTGCTATTCTCATTTGCGTCCTGGACGCCTGATGTAGAGAGGCAGATCCTGCCACTCTGCCGATGGTGAAAAGGAGGATTTTCATGTGCAAATCCCGTAAATCTTTAATTGCAATCTGGGTTCCAACCTTCTTGGAACCATCTACGCAATACACGTGGACATAGTCTTCCACGGTTAACCCTCCCAGGGGTTTCCCGTGCAAGTCTACTGGTTCTCCCCTCTGGGAAAGTCCAGTAATAAAGTATATGTCTTCCACTTCAATGCGTAGTGGCAACTGATCTATCACGAAACAGTCTTGGTCTAGTTCCCAGTAATTGACGAGCATTTCTAGCAACCGAGGATTGCTTTTCATATTTGGCATTTTAAAGAATTTGAACAATCCGCAATTCCGAAGGATATTTTGAGTTGCTCGATCTTGCATGACCTCTTGGTCAATTACGCTATGCTCACGTTCTCTCCATGAGATTGTCATCCTGTCAAATTTCATCAAATCATGCATTAGCCATGCTTTTTAAGTTTCGGACCTGCGCATACGCGACTTTTTCTTTGCACAGTCGCGTGTATACGCGAGTTGACTTTACTGAACCCGCGTATGCGCAAGTCCGTATTTTTTAGCAAGGGTTTTAAAGCTAAAATTCACTTAATTTTAATTTCCAAATGGACAAAATGATTTGCAAGGATGATTTAGGAGCCTACCTAAAATTTCGGCGTGATCCGACGGTCGGTTGTTCCTGATTTGACGAAAGAAGTTTTTTTCTCCAGAGAACTTTTTTCCAAATCAGCAATGCAATAATGAACCAAATATGAGGTAATTTGTCTATTTATGCCTAAAAAGTTGAAAATTTTCGCAAAAATTCATTATGCTCATTTTTTCGATCTATCTTAAGCTGCATAACTCGAATGCTTGGAAGTGCCCAGTTTGGTATGTTTTCAGGTACATTTTGACGATTTTGAGATTTTTCCCGGTTTTTGATCCATGATTTCCGACTCTTCATGACAGGTATATGATCTTCACCGGCATATAGGTTAGGGAAATCACTCTCCGTTGCATCTTGCATACTAGCCTCCATACTGATCACTTGCGTTAGGGTCGATCCCAACAGGTCATGAGTATTACACCTATTTCACTCGCCAATTATTTAATCATGACTTGATGGTAGAGCCTTCCTTTACATGGGCTTCCTAGTTAGTTCCTCGCTATCACTTGTTGCCCATGCTGCGTTTTATGTAGGCTCGGGAGTCCTCTTTAGTCCCGCCATGTCTTATGTGTTGAAGCTTCATTCTTCTTCTTCATCACTTATCATTTTTTCTGGCTTTTACCCTAGAGGCTCCCCGGTGTCGTTAAGTTGTATTACTGCATTGCATATTGGCTACTTGTTTATCCTGGCCTTTAGCCGGCTTCATTTGGACTCGATGTTTAAGCCAACTTTTGACCTTGAATTTCTGTACAAGTTAACCATTGCATGCACTTAGCTATCATGACTTGACACCTTTTTTCCCATGGATGGAACGTTCCTCTGAGTATCACTTACCAGTTTTCGCCACCTTGCATTGAGCATAGGATTGTTCCAATCCCAGGAACTAGTGCATCTGATTTTTTGATACTCGTTCTATCCATTGTACCATAGCATTCTTTTATTCCTTTTCAGGCTTATTATATGAAAAAGACAAAAAAATCAAATATAACAAAAAGAGCGGGAATGGGATGTATCTTCGTTATTTTGATGGCAGTACAGAGTCAGTTTGTCGCCCTTGAACAAAGCACATTTACTTATATATATCTCCTACATTTGGGATGGTTTTAGTTTTGACCTAGGTTCAGCCTTTACCATGTTTCACTTGTCAGTTCTCCCCCAGTTGGTTATCTCTTCCAATCATATGGAGAGTTTGTTTTGCCTCCTGCATAACAGACTTATACAGTGTCACTTTTTACTACCATGGTCATCACGAGTCGTTCTTTTGTTCAAGGGAAGTCTAACCTGAGTCAGCCATTCTGCGGTGTCTCTTGACTCATTATTCAATCGGCCTTCCCGCTCTTGTCAGTATCATGTTCTATCACATCAGATGTTTTGGTCTTCTGCTCGTGCTGGTTTGAGAAGGTCCCCATTGACTTCTTGCTGGCGGGTTTGTCTCTTATCGACTAAGACACATTGCTCTGAGAGCAAACCTAGAGCCGCACCCTGGGCCTATTTCCATCATTGATAGGTGACCTTGTGCTCAGCATTTGATCATCATCATGGGTCTTTGACTGAGTGGTTTCCCCTGTGTTCGACGTCATCACACATTATCACACTTGGGATTCGTGCAGTACCTTGATTTCCATTTGACCCTATCGGTGGATTTCTCGCCTCTGTGTCAGCTTTCATTATTGGTTGGTTCAGAGGGTTTCTTCCATGTGCTAGCTTCATCTTGTGCATGTCGGAAACGTACTTCGGTTTTGGTTCCATCACTCTACTTCGTCCGATTCCTTCCAAATCTTGGCCTGCGGGTTACACTCGCGCTGGACTGATGTGGGATGCCTTAATGCCTTCCTTCCAGCAAATCTTTTCCCATCGACTCCGACTCATTGCTCTGGGAATAAGGTCTAGAGTCTTTTGTCAGTACCTTAGGGTTTGCAGTCATCAGTGGCAGACTCTTCGCTATCGACAATGGGGATTCATCATTGCCTCCTGATTGGTAGATTCTTTCAAGTGTTCGACTTCAACTCATTCATTCGCACTTGTTAGATTGTACTGGGGCACCTTGACACTCATTATCATTATCGGTGGGTTGTCTCGCATTGGTTAACGGTATACATCATTGACCGGTAATCTAATGATTTCTCACATGGTCGACTTCAGCTCATTTATTCCCATTGTGTAGAATTGTGCCATAGTGATCAGTGAAGACCTCGGGTTGCATCAACATTCTTCGGTTCACTTTTGACAGTCCATTCAGTTTCTGCCAGTGATGCCATCCGCCCTTATATGGTGTAGTTCAGTATAGCACCATCTTATATGTTGGCTCCCGAGTTGCGTGACTGTACCGTTTGTTCGACCTCTTATGATTCGGTACTTGGAGATTCAGTTACTTATATGATCAGACATCCAGTTGCATCATCTTTGATCAGATTTCTATATGTGATACTTGGACATTGATTCAGACTTACACTTCCGGGCCATGCTCAGATGATTCATTCTGTACTTTCAATTCAGCTATACTTGTATACATGTTGGATCTATTCACCACTTTCTATATGATGTATTTTTGGACTGAGCATGGGTATGCCCACCTCAGCATGAGTTGACTCTCTGTTTTCTTTCATTGGTTTTTGGCAGGCTGAAATCTGGTGAAGTCCTCTCTTGTCCTTGCGAAGTTCTTTCTATGTGCATAATACATTTTGGCCATCATGTACCCCTTCTGACCTCATATATTAGGGGGCATCTGTTATAGCATCATTTCTCACCTTCACATGATTCATGATTGCTTTGATGGTTTTGGGCACCCATTCCTACAGACTTGGACAAATTCACTTAAAAATAGTGTAAAAATCCCCATACGTGACTATGCCCATGATTTTCCGCGTGTATACGCGAGTCCATATAGACTTTTCCTCGTATGCTATTAAAATGATTAAAAAATATATAATTATTCCCTATTTTCAGGCTGGGTTGATGGTTACTCAGGTAGTTCAACCACCCCAGCACGTGGCGAACTGTTTCCAACTGTTGAAACTACTTGGAGGGAGTATAAAAACCCCTCATGTGTATGGCCTAAGGGAGAGAGAGAATTATTGATATTATACTCTGTTGGTATTCCCTATCCAAGTCTGATTCCCCGTGCCTCCTGCACTTTCCCAGTTCATTACAAGAAACCCTTGTTTCCTTGAGATGTTCATCTCTCTATATGTCATCTCGTATGCACCAGTTTGGAAGGAGTCTTAGCGAGGCAAGGGCGGGACGGATCCGGACGACGGTCTGCTCGAAGATCGTGGAAGGATTCAGGTGATCTCTCCACTCGTTACTTTTGTACATGTTATTTATAATACAGAAGTACCATCTTGTTCCCGAAATATACGTGTTAGTGTCTGCTTACATATATGAGAAAATTGTTATTTAAGCATTCATTATGATTTATCTGATGTTTTATATGAATTTCACTAAAATTTAGAGTAGATATATGCTGCACAACTAGTTCTTCGTGTTTGTTTCTTCTTGTCTTTCAGGTTAAGAAGGAAGGACAGTTGCTGGGGGTTTGGACCCTGCGGGATCTGCTTCAACCGTAGGACCCATGGGTAACTTCCTCATTCTACTATATTTAGTTTTTCTAAACATGCATGGTTGTGTGAGTCCTTCTTAAGTAGCATGCCCCTTCTCTGTGGAGGTTGTAACCCAACGAACCTCTAGGGTGATTTTCCCCGAAACAGTACCATTTAGATTTGAAGCTCTAGTGTAGTGATGCTTCCTTTCGCCCTTAGGACACACTAGACTCTTGTTACCTTTCAACAAAAAAGTTTCTCTAGTTAAGCTTAGATTTTTCTCCTACCAACTTTACATTGAAATAACTCATGGTATTCCTCAAGAACATCATATTTATTGTATCTATTTCTTCTAGTTTGGGATCAAGGACCACTTTATATTTCAACACTTTTCCTACTAGAAGGAAATCAAATTGAAAAAATATATTATCTACTTAAATTTTAATAATTTATAATCAATTTCAAATAAGTCATAAATTACATAATTATAATAAAAATAATCTGATTCCAAAGAAATCATAGATTTTATAGTTATAAAAATTAAAATCTAAAATTGCATTATATATAATTTGTAATGGAAATTGTTTGATATTGAAAAATTGTTTACAGAATTATGTAACTCTACCCGTCATCACATTACTCCATACTTAATTTAATTACATTTTTTTTTTACTAAAATAATTCAAATGTTGTTGAATATAGTATTATAATTGATTTCAGAGTCAAGGGGAGTCCAATATTTATTTATGTTGAGTAAGGTTTACAAGTGGGACCAACCAACTTTCACGTTGGGTTGGTAAGGATAAGTGAGTGCATTTGAATGGTATTTGTTGCGGAAGATGAGAAATGTATGAAAATAAGAGACTTGAGGTGCACAAGGAGCATAAGGATGTTGTTAGTGATAAAAGAGGTTTACATTAAGCTAAGGTTTTGGCATGGAGTCCTTATACATCTAGATCATATTCAAGTCAATTATCAAGACACTGTAATTTTTCAATGTGACAATAAAGAACAAATTGAAAAGACGTAAGCAATATTCTCTTGCATAAAACAATTATTAATTACACGTTGTACAAAATTAACTCTATATATATTAATATATTACATATTAATATTAATTTACATGTATAGTGTTTAAATAATTTACATTTTCTTACATGTTATAGTTTTTTTATCTTAAAATTGAGTGCTATTTAGATTTGAATCTCTTGTGTAGGGATGGACTCCTTTGACACAAAATGAGTCATTAATGGAGTTTATAAGAAATTTTGACTCTGGAGGAAGTTCTAAGAGGATGGAACTTAATATGAGAGATTTGTTATAAGTGAGCAAAGAATATTTAATATATTCCCACATATCAAATAGTAGTTAATATTATTACCGAGTACTTTGAAGGAGGGAAGTTTGATGAATTCAAAGGCAAACTTGTATTGCTAGATAATCACTTCTTCACTAAGAAGAAGCATTTAGAATTACTCCTTGAATAGGAACCTCTAAATAGGTTTAGGGTGAACATATAACATGTCATTTCAAATATTTTAGAAAAAAAAATATATTTAAAATAGTAATTTTAATTGGGAATTGACATTGTTAAAAAAAAAGTGATCTTAAATTTAGCTATTAAGTCTACAAAGCTATATCTAATGCATGCATGACATGAAATAGGGGTAAACTAAAAATTAGATTAGGGTTTTAGTCTTGGCTGAAAGTATAAAGATAGGTTCACACAGTAGTTTTCACACCAACTTAATAAATTGAGCATGTTGAGAGACAAATAGAGATAAAGAGAAAAAACCAATGAAAGATGCATTTTTAACAATCCATGCTTCCATATAGACATCATACAATTCTGTACAAGTCATATTTATCTCTAAAGTAGTTACTTATTTTTTTCTTTTTAATTAAATTAATTAATTACAAAAATGTCATATAATAATATTGATCATTAATATTATATAAAGGATTAAGAAATATATTGCAATTACTTTATTATAATAATAACGATCATTAATACGATACAAAGGATTTGACTTATAGTTGGATAATTATCTCTTTTTTTGTGATGTGCTTACCATGGTATGTGAGGTGATTAATGAAGAGACAATACCAAGAGAGCTCCTAAATATTTTCGAGCTCTTGGGTCACAAAAAATATTTCATAAGGAAGAAGGTTGTTATATCCCTACTTAAAGTCATCCTCCATAGTTTCATGTGCTATTCCCTAGTTTTGAAAGAGGTTGTGTGATACCATCTTTGTAATTGAGTTTAAAAAATTTTGGTACATAGCATTTTTTAATTAACTCTACCTATACAAATATTGTATAGTTATGAGAGAGACTACCCACATGAAGGTGAGCGTGCCCAACAAAATAAAGGCATGGGTATTGGCAAGTTGTGAATGGGTGTTGACATGCCTATACAAATATTGTATAGTTATGAGAGAGACTACCCACATGAAGGTGAGCATACCCAACAAAATAAATGCATGGGTACTGGCAAGTTGTGAATGGATGTTGACATGTTCTACTTATAGAAATATTTTTTTGTTGCCAATGTCAATTTATGTAGGAGGTAGAATATTTGAATTAGTTCTACTTATAGAAATATTTCATTTTATTTTGGCGTAGCCGGTGGGAGATAGATTTTCCATCACGGGATAGGTAGTTTCTCGTTTCTTGACTGCGTTGCTGCACTATCTGGTCAAGTTTGTCTTTGGTTAGCACACCTTGCAAACACATGCTTCAATCTCTACTATGAACTAATGCAATAGAGAGAGCATCATCTCAGTTGTGGGTTGTGGCTTTTGATGGTAATAATGAAGAAATGCAGGAGATAAAATTATCTGGTTTGATTCTAATGTTCCATCTTTAGACTTTCTTTTGATGACTAATTCACTACCTCCTAACCCCAATTTGAATTCAAAATTTTGCGCAGGAACTATTTTCATCTCACTTTCATCATAAAACTAATGTAAATGGATATCTTCTTCTTCATCCTCATCCCCATCTCCATAGTGTAATTTGCAGTGGATTTTGAAGATCATATGATTCCTAACACCTTGTAGACTTGAAAATGGTTGTCCTTCCTCATTGCAATACAAACAAATGAAATCGTTGGCAACCTTTGATGATATCAAAAAGAAAAATGAATAAGAATTCAATTCAAATTCCAAGGAAATCAACTTGAAATTAGTTGAAATTAGAGAAACGAAATAATATTATTATATAAATATGATCTTCTCATGAAATATTCTAAATAAACATACATTTTTTTAAAAGGAAAAGGATATAAACACAAAATAACACAATTATTTCACAGACGAAACACACGAGTTACAACTCTTCTATGAATCAACGAACTTCAATCGCACTCTATCTAAATAAAATGAACTTGGTGAAGGGTATTTAGCCTAACTTGACATGCACACACTTACATAAGTCAACTTGAACATCACTTACCTAACTAACTCTCTAACTCACTTACCAAATTCATCTATCACTAAACTCAACTGAATCAATGCTTACTTAACTCATTGTCTAACTCTACACACAGGATTTAATTAACTATTTTAACACTCCCCCCCTTAATTACGACCGCTAAACTAAAACATTAACTCATGACAACTCAAACATACCTGATCCTTTCTATCTCAATTAGGCTTACAACACCCAAGTTTCTTTTGTGAAACTGAAACACATCTATTGCTAATGGCTTTGTAAATATATCACCCAATTGACCACTAGATTTACAAGGCTTCAACTGAACTTCTGCATTGCTCACAATTTCTCTAATAAAGTGATAACTAGTATCAATATGCTTTCACTTTTCATGAAACACACTATTCTTGGATAGTGCAATGGTTGAAGTGTTGTAACAGTATATCGATGTTGATACTTGTTTTTTCTGCTTCAATCCATCCAATACTCGTCTTAACCATACTGCTTGACATGATGTTGAAGTTGTTGCTACATATTATTCTTCTGCTAATGATAGTGCCAGAATGGGCTTCTTCTTAGATGCCCATGCTATCACACCTGAACCCAGATGAAACACATAACGAGATGTTCTCTTCTAATCATCCAAACTGCCTGCAAAATCACTATTTGTGTATCCAAAAAAAACTTTCTTTTATGTACTTGCACATTATGCCATAATCTTTAGTTCCTACTATGTACCTCAGAATTATTTTTGCAACACTTCAATGTGTGCCTTTTGGAGTCTCCATAAATCTTGAAATCAAACTCAATCCTTGCATAATATCTGGTCTTGTAGCTGTGAGATACATGAGGTTTCCAACCAATCTTTTGAATAGCGTTGGATTGACATTTGATCCTTCATCACCGTTACTTAACTTTGTACCTGTTGCAAATGGTGTAGGTACAGGCTTGCAATTTTCCATCCTGAATCTTTTCAACAAATCTTTGGCATATTTATTTTGGAAAATAAAAATTCCTTTTTCATATTTCTCAACTTCAATGCCCATAAAAAATTTCATGACACCAAGATCATTCATCTCAAATTATTTCATCATGGCTGCTTTAATTTCATCTCAATATCACCTATAAAAATCATATCATCAAAATATAAGCATACAATCAAATTCTGTCAATGCTCATTTACCTTTGTGTATGAGGTAGGCTCAATGCCACAGCCTGCTTTTGAAAAATCCATTCTTAATCATGTAGCTGTCTATTTTGTTATACCGTGCTCTAGGTGCTTGCTTCAGTCCATAGAGCGCTTTCTTAAACCTGTAAACTTTATCTTCTTTACCTTCAACTTCATATCATGGAGGCTACTGCACATAAATCTCTGCTTCTATAATTCCATTCAAGAAGGTTGATTTGACATCCATCTGATATAATTTCCACTTGTTCTGAGTTTTTGTCACTATAACTACTCTTACAGTATTCAATCTAGTTAAAAAAGAAAAAATTTCTCCAAAGTCTATTCCCGATTTCTCTGAGAATCCTTTAGCTACAACTCTTGCTTTAAATCTGTCGATTTCTCCTTTCCCATTCAACTTTGTCTTGTACACCCACTTCACACCAATGATTTTTTTTATCATTTGGTAAATTAACCAAATCCCATGTATCATTCTTTTCAATAGAATCAATCTCTTCATCCATGGCTTGCACCCAATTTTCATCTCTGATTGCTTCTTCAAATGAAGAAGGTTGGAATGCCAACAATGCAAAATTTGAACTAACATCCAAATCATCATAGATATATTTTAAACTTATCATATTGTTCTTACCATTGCTTGATTCATTACCTAATTGGTTTCTTGGAGAATTATGGTCTACTGATATGCTTGAAGATCCATGCTGCTCTGAAAATCTTGGATTCCTTGCTGGTGTGACTTTGTTTGTTGTATTCTCTTTTGAATCTTGCTGCTCCTTTTATGCTACATCATCTGATCCAAATTTATGCACAAACACAACAGAATACACATATAACCACAAATACAAAGATTCAGCATAAATAACACTTCATTTCATCAATCTCAAAGAACTGAATTTTTCTTACAGACATAATCGAAATAAACTAGCTAGGGTGTTGGTAGCAAATCTCTGAGAAGAGATGCGGTGGCTACAAACCTCTCAACTGTGTTACAATGAGGTTGGAGGGCCTATTTATTATTTAGAAACAATGGAGAACTCTAAACTTCCAAAACCCAACCCTAGAAGATGAAGCATTAAAACTATGGGCCCCGTTTGGGTAAATTGGTGTTTCAACTTCCTAGGGACGTAACTTCGACATATGATCTCCCTTTGACATTTATGATACATCGTTAGAAATATCTATTCGAGGACTAGAATTGTTGCCATGAATATTAATTTTTAGAATGGAATCATATTCGACGGACAAACGATGCCCAAAAAACGTCGTTTAGGGCCTCAAAATGGCTCCGAAAGTTCAGGACCCAAAAAACTGCTAAAAATAGTAAGTTGTGCCAAAACTAAAAAAATGAAAGAGGTAATGGTGGGGCCCCAAGTGGAATAGGAAGGGGGCCACCAATATCAACCTAGATCATTCTTCCCCCCTTAGGAAGCAGTGGTCCCCATTGCATTGAGTTCCTCCATGAGATGAGGAAAATTCTACTAAACTTGGTCCCTGGTGAACCATTTTCCTTAGTGCCGGAGTTGGCCAGCTTTGAAAATCCGATACAGTTGGATCTTCTGTTGGCGAGTGTTCTTGATTTTCATTTCCATGATACAATCTATGGTGACCTATTCTATGTAGTTTGGGTTTAACTCTTTTGGTGTGAGTTCTTCTGCAATGTCAGAGGTGTCCAATAGAGGTGGGAAGTAGGGAAGAAGGTGGTCTACATTGAATACTGTGTGCAAACTAAGAAATGGTGGAATACTAATCTCGAAGGAATTGTTCCCTACAATCTTAGTGATGGTGTACGACCCATATCAGAGCAAGAGAAGCTTGCTGTGGGGTCTAGTGAGGTGCTCCTTCTGCAAATGTAGCCACACTTTGTTGCCCATTTGGAAGTTGTGTGGCACCCAATGTTGATCATGTCATTGCTTGCACTTAGAATTGGCTCTATCCAATATGTCATGAACTTGTTGGAGGATGTGCTGAATTCATTCGATGAAGTTGTTCGCTTTGTCAGCTTTAGACTGGACATGAGTCGAATGGACCGAAGTAGCCACAAATGGCATGGCTACGTCAATTGGACATAGTGGTTGGAATCTCAAGCCCACCTGAAAGGGGCTGTGGCCGATTGAACTGTGGAGAGCCCGGTTATAAATATTTTGTATGTAGGGGAGGCTCTCATTCCATGTGCATGGATGCTTTGAATTGTACATGCATAGAATGTGTACAATCACCCTATTGACGACATCTGTCTAGCCATCAATTTGGTGATGGAAAGTTGTGGACTTGGTGAGCTTGGTGTCCAAAATTGACCAGAGGCTGGACCAAAATTTGCTGAGGAACCTGCTATCGTGATATGATGTGATAGACTGTCGAATCCCAAAGTGAACCCACACTCGTTCAAAGAAGATGTTAGCAGTGGCTTCTGCTGTGATATTATTCTTACAGGCCACCATAATAGCCATCTTCGAGAATCTGTCAATGACCATGAAAAAATAGTCGTTTCCATGCTTAGTAGAAGGCAGACCTGCCATGTAATCCATGGAGATGGATTCCCAAGGTCAAATAGGGGTAGGTACTGGAGTATAGAGCCCTTGCTTCTTGATGGTCGGTTTGGCAATGGTGCAATCAGTGCAAGATCTGATGTACTTATCGACATCCTGTAAAAGGTTCAGCCAATAGAAATACTTCTATAGTACTGCCACTATTTTATCGACCCAAAAATTCCCAGCAACTCGACTGTAGTGCACTTCCCATATCATCCTAACATGCTCGCTTGAAGGAACACAAATGTGTCCCAGGTGACATAACAGTGCATCTTGGAAGTGAGAATTTGGAACTTGCATACCCCCCAAAAGTGCCTTCTATGTGTGGATGAATTCTAGATTGCTTTTGCAAAGAAGCAGCCAATCAGAAGCATTGTGCCCACAAGAGTTGATAACTGTGGTTATGGCCATGATTGATGGTCGGCTGAGGTAGTCTGCAACATTATTGGTGCTACCCTTCTTGTACTTAATGTTCAAATGAAATTTTTGCAGATATGTAGACCACTTCTGATGGTGATCATTCTGCAACTTCCCTTGTGTCTGTATGAACTGCGAGGGTTGGTGGTCTATGTGGATGATCGCTTCCTTCCCCAAAATGTAATGCTTCCATTGTCGATAATATTGCACAATGGAATACATTTCTTTGTCATAAGTGGGATACTTGCAAACTATGTCAGACAATGTCTCACTGTGATATGCCACTGGATGCCTCTGTTGAGTAAGAACTTCCCCAATAGCATAGTCAGAGGCATCTGTCTCGATCTCAAATGGTTGTTGCAAGTCTGGTAATGTGAGCATTGGGGCAGAACAAAGGCGATGTTTCAATTATACGAACACCTTCTCTTGAGATTCTGACCAAAATACTTCTTCTTTCGCTCCTCCCTTAGTGACTTGACTCAAGGGCCAAGTGATATGAGTGAATCCCAACATGAACCTGTGATAGAAATTAGCAAGACCCAGAAAGCTGCGAAGCTCTGTTAGATTGGTTGGGGTTGGCAAATCCTGAATGACTTGGATCTTGGCTAGATCCACATGCACCCTCCTTTCATCAATAATGTATCCTAGATATTGAACCTGGGTCATGCCAAAAGTGCACTTCTTAAAATTGGCACACAACTTGTGTTGTTGTAGTGTTTGGAGGACTTCTCGAATGTGGTGGAGGTGCTCTTTCCAATTTTGGCTAAATATCATAATGTCATCCAAGTACACCACTACAAATGAGTTGGTGAATGGATGCAAGATATCATCCATCAACCTCATGAAGGTTGTGGGAGTATTCATCGACCCAAAAGGCATGACCAGCCATTCAAAAAGGCCCTCCTTGTCTCTGAAAGCAGTCTTCCACACATCAGAGGGTTCAATTAGTACTTGGTTATACCCAAACTTCAAGTCGATCTTACTAAAATGTTTTGCCCCTTTGATTTAGTCCAGAAGGTCATCAATCCATGGGATCAGGTACCTATTCTAGACAGTGATCTTGTTCAATGCCAGATAGTCAATACAGAGTCTTCAAGTCCCATCCCTCTTCTGTACCAACATGATCGGGCTCCTACAGGGCGATGAAATTGGCCGGATGTCACATTTTTGCAGTAGCTCCTGAATCTGCCTCTTGATTTCATCATTCTCCAGAAGAGAGCACCTATAGATCGGTGCTTGACCTAACAGTGTATAGGCACCACTGTGGGTGAGGTGAAGATGTCCCCATACTCCTCCATAACCTTGTCCATTTTTTTTTGTCGTGCACAGGAGCCATTTCTAGAGGTCGTGGCCACAATCTCCTTCTTTCCCTGGGGGTGGATCATCAGGAAGAAAAATTTCCTGGTTTGCGAAATGAGCTTACTGCATTGTTTTGCACTAACCAAAAAGATAGTGGGAGGCAGCGGTACCTCTGGTATCCTGTACAACTTATTTCCCAAAGTAACAATAATAGTGCGAGGCTAGGACTCATACACAACATGTTACTTCCACAATTATGGTTGGCCTAATAATACATCAGAAACATCAATAGGAGCAATGTCACACAACACCTCATCCATGAAGGGCTTGATGCTATAGGGAAGGAGGCACTGCTGGCTGACGTGGAGATCACGTCCTTGGTGAAGCCACCCGATGGTGTATGGTTGTGGGTTCGCTATGGTCGCAAGCCCAACCACTTCACGACATCTACTTAAATTAGGTTCTTTTGGCTCCCATTGTTGACAATGAACTATAGTGGGGAACCCTTTACCCACATCTGGGAGTGGAAGAGACTGTCAACCTCCGCTGGATCTTCTGGTTCCTCCTTCTGGATCTTCATAGTGGCAACAGTGGCGTTGGGCTCCGCATCATTAATCTACTTCCCTTTTTCATTTCCCTCATCAGGTTCTGATTCAGAGTCGGAGCATGCATCTGATTCAAAAGCCCTCATCTCGGCCACCAGCGACTACTTGATCTGACACTCACTTGTGTTGTGAGTGGAGCTCTTATGGAACTCACACCATTTTCCCATGTCCTTCTTTGGCTTTGCAATGTTGTTCTTTTCTTGTGGATTTAGCAGGCTGTCTTGGGCTGCCATGCCTTGGCTTTGTCCTTTGGTTTGTGGTTTGGGGCCACCTTTCTCTTGCTTTTGATTCGCATATCCAAAGTCTTGCTTCTTCTATTTGAATTTCTGCTCAATCTTGGAAGCATACCGGTAGGCCGTACTAAGTGAGGAGATGTCGAGGAAATCCATTTCCTCCTGAATGTATCTATGCAGACAACCACGATAATTCAGCACTAAATGTTTCTCTAAATCTTTGATACCAAAATTTTTGCGCAGGGTATGGAACAAATTCGTCAGCTCATGCACATCTTGAACCCTTTGCTGCCGCAACATGGTCCATTGTATGTACTTGTCCTCATAGCTCCCCACACGATAGTATTTTTCATTGATTCCATCTCAAAAATAATTCCAAGTGGGTACGACTGAGAACAAAGAGGGTTCTATCTCATCTTTTTTCTCAGAGTAGGTTTCCCACCAGCCCTTGACATGGTGGGTAGCTTTGAGGAGTGCAAAAATAATCTTCTCCTGAACAGAAAAGTCATGAACTAAGAAAGATCCTTCTAATAGATTCAACCATCTATCTATGGCATCAGCATATATTTGACCCTCAAATATGGAAATGTCAAAGTTTACTTGTACCTTAAAGGGAGTCGCGCCTCCAGAGTGGCTACTGGATGCAGATGTGTAGCCGGTGGGCAGCCGTTGAAGTATCTTGGAAAAGTTATCAATCATCGCATTCCTTAATTTTTCGAAGGCCTCCTCGAGCAATATTTTGATATGATCTCTTGCTCCCTCATCTTGCTTTTCGCCCCCCACAGGTGTCCATCGGGGTTTGTGAGGCTAATCTTGCAAAGGTTCCACCAGATCAAGCCCTAACTCCTTATACCCCGACCTTGTTGGGGACATGCAAAGAAGGATTGAGAAAAAGAAGACTGCTCTCATACCACTAATCTAGATTTATGCAGGAACACAACATAATACACATATAACCATAAATACAAAGATTTAGCAGAAATAACACTTCATTTCATTAATATCAAAGAACTGAAATTTTCTTACAGACAGAATGGAAATAAACTAGCTAGGGTGCTGGTAGCGAATCTCTGAGAAGAGATGTGGCGGCTACATACCTCTTAACTATGTTACAATGAGGCTCGAGGGCCTACTTATTATTGATAAACAATGAAGAACTCTAAATGTCTAAAAACCTAACCCTAGGATATGAAGCGCCAATACTATGGGCCCTGTTTGGGCAAATTGGTGTTTCAATTTCTCGGGGACATAACTTCGACATACGATCTCTGTTTGACGCGTATGATACATCATTAGAAACATCTATCCGAGAAATAAAAATGTTGTCGCAAATATCAATTGTGAAATGGAATCATATTCGCTGGAAAAACTATGCCCAAAAAATGTCATTTAGGGCCTCAAAACGGCTCAGGAAGTTCAAGACCCAAAAAACTGCTAAAAATAGTAAGTTGTGCCAAAATTTAAAAACTGAAAGAGACAATGGTGGGGCCCCAAGTGGAATAGGCAGGTGGCCACCAATATCCACCTAGATCATCATCCTCTTGCTTTAATGGTTCTTTTTCATCGGTTGGTTTGTCTACAGTCCCATTCCATGACTCTTGTTCTTTGAACACAACATCTCTGATAATTATTGTCTTCTTGTTGATAGGGTTATACAATTTGTAAGCTTTTTTCTACTTACTATAACCAGTAAATATGCATTTTTCACTTTGGTCATCTAATATTCCTCTTATCTGCTTAGGGACATGTGCATAGGCTACACATCCAAAAACTTTAAAATGAGATACATTGCATGACATACCTGACCATGATTCTTCTGGTACTCTATTCATCACACTCTTTGTAGGAGATTTGTTTATCACATGAGCAACACATGCAACTTCTTCTGCCCAATACTCATTAGACAAGTTTCTTGCTTTCAACATGCTCTTTGTCATGTTCATGATTGTTATGTTTTTTCTCTCTGCTACAACATTTTGCTGCGGTGTGTATCTAGTTGTAAACTATCTTATGATTCCATGTTCTTTGCAGTACTCATGGAATGATTTCTAATCATATTCTCCACCACGATCTGATATCAATACCTTGATCTGTCAATCACTTTGGTTCTCTGCTAAGACTTTGAACTCTTTGAAATTTGCAAAGGTTTCAAACTTCTGCTTCAAGAATTAAACCCAAGCCTTTCTACTATAGTCTTCAATAAAAGTGAGGAAGTAAAAACTTCCACCAATTGATTGTGTCCTCATAGTTCCACACAATTTTTTATGCACCAACTCAAGCAGTTTCTTTGCTTTATATGAAACTCCCTTCTGAAAAATTTCAGTGTTTCTTTCCCAAGATGCAACACTCACAAATGCTAGCAGTTTCTCTGATGGGAGGTAATCCTCTGACCATATGTTTCTGTTGAAACAATATTAAACCAGAAAAATACAAGTGTCCAAACTAAAAGCTCCATAACCAGTAATCATTAGAACATGCAACTGTAAAAGAAATAACCTAATCGTTGTACTTCATAATAAGAGGAAAGATTATGTTCCTTGACATCTGCACCTTTTCTATCAGCTTCTTTCTTGGGAGTTTGTCATAAATAACACACTCTTTCCCTTGAAAGATAACTCTGTATCCTTTCTCTGTCAGTTGAGCAACATTTATCAAATTGTGTTTGAGACCACGAACATAATATACCTCTGAGATTGTATTTGGATCCCCCTGCTTGGTCAGAATGTTGACCACTCCTTTTCCATCTACATCCATAGTCTTGTCAGTCCCCTACTGTAACTCTGTCTTCACATATTGATCCAAATTTGTAACCAAATTCTTGTTGCCTATCATGTGGTTACATCAGCCACTATCTAATAGGGAAACGTTATCAGACGATTCATGCCTGGTGTTGCATGCTAGAAACATAGAGTTAGTATTCTCTATACTAAAATTAGATATCTGATTTCCTTGATCATCTATATTATTCCTGCAATCACGAGCATAATGACCAAATTTATTGCAATAATAGAATTTATCCTTTGATTTTTCAAACCTTTGATTATCATTGAATATTCTTCTACTATTGCTTCCACTATTATATTCATGCTCTTTTTGTCCATCTCTATGACCACCATAGCGGTTGGCCCATATTCTGCCTCTCGATCAACCTCTGCCTCGACCTCCTGAAATATAAACTTGAATTTTGAAGGCAGTTTATAAAGTGGAATCCTTATTTCTATCTATTTTTGCCCCATGTGATAGAAGTGATCCCATCAACTCATCAACTGTCAGTTTTTCCAAATCCTTGACTTCTTTATGGCTTCTAACACAACATCAAAGTTGGTAGGAAAATATCTAAGAACCTTCTCAATCACTATTCGATATTTAATATCTTCACCATAGGTTTTAAATTGATTTACTACAAACATGACCTGATTCATGAAAAAATCTATGTCCTCTATCTCCTTCATCTGCAAAATTTCAAAATATCTCCTAGTATTATGCAATTTAACAATATTGACTTTGGCCATACCTTGATAGTTAGTTTCCAAAGTTTCCCACGCTTCCTTTGCTGAAGACATGATCATTATCTTCTGGAACACTTCTTGGTCCACTCCCTGCTGGATAAGAAGCAAATCTTGTGCATTCTTCCTCCTGTCTTTCTTCCATTGTTCCCTCCCTGCATTACTGAGGGCTCACTCTTTTACGTCATCTTGAGTTTCTGCAAACCCAAACTTGACATGATCCCAAACATCATGCACTTTAACATGGTCTCCATTTTAATAGCCGACATCATAATATTTCCGAGTGAAAGAAGCAAGTTGTGGCTGAAAAACTTGATGTGGCCATCTTGCTTCAAAAAATCTTCTCTGATAAAAACCCTAAATTTCTCTTTTCCTTTTAGAAACTTTGCAAAGCTCTTTCAAAAAAAACCTTGTGTTTGTTTTTTTTATATAATAAATCATTTTATAAAAGAAATTTATATATATATATATATATAACTTTTATAATAAATATCTCCTTTTAAAAAATTAATTTTCAAAACCTTTAAAAAAATATTAAAAAAATACTTTAAAAAAATGTTTAAATAAAGTTCTTTATAAAATCCATTATATAAATTATCCTCTTCTCAAATCCTTAAAAGTATTCGTATATCAAAGCCTTTTTAAAAAATAAAAGTTTTGTACCACCCACATGGATTTCAAAGTCTATTTCAAACAAAACTTTATCACCAACCTGTCATGAAATAACTGCATTGACTTTTGTTAAGTATTTTCGACCCACGGTTGTCTTGCTCAAGACTGTCTTCATTTAATTAAAAAAAAACTAACTATGCACCCCTTGATGCCAAGAAACTGTGGAATAAACCCAATTTGCGAGAAATCCTAATTTTTACGAAAATTGTGCATTTTTTCAATTCAAAAGGTGTGTACCTATGTGTGTTTTGAACTAAAAATGTGGGGACCTATTCACTTCTTAATGGTTCAAAGATTTTGCAAAATTTAAAAAAAAAATGTCGACCTTCTGCTCTTGGCCTTTTTCTCTGGCTCTGCTCACCCACGGATCTTGTTATCCTTCCTCAGCTCTGATACCAATTTTTTGGAAAGGCAAAGGATATAAACACATAATAACACAAGTATTTCACACACGAAACACATGAGCTACGGCTCTTCTATTAATCAAAAAACTTCAATCTCAGTCAATCTGAATACAATGAACCCAGTGAAGGTATTTAACCTAACCTGAAATGCACACACTTACATAACTCAACTTGACCATCATTCACTTAACTAACTCTATAACTCACTTACCAAATTCATTTATCACTCAACTCAACTAACTCAATTCTTGCTTAGTTGATTGTCTAACTCTGCATGCGGGAGTTAATTAACTAGTTTAACAACCTTAACGCTAACGTAACTAAGTAAGCCTTAGGGATCTTTCAAATATTGGGTGTCAGGAAAAAAAATTCAATGGTGCTTGTACATATGCTCTATTATGCTCTATTTTTAACACATATTGGGCGTGAGGAAAAAAAATTCCATGGTGCTTGTGCATATGCTCTATTATTTCAACACATATTATTTCAACACATAATTCCAAGGTCCCTGCCTCTGACCTGAAATCACATATGAAGCAGCAGGTGGCATCCCACTCTAACTTCTCTGCATTGTGCAAAGAATCTAGTGATTCAGACATCGACATAGTTGAATTTATAAAAATTCCACTGCCATACATCTGCTTCCTCTTCAGTTGTGCATCACGCAAAGCTTGCTGTCTATTTTCAAATAAATCTTCCGCCACTCCAAGAATCCCAGTAGCCTAAGAAATTGAGAAATTACGGTTCAATAATGTTTCCAAAAACCATTATATACTTCCAAGACACAATAAATATGAAATACATTTTGAAAAATTGATGCAAGAGACTGAGAGCATTTGTAGTGTGATGAATAAAAAATTAATTAATGCATATATACCTCTCCCTTAAGATTAGTGGTGCCATTAAGACCTGCAATGAAATTCCTGCGCTTCCTCTTCATCGGATTATGCATCACAGGTGTTACAGGTAAAGGCCATAATTTTTTAATTAAAATTCAACAAATCCCAATCCCTACTATATTTTATTTGAACAAATCGAAATCCCTAATCTTGTAAACCCTAATTACAGCTTGATAAGATGAATGTTATATGCTTCCTTCAGTCTGTGTGCGTTTGATGAAAATGAAAAATTGGCCTTTCAGGTAGTCCTTTTATACACATTGGCACATCCCAGAACGTCACCTCAATATTAGTGATTGATTTTTCATAATGAGTCCTTTCACGTCAGCGTAAAAATGTTCAGACTACAAATGGGTGACTAAGTATTTCCTGTGGTTTTCAGTGGAAAGATGGACAAGCACAAATAGTAAAGCAGAGGTCATAGATCTTTGGCGAGCCTTGGTATGAGGGCATTTAGATATATGGTGAGGCTAAGGGAATCATACACTAGGTGAAGGGTGAAGGACTTTAATAGCTTCAATCCACCCATTCGAATTAACTAGATGGAGCTCATCAAAACCTTATTAATCACCTTTCAACATATCAATTTTGACCACATATATAGAGAGACAAACAAGGCAATAGATTTACTTTCTAAGAAAGGAATTGTTAGGGATCCATGTAAGTTCTATTTTTCTTCTTTTGAACAGGGAGTCATGATTAATGTTGGCAACATTAATTACTTTTTAGGTCCCATTATTACTAGTATATCCCCTTATTGTTGTTAGTGTAACCCCCTTATTGTTATTTTTGTACACCTATAACCCCAGTATTGTTATTATTGTGCCCTTACATTATTATTGTTAGGTCGGCTAGGATTATATTGTGATCACATGGACTCCTATATATAGAAATAGGTTTTTTCATTTGTATCATCCAAGAATTGTTCATGTATGTAATGTATTGGAGGTTTCCCCCTAGAAGTGGTTGATTTCTAAGGTGTTGATCTCTTTTTTCTTCTATTTTTGGAGCTAGTTTCATAACATTTGGTATCAAAGCTTTGTATTATAGCGTTTCACTACTCGAAATAGGTTATCGTGGGATTTTCACTATAAATTTTTTCCACGATGGTTTAGAAGCTGAAATTTTTATAGAGTGAAGCCAAAATCCTGAGAAACATCATTTAAAAAATTTAGATCTTGGTTCACAATATATTCGAATATATGATCTGTGAAAGTTATGGTTTTTTCAAGCTCTCGAATTTCACCTAAAACAAGTAATCATGGAAGTTTCGCTATAACTATTTTTCTACTAAGGCTCAGATGCTGAAATTGTTACAGAGCAAAGCTGGACTCCTGAGGCACGTTGTGTAAAAATTTTAGATCTTGGTTCGCAAAATTTTCTGAGATATGATCTATGGAAGTTAGGGTTTGTTCAGGCTCCTCAATTTCATCTCAAAGAGGTGACTGTGGGAAAATCATCCTAAATATCTCTCTGATCATCATATTTGAATTATGTAAAAAGTGGCCTCAAGTACATGGACTACAGTTTCTTGTGTATTAGTTTCAGAGCCTAAGGAGGAAATAGTTACACGTGACACTCCATACAAGTTCACTCTACTGAGCGAGTCCATAATTATGTCATTGTGGGATACTGGACATAAATTTGTCTTGAAGAATCCAAATTAGGTCATACTTTTGGCATTTGAAAGAAGCCTCAGAGGGCTAATAAAGGGTTGAATTTCAGATATTTAAGATCTACAATTACATAGAGAATTGATTTTCATTATCAATCTCCTTAAAATCAACGAAAAAGTGTGTATTTGTTTCTTGAATTGCATAAGTCTTGTGTGAAAAATAAGTTTTAATTGATTCCAAGGGCATATTGTAGAATAGATATCGGTATCGGGTTCTAAAATTCCCCCTAAAAATAATTCAACGCCCATTAACCCTTTAGAAGGCTCTACTATGACTCATGAAGACGAAGAACTACAACATGACATGTCAAAATTACAAGAGCAAGTGCACCAAATTTTTCTCTCAAAAAGAGAAGCAAAAAATGAAATGGAAGTTTTGAAGAAAGGCGTGGAAGCTGAGATGGATTGTTTGAAGAAAGGCATGGAAGCTAAGATGGATGGCATGGAAGATGGCATGGAAACTAAGATGGATGAAATGGAAGAAAATATGAAAGGCAACATGGAAGACATGAATAATGATCTAAAATCAGATATGGAAGGTTTGACAAAGTTGATATAAGAAATATTTCCTAATGGAGAAAATACAGTAGAGGAAACTCATGATGAGAAAAGAATAAATGTTAATTGTAATTTTATAAGCTCTAATGTTGGATGCAAGAACAACCATATTCCAAAAATGGATATGAGGAAGTTTGATGGAAGGATCCCGTAACATGGATACTAGAGATGGAGCAATATTTTGATCTCAATAATGTGCAAAACACACAAAAAGTATGCATAACAACTTTACATTTAGAACAAAATACATTTGTATGGTATCGATGGATTTTCTCCCATAAAAATATTGTCACTTGGTCAATTTTTATAGAGGAAATGATAGCACATTATGAGGATACAAAGAGAAACACCTTCTTTAGCCAATTGATAAATCTCAAAAAAAAGGGTTGAGTGGTGGAGCACATTGAGGACTTCCAAAAATTGAATATAAGGGTAATTTTTATTCCAGAGGAACACAGGATTGACGTCTTCATAAGGAATTTAAAGGATAACATCCAACATCAAGTTCACCTTTGGGAACCTAATTCATTAGAGAAGGCATTCAAATTGGAAAATCGAATGTAAAATTATGGCAACAAGGAAGCCTACCCCTCACATCTATAAAGATGGAAGTGTTGCTACTCCTAGAATTCCAGAACCTACAAGGTTGACACCACAACAATTGGAATAAAAAAGAGCAAAAGGGCTTTGCTACAATTGTGATAGAAAATACACTAAAGGTCATAAGTGTGCTGAGAACAAATTATTTTACATAGATTGTGAAGAGGAGGAAGAAAATGAACAAGAAAATTCAAAAGAAGAGGATATACACCAGGAACCAACCTTAGAAGAAGAATAAATGAGTCTGACCATATCGTGTAATGCATTAGAAGGTATTACCACTCCTCAAACTCTTAAGATAGAAGGACATATCAAGAAGAAAAATATAATAGTGTTGATTGATTCGGGTAGTACCATAATTTTATTCATTGTAAGGCATCCAAGGAATTGAATTGTTTCCTATACCCATCACCAGAATCTCAAGGGATTGTTGCAAATGGAGGAACTATAAATTTATCTGAAAAATGTCATAATATCAAGCTAACCATGGGGGAATATGTATTTAATAGTCCACTTCTTTCCATTCCAATGGGAGGTGTTTATGTTGTACTAGGAGTACAATGGTTACAATCTTTGGGGATGATAGATTTTAGTTTTCAAGATTTTTTCTTGAAATTTTTTTTTTTCGGAAGGAAAGGAAGTCGAATTACGGGGTATCACAGGGAAGCCAAGAAATATAATAAGCTCTAATGTCATGACAAGGCTTATGGAGGAAGAACAAAGAGGCGTAATTTCACAATTATGCTCACTAGAAGTTCGAACATCAAAATCATCTATTTCTCCATATCTCCAAAAAGTCTTGGACAATCATTCTAAGGTGTTTGAAACTCCCAAATAACTCCCACCTATTCGTGATCATGATCATGCTCTTAATTTTATTCCAGGAAGTGCTCCTGCACTAATAGTCAAAGACTATCTAGAGGGGGTTATAACGGAGGTTTTTAGTGTTATGAAATTGGCCAAAAATTGTCAAAAAACATTTGCTACAACATCCGTTTATGGTTATGGGAGTTTTGGCAGAGCTTTCAATGAAAATTCAACACAACTAAAAAACAAATGGCTGGCCGGAGTTTATTATGAATTTTGTTTCATCGATGTGCTACTCTGGATTTAATGCACCAGTGCGTACATGAATACAGAGCCCCGGGGTTGTGTCAGTCGAACGAATGGACCGGGAAGTTTAGGTGTAAAATCGTAATGGGTGTAGTGTTGGTCATACAACACACGGGGCCGTTCTAATTGGTCTTGGGATTTGTGGGGTGCCCATAGGTTGTATCAATGCACCAGTGTGTATACATTTATGATGCATCGGTGCGTCGTATCACAGAAAGGCACCGAGATTTATAATTGGTATCGGCATTCGTACAGTGCCCACTGATCGTAAAAATGCACTAGTGCTTATAGATACATACATAAATGCCCTGGTACACAGTATCACACAAATGCACCATATTTATAACTCGTATCGGTATTTTTGCAGTGCCCATAGATTTTACAACGGCACCGGTGCATATAGACACATAAACGCACTGGTTCACAGTTACTGACACGCACTGTTTTTTATTTTATTTTTTTTAGAAACATTGACCTGTGACAGTCCAATTATTGTGATTCTTTTAAATTCATTTTTCATCAAAAGTCGACACATCTTATAACAATATTCATATTAATTACATTTTTATTAATGCATTTGAATATGTTGTTTGGATTAGTTAGTTATATCATATCAGAATTATTGTGGTTTTTTAAAATTAATTATTCATTAAAAGTTGAAACATATATATCTTATAGCAATATTCATATGAATTGAATTTTTATCAGGGCATTTGATAACGACAATGGAGAACGCAATAGAATAAATTAAAACATAATATATATATATATATATATATATATATATATATATATATATATATATATATATATATATATATATATATGTATATATATAAGACAGTCTTTATCATACAAAATGGGGCATTCATTTGTATCCCTTTGTATTTCAATTCGGACACTATGTCCATTACATTAAACAAAATGTCTGATTTCACAGACATATTTCAAAAAATAAAATGCCTTGCTTTGATATCCAAATATAGTATTCATCATTCTTCACTTGAACTATTGTCATTGTTAGAGCTACTTCCATGACTTGGGTTATTTTCAGGAATGTTTTGTTCGCGGTGTTTATTTTTTTCTTCTTCTTCACCTTCCATCTACAAACATATAAACAAACTGAAATGAGTGTATATACATTGGTGAGAATAATGAAAATTTCAATATTAAATAATATACATCAATGTAAATTGAAAAGAAAAATGACGTACCATAGCAACAATTGACTCATAAACTATACACATTCTTTCAAAACCATGTACCATGCCATCTTTCAAAATTTCATCTATTGGCACAGTTCCATACTTTGTTTCCTGCAAGTTTTATACCCCATAACAAATCCTATATTTAATATAAAATATTTTTTTGTTCTATTAATTATAAACAGAGCTAAGTAAAACAAGATCGATAGATGCTTACAAATTCGACAATTAAATTATGATATGCCAACATATACTCACAACCCATATTTAACCCAATTTCAATCAATTCATCTGATGGTTCTTCTTTGTATGTTAGCACTTGTTTGAAGACATTAAATGATGATTTTTGTAAAACAACTTAAAAAATACAAAAATGAAAACTAGTTAAGTTGTTATAAGGAAGTAACAATTACTCACAAACTTAGAGATCAACCTTTTTCTTCCTTGTCGTCCTATTTTATGTGCTGAATGGGTTCCATTTTCTTTTCTTTTTTGTAAGAAAATTCTTGAAAATTAATATTTAATGCTAAATTGTTTAACTATTGTACCTAATGATCGAAAAAATCAATGTTTACATATTATATTTGAAGCATGTTGTCGTTGAGTTGGCTCCTCTTGGGATGCAATTTTGCCCATTTCTTTGACCGTCTCCTTGTACACCTTTTTGGATATTCCTACTGGCATATTTCTGAAATCAGCTCTTTCATCTTTTGAGATTTTCATAATCTTCCTGAAAATGTAACATGACAATAAAATATTTAATTTTTATATTGATATATGAAAATTAAATATAACAAAAGTGATATTTATAAATAATTCTGGACAAACATTTAAAGTAATATTAATTTTTCATTCCTTATTTTTTGTTGTTCTACATTTTTTCTATTAAAAGTCTACATGTCTCATTGACAAATTCTATGGAAACTCTTCCTGTAGTTTAGATAAAATTTGGTTCTTGGAATCATTGGATTGATTTTTGTATTGTAAGTGGAAATAAAGTCAATACATTCATTCCACTAGATACCTCAAACTTTTGTAAACGCTTTTCCCCCTTTCATTAACTTACAGCACCACTCCAAATGAGCTACGGAGCAATTCATTTTCATTTGCATGTTCTATTTTTTTCTTTTCTTAGAACAAAATTCCTTTTCTGAGTTGTTGGTCCATGTAAAACATTAAACAAATGTGAATTAGTAGACTATTTGACACATGTTATCTAATAAATTTAAGTATATTATTAATGATAATTAAAAAAAGAAACTCATATTGGATCAATAGTATTTTTTCATTCACCTGATTCATTCTTTTGCAATTTTTCCATTAAACTTTTATGCTCTTCTGGTCCTACATCAGAAATAATCATATCAAACTTCGTCATTTTGTGGCTCTGCATGATACACAGTAAAAAATACATATTAGTTAAACTCACATATAGTTCAAAAATAATACTTTTTATAACGAATTTACAAAGAACTTGCATTTTTTTCTTTTCTTGATGTGTTAACAGTATTTTTATTACTTGATCTCTGATTAGCCATTTATTTATCAATATAAAAGCTATACCATATCATTCATTAATATATTGATAAATAAATTCTCAACTTTCCAGGTCAAAAATAAATCTCAAGACATCGGTGCACCTTTTCATGCGTTACACACCGCAGTCGGTGCATGGGGATATTAAAAACGCACCGTAAAAAAGTATAATAGAATGTACAATGCGTTGGTTATTATAAACGCACTGCAAAAATAGTGTAATAGACCATACGTTGCGTGGGGTATTATAAACGCACCGCAAAAACGGTGTAATACACCGTACAGTGCTATCCTCGTTAAATGGAGCATTGATGCTCTATTTCAGATATGGTGCACAGATTTAGGAAAATGTTTTCTATTTTTTTACTACACATTACTTGTGCAGTGCATTGTATAATACAGCGCACTGGTGCGGTAGTGGACGCAGGGCGCATCGATAAAGAAAAATCCATTTTTTCCAAAAATTCACGCAATGGTTGAATGGATTGGGATCCGACTATGCAAGTCATCCCATGGGTTGGAGGTCAATCTAAAATGAAAAACCCTAATTCTAAAATCACATAAATAGGGAGAAGAAATGGAAAAAACAAAAAAATTAAGGGTTTTGGGTAAAAATGGATAAAACTGCAGAAAAAGTAAAAAAATACAGAAAAAAAGTAAAAAAAATAATCAAATTTAATCATGAGATGGTTTGAAATTCTATGATACAAGGTTTGAATCACTAGAGGTATGTTTTCTGATTTCCTGAATTCTCCTGTTCGAACGTATTTCGCTGCTCCACAGTGCCCTCGTGCTCTCTTTCTCCAGGTCTATCTCCTGAAAATATCTTGCTAAAAATTTTAGAAAAATTAGTGAAATAATGAAAAGTCTTTAGTATTTAAAGAATTATTTTATGAAATTAGATTTTCAAAAATATTTTGCTGCCCATTTTTCAAATTTCTGCTTTTTTTTTCACTTACAAAATATAGAGTTGCGGTTTTTTTATTTGCGTTTATTCGTTACAGGTGTAGAGGAGTTGTGAAGCACCGGTTCATCTTCATCAGATGACGCTCTAGTGCGAGTTATGATGATAAGAGAACCGGGCTGTATAATTTTTTTTTTTGTATGTAAGATCATAATAAAATAATGATAATTCTACAGTACATGAATTTATTTTCATTATTTTCTAAAATTTATTATGTTACAAAACTTGGTATTATTCTAGGTTTGTTATTTTACAATTATTTGGAAATTTACAAATTTTAATATTTTAATAAAATCATTTCACATTAATAAAATTAAAATTTTCACATTAATAGAATCAAAATTTTGAAAATATTTTACATACAATTACAATTACAATTTTACATTAATTTCACATACATGGATTACGATTAGAATTACAATTACAATTTTTATTTTACATACAATTAAATTCACAATTTTACATAGAATTACATTTACAATTACAATTACAATTTTACAAATATTTAACATGCAATTGAATTAAAATTTCAATTACAAATACAATTACAATTTTAGAATTTTACATATAATTACATTTACAATTACAAATACGATTACAATTTTAGAATTTTACATGCAATTAGAATTAGAATTAGAATTTTACAATTTTACAATTTTTCATATATACAATTACAATCATTTCATAATAAATTAAATATTACAATTACAATCAAAATTTTACATTAATAAATATTTTACTTACAATTACAATTAAAATTAAAATTAGTACAAATACAAATACAAGTTTACAATTTTACATACAATTAAAATTTAAATTTCAATTACAATCATGACATAATATTTAATAAATATCATGGTCATTTAATATTAAATTAATTAATAAACATTATCATGATCATGATAACCATTGTACAAACATCATATTCGACTAAAAAACATATTAAAACATCAAATATACATCTCATGTCAAATAAATCATGCTATCACATATACACATCTATCTGCAAGCTAAACATTAAATTAATATATCTAACATGACCTAACAATATGCGCCACATCATGATGATCACCAACATGTAAATTAAGTACAACTGCAACATGAACATAAAATACATGGACCATATATATATATATATATATATATATATATATATATATATATATAACTTAATAATCTTAAAAATATACAACTCTAATATAAATGTAATGGATCAACTACTGGTAGTATAACAACATGATCAATAGCAATACAATTGGATGCCTTCTCATTCAATAGTGCAGCCTCGACGGTCGATGGTCCAGGTGCCTGCTCATGATCATGACTAGTACTGATGGATGCTGCAGGCTGCTGACTAGACATGGCCAATGGTCCAACCTCATCTTCATGATGACTACTAGATGCTGCTAGTGGAGCCTCATGCTGATCAGGAGCAACGTGAGGTGAACAATCATGAGATGAATGTGAGTCATTGCTCACGGACTCTCCATCATGTGTCGCAGCTCGACTATGCCTATAGCTATATAATGTCCTCCTCAGTCACATAACGGTTGTCGTAGCTCCTAAAACATGCCGCATCAGGCCATACATGTCACGCGGCATGCCTCTCCACATCCGTAACAGCCTATCATTAGCCTTTATGCCTCTGTAATGAGCGGGCTTGATGCTGGCATCAACAATCAATGCACAGAGTTGGTTGCCCAACTCCATCCTATATCTAGTCTATGGTCGACCGTGCCTAGCAAAAGGAGGTACCAGTGGATCACGAGCAGAAGCATGTCTCTCTGCTGTGCCGACCTCATATTGATGATGATCATCCTCGGCATTGGCCATGTCCGGATCGTCATCAGGATCCACACCTAGATCATGTGGTCGATCCGACATCTCCTTGCCATCAAAAGAGTCAATGTATGCAAAATATATACAAGTACACAACAATAATTAGACAATTTCATTACACAATTTAATAAAAATAAGTTAAAGAACATGTTAGAATAAATATAAATAAAATAGTGATATTACCTCTATCATCTGGCAAGTCATCATCTTTGAAGAGGATGTTGGGACACCCTCGCCAATCTAATCTAGCATAAGGAAATGGGACCATAATGAAGGGATGCAACCCACCAATACTTTCTAGTAAGTCCAGTGCATCATGCGATATCCTGGCTCGAAACATAGTGTCTCACGTCTTGGGCATCATCTGCCCCCACATGTGCATCGGGGCCTCGAACATCGGCCTACAAGGCCGTCAAACAAAAGTTTGTCTCATCTCTGGAAACCTCTAAAAAATAAACAGAACATCTTTGAAGCAAAAGGGAAGTTGACCCTCCCTTTTGCATGAGCACGACATCTATCTAAGGCCGTACAAAACTACTGCAAAAAACTGGCAGACCACCTGACAAGTCATGGCTTATGTACTAAAGCATCAACATAATACAAAAGCAAGCAACTAATGTGTTGCCCGTCACTGGTGTTGTGCGAAATGGTCGAAATGATAAGTGAGAGGCATTGCACGTCTTGTCTACCAAATTCACCTATACGTAACTGACCTATAGGTACTTGAAACTCTGAAGGAGACAGTACATGTGCTCCAATGTATCTTTGGGAGTAAACTAACTAACTCCCTACTACAGAACCAGCTGGAACATCTGGGAATGAGGGAAAGTCACCCCCTCTCCTTGATAGTCCTGCAATAAAATAAATATCCTCCTCAGTGGGTGTGTACCACTGGTCATGATTAACATGGAAAGCCTGTCAGTGGGCATTCCACCTGTGGATAAGATATCTCAAAAACACACTATGCGCCTTTAGGGAAGTATCCTACTCATAGAACTTGAGGAGGCCTACCTGCTTAAGGATCCCCTGGGTATCTGTTGTAATAAGGTGAGGGTCTGCATCTCTCTCCCTCTCTCGAGGCTCCCATTGGTGAATCATGTTATACTGTTCAGCCTGTTGTTGTTGCTATGCCTCCTCTTCTCTCTGAATCATTGACATATTAAATAATTTTTTTTCTTAAAATATACATGTATTTAGGAATATACATATATTTTTTTTTTTGAGAAAAGAAAAAACAGTCCAGTCAATGCGCCACAAAAACATTCACGCACCAGTTGTAGTGTGGCTTAATTTTGTAGCGCACAGGTGTTGGTGCCCCTATGAAATACAACACACCAGCCTCAGTGTAGTTGTCTATTTTTCAAGAAATGTTGACTATATCTAAGTTCAAAATAGTGGTGCACTGACTAAAACATACACCCTAGAGCATATAGTCATGTCAGCGCACTGACTTCTTGACAATTACATAGTCGACGATGCAGTCTTTTACCTGGCCGCACTGTTGATACTCTTAGAATGCAGAATGCGGTGCACTGACATACACCGGGGTGGATAATTCTGTCAACACACCACACTGGGATTCCCATGGTCGATGGTGCGCCTAGCTAAATGAGTGCACTACATTTTATTTTATTTTTATTTTAAATTATGTGGGGCTCCTTTCGGTACTACCCCATAAATGGTGCAGATATCGTTAGCACAGGTGGCGGTGCGACCTATAAATTTTACACGCAGCATTGCTATCCAGTGCGAGATGAATAGCTTAGGCGCACCGCAGAACAAATTTTTTTCTTTTTTCCTATTTAATGGTTATTTTTAAGGTTATTTCAAATTCTAATCCGCTAAAAGGCTTAATTATGGAAAAACTAGAAAAATACGTGTACATTTCGCCGTCGAGGAGGCATATTGGCTGTAAAATTTGCAAAAGAAAATTTTCTCACCATTTTTCAAAATGCAAGCTGCAGATTTGTGGCCAATGTAGAGCAGCAGTGCGTGCAATGGGTGCAATGAGAGCACCGATGTCTGGGCAGCTCAGAGAAGAGGAAATGGCACCAGTGTTTGAGAGCTCTGGAGCACTGAGGAAGGTGAAAAATGCGGTTTTTTGGCCGTAATTTTTTTTATTTAACCCTGTTCTAGTGCACGGGGTTTTATAGGCACACCAGTATGCTTGCTTAAAACCGCACCGGGCAGTTTCAGATTTGGTGCATTGTTTATAATGCACCAGGGCGGTTCCCTAACACTGCACCGGGATGTTTTAGTTTTGGCACGATGTTTTGATGATGCACCAGGGCAGAATATTCATAAAGAACCGGTGTGGAATAGTTTTAAGGTACCATTTTTGTGGCCTTAATTTATTTTGTTTAACGCTATTCTGGTGCGTGAGTTTTATAGGTGCATCGGTGCTCTTGGATAAGAATGCACGAGCAAATTTCTGTTTTGGCGCGGTGTTTTATGATGCACCGACGTGGAAGAGTACTGAATCACCGGTACGTGACCGTAATAGGACGCCCCAAGTAGGTGCGTACATTGCACACACTTTTCGGCGTGTGAATTTTTTGTGCACACTGGTGTGTTCTATGGTAGAGCGTGCACCGGTAATTGAGAGCTCAGCAGCACTGAAAAATGAAAAATCCAGGTTTTTTGCTGTAATTTTTTTTTTATTAACCCTTTAATGGTGTGCATGATTTATAGGCACACCGGTTCTATTTTTTACAAATGCACTGGTCGATTTGTGTTTTGGCACGTTTTCTTATGATGCACCGATGCGGTTTCTTTCTACTGCACCAGTTGGTTTCGGTTTTGCCACGGTGTTTTAAAATGCACCGGCATGGAAGAATTGTGACGCACTGATGTTATATAATAATACGACGCACCACGAAGGTGTGTATGGAGTGCACGGTGTTCAGTGTGCCAATGTTTTTGTGTGCACCTGTGCTTTCAGTATTCCAGAGCACCGAGGCGGCATTTAATGGTAAGCGCACCGAGTGGAAAAAATCCGCAAAACCCTCCGCCCACCAACCTCCTCTACTAACCTTCGCTAGAAATGGATGTATGGGGTATTTTTTTGTGGGTTTCCTAAAAAAAATCCACTAGAGGGTCTTTTCCTTGTAGTGCTCCAAACATCAGGCCTTACAGATATCCTTATGTCCAAAAGAGTGAAATTGAACATATGATTGCAGAAATGTTAGAGGCTAGTATAATTCAACCTATTCAAAGTTCTTTCTCTGCTCCAGTAGTATTGGTGCACAAGAAGGATAGATCATGGTCCATGTGTCCGGATTATAGGGAGCTCAATATGCTCACTATTAAAGATAAATTTCCCATTCATGTGATTTATGAATTATTGGATGAATTACATGGAGAAATTTACTATACCAAGTTGGATCCTTGTTCATGATATCATCAAATCAAAATGAAGACAGAAGATATTTTGAAAACATTATTTCAAACTCATGAGGGTCATTATGAATTTTTGTCACGCCTTTTGGCCTTACCAATGCACCTTCCACATTTCAATGGTTTATGAATTCCATTTTCAAACCCTTCCTTAGAAAATTTGTGCTAGTATTTTCTTATGATATAATAATCTACAGCAGGTATTGGAAGGATCATGTTCAACATGTTGACAAGGTGCTCAAACTATTGGAGGAGAAACAATTATATGCAAAAAAATCCAAATGTTTATTTGGTGTACAAGAGGTGGAATATCTGGGTCATATTGTATCTCATGAGGGTGCTAAGGTAGAACCTAACAAAATTAAATCCATTAAGGAAAGGAAATTCCCCATAACCATAAAGAAGTTACGAGGATTTCTTGGGTTAACAGGGTATTATCACAAGTTTTTAATGAATTATGGGAGAATAGCATCACACCTAACAACATTATTGAAGAAACATGCATTTTCATAGACTCCTGAAGCAACTAAGGCCTTTGAACATCTTAAAGAGGCAATGTGGCTAACACCGATCTTAACTACACCAAAATTCACAAAAAAAACTTATTGTGGAATGTGATGCCTCGAGAAATGGAATTGGTGTTGTTTTAATGCAAGAAGGAAGACCCATTGATTTTGAAATTCATCCAATCAAAGGAAAGTATATATAGAAAGTTATTTATGAGAAGGAAATGTTGGCAATACTACATGCACTAAATAAATGGTGACCTTATCTAATGGGAAGACACTTCAAGGTAAAAATTGATCATGATAGTCTTAAAAATTTTTTGGAACAAAGACCATCTTCAGAAGAGTAGAAAAAATGGGTCACAAAGATGTTGGGTTATGACTTTGATATCATCTACAAAAAAGGGAAGCTAAATGTTGACGCATATGCACTGTCAAGAAAGGATGAAGAGGTGGAAGCATTTATTTGTGTCATTTCTATTATCCAACTATTTTGGATAACCAAATCAAGGGATGAATGGAATAAGGAAAAATAAGTGTGGACACTCATGGAAAAGTTGTAGCAAGATCCTAGTACATCTGATACATTTAGTTGGAAAAATTATTCCTGATTTTACAAAGATCTCCTATATATTTGTACGAATTCCGAAATAAAACAAAAGATTATTTTTGAATTGCACACTTCTCCTTTAGGAGGACACTTAGGATTTTTAAAAACTTACAACAGGGTGAAGATTTTTTTTTTTTGGATGGTCTTAAATTTGATATTCAAAATTTTGTGGCATAATTTTTGGTTTGCCAGCAAAATAAAGTTGAGACAATTAAGACCCCGGGTCTTCTACACCATTTATCCATTCCAAGTAAACGTTGGGAGGAGATTTCAATGGATTTTATCACGGTTTTACATAATTCTGAAGGAAAGAGTGTCATCATGGTGGTAGTTGATAGACTTACCAAGTATGCACACCTTTGTGCATTATCTCATCCATTCAAAGCAAGTACAATTGCTACTGCATTTATGGAAACAATTCAAAAGCTACATGGAAACCCAAAGGTTATTGTAAGTGATAGAGATCCCATTTTTATTGGAAATTTTTAGATGGAATTATTTTCTTGTTAGGGTACTCAATTAGCTCATGGCTCATCTTATCATCCTCAATCCGATGCTCAAACTAAGATAGTGAATAAATGTTTGGAAGGATATCTTCGTTGTTTTGTATCTGATAATAAAACATGATTGGTCAAGTGGTTACCTCTCGCTGAATGGCGGTATAAAACTTCCTTCCATACTGCAGAAAAAATGACCCCATTTATGGCACTTTATGGATATCATCTGCCATCCATCACATCATCTTCAAGAGAAAATTCCAAGGTTCAAGAAGTGGAAGTTCACATTGATCATCAACAATAATTTCTCCAGCTCTTAAAGGATAACATAAATTTGTCACAAAATCGAATGAAACAACAGGCAGATCAACATCACAACGAGAAATTTTTTTATCTAGGAGACTGGGTATTTTTTCGACTACAACCATACAAAAAAATCTCCCTCAAGCAAGCTAAAAAGGATAATAAATTATCACCAAAGTACTATGGTCCTTAGAAGGTGTTGCTAAATATTGGTACTATGGCATAGAAATTGGAATTTCCTGCTTCTTTGTGAGTGCATCCAGTTTTCCACGTTTCATGCTTAAAGAAGGTTATAGGTGATAAAATTCCAATTGAAACAAATTTTCCAGAACTTGATGAGAAAGTAAAAACCATATTGGAACCTGAAGCAGTCACGGAAACAAGAACTCGACAGCTATGAAATCAATCAATTTCAGAGTATCTCATCAAGTGGAAAAACTTACCCATTGAATATTCTACATTGGAGGATGAGAATTTTATACGGAAGCATCCAAAGCTACTCAAGTGTTGAGGAAAATGCTTTTTTGAAGGAGAGGGGCATGTTAGGTCCTTATATTAATAATATAGCTCTTTATTGTTGTTACTGTAACCCCCTTATTGTTGTTGTTGTATGCATGTAACCCTAATATTGTTATTATTGTGCCCTTACATTATTATTGTTAGGTCGGCTAGGATTATATTGTGATCCAATGGACTCCTATATATAGAAGGAGGTTTTTTCATTTGTATCATCCAATAATTATTCATTTATGTAATGTATTTGAGGCTTCCCCCTCGAAGTGGCTGATTTCTAAGGTGTTGATCTCTCCTTTCTTCTATTTTTGGAGTTGGTTTCATAACAGTACTCGTAGAAAATTCAGTATTTTGAAAAATTGTCATAATTTTGGAGAAAATTTAATGTACAAATGAATAAAAATAGGAAGACTTGAAAAGGTGATACTGTGGCATATTTCTCATTATTGAGGGAATAGGAAACACCATTTTGAATAGCAGTAACAAAAATGATCATTATGAAACACAATGCTAAAAATTTAAGAAATATATTACATTTGAGATCTCTAGTTGTAACAAAACTGGTCATTATGAAACACAACGTTGAAAATTTAAGAAATATGTTACATGTGGGATCTCTTCCTCATGCAAATGATGGTATGAAAAGAAAGAAAATAATAGTGTGCAAATGTACTATCCTTTTTATTAATATAAAGAAAATCTATTTTTCCTCCAAAAAATATTAAAGTTTACAACAATATTTTTTATAAAATGAGGTGGGGAAAATGACCCCAATTTACATTAAAACAAATAGTGTGGAAAAGAAAATAACCACTCTTCCCAACAACCAACCAAGATAGTTAATTAAAATAAAATAGTGTAGAGAATAAAATAAACACTCTGCCCAACAACCATCCAAGATAGTTAATTAAAAACAAATAGTGTGGATAAGAAAATAACCACTCTTCCAACCCCAGATAATGTCAATTCACATCATAATTTTGTTTTTTAAATTTATAATTTGAATTTTTAAAGGTAACAATGATCGTGTTGTTTGATTACAATATTATCCATATAATTATATACAATAAAGAGATTTGATATCTTTGGACACTTGTAGATCCAGAGTTAAGTTTCACTTAAATTTTCTCAGTTATATTCTATGATGGGTTTTCAATACCATGGGTCAATTTTTTTTATAAGGTTAGTTTTATTTTTTTATTTTTAATTTTATTTTATTATGAATGAGTTAACATGTTTACATTATATTAATATAGTTATTTCATTTCAATTTTATTTTATTTCTATTTACACCAACCTAGATCCATCTACCAATCACAAAGGGGAGGGATTAAATTTGTTTTTACTCTAAAATAGGTTTTCATCTCCATAGATTTGATCCTAGGCTATTTTTATAATTATAATTATAACTAGAAATTGCACCATATGTTGCAATTAAGGCAGTAGCACTGGAAAGAGTAGCCTAGAAGAAATAAGATGTTGCATAGAAGGAGCCATCTTGAACGAATGAAAGGAAAATTTGCTAGTAGCATCATAAAGAGTAGCCTAGAAGAAATAAGATGTTTCACAGAAGGAGCCATCTTGAAGGAATGAAAGGAAATTTTTTCTTCCATGGAAGCAGGTCGTGGAGATTTCGAAGATATTGATAATAACAGTGATCAAGCAGAAAATTTTGTTATATATATTGAAATAGGAAATCGGGGGTGAAGACCTATATGTAAATTAACATAATCTCTTCACATATATAAAAATTTTGTTATATATATTGAAATAGGAAATTAGAGGTGAAAATCCTTTGGTGATTATTAATATTCTGAAACAAGCATGAAATGAGAATGTAACCCAAATAAGATATTTTAAATACATTAAAGGACAATCTATCTACCATAGATGTAAATAAACAAAAATTTTATTAACAAATTAGGGTTTACTCCAAGTTCATCTAGATATCTGAGGGCCAATTGCATGTTTGTCAGAAATTGTATATGAAGAACAATAGTCTTGGTATACAAGAAAGTCAATGTCATTTTAATATGGACACATTTTTGGAAGGAGATATTGTTCTTTATGTTATTTATTTTCTTAACTCCAAACTTGGTTTAGTCTTTCTCTATATACATAAGAAAAAAAATACAAAGTAAATTCACAAATTTAACTTATAGTTTTATATTTTATAATTACAAATCTAGTTTCTTATTAAAATATTTAACACACATGTATTTATTAAAATAAATTATATTGTGAATATTTATTCTCTTATTATTCGATGACAAAATTTTTGTACTCCTTAATATGTAAAACAACTTTATTAATAAATAATTGAATGTCAAATTGAAAGATTACTTATTTTTCGATGTATAAATCATTTGTTTTATATGTAGTTCAATTTCCATTACCTATTATCTTCAAACCCCTTGGGGAGGTATTGAACATGGGATCCAACTTTAGGTAAATAAACATTCACATTGTCAAGTTGGACAAACAAAAATTTTATAATCATAAAATTCTCATACCTATTCCTCTTTTTAAATATATAATTGAGTTCCATTTATTAAAAATAAAGGAAATATTAAGAAACTCATAGAGTTATAAAAGGTAATTAACATGAAAAATAAAAAATCTCCTTGTGACAACAGAGAAATGTTAATCTTAATTAAATCGTTAAAAAAAATAAAAATGGATAATAGCTTTACTAGTTATATCATTAAAAAATTCCACTTTCAAAATCAAATTTCTACATTGATTATTAAAAATATTATTTTATAGTTATATAAAATATAATTTTATATTTTTAAGATATATATATATATATATATTTGATGATAATAAATTTTTTTCTTGGGGAAAATAAGACTAAGTTGGAACATAGAGATTTAACACAGTAAATTTCATAGAGATTAACACATTATGGCAGATTAAGTGAAAGGGGGCTAGTATTCCTTACCTCCAAATTTAGTATAGTATGATGCATCAATATAAAAAAACCCTACAGCTACTTGAGCATTAAAGGAAAATAGAGAGCCTAAAGTAATGTGGAGGTTACCTGGAAATGATGAGGAAATGAGAGATGCAGAGGAACTTTTCAATGAGAATATCAACCACTCAAATGAAGCCACTATTTTAATATTTTAGATTTTTTCAATAGCTTTCTTGATATTGTATACAAGACAATAAATTTGCATGTAGCTTATACTACATTAACCATGAAATTGTGAACATTTAGGGAACACTTTCCATCACATTTGTAGATAAAATCACAATAGAGTATCATGTTTTTCTTCTAGTATCTAAATTTTCCTATATGCAACAACTACCTTGTGCCTCATAGTTTAAAATTGTGCAAGGAGGAGGAGTGTCAAGGTGAAAGCTATAATAAGAAGAGAAAGAAGACTATTGTTTGGGACTTGAGATAGATCCATTATGTGCACATCTAGAGTTAAGCTTAGTAAAAAAAAAACTCACCGTACTTTGAAGTCTTTAAATAAATTTCTTAAAAATTAGAATATCAATTTAATGCATTTTACTCAATTACACATTTAACAATATTCATTTAAAAAAATACAAATACAAATTACTATTTTAAATAAAAAATTACAAAGAATCGCATTAATTACCATGGCCCTTGTGTATATTTTTCTTAATACTTTTTAAATATGTGATATTTGTAATTTATTTTTAATCACATAGTGTTAATTTTGTAAGACTATAATTTACAAGTCTCACTTTTTATAGCTTTGGTGGAAGGATAGAGTATCTAAATTCCCTTACCCTTTAAGAAGCATCCTGAATTATTGTACCACCCACCGTGGAACCAATCTAGACATCTTCGGTTATTCTAAATTTATCAAGGGTAAATATTTTTAGGGTGGTCTTCTATGTGCACTAAAATTCCCATGAGGTCCATCACTATGTATGGGGTTCATTTCAACCTTGGATATATTCTGTGAGTTGTGATTTTTTGCTTGTGGCTACAACTTAGTTTCGGTTGTCACCTAGTTATCATGATTCAAAACTTTGTTATCTTCTCAATCCTTATAGAATTAGATGTATTTTGTGATCTAATGTGATGTTTTGTTTGTCGCAATGATTCAATGATTCAAAAATTAGTTATTATACCACAATATTTACGTTCTCGTTGTATGTTTTGTTTATGAACCCTTTAAAAAAAAAAAGGAAAATTTGATTTTACACTATGATCTTGATCTGAAAATGGTCTGGATAACTTGTATGTATTTCAAGAACCTACCACTCAGATAAAATTAAATGATTTAGCTTGTACTTGACAATTTTGCGGAATGATTTACTTGAAAGTGGTGTATGAATTTTTATTGTTTATATGTCTTCACTTCATTTGTTCTTACTGTAATTTAAAATGTATGGTAGCAACATAATGCAGCAAATAATCATTCAAACACAACAGCAATTTTATTCTAGGAGTTCACCCGAAATATCCTGGGCTACATCTCCTTTAAGCTTGGTGATCATGACTCAGTTCTTTGGGATTATGGTAAGCTATTTTTACAATTAAATACTTAATTAAAATGAATAAAAAAATGATCCAAAGGACTGAAAATACCATAAATATCCCTCAATTGGCGTTCAAACTTTGTAAACAGCTTTAGTCTCTTGTTGACACGATTCATTCTATCGGTGCACTAAGCTACTCTCAGCTTATAAATGGTACAAACTCCCTCATAATTATATTTTTGTCACTAAAACCACTCCTAATTTATCCAATACACATCATACAACAACTATAAATTGATAAATTTCTGAAAATGAGCACTACATTCCCCAAATAGACTATCCTCCACGGTTTGCACAAAGCTGCACAGAACTTCACATAAGCTTTTCGAGCTCTATAAGTTCCAAAAAAATTTTAAAACCACTTCCATTTGTTCCAAAATTACTGAAATAGTCAATATAGAGTTTTTTTTCATAAAAAATAGCCTTTGACTGCTCCAGTTTCATCTCAATCACCTATCGGCACCCCCATGGCACTAAGGTTAATGAAAATGTCTCTGCTGAGTTTTCAACCTCTAAATCTCTTTAACACTTGATGAAACCTCTGTAAATAGATTCAAAATTATGTTTTTAGTCAATAATGACCACTAGTTCACTACATACGGTCTCAAACAACTCTAGCTAAGCCTTGCACTATTGTTGGCAAAAGATGGCACTAATGGCCCTTGGAACTTTATTCAAGCTTTTTGGCCTTCAAAATTTCTCTACAGGCTTTGAAAACCATCTCATCAGATTCAAAACATATGAATTATTCAATTTATACTATTGGAACTCTGGAAAAGGACTCTAGCTCCCCTCGCTAGGCCTCAAACTGAATTTGTCTCATGGTGGCCCTGATGGCTCCTTCATATTCCCTGAAGAAAAAGCTACTCAATATCACCTCCATTCGACCTGAATAATGTCCCAAAGTGCTCATGAGGTCGAATATACACAAAATTGACTAAAATTTCATCCAATTTGGTTCAATAATGAGAGAGTTATGACCTCTCCAAGAAAAATGCCCAATGTCACTAGAAAACCTCCTCCAAAACTGGAGGAACTTCAGTTAAGTTTGAAAAAAGTGGCGGACCTCATTAATTGGTGAAACCATGCCCTTAATTAGTAGCATCATTAAATGTGACAATTTAATACACTCAGAATTCACATGCAAAAATTTTGATAACCGTTAACTGCTGGGCAGATAAGGTTTACTTGCGCCCTTGGTCATTGCATGCAGGTCACATCGGAAGGGGGCTATCCATTTTATGTTCTGACCGAAGAAAAATCTAAGAAAAAATATAATGCCACAACATAGACTGTTAAGATGTATCTGTAGAGGAGTTGGTCAGGCTTTGATGCTGGCAGGAGGAAGGTCTTATGTTCGAATCCTATAGTCTCGAAAATCTAAGATGTATAGTGTAGAGGAGTTGGTAGGGCTTTGATGCTGGTAGGAGGAAGGTCTTACGTTCGAATCCTATAGTCTCAAAAATATTTTATGGTGCCAAAAACTCATTCAGCTTGGGGCCATGTGGTGGCCTCTGGGCTACCCACGTGGCACCCGCTGATTGGCCACCAATCTCCAAGTAAACCAAACCACAAATAACAAGATGCTATTTGTCTGCTTCTAATAAGATCGAATGGAATATTCTAGGGAATATTCCAATGAATATTCAAGGAATATTCCTTCGAATATTCTTTTTTTAATTTTTCCAATTTGCAAAAGTAAAACTTGGTCAACTGAAAAATGGAGTTTACTCGAGACTTTAAACCTTCATAACTTTCACATATGACCTTGGTTTTGAGAACCATTCATGGTTCCATAATTGCAGCAACGAGACCTTTCTATTCATTCAGGTTTGGCACTCTTCCAAGCACTTTGAATTTTGAGCTATCATTCTGGTCCATGATCCAGTTCTGATCACACCTCCAAAATGAGAAGCTTTTGGACCCCAAAAGCTCTCTGGAATGCTAAAACTGATCCGTACAGTGAATAAGAATACTACACCCTCATCGCTTCAGCCTCCAAACACTTGCCTTGAATTGCTAGTGAGTTTGAACCACAACTAGCAAGAAATTCACACTTCCCTTCCTCGATGTGCTTGTCCTCCTGTCAAGAACTGTCTTTCTTGCACTCACTCAGAAAATTTCTGGCGAAAAATTTGCAGAAGTAAACTGTACATCACTTCTTTGATCAATGATCCAAGGTGGCTCAAACAAATGAGATATTACAACATAAAATACATATATACAACAAAAATTTTCATATGTACAAAATGAGTACATATTACTGTACCAAGAAGTCCATCCACTTCTTACCAAGCCACCTCCATGGTGACTTTTTTTGCTGCAACTCTTCCTCATGTGAAACTTTCACTTTCACATCAATAATAGAATCTATAGTTCCACTTGCGCCAATCTTTCTATCCTCTTTCTGCATGTGCTTTGTACGACTAGTTGGATGCAAATTCCAACAACGAGAGACAACATGTTCCTTCTTAGAAAGTTGTCTTTGCCTCATCTGCTTCCTATATTCTTTCTTCGTGATCCAGCATCTCGAAACAACATGGTTAAATCCACCAAAATATGTACAACAAATCTTTCTTCCATTTAAGCATGTAAAAATATCATGATTTGCATAAACACAATCAAATTTATCATGAGAAGATTAATACCTCTTGTACTACTTTGAATTTTCATCCTTTTTGCCTCCTTGAGGAGATGAACTAGTAGAGGCTTCAGTTTTCATTTGTATACTAACATCATTACTCTTGTCTTGAAAATTGTATGAACTTGCATGCTCACCATAAGCTGCATGTCTACCATCTTCTTTCTGCAACAAAGGCTTAAAGAAATGGAAATTATGTTTGAAACAAATTTGACATATTTGCATCTTAGAACTTGGAATAAAATTTCTCTTTGAAATAGCCTCTAATGCCTTCATGGCTTTGGATTCTTCACCATTAAATTTCACATAACCAAGACCAAGATTCTAGGGTCGTTCCTCAACCAAAACAGGTTCAACCATGCCTTGTGCATGCTTGCCTAACCCTTTTCTTTCATATCCCATTTTAATCATCATTTTGGACCCTATACCTCTTGTGTGATTTTCGAAAGAACCAATTTTTTTTTTCTAATGAGGAAACTAAAGAAAAACTAGAAAGGATTACCTTTTCCTCATGCATTTTCTTGGTCAAAGCCTCTTGGGCTTGATGGAGTTGTATCTCCATATCATGCAATTTTTGAAGAATTTCTTCCTTCTCTTCCTTCATGGCAAACAATTTTTCATGAAGTTCAGTGCTTTCTCATTTATCCTCAAACAAAATCTGCACCATGTCCTTCAATATAATAAAGTCATGCTTCATATCATCATCGAAGAATCTTGTGAAGGAGGAAAATTCACTTGTAGAAGTTGTCATTATGATGTCAAAGAAAAAACTAACTTCAACAGATTTCTCAAATATTTTCAAAACAAATGACAAAGCTTTTGAACAAAATGGTTGTAGAGACAAACTCTTATTCAAGCAGCCAAGCAACAAACAAACTCCAATAGCTTCTTAACAAACAATCGTCAAGAGGGTTTGTGTTCCAATGTTGTCCATAAGGTACTTTGGGGTAAGGAAGAAGCCTTCAATGCTTTCTTGCTTTTTTTTCTCTCCAGTACTTAGCTAATCAGTAGCTATCCCCAAATCTCAAGAAAACTCAAACAATAATTAGTTTGCAAATAGTAAAACAGTCAATATTTTACACTCTTTAAACACCTTTCAAGCTATACAAGCAAGAAACAAAGTGCTCTGTCAAGCAAGAAACTATGCTCTGATATCAACCAATTCTGAAAATGGTCTGGATAAATTTTATGTATTTCAAGAACCTACCACTCAGATAAATTTAAATTATCTAGCTTGTACTTGACAATTTTGTGGAATTATTTACTTGAAAGTGGTGTATGAACTTTTACTATTTATGTGTCTTAACTTCATTTTTTATTGCTATAATTTAACATGTATGACATGAAAATAATACAAAAAATAATCATTCAAACACAACAACAATTTTAATCTAGGAGTTCACCCGAAATCTCATGGGCTACGTCTCCTTTGAGCTTGGTCATCATGACTCAGCTCTTTGGGATTATGGTAAGTTTTTTTTAGAAGTAAATACTTAATTCCAATTAATACAACAATTATCAAAAGGACTGAAAATACCATATATATCCCTCAATTTCATGTCCGAACTTTATAAATAGCTTTAGGCTCTTGTTGACACAATTCCTTCTCTTAGTGCACTAAGCTACTATGAGCTTCTAAATGGCACAAGCTCCCTCAAAATTATATTTCTATCACTTAAAACACCATTATATATCCAATACACATCATACATCAACTATCAACTGATAAATTTCTCAAATTGAGCACTGCATTCCTCAAATAGGTTATCCTCCATGGTTTGCCCAGGCCTGTCCAGAACTTCACATTAGATTTTTGAGCTATAAAATTTCTCAAAATATTCTAAAACCACTTCCATTGGTTCCAAAATTACTGAAATAGTCAATATAGAGTTTTGGTTCATCAAAAATAGCCTCCGGCTGCTCCGGTTTCGCCTCAATCACCTATCGCCACCCCGTGGCACTAGGGTTAATGAAAATGTCTCTATTGAGTTTTCGACATTTAAAAGTATTTAAATATTTCTAAAACATATGTAAATAGATTTAAAATGATTTATTTAGTCAAAAATTACCACTATTTCACTGCATATGGTCTCAAACAGCTCTCGCTAAGCCCTGCACTGCTACTGGCCAAAGATGGCACTAATGGACCCTGGAACTTTACTAAAGCTTTTTAGCCTTCAAACATTATATATAGGCTTTGAAAACCATCCAATAGTATACATAACATCTTAATTCTCTAATTTAGACTATTAAAACCCTGGAAAAGGACTCTAGCTCCCCTCGCTAGGCCTCAAACTGAATTTGTCTCATGGTGGCCCTGATGGCTCCTTCATCTTCCCTGAAGCAAAATATGCTTAATATCACTTCCAATCGACCTGAAACCTGTCCCAAAGTTCTCAGGAGGTTGAAGAGACTCAAAATTGACTAAAATTTCATCTAATTTGTTTTAATAATGAGAGAGTTATGACCTCTCCAAGAAAAATGCCCAATGTCACTAAAAAACCTCCTCCAAAATTGGAGGAACTCGAGTTAAGTTCAACAAAAGTGGCAGACCTCCTAAATTTGAAGAACCACATCCTTAATTGGTGGCAGCATTAAATGTGACGGTTTGATACACCCCACATTCGCATGCAAAATTTTCGGTAAACGTTAACTGCTGGGCAGATAAGGTTTACCCATGCCCTTAGTCATTGCATGTAGGTCACATCGGAAGGGGGCTAGCCCTTTTATGTTCCACCCGAAACAAAAGATAACAACAAATATAATGCTGCAACATATACTATTAAGATGTATAATGTAGAGGAGTTTTTTGGGCTTTGATGCTGTCACGTGGCGACCTTTGGGCTAGCCACGTGGAACCCACTGATTGGCCACCTATCTCCAAGTCAACCAAACCACAAATAAATAGCTACCATTTGTCCGCTTTTGATAATCTTGAATTGAATATTCTGTGGAATATTCTTTTATTTTTTATTTTTCCAATTTCAAAAGTCAAACTTGGTCAACTAAAAAATGGAGTTTACTGGAGACTTCAAACCTTCATAACTTTCACATACGACCTCGGTTTTTAGAACTGTTCATGGCACTAGAATCACAGCGACGAGACCTTTCCGGTCGTTCCGGTTTGGCTCTTCCATGAATTTTGAATTTTGAGCTATCATTCTGGTCCATGATCCAGTTCTGATCAGATCTCCCCAACATGGGTGGGGGTTTCAAAAATTGTAGAGTAATTTGAGAGGTTTTTGTTAGAAATTTTTGTACAATATGGGAAATCTAGATGGTTTATAGACAATATGGATTTCATAATAGATATCTATTTTGAATTTTTTAGCGTCTTTGGCCACCATGCATCTAATAGGATCCATTTCAACTAAGAACGTCAATGCATCACTATGCTAATGATAACTTGTGACATCCCTAGCCATTTTCTTGAATTGTGGATCAAGTTATAAAATAATAACTTGTGAAATCCCTCGCCACTTTCTTTGATTGTGGATCAGGTTATAAAATATAATATACTCTCACTTGAGAAGACTCTACAGTATATATTGGATGGAGGGAAAGGTTATGATAAAATTTGTAAAAAAACCTGTTAGGGTTGTCTCAACTTACTCTATTGTTAATCCCATAGTGTCAATTTTGTAAAACTATAATCTAGAGTTCTACAGTAAGGACTGAATGAGTTTTTTCTTTTGTAAGTTTTGTTTGGAATTTAAAAATAAAAAATTTAGAAAAGATAAAATTATGTAGTGAAAAAATGTGTTTGAAATTTGACATCAAAAACTGAAAGAGTATATATGTAGTTACAAACTATTACAATTAATTAATTAAAGGTAAATTTAGTGTTATTTAAGAAATGAGAATTATGAACATTCATCATTATTGCTTAAGATAAATCATGTCGTGTGAAATAATTTGGAAATTTGAAAAAGATCACATATTTTAGAAACTTCATTATTAATTTAATTTTTTTATAAACTTTTAATTTATTAGAAATATTAATAAATACTACTCATGAATAATAAAACAGTTGCACCTTGCACAGGTAGGGATTATTTACCTATCTCAGGTGGCTGACCCTAGGAGGACAGATTGGCATGGACAGGGATGGCTATCATCCTGGGACCTTGGGATACCACTTGAGGGCCACCCAGTTTGGAATAGGTACATTAGAGCACTTCATGCATCCCACATTTGGCTTATGGAATAGGATGGTGAAATTTTATGGGAACTCTCACCCAGTGGACGATACTCCCAAAGATTGGGTACATCACCCTTTGTACACCCAAGAAACCTCCAAATAAATCTTGGTGGTGGCACTCTATCTGGAAACTGTAGGATCCACACAAGACTAGATTACTGATGTGGTGCATCCTCCATAATTGCATTCCGACCATGGATAACGTTAGGAAACGTGCTACACAGGGCCGTTCTAGGTGTTTTTTCTACTTCTCCCAGGAAGAAGATGCCCAACATCTTTTCCTTGACTACTCATCATTCATTGATCTTTGGAAATTAGTTACACAAGCAATGGGCTATACTCTCACTTGGCATGGAAGATCCATAGCTTCGACCTGGTCAACTTGGTTGAATTCCGCCACCTGTAATAAACTTAGGAACCTCCTGTTGTTGATGGCTTGGGGTATTTGGATCGAGAGGAATAGATATATTTTCAATGGCTCGCAGGTCATATGGGATCACATTTATTCTACCATCATCTCCACATATCATCTCACTTTGGATGAGGACCAATCCACCCATAACATATTCATTAATCCTAAAATCATTGACAACTCTTCCACTGGGCATCTTTGGATGGGGCATCCACAATAACGGGTGTGGGCATGGACTATTTCTTCATATATCCACAACTCATTATTTCCACCTCAATATGGGATTGGGGCCAGGGAAAAAAAAAATTGTTGAACTTCTTAGCCTTCGACTTCTCCTACCATTCGTCCAGGAAAAAGGATGCAATAGATTGCAGATTTTTGGAGATTCGAAAATTGTCATTAATTAGTTTAATTCTCATGCATAGTTTCATTCACAAACTTACATCATTATTGAGGGAATTCCATTATCTGAAATCAGAATTTGACACAATATCTATTACTCACATCTATAGGCAGAGGAACCAAGTGGCAGACGAACTTTCCAAAGAAGTTGTGGAGCTAGTTTGCGGCTGTTGGCATGTTTCTGAACATGAAGGGTTATCATAGACCATTCATAGAGGATATTTGAGATATGAAAGCAGTCACTCCTTGACTGCATTTTTGACAGACTATTTTTCTAATGTCTAATTAGCACTATTTACCAGCTTGTATTTATTTTTAATATATGCTTATGTACATAGTAGGAATTAGATAGAACTTGTAGCATATTATGCACAGATTGCAGACTAATTTTCCTCCTTGATGAGGATACCGTTTATGATGATCCATGATAGAATATATATGTAAAATAAAACACGTAGTTTTTCTTACATCAATGAAAAATTATGATTTTTTTCCCAGGAAAAAAATAAATAAAACATTTGTAACATAAATAAGATATAACAAAAAAAACCATGTATTTTGGAAAAATAAAATAGTTGTAAAAAAAATAATATAGAACAATAAAAACTATGTATATTTTGATGTATGAAAATTTAAATACATTTTATTAAGTTAAATTTAAAATAATAATGTCTATAATCTAGGCCATCTTAATTTCCCCCTTTAAATAAACTACATTTTGCATGAATACCATGGGTTGTTTTTATAGTTTATTATTATTATTATTTTATTGTTTTATTACTTTTTATTGTATTTTGACTTAGTTAAATTTTTCATTACATTATGTCAATCTTTTTATTTAATTTACTTTAACTTTTATTTTTGTGTAATTTGACGTAGTCAAAATGTTAAACATGACATTACAACATTTCTATCATACTTTGTTGGAGAGCGTCATGACACAAAAATGTAATATTTAAATATATAAATAGTTATTTTCCTTATGATCTTGTTTTCTATCCATTTAATATAAATTAAATAGTTTTTGTGGAGTTTAATTTTATGATATAAATTTTATTGAAAATATAAATTTAATGTAAGTTTTGTTTGGAACTTAAAAATAAAATATAAAATATAAAAGCTAAAATTATGTAGTGAAAAACTCTCTTTAAAATTTTTGAATAAAAATTTGAGTAAGATTTGTTTTTATTCATGAAACTAATTTATGTAAAATTTAGTTTTATTAAGTTATTAATTTAAATTTTATTAATAAAATTGAGGTTAAAATCTAATAAATTACTATAATAGAAAAAGTAGTGAACACGGTCATTTGCAGAAACCAATAATTTAATGTTTATGGATTTTACATAATTTGTTTTATTTATTAAACTAATTTATGTGAAATTTAGTTATATTAACTTATTAATTTAAATTTTATTAAAAAAATTGAGGTTAAAATCTAACAATTTTTTAACTTAAAAGTCACAAAAATCTAAATTCAATCTAACTTATTAAAAAGGAAGAAAAACTAACATTATAAAAAACATATATAAAGCTATTTACTTCTCGATCAAATGGCCTAAAACATTTAAATCATCTAACATTTGATCCGATGACTCCATCATGGACATATTGGCAACTAGAGGAGTTGTTTTCAAAGAGGAATGTCTTAAGTCATAAATATAATTACTACTTTTATGTTTATGTTTATGTTTATTTTATTTTATAATTTTAGTTTTAGTTTTATGTAATTTGACCAAGTCAAAATTTTTTATTGATAATTATAATTATTATTTATTTCTTTCTTTCTTTTAAGTCAAAAAATTTATCGTAAGTTACAATATCTCTCCCATACCTTTTTTATTTTAAATTTAATTTTAAAAATATTATAAAATAAAATCAAAATATTTTAAAATTAAAATAAAATATTTTGATTTTCAAATGAGTTAGAGTTTTTGGGCAACGATAATCCATGGTATTGTAACAAAGCCAATTTATACATTAATAATGTCCATGGTAAAATCAATTGACTATCCATCATTATGAATTTTGATATATTCTAAGTTTATGGTAAATATTATTTTCTATATGCTTATCAATTAAATTTAAATATGCTTAGGAAACCATCATTCTAGCCTACTACATCTTCCCATGCCATTTTTCTTATAAATTGAATTAAAATAAAATATTTAATTAACACATACACATCTCCCCATATTTTATATATATATATATATATATATATATATATATATATATAAACACTTACCATTTTTTACCACAAAGAGGAAACAAGGTGGAGTCCCATAGCAATAACCAAATGAGTCTCATGTATGAATTCTCTATATATCCATTTCATCTTCTATCCATCATTGGGAGACTAAATCATTATAGGCATGCCTAACTACTCACTATTCATTCGGATAGAAGGATCACTTTACAACTGAATCTAGAGAAAGAATTGATAGAAACAACTATATATATATATATATATATATATATAGGTCTAAAAAATTAATAAACTAAGTAGAGAGATAGAGAAAAATTATAATAAAGATTAAGGATAATTATTAGTATGGTACAAAAGTTGTAATGTACTATAAACATTTTGACTCATTCAAAATAAAATAAAAATAACACTATATTAAAACAAAAATAACTTCAAATAATAGTAAGTTATCTTTAAGTGCACCTTTTTGAAAGCTTTTCCTGTTCATTTTTTGACCTAATATTTCCATAACTCGATAGGGACTCGTTGAAATCAAACATTTGATGGGCGAAATTTGCAAAATCAAAGTGACTAAGGGTTTTTCACAGTGTTGAATCCATACATGTAGTAAAAAAACTAGTTTATCTTTATTTTTGATATCTTGGGAGGTACTCCAAGCGAGGTTGGAGTGCCACAATAGGGAATTGTAGGCTTGGGACCCAAAGTGTGGGATTTTCACCCAAACATGTGCTTGTGAAACCATGATTATTTTTTGACATCTTATGATTTGAGGTGACGGAGAATCTTGAGAGCAACGAGGAGCATCGAAAATCATTCAAATTTGAGGTCTAGAACTTGAGATATGATTTTTTTATCGTAGCTGGCGAGTTCTGTGTATGACAAGTCATGTAGCATTCAGTTATTGGAAAGTTGGACACACGCTCCATGTTTATTTTATGGGCCCTCAATTAAGATATAAATTGAGGTGAGCTAGATGTCATTTGAATCATACAAAGTGCAACAATTCTTTGGTAAAACATCTCTTGTGGTATCCACAACTCAAGAGGGAGTGTGTTGAGGAGAATAAGGACTATTTTGAGGTATTTTGTTTGGGTTTGACAAGGTATAGGAGAAATAGTGGAAACAAGAGTTGAATTTTCACTCTTAGGTGCATGTTTGAGGGTGTTTTCACATTTTTTTTGGAGGGTTGCATACTCTATGAGAAAATAGAGGCACCGCAAGCCAGTTATGGGCTTGTTGGAGGGGATGTAAAGCCTATATAAAATTGCAGAAACTAGGTACATGAAACATGGACATGAGACAAACGAAAGGATGTAAGCAACAATGGAAGAAGGGATTGTTGAAGGCGTTAAAGAGGGCTAAGATGGACTATGCATATGCTTTAACTAGAGCCATAATAGTTGCAGTATCTCATGAGTACAACTATGTTGATGTTTTCATGATGAATTTTTGCTAGAGGATAGGCCCAATATTGGACAGAGGTATTGGCAATTTGAGGATTGTTGGAGGGAAACGTGAAAGTGCTTAAGTGTGAGCTTGAATTGCAATGGAGGGAAGGACTCTTGGCTACTAGGATAGGAAGTTATTGGAGCTTAATATCTGGCTTGCCAAAGGAGTAGAGTGTTGACAACTTGTGTTCATCATTGGAGAAGAAACATTTGATGGTGATAGGTGGTAACGTCACTGCAATATGTTATTCTTTATTGGAGAAACATAGGAATACTATAGCGGGAATACTTGAGTCCCAAAAGAGTTGAGGAAAAACATTGGGAAAAATACCTTATCCATTGATGATAGATGGACTTATGATTAGCTAGACGGAAGATTATGGAGATCGATTTCAGTGGCCTAAAGGAGTTGGTGCATCGATAGAGGTAGGTGTTACATATTAAGAGTGAAGGAGCCGCGTGTGTATATGATATGACAAATAAGTTGTGATCATCGACGAAATAGTGTTATCAGATTATCTTGCATTTTATATTCTTGTACTTGTATATATTTGAGGGCCATTATCCCTGGCACTAGAGCCCTAAAGTGTTGTATTATTCAGTTGGATTAATATAACAAATATTGGGTTATTCTACATTATTGTGTAAATATTTGTGTATTTTATGCACTATTATATTTACTTTTGTTTATATTCCACTCCGAAAAGTAGCTTCTTTATTATTGTTGGTATTCGATTGGATTAATATAAAGAAGATTAGGTTATTTGCAATACTGCGTAAAAAGTTGTGTATTTTATGCACTAGTAGATTTACATTTGTTTATATTTCAATGTCCAAAGTAGGCTCATTATCTTTATTGATTTGGTATCCTTAGTGATCTAAGATTCTATCTTAGAAACCAAGATTGTGGAAAAACAACAGTTTAAACAACACAAATTATCATATTCTTTTTTTAGAAACTCCAAAAAGTCGCACTTAAAGATAAATCCTTAGAATAATAAAAATAAAAAATTCTACATATATTTTAAAATAAAAATAAATTTAAATTAAATCAATAAAGATAAAAATTTATTGTTATTGTTGGTTTTCTTGTTAAGGTAAACTTGATTTGGTCAAGCTACTGGTGGTATTTGAGCTAGAGTTTTATGAGACTCCATGGTATTCATGTGGAATATAGTCTATTTAAAGAAGAAAATTAAACTAGCCTAGATCCATCTTAACTCTCGATATAAAAAACTCCTAGAGGGATCAAATCTCTTTTCACTCTAAAATTGGTTTGTATCTCAAGAGATTCAAGATCCCTCTTAGAGACACAATTTTTTTTGTGTGCCCCTTGTGGTTTAATAAATTTATAATTTATTTTAAATAATAATTTTAAAATAGTATAAATAATTCTTAAATTATTTTTCTATTTGCATTATGTTAAAATAAATGAAAATATTATTATTTTATTATTTGTTTATTGGAATTTTTTTAACTTGTTGAGCCTAAAGGCTCAATCTATAGCATAATATGAGATAGATGTGTAAGTATGTATAATAAAATAAGGTGGGGAAGATAACAATAATTCTTCCCAATCACCCAAGACGACCCTAATTAACATTAAAAAGAAATAGTGTGGAGAAGAAAATAGTCACTCTACCCAACAACCCTCCAACATAGTTAATTAAGAGAAAATATCGTGGAGAAGAGAAGAAGACAACCACTCTGTCGAACAACCCTCCAATATAGTTAATTAAAAACAAATAGTGTCGAGAGAAAGAATAACCAGTATGCCCAACAACCATCCAAGATAAAGCCAATTCACATCATTAAGATAATATATATTTAAAAAATATATAATTTGAAATTTTAAAAGTAACAATGATCTTGTTATTTGATTACAATATTATTCATATAATTATATACTAGAGATTTGACCTCTTCTGACACATTTAGATCTAGAGTTAAGATTAATCTAATTTAGTTTAATTTCTCCCTTTAACTATGCTATATTGCACATGAATACTAATAATCAACGTCATTTTTATTTTTATTTTTTACATTACATTATACTATTCTTTTTATTTATTTATTTTATGTAATTTGACTTAGTCAAAATGTTAAATATTGTATTACAATAAAAATATATTAATGTAAATCTCTTTTCAATCTAAAAGAGGTCTGTATCTCAAGAGATTTAAACCCACTCAGTGCTTGGTAGCTCCTAAGTTAAGGTGCATCTAGTTTCACTTAAATTTTCCCAATTATATTCCACATGAATATCATGGGTTCTCAATACCATGGATCATTTTTTTAATAAGGTTACTTTATTTTTTTATTTTTACTTTTATTTTATTACGACCGAGTTAACATCTTTACATTACATTAATATTTTTATTTAATTTCAATTTTTATTTAATTTACATCTAGATCCATCTACCAAGCACCTAGAATATTTGACCAACTAGGCTTTTAGAAGTTACCTTTTCACGTTTACTTCCTTTTTACGGGGGTGCGAAGAACAGAGCGGTGATCACCACGGCTAAAAGAAGAAGTATCAGCGCATGCACGGAAAATGGTCACAAAAAGTGTGCATGTAATCTTTTAAAGGTTTTATAGAGATTTTCTCTAGTTTCCAAGACTTGGTTCACAAACATGAATATTTATGACCTCTAAGGGAGCATGATATGGATGGTGATAGACCCATAATAACTTTCAAATGTCATGGTGACAAATTGATGTGTAACATGTTGGGCTTTGAGAGAGGGTATTGGCTCTCATACCAATTATTGGAAATATTGAGAATGGGGGTGAATCAATATTTCTTTAAAATTTTTATATTTACCAGATATATCATTTATATTTATAACAAAAAATGAATAATAAGAATAAATAATTTTATTAATCTCAATAAATCAAGTACAATATATGTGTAGGGCTACAACCCTAGATGAAGACATCAATATTCAATCTCCTAGGCTCCAACCAGTATTTTCCCAAGCACCGACTTGGAATTTACAAGGCTCCTACCTTGTTAGTTAGAGGAAAAAACCTCTAGGGCTCCAACCCTATCTCTAGTATAGGATCCAACATAGTTTCTTCATGACTCGTATCCTCTAGGGCTCCAATAATATCTTTCAAGGCACCAACATTGTCTCTATGAGCCTTTAACCTTTAGGGCTCCAACCTTAAGCTTTAATTTGTCAAGATAAGTTTATGTTCCTAAAGGATCCCAATATATTCTATAACCAACCTTGACAAAGTAATCACGCTCGTCTTCAATAATTACTTCACTTACTCTCCAAGCAACTTCATTAATGAAAACCTTGTCTTCTCATGAAGGTGTCTCCACAACTCTTCATTTTACCCAAACAAGATCCTTCAAGGTCACATCATGAGGTCCATTAACCATGAATCACAAGGTCAATAATTAACTCCAATATCTAATACTATAAGGTATCTTTAATCTGTTCAAAAGGATTTTACACAAGTCCCACGAGACTACTTTTCAATTTTCTTTATAAATTTTCCCCAAATGATGCTTCAACAAGGGTTTCTGTGTTATCTTCAAATGTGCTCCAAACCCTTAAAAAATAACTTCCAGATCTCCTTCAAATATTCTTCAATCTCTGCAATAGGTATTCAATGAATTCTTCCAGTGATTTCTCCTAACAAACCAAACAAATACAAGCTCAATCAGTTCCAAAGTACTAAGAATATTGCTTCAATTTTTTGGTCTATCAAGATATCATGAATTCTTCCAAAAATCCAAGTTCAAGGCTTCTTCAAGATCATATTCAATGATGTTTTAATAGCACTTCTCCAAGCTTCAAAAATTCTTCACTATATAAATTTCAAAAATGTTTATGATGGTGCTTGCACAACTCTGAATGTCATAAATTCTTGTTAAAGGTTTTTCCACAAGTTTGTGCTTTAATTTTTTGGTCATTGTCCAAGCTAGAGTTTTAATATCCACCATTCTAAGATATTTATTTGCACAGAAATAGGTGCCACAGTTGATTAATATATCAAAACTCCACAAGACTGTAACAAGGCGTCATAAATTTTACTGATTTGGGGTTTTATTTTCTCCACATGTTTGAATCTTTTATGCTAAGTCCAAGCCTTAATAAGCCTCCAACATGCGACTTCCTATATACCCAAGAACTGTTTAGTAGTTCTGAGGTCTTGTAGCCTAGAACATATCTAATCTCCAAAATGAGCCTCTATAGGTGTCTCCAAAGATCCAAAGTGTATTTTCCTTGCAAATCCGAACCTTTTAAAGTTTGTAATAAGACTTTACTATTAAAGGAGGTGTGAAACTATTAAGCTTCAAATGGGGGTTATCACCTCGAAAACCACATGATTTTCATTGAAATGGGTGGCTGTGACATTTTCCTTAGCGTTGAATAGATCCTCACATTGTGCCTTATCAACATGTACTTCTAGGAGTTATATGAGTTTTAAGCAGAACGACCACACTCATACACTACAGGGACTCCAGTAAGATGATCCTACTATCATCATCTGACATTGAATGGACAAGATTTTAGAAAATATTCTTCAAGGGGCAATAGAAAGATTTAATGCCATCCATGCCATTAAATGCACTCCTCCTCAAATTCATCTCGATATGCAACAAGTATTAGATCGCCACTAGTGGGTATTTGTGTTAGTTTTCAGTAATTTTTTCCTTCATAGATGACTAAATGATTTCCCTAGATTTCTAGAAACAAATTTCATGAAAATTGTGAGTTCTAGAAATCTCACTACCTTCATCATCCTTAAAAATAAATTTTCACTATTTCATCATTCCATCATGTCAATCTCTGCTTACCAGTCCCAAAAAACCCATTAGGGACTCATGCCACTCATTTTTTTCTGTATCCTATCACCTTCGACCCAAATCCTCTATTTTGTTTTTCCTAAATCCCCCACTGCTACCTAAGGCCACCAATCAAACAGCCCTATTGTCCCTCTCCAAAATACCCCAAGCATTGATGGTCTCAAACTATCTCTGTAGGATCTTTAGATAAATCAAGTACATTGGATTTTGGATCTTCAATACATAATTTTATCATGAAATCTATCTTACAGTTGATGATCCCAAATTTTAGGTTTCGGTACAAAATCCAAGTCCAGGGAACCTTCCACTAGGTCACCTAGGGTTTCACATAGTCATAGGGTGGATTTGGTATCCTACAAACTAAGTTTTTCCTGTATGAAGAAATTTCATTCAAAGAAGAAAGGGACAATTGATTTTGTCCAAAACTCATCAAAGAGGTCATTCAAAGAAGGCTTTTTGGCCTAAAGAAAAAATCTTGTAGGGGAACAGTTTCCCCTTGCTCACATTACTACAAAAAGATTAAGATGGCCATAAACCTAGCAAGAGGTAAGGTAAAAGAGAAAACCATCACAAGAAGACCATCCAACATCAAACAAAAAGAAACAAGCATATGTTTGAAGAGAATCAGGGTTTGTGACTATTTTGGCCAAGCAAGGAATCAGTACTAGGGTTGAAAGGGCAAAGGTCACCTCAACTCCATCAAGTGCACATTGAAGATTATTTAGAAATAATTAATGAGTTTGAGAAGTTTTTGAGAACTTAGAAGACAACACTATTCACTTTTTTCTAACAGCTCTAAAACCTAGGAGTTTGGGAAGATGGAAAAAAATGGTCAAATGATGACAAAGGGCATCCTTCATAACAACAGATGGCATTTCAGGGGGTATTCAAGCTGTCTTCTAGAGTTTGTGTAAGCACAAATACTCCACTACACCAAAGGAAGAAAGATGATAAAGAATATCAGTCTAAGGGCTTTACTTTTCAAAGTACAGTGAAAGGCATCTTAAAAGGGATCAAGTGGAAAGTAAGCATGAGGTGTAAAACTCCAAAAAGGATAGTAACCAAAATGAAAAGTTGTGTAGGCACCTGCAAAAACAGAAGTGGCCAGAGAAGACACAAGATTTTTTAAACTTCTAACCTTTCCAACCAAAGATGTATCACTTTCAACATGGTCAAAGAAAAAATTATGCAATTGGTCTAAAAAGTAGAGAAACCTCCAAAAATGTTTTCCCTATCAAAATTATATTCTGTAAGAGATATATTATCCATGAATGACACTTCTACAGGACTGTCAAGGATGACTACCTATAGGGAAATTGATAAGGTCAAACAAGCCTGAGTATATCTCACAATGGTGGCACATATGAAAACTAAAGAAGTTGATGATGCCAACTGATAGGGTTTTTACACCAAAATGTCTCCACTGATTCACAGTGAAAAACATGACAGAATGACAGTTAGAGGAGGCAGAGACAGTGTAAAAATACATTGCGCTACGCACCGAGGAGGAGGCGCTATGCACTAGCCAAGGTGTTGCACACAGGCCGAGGTTTGACCTCACCCACCTGCAAACCATTCGTTGCTGCGCACAGGTCTGCCAACCACCCGACCTAACCCGGTGCTACACACAGAGAAGACCCGACAGGAATGGTCTATCGGGTGGCGCCAGGCACAGAGGGGTTTTTGGCTATTTTTTCCCAAAAGTGGCCAAAATCAATTTTTTTCCTCCAAGCTCCTGCAAAGGGTTAGACAAGGTTGGTGGCCCCTCTTCTTTTCCCTCTAAGTTTCTCTTTTCTAACCCATAATTAAAGAATAATATCAAAGAACCTGAATTTTCACAAGCCTTAATCTTCATGGCAAGCAAATATTTGACCTTCTAGGGAAAGAGTTACCAATGGGAGAGTTGTAATTAGCTTAAATGCACTCAATTATAAGCTAAGCCTCTTCTAAAAATCTAAAATCATTCCTTGATTACTTAATTTATCCTCATTTTCTAAAAACTACCCTCACCATCCCTCATTGGTCTTCCCTAGACCTAAAGCTCTCATCAAGCAAAAAACCACTTTGTTCAAAGATATAATCAGCTAGAAGACACAGAGGATAATGAAGGGAATGATGAGGGTGAAAGTCAATGATGAAACAAACAACAAAGGGATAGTCATAATAGTCATGACACTAATCAATCTCTAAACAACAAAGGGAATCAAAGTGACAGTGCAGGGAATGATAAAGAAGGGGACATTAACCAAAGTGAAGGTGATGCAGAGATGGATGATCTAACCCAAGACCAAGGTAACAGCACTGAAGAGAGCAAAGGGGGTGAGGATGATTATGGTGTTAAAGGAAAAAGGGACAATGATCAAACCAAGCATGGGATGATTGATAAATATCATGGTATAAATGAAGAAGCTAATAACAACCCCAAAGGTCACAGCCAAGATGAAAACCCTACCAAAGCTACCATCACACCTCTTCATTTAAATTTAAGCACTCAAAGAAGGTAAAGACCAAGAAAAACTTAGAGACATGGCTCAAGATTTTCCACTGGCTTCAAAAAACCCTTGAGGAAGTTGTCCACCATATTTGAGGGAATTCTGAGCAAATTTTGTGTTTCTGAAATTTTGAGGCCTCTGTGCGCAGAACCCTAGGCGCTATGCAAAAATTTGGTGCATCCTTACCTTTTAAACTTTGAATTTTTAGATTCCTCACATTATCGGTAGTTGACTCACAAAATTCTAGATCATTTGGAGAATTTTTGACCCCCCAAAGGGTCCAAAAACATCAAAATTTTGACCTTTCTGCCTCATTTTCAGAACAGGTCCTGCACAAAAAGCAGTGTTGGGAAAATTGGTTTTTGAATAGGTAAATGACACTCACTCAACACAAATCAAGAATTTATAGAAACTAGACTCATCAGGCTTTCCAACGAGCCATCACGTAGCCAAATCCAATGTTGGGAAGGGGTCCAAAACTCAGCCACAAGGGACCCTATTTTCTGCTAAAGTGGCACTACGCACAGAGGTTGTCTAGTGTGTTTTGGACCAAAAGTGAACAAAACGCACTCATTTACTTCAAATAGATATTTTTGAGTTTTCTAAGGCAAATTGCTCTAGAATTAGGTGCAAATAGTTATTTTGGCATTTATTTCTTAGGGTATTATGTGCCTTGGGCCTTGCATGGTCTCTTGGACATAAATAACATTTATGGTTAAATTTGACATTTACCTATCATATTTAAGATTTTAGTCCTCCTTTGCTTGATAAATAGAGCATGAGCCCCCTATGTATTTTTTTGGCATTTGATGATCTTGAAAAACAATATCCATGGTTTTATGAGCTTGGAGAAGAAATTGGTTTTGTGAAGTGGATGAATGGCTTGTTTGGCTTGATGAGGGAGAAGCTTGTTTGCAGGATTCCTTAGCTTGGTGAATGGTGATGTCTTCTTAACTATTTCATGTTATTCTTGTTCTCATTATGTTTCCTCCTTCTTTGTTTCTATAAATCGGAAAAGTATAGGTTGAGACATGCTGTTTGAGGCACCTCAGTCCTCCTGTTTGTTATAGCTTTGATGTTTTCTTCTTTTAGTCATCTCAAGGAATTCTTGATTACTCCTTAGGTCCACCAATACTTTTTTTTTGTTTCATGTATGGTTATTATGCTAGTTTATAAGTCTTCATGGTATGCCCTGCTTATTTGAAGCTTTCAAAAAACCTATCTTGAAGCCTTTCTGTGGAATATTGATTGCTAGGTTAAGTCAAAGAGGTTTCGTTCGATCTTGCCCTTTTTCCATGCTTACCAACTTGTTTCAAAGTTCCCAATAGCTTGATATATGATTTTTACGATTTCCCTCTTCATATATTGTGTTATTTATTTTATCTTATATGTTTTCCCAAATTTTGAAGGTGAATTTCTAAAGTTAGAAGCTCTTATGATTTCTATGTTTCACTGGAATGTTTATCTTAGATATTTATCATTTTAAGTATTTTTCATTGAGCTTAATGGTTTTCCCTACCTCATGAGTTGTAAATTTTAAACTATATGTGTTTAAGACCTCTTAGTATTTCCCAAACTTGATGTTCACTACACCTCATACATCACCTTAAGGATCCATTAACCTTGCTAAATTGGCCTTGCAACACACTCTGTTTCATCATTTAAACACCCTTGGCATCATTTGATTCCATAGCCAAATGGATTTGGCAAACTCTCACTCCACCTATTCCTATTGACCATCTTACCCAACCAAAACAATCAACAAATCCTACACTTAAAAAATAGCCTAAAATCAAAACCCTAGAGGAAAACGAACACATCCTTTGCACCCAATAGAGAGATCCCTCTCTGAGTCTAGGAAGGCTAGGTCCTATGACTCCAAAGACTGGTTCCATGATACCCTGTCATTTGGTTTACCAATCTGCCAAATCACGGGACCCTAACATTTTGGCGATCACGGTGGGACTTTCTAAGTTAGTGACAAAATAAGTATTCCTTGGATCTCAGAAAAATCACAAACATCCTTAGATTGGTATTTAGTTGTTGATGGTGGACAAAAATAACATGCTTAAATGGTGACTCCACTGGTCTTCAGTAGCCCTGTTGACCCCACTAGTTCTTATAAACTCCCCTGGGAATGCATTAACAAATCCCAATCATGCTGATGGTGGATAGAAAAGTTGAAATCATCCACCTGGGAACTTCACAACTCTCAATAGACCTAAAGAATCCACTGGTGGAGAACTCAAGATTGGTTGAAAAGATTCAGTGACCCTTTCTGATTTACAAACATGGATACAAGGATACAAAGGAGGTATGCTCCAATGAGTAGAGATCATATCCCTGGATTCCCACGCAAAATTCCTGAAATAAATTGGAAAAAGAACCTACCTATATTTCAAGATGAAAAATTTGATGACCCCTTATTACATCTCATAAAATTTCATATACACATATGGAGGTTAAAGGTTGAATGGAATGAGGATTGCCTCTAAGCCTTCATATGGATATTCAACATGCCTCTAAGCCTTCATATGAACAAAAAATTCATGTTCCTCCTACTAATAATGCCATCTACCATAAATCATAAAATGAACTTGTAGATCATTTCAAAGAAGAATACACTGGTAACCGAATTTGTTTGATTGGTGAAATTATTTATGTTGATGATTCTCCAAATTTTGATCAATCTGATGATGATGATGATGATGTTCTCCAAACAAAAGCTAACCTTGCAGAGCCATCAACAGTTGATTTGAGGGATGAATTTCGCTATCATCAGATTGAAAGTAGTAACCAGCCAAGACAGGTCACCTATGACACTGATGAAGAAAGCCTTGAAAGTTTAGAAGTAGGTGAAGAGTCTCTGACTCTTTTCTCTACTTCACTTCAATTCATCAGAAATAACTTTCACATAATTGGTAATAAGCAGTCTTTCAGCTTTGATGTTGAGGTTGAGGAGGATTATGAACTTCTTGAGAAAGCTGTAAATGAGAAGCCCTCGCCTGAAATGGTCGAAGAAATCTTTATGACATAGAATTTTCCTCAGATCCACATGAGCAACCACCATGTCCCATTGAATTCCCAATTACAGATGAAGGCTTGGAAGTTGATAATCACAAGAGAGTTGTTCAGCTACCTTCTCAAGAGGATTTACTGCCAAAAAGTGTCCCTTCTCATCAACATTATGACATTCACATAGATTTCAACCCACTCAATCAGAACATACCAAGTATGCTAGAAGACAACATTGCAATCTATGATTCGCCTAGTAGTTCAGATAATCATGAGGAAGTGGAAGAGTTTATTTCCCAAAAAAGTCATAAGCTTAGCCAAGTGGAGGAAGAAGCAGACCCAGATCAAGCTTATTTACCAAATCTTCGCATTTAGGTATTGTTTCAAGATCCCTTTGCTGATTTGTTAGAGACATTTGAAGAGGGAGTAAACCATGTCAAGAGAAGTTTGATGCACAATTTCAAGAACATTTTAGGCACTATTGTTCAAACAAAAGTAAGGTGGGAGTGGCATTTTGATTTTCTCAAAACCATTAAAGATTTAAACCAAGATCCCTCATGGAATCATCTTTTTGACTGGTTGTATTGGAAAAGAGAGTTCACCAGCCGAATGTATATCATGTATAATTTAGATTAGGATAGATAGGAATAAAAAAATCTCAACATTTGAGAATCTTTTAAATTTAGATTTTTTTGAAAAAAGAGAGAAAAAACTCAAAAACATAGAAAGAATGGAAAAGAGGGCATATTAGAAAAAAGGTAAAGCCCCATACCCAAAAATAGTACTACGAAAAGTGAGCAACCTTAAATGCCACTGTTGGTTCAAAAAGAAGGTCTTGTTTCAGTCATCTAGCCTAATCATGGCTGAAACATGTTTTTAATTTATTGTTGATAAGTTAGTGAAAGATATTTTGTCAAATCATTTAAACTTGACTTGTCAAAAGATAGATAAGGCAAGAAAGATATTGGTTCCACATGCTTAAAATAGAACCAAGGAGAAAAATAGGGATGAATAGAAAACAATGTATCCTAGCCCTGATTTTTCTAGTCTTATTTTCTACAAAAATAGCATTTTTGTGCATCTTGTTCTTATGCTACAATGCTCAATGTAAGTCAGATTGTCTAATCTTGGTTCAACCATGTTTTCAATTTCATGTTTATAGCTTAGTGAATAGATCATGTCAAACATTTTAACCTTGACAGTTGAATAGTATAGCTAGAGAATCAAAGGAGTTCATTAGCATAATCTAAGCTCCAGGAAGAAATAATATAGAAGTAGATAGTTTGTTTTGTTTTGAAAAAAATAAAAAAATGTCAAAGGTTACTAGTCCAAATGCACCTAAAGAAGAAAAAATGTTAGGCCAGTAGTTTGGGTAGGTAGAGATAGAAGTTGAGCTAATCATGTCTTTCATATTATTGAGATCATAGCTTCAAGAAAGCATCAACAAGAGAAAAGAGGTAAAAATTTGCCCAATGGATGAGGCACTAGTCTCCATAAAGCCAGAAATCTGAAGTTCCAGACACCTCCTAAAAAGGAGTTGCCCTCTCCAAGTGAAGCCATTGTTATTCATCAGTAATTTTTTCCTTCATAGATGACTAAATTATTTCCCTAGATTTCTAGAAACAAAGTTCATGAACATTGTGAGTTCTAGAAATCTCACTGCCTTCATCATCCTTAAAAATAATTTTTCACTATTTCATCATTCCATCATGTCAAGCTCTGTTTACGAGTCCCAAAAAACCCATTAGGGGCTCATGCCACTCATTTTTCTCTGTATCGTGTCACCTTTGACCCAAATCCTCTATTTTTTTTTCCTAAACCCCCCACTACTACCTAAGGCCACCAATCAAATAGCCATGTTGTGTCTCTCCAAAATACCCCAAGCATTGATGATCTCAAACTATCTCTGTAGGCTCTTTAGATAAGTCAAGTACATTGGATTTTGGATCTTCAATACATCAGTTTATCATAAAATATATCTTACACTTGATGATCCCAAATTTTAGGTTTCAGTCCAAAAGCTAGGTCCAAGGAACCTTCCACTAGGTCACCTAGGGTTTCACAAAGTCATAGGGTGGATTTAGTATCCTACAAACTCTATTTTTCTTGTAGGAAGAAACTGCATTCAAAGAAGAAAGGGACAAGTGATTTTGTCCAAAACTCATCAAAGAGTTCATTCAAAGAAGGCTTTTTGGCCTAAAGCACAAATATTGTAGGGGAACAAATACCCCTTGCTCACATTACTGCAAAAATATCAAGATGGCCATCATCCTAGTAAGAGGTAAGGTAAAAGAGAAAACCATCACAAGAAGACCATCCAACAACAAATAGAAAGTAGCACGCATATGTTTGAAGAGAATGAGGGTTTGTGACTGCTTTGGCCAAGCAAGGAATCAATATTACGGTTACAAGGGAAAAGGTAACCTCAACTCCATCAAGTGCACATTGAAGATTATTTAGAAATAATTAATGAGTTTGAGAAGTTTTTAATAACTTAGAATACAACACTATTCACTTTTTTATAACAGCCCTAAAACCTAGGAGTTTGGGAAGATGGAAAAAAATGGTCAAATGATGACAAAGGGCCTCCTTCATAATAGAAGATGGAATTTCAGGGGGTATTCAAGTTGCTTTCTAGGCTTTTTCGAAGCACCAATACTCCACTACACCAAAGGAAGAAAGATGATAAAGATTATCAGTGAAAGGGCTTTACTTTTCAAAGTATAGTAAAAGGCCTCTTAAAAGGGATCAAGAGGAAAGTAAGCATGAGGTGTCAAACTCCAAAATGGATAGTAATCGAAACCAAAATTTGTGTAGACACCTGCAAAAATAGAAGTGGCCAGAGAAGACATAAAATGTTTTAAACTACTAACCTTTCCAATCAGAGATGTATCACTATCAACATGGTCAAAGAAACAAAAATGTAACTAGTTTAAAAAGTATAGAAACCTCAAAAAATGTTTTCCTTATCAAAAGTATATTCTGCAAGAGATATATTAGCCATGAATGACACTTCTACAAGATTGTGAAGGATGGCTACATATAGGGAAATTGATAACGTCAAACAAGCCTGAGTATATCTCACAATGGTGGCACATATGAAAACTAAAGAAGTTGTTGATGCCAACTGATATGTTTTTTACACCAAAAGGTCTCCCCTGATTCACACTGAAAAACATAACAGAATGATAGTTAGAGGAAGGGAAAATTTCTTCTTTTTTATCCACCAAGAAATCAAAGGCATAAAAATATATGACTGAAGACTCCAAAGAAAGTTCCAACATGATAACAAGCTTATTGTTCATGAGTGTTGAACATTTTCAGGGATTTTTCTGCAAATATATGTGAATGTTTCAAGTGCTTCGCACCGAGAGAGGCGCTACGCACAGAGCCGTCGGCACTGCACACAGAGGAGGTAGAGACAGTGTAAAAATACACTGCACTACCCACCGAGGAGGAGGTGCTGTGGACAGGTCCAAGTTCAGCCTCACTCGCTTGCAAACTCTCTGGCGCTACGCACAGGTCTTCCAACCACCTGACCTAACACGATGCTATGCACAGAGAAGACCAGATAGGAATGGCTTGTCGGGTGGCGCTATGCATAGAGGGGCTTTTGGCTAGTTTTACCCAAAAGTGGCCAAAAAAAATTTTTTTGCCTCCAAGATCATACAAAGGGTTAGACAAGGTTGGTGGCCCCTCTTCTTTGCCCTCCAATTTTCTCTTTTCACACCCATAATTAAAGAAGAATATTAAAGAACCTCAATTTGTCCAAACCCTAATCTTCATGGCAAGAAAATATTTGACCTACTAGGCTAGGAGTTACCAATGGGAGAGTTGTGATTAGCCTAAATACACTCAATTAAAAGCTAAGCCTCTTCTAAAACTTAGAAAGAATTCCTTGATTACTTATTTTTCCCTTATTTTCTAAAAACTTCCCTCACCATCCCTCATAGGTCTTCCCTAGACCAAAAGCTCCCATCAAGCAACAAACCACTTTGTTCCAACATATAATCATCCAGAAGACACAGAGGATACTGAAGGGAACGATGAGGGTGATATTCAATGATGAATCAAACAAAAAAGGGATAGTCATGACAGTCAGACTGTCATGACACTAATCAGTCTCTAAATGGCAAAGAGAATCAAAGTAACAGTGTAGGGATTGATAAAGAAGGGGACATTAACCAATGTGAAGCTGATACAAAGATGGATGATCTAAACCAAGACCAATGTAATAGCAATGAAGAGAGCAAAGGGGGTGAGGATGATGATGGTGTTAAAGGCCAAATGGAAAAGGATCAAACCCAGCATGGGATTACTGATAAATATCAGGGTAGAAATGAAGAAGCCAATAACAACCCCAAAGGTCACAACCATGATGAAAAGCCTACCAAAGCTACCATCACACCTCTTTATTGAAATTTGAGCACTCAAACAAGGTAAAGACCAAGAAAAAATTAGAGACATACTCAATATTTTCCACGGGGTTCTAGAAACCCTTGAGGAATTTGTCCACCAAATTTGAGGGAATTCTGAGCAAATTTTGTGTTTTTTGAAATGTTGAGGCCTCTTTGCACAACAACATAGGTGCTATGCACAAATTTGGTGCATCCTCAACTTTAAAACTTTGAATTTTGGATTCTTCACATCACCAATAGTCTTCTCACAAAATTTCAGATCATTTGGAGCATTCCCCCTCCCACCCCCCCATAAGGTCAAAAAACGTCAAAATTTTGACCTTTCTACCTCATTTTTAGACGAGCTGCTGCACACAGAGAAATGTCGGGAAAATTGGATTTTGAATAGGTAAATTGCACTCACTCAACAAAAATCAAGAATTTCTGGAAATTGGACTCATAAGGCTTTCCAACGAGCCATCACAGAGCCAAATCCGATGTCAGGAAGGGGTCCAAAACACAGCCACAAGGGACCCTATTTTCTGCTGAAATTGCACTACGCACAGAGGTTGTGTAGTGTGTTTTTGGACCAAAAGTAAAAAAAACACACTCATTTATTACAAATAGATATTATTGAGTTTTTTAAGGAAAATTACTCTAGAATTAGTTGCAAACAATTATTTTTGCATTTATTTCTTAGGATATTATGTGCCTTGGGCCTTGCATGGTCTCTTGGCCATAAATGACATTTATGGTTAAATTTGAGATTTACCTACCATATTTAGGGTTTTAGTCCTCCTTTTCTCCATAAATAGAGCATGATTCCCCTATGTATTTTGTTTTCATTTGATGATCTTGAAGAGAAATATACATGGTTTTATGAGCTTGCAGAAAAAATTGGTTTTGTGAAGTGGATGAATGGCTTATTTGGCTTGATGATTGAGAAGCTTGTTTGTAGGATTCATTAGCTTGGTGAATGGTGATGTATTCTTAACTATTTCATGTTTTTCTTGTTCTCATTACGTTTCCTCCTTCTTGGTTGCTATAAATCAGAAAATTATAGGTTGAGACATGCTCTTTGAGGCACCTCAGTCCTCCTGTTTGTTATAGCTTTGATGTTTTCTTTTTTTGGTCATCTTAAGGAATTCTTGATTTCTCCTTAGGTCCACCAAAACTTGTTTTTGTTTCATGTATGGTTATTATTTTAGTTTACAAGTATGATTCATGGTATTCTCTGCTTATTTGAAGCTTTCAAAACCCTATCTTGAAGTCTTTATGTGGAATATTGATTTCTAGGTTAAGTCAAAGAGGTCTCATTTGATCTTGCCCTTTGTCCATGCTTACCAACTTGTTTCAAAGTTCCCAATAGCTTGATACATGATGTTTAGGAGTTCCCTCTTCATAGATTAAGTTATTTGTTTTATCTTATATGTTTTCCCAAATTCTGAAGGTGAAATTATAAAGTTAGAATCTCTTATGCTTTCTATGTTTCACTAGAATGTTAATCTTAGATATTTATCATTTAAAGCATTTTTCATTAAGCTTAATGGTTTTCCCTATGTCATAAGTTGTAAATTTTAAAATATATGTGTTTAATACTTCTTCGTATTTCCCAAACTTGATGTTCACTACAATTCATACATCACCTTAAGGATCCATTAACCTTGATAAATTGGGCGTGTAACACACTCTCTTTCATCATTTAGACACCCTTTACATCATTTGACTCCATAGCCCAATAGCTTTGACAAACTCCCACTCCACCTATTCCACTTGACCATCTTAGCAAACCAAACCAATCAACAAACCCTACACTTAACAACTAGGCTAAAGTCAAAACCCTAGAGAAAAAAGAACACATCCTTTGCACCCAATAGAGAGATCCCTCTCTGGGTCTAGGAAGGCTAGGTCCTAGGACTCCAAAGACTGGTTCCATGTTACCCTATCATTTGGTTTACCAATCAGCCAAATCACGGGACCCTAACAAATTGAAAAAGCTAAGGATCTTCCACCCTCTAAGGGGCGACATGATCATAGCAACCTTTTTCTCCTAGGTACCCAACTTCCAAATGTTTGCCCTTGTCGATTTCCTTTTGTACACAAGAATGAAATTGAAAAAATAATCAAGGAACTCCTCAAAGAATGTAACGTCTCTCTAATTCTATTTCACAACAAGTTGATTTTTTTTTTTCGATTGGCGTATACTTCATATTACCTTCAACTTTACCACAACACTGGTTCTGACTATAATATTCCAATTATATGAAATTTCCTATACTTATATGTTAACATAAATACCAAACCATTTATATATAAATTCCAAACCCTTTATATATAAATACTTATATGTTAACATAAATACCAATCCATTTAACCTATAAATACCAACCCCTTTATATATAAATACCAACCATTTATATATAATTACTTATGTGTTAACATAAATACCAAACTATTTAACATATAATTACACAATCTTTTATATATAAATACCAAAACATTTATATATAAATATTTATATGTTAACATAATTATGAATTCATTTAACATATAAATACCAACCCATTTATTAAATCTCAAGTTCATATATACTCATATATATCGAATGAATAAAGGTTATGTCTCAAGCTCTTGTATAACTCACGGTCATGTATACATATTTTATGCGATTCTACCTCTATTTTTCCTGTCTTCTATAACCCATATAGTAATTAATTTATGCATACACTTTTATAATTTCCATTGCAAAACTAGGCTCAACGAATAACCGGTTAGTTGTGTTAATAACGCCGAGCGTTATCCTAACCGCCGTCGAGTTCTTTATGCCTACGGATGAAACCCTACGACATTCCTTCCTTACGTTGACAGCTAGTTATATCATTGGGAATGCGTTTGTAATATTATTATGTTACCTTTCTGATGTGGGGTATTAACGATGAGTCCCGTCTCCCATAAATGAAAAGGTAAAGGTTTACGATGGCGCTCTAGCGCTATAGGCTTGAACTTGTTCTTCTTTCCAGATCTCAAGTACTACCCTCAGGCACGGTTACACGGACCAAGTGCCACGTCGACTGAACCACTGACTTCATAATCTATGAGGATCTCTTCCGAAGTGAAAAGCTCAATTTATAATGTAGTTGTCTGTTGGATGTTCTACCTGTGGTTTAATCACATTAAATCAGAGAGACATTGCACACAGTTTCCCCATCGATCTTACGGCGAAAATCTCTCTTGGGATTTCTTAAGTCCTTTATTATTGAGTTGTCGTTATCCAATTGCCAGATCGTACCTTGCGCCCTCAATCCATTTTACCGCTTTGTGGTTTTTACGGTTTTAGGTTATTGGTTAAATCATATTCAGTGCTTTACTGTTTAGAGTTCTGCGTCTAGCCCTCTCATTTTTTCTCAGACCACTAGGGTTTTGCAGCCATGAGGAGGGTATACCAGAGGGTGCGTTTTTATCCTCGGCAGCCTGAAATCGAAGTTCCTCCCTCCGTTAGCTTCGGCGCTCGGGATTTTATGGATTCTATCAGCATTACAAAGTTGGTTCGGCTCTTACTCTTCTCTCCGCATTCTGTTTAACTTGCTACAACGCTTCCTCCCTTTGTTCGATTCGTCAAAATGGGTATATGTTTAACTGAAATATGGTATTGTCTTCCTGTTTCACTTTTGAACATTCGTAATGAGTTATGTCTCTAAATAAATATAACTGCTCTCTTCCTACAGTTGGTTTTTTTTATTTTTCCGGATTGTTTCTCGTCGCACATAAGAAATCTGAGCTTCGAAAATGAAATAATGGTATTTACATGAGGGTATACCATGGAAATTTTTTTTTTCTTGGAAGTAGTTTAACCGAGTGTATTTCAGTTTAGAGGCGACTACTCTAGCACCGGAGTTAGGGTTATTTTCATAGGTTCAATTTGTTTCCTCTTACCTCTAGGACGTCGACTCATGCGACAGTCGATTTCACAGGTGTGTTTCTTCAGCTAGGTATCTACGATGTCTTACTATTCACTTGTATTATTTTTTCCTACTCTTACCTGGTGTATATTCCCCTTTTCAGGTAAACGGGATCTCCGTTCTCACAGATTCTTACTCCATCTGTTATGTCTCGTTCATGGTTAAATCTTCATTCCACTCATTTATTGTAAATCGTCTATCATACAATTTCTCCACCTTCTTCGATGTTCGTTTTACATTCTCACTATGATTGACAGAGTTTTGGTCGCTTGTTTTTTATTTCGCGCCCTACTCGGTTGTATAACTCTTGTTTTATGCCTAACAGTCACAGCCCTTCCAGCTATATGTACTGTTATAAGGCGCTCGTTTACTTTCCTGTGTTGTAACTGAACACAGAGTTTTTCGTTATTATTTTACTTAGTTTATCTCTTTCGTTACCACAATAATACGAATTTGAAGGAAGAATTCTATAATTTAGCTAATTAAGTTTAACCCATCTTACGCACCTGTAGATATTGCTAGCCAGTAATTAATTAAGTTTCTACAGAGATAGGCTGGGCGCATACACAGAAACACCGGCCTCTCTCTCCATATTTTGTTTTTATTACTGATGGAAATGTAGTGTCGTTGTATAATTTGTCATTATATGTATAACCATAAAATTTATTTTCGTGAATCTTTGTGAGCTGTATATATACATTGTGGAAAGATAGGGATTTGGTAATGTTGGTTTATTACTATGTTTAATCCACGCAACAAAATGATTACCATTTATAATCTGTTACTCATTACTAATCTTACCCATTGTCAAAAGAATTGTGCATGTACCCTCGAACTTGAGTGGTACCGTTTTATGATGCGTAGTTCCCGTAGCCATCAATGTACTACTATATTTTGTTATAAATAGCAATAAGTAGTATGGTTGTACATTCATTGGTGCAACTGTAATATTTTGGTTTCCTTTTTAATTTGTATTTTCAAGTTTTAAAACTGGCACCAGTGGGAGTTTTTCGAGAGGTCAGAAACTCCTTTGCAATATTTAATGTACTAAGTTACTATCCGAACTTCTCACAAATTTTCATAGCAGATTTAACAAAGAGATTTGAATATAATCATATCACCTTTCAGCTACTGTTTATATGGTTAAAGAGAGGAAGTTATACTTAACTTTTCTATATGTACATTGCACTTTTACATTTACATATCATACAAGTGTACCTATGTTTGGACTAGCAGAATTAAATCTTATTTTGTGGAATTATTTAATAAAGCCTTGTAGTAGTTTAGCATATAATCTTGCTCATGCAGAACCCAGTTATATTCAAGTTTAGTTTTCCGATACATATTTTCATTCAGTCTTCAGCAATAGGTAAAAATTATATTAATTGTACTAACACGGTATGTGCACCTTGGCCAGCTTTGTACTAATAAAGGAGGTAAGGATTTGGTCCTTGTTTACTTAATCATACTCATAATTGAATATTACTAGATTTGAAGCAACTTAAGCTAAATCATCTGTGAAGAACTACGTATCCTCATATTTAAACCACCTAGGTTTAGAGATTCTAATGGATTCTTCGTCACAGATTTAATTTATACAAATATACGGAATTATAAAGGTGAATACCTTATGATTAATTCTATTAAATGTAGTATTTATGTTCTAATAAACCATTAATTTTTATATGTATCCAATTCATACTGTCTAAAGTAAACACATTCAGAATTTTCAAAATACATACCACTCATGCAATAGACCAACCTCCCAACCTTAGAGTCCTTCTGTCTCCCAAAACTCACCCCCGAGCTGAGATCACCTCCAACACAGACCAACCACCAATCCGTTTAGGAGCAGCTTATTTAAGCTATTTTCCCCAAATCCTGTTTCTAATTCTGCATCCAGAATAGCAGGATGCTTTTCTTCCTGTTTGCCTAGGCTTCCCATTTTAGGGACTCTTTAAAGCTGTTTTATGCTTTTCCTCAGCTTTTCCAGCTTTTTACCTCTTCCCAACTACTTTCCTCATCATTGGGGAAATTTAGATTCTTCCTCAAAAATCTAAATTAGAAATAATTCCTTTCAAGGATTTTTGAAAGATTGTGGGGAATAGTTGCCTTATCCATCCTCATGGATTTAGCAAGTGATCTCAAAATCTCATTTTGGTCAATATGCACACAATCATTTTATTCATTTCCTCAACTTAAATATTAAATTACATTCACAAAATACTTATCCTTTGGGGTCCACTCCCCTTAGGATTAAAGTTCAAATGTCTAACTTTGAAATTCAAACACATAATTTGGGGGTGTTACATATTCCCCCTCTGAAAATAAACACCGTCCTCGGTGTTATTATTCAACTACTAGAGTTCATTTTTGTCAAACAAAAATGGATATCTTTCCATCATTTCAGCTTCTCTTTCCCAGGTAGCTTCTTCAGCAGTAAAGTGCTTCCAGTGCACCTTTACTCTTGCTACTGTTCTGTTTCTCAATTCAATTTCTTCCCGCTCCAATATTTGAAGCGGTTCTGGCAGAAACTCCCCTTCTGGTTCCACCTGTACAACATTTCAATCAACTATGTGAGAAGCATCATGCACATATCTTTTTAATAACGAAACATGAAACACATCATGAACTCTAACATGGGGAGGTAAGGCCAGCTTGTAAGCCACCGGTCCCACCCTTTCTAATATTTCAAAAGGACCACAATATCTAGGAGCTAGTTTTGCACAAGTTCCAGCATAAAGAGTGCTCTTTTTGGGTTTAATACGCAAGTACACATGTTCCCCCACTTTGAACTCTCGGTGTACTCTTTTCTTATCAGCATAACTTTTCTGGCGATCTTGTGCTGTCTTGATGTTTCTTTGTATCTGTTTAACAATTCTTTCCATCTCTTGTAAAGCATCCGGTCCCAACTTTAGTTTATCTTCTGGCTGGCTCCAACTCAAAGGAGTACGACACTTTCTTCCATAGAGTGCCTCAAAGGAACTCATTTTTATGGAGGATTGATAGCTGTTATTATAGGCAAATTCAGCTAAATGCAAGTAGTCTTCCCATTTTGAAGGCCTATCCATCACATACATTCTCAGCATATCCTCCAAGATCTGATTAGTTCTCTCTGTTTGGCCATCTGTCTAAGGGTGGTAAGCAGTACTAAAATTCAATTTAGTACCTATCCCTCCAAATAGCCCTTTCCAAAAAGCTGCTGTAAACTTAACATCTCGGTCAGAAACAATGACTTTTGGGACCCCATGTAATTTTACTATTTCTTTTAAAAACACATCTGCTACTTGGGCTGTCCAAAAAGTAGACTTAACAGGTATGAAGTGTGCAGCTTTTGTTAAGGTGTCCACTACCACCATTACTGAATCATGTTGGTGTTTGGTTTTGGGTAATCCTGTTATGAAGTCCATGGAAACAGTGTCCCACTTCCATTCTGCAATTGGTAAAGGGTTTAAAAGACCCGCCGGATGTTGATGCTAAGCTTTGACTAGTTGGCATTCCATGCATCTACTTAAATATTCTGCTACATCTCTTTTCATTCCTGGCCAGAGAAGTTTCTTTTTCAGGGTTGTTAGTAGTTTCTGATATCCTGGATGTCCTGCATATGGCTGTTTGTGATATTCATCCAGAATTTCCCTTTTTAAGGACTCTACATTGGGAATATACAACCTATTCTTATAACAGATCAACCCTTTTTGGTTTTGAGTGAAATCAGTTTTCTCCTTTTTCTGTAATTTCACCAGGAGTGTTTCATAATTTGGATCTTGGGTTGCTGCCTTTCTCACCAACTCTTCTACTTCGATTTGGGCACTACTTCCAATGCTATGTATATTCTGACAAGCATTTCTGCTCAATGCATCCGCAATTTTATTTTCTTTTCCCCTGATGTGTTTTATGTCCATATCAAATTCACTTAGAAAAGACAGCCATCTGGCTTGTCTTGCATTCAAATCAGTTTGGGAAAAGAAATATTTGAGACTAATATGATCAGTCATCAATGTAAATTTTTTTCCAAGGAGATAGTGTCGCCACATCTTCAAGGCATGAATAATAGCAGCTAACTCCAAATCATAGGCACTGTAGTTTTGTTCATGTATCTTCAGTTTCCTAGATTCATATGAAATAACTGAATTCTCCTGCAAGAGGACTCCTCCCAACCCCTCGTTACAAGCATCCGTACATACCACAAATTCTTTATCAGGATCTGCAATCTTCAGTATAGGGGCTGTAGTGAGTTTTAGCTTTAATTGATCAAAGTTGTTTTGGCATTTTTCAGTCCACTCAAATTTTACACCCTTTCTTTGTAATGAGGTTATGGGATGTGCTATGGTAGAAAATCTCTCCACAAATCTACGATAATAGCCTGTAATCCCCATTAATGATCTTACTGCTGAAACATCAGTTGGTACAGGCCATTCTTTTATAGCCTTTATTTTTTAAGGGTCAACAGCAAGGCCTTGTTCAGAAATAATATGGCCCAAGTATTGAATCTTATCTTTATAAAATTCACATTTGCTGAACTTGGCATATAGCTGGTTTTCTTTCAGAGTTTGCAACACTATCCTCAAATGCTCTCTATGTTCATCCTCATTTTTGGAGTAGACTAAAATATCATCTATGAACACAAGAACAAATTTATCCAAGTACTTATTTAACACACTGTTCATCAGACACATAAATGTGGCAGGGGCATTTGTCAAACCAAAAGGTAGGACTACAAATTCGTAGTGTCCATACCTGGTTCAGAAAGCTGTTTTGTTGATGTCTTCTTCCTTGATTCTAAGCTGGTGATAACCAGTTCTTAAGTCAATCTTCAAAAAGACTGAAGCTCCTCTCACTTGATCAAAAAGATCATCAATTCTAGGTAAAGGGTATCTATTCTTAATGGTCAACTTGTTCAGTTGGCGATAATCAATGCACATCCTAAAAGTTCCATCTTTATTTTTCACAAATAAGACCGGTGCTCCCCAAGGAGACACACTTGGTCTAATATAACCTTTATCTAGCAATTCTTGCAATTGCATTTTCAGTTCCATAAGTTCAGGAGGACTCATTCGATAGGGGGCTCGGGAAACAGGTGTTGCTCCCGGCACCAGATCGATTGTAAAGTCAATTTCTCTTTTGGGGGGAAGATGAGGAATCTCATCTGGAAAGACTTCCTTAAATTCCCTTACCACCGGTAAATCATTCAGCAGATTTTCTCCAGTTTTCTGTTCTACTTCCTCCACATGTACTGCATAAACTTGATACCCTTTCCTAGCTGTTCATTTTAATTGTAGTGCTAATATTTGTCTTACCGAAATGGATTTTGGTTTTCCTTTTAGAGTAAAAGGTTTCCCTTCTTCATCCACACAATGCAGGGTTTTATCCCAGCAGTTCATCAAGGCTTTCTTCTTTTCCAGCCAATCCATTCCTATCAACAAGTCATAAGAACCTAAAGGTAGTATGTTCAGATTTACTTCTGTTTGAAAATCATTTCATTTGATTGCTGTTCTGGGAAATTTATGTGTTACCTTTCTCTTAGTTTCAGTGGCCAGCTGTACCAACCATGACTGCTGAAATTTTTCAGGTTTAAGATTACATTGTTCTACAATTTTTGGACTAATGTAACTCAAAGAAGCACCTGGATCAATCAAAACTGTAACAGCTTGGTCAAAAATCTTACCTTCCATTTCAACCATGGTAGCTTGATGTTCTGCTTGCCGATTCTCCAAGGCTGCACTGATAGTGGGTATGCTTCGAGCTACGTCATTTACTATGGTTGCTTCTCGATCTCTCATAACCATCTGAATATTTCTGTGGGGGCAATCCCTCAACAGATGAGGTTCTCCTCATCCCCAACATTTCAAGGGTTCCTTCATTTTAACTGTGCCCTCTTTCTTATTGTCTCCCTCCATTTTCCTTGAAGCCAACTGTGACTGAGTAGTTTGACTTTCTCTGGATTTATTAAATTTCTTTCGCTGATGATCTCTGCCAAAATTTTTCAAATATGTTGCCTTTTGTCTCTTCCCCTTGAACTCACCTTTGTTTAGCCAGCCTTTTCCCTGCTCGGCCTTTCATTTAAACTAATGATAGCATAATCTCTCTTTCCTCACTGCCTCGTCCATAGTTTTTGGGTTATCAAACTCAATCTTATCTTTATACGCCACTGGCAAACAATTCAGAAACCTTTGTACCTTTTCTTTCTCCTCCCTAATATAAGGGACATATCTCAACAGATTTGTAAAATTAGTGACAAACTCATCAATAGTGAGCTATCCCAGTTTAAGTTCATGAAATTCCTTTGCTTTATCATCATAATAACGTTCATTTAGATAGCGGTTTTTGAACTTAACCTAGAAATCTTCCCAAGTAACTGTCTTTTCATCAATGGCGTGAACCATTTTTGTCTCCTCCTATCACAAGGTAGCCTTACCTTGTAGCTGGTAAACAGCTAATCTGGCCTTTAGATTGCTTTCATATTCATAAACCTGAAAATACTTAATCATATTCAGCAACCAGGCTTCAGCATCTTCCTCCTTCTCCCCATCATAGGAGGGAAGTTTGATCTTTCAAAATCCCCCCTGTAACTCTTTTTTCTGCTTATGGTGATGCCTACCCGCATCATCATCCTCAGATTCATCAATCTTCCTTTTTCCGGAACCTTCGCCTTCATGGCTGTTCCGTGAGGTTAGCTCTCTAATGAGCTTTTCCTGCTCCTTACTGGCTGATGACAACTTATCATTTTGGCTTCTCAGCTCAGCCAATTCTTGTTGCAACCTGTGCAAGATAGCCATCAACGGAGCGTTGGGATCTGGTGTACTAAACTCATCATGCAGATCCACATAAATTTCTTCACCTTCTGCCATTTCAGCACCATACTACACCACAAACTACAGACTAGTAAAATAAAAAAAAAACTTTTTTTTTCCACAATATTTATTTATACACAGCAATAGTGAGCACAACATCAACAACCCAGCTTTATAACTTGGGCTCCGATACCATTTGTAATGTCTCTCTAATTCTCTTTTACAACAAGTTGATTTTTTTTTCTTTTTTCGATTAGCGTATACCTCATATTACCTTCAACTTTACTACCACATTGGTTCTGACTATAATATTCCTATTATATGAAATTTCCTGTACTTATATGTTAACATAAATACCAAACCATTTATATATAAATTCCAAACCCTTTATATATAAATACTTATATGTTAACATAAATACCAATCCCTTTATATATAAATACCAACCATTTATATACAACTACTAATATGTTAACATAATTACCAAACTATTTAACATATAATTACACAACCTTTTATATATAAATACCAAAACATTTATATATAAATATTTATATGTTAACATGATTATCAATTCATTTAACATATAAATACCAACCCATTTATTAAATCTCAAGTTTATATATACTCATATATATCGAATGAATAAAGGCTATGTCTCAAGCTCCTGTATAACTCACGGTCATGTATACATATTTTATGCAATTATACCTATCTTTTTCCTGTCTTCTATAACCCATATAGTAATTAATTTATGCATACACTTTTATAATTTCCATTGTAGAATGAGGCTCAACGAATAACCAGTTAGTTGTGTTAATAACGCCGATCGTTATCCTAACCGCCGTCGAGTTCTTTATGCCTACGGCTGAAACCCTACGGCATTCCTTCCTTACGTTGACAACTAGTTATATCATTGGGAATGCGTTTGTAATATTATTATGTTACCTTTCTGATGTGGGGTATTAACAATGAGTCCCGTCTCCCATAAATGAAAATGTAAAGGTTTACGATGGCGCTCTGGCGCTACAGGCTTGAACTTGTTCTTCTTTCCAGATCTGAAGTACTACCCTCAAGCACGGTTACACGGACCAAGTGCCACGTCGACTGAACCACTGACTTCATAATCTGTGAGGATCGCTTCCGAAGTGAAAAGCTTAGTGTATAATGTACTTGTCTGTTGGATGTTCGACCTGTGGTTTAATCACATTAAATCAGACAGACATCGCACACAGTTTCCCCATCGATCTTACGGCTGAAATCTCTCTTGGGATTTCTTAAGTCCTTTATTATTGAGTTGTCATTATCCAATTTCCAGATCGTACCTTGCGCCCTCGATCCATTTTACCGCTTTGTGGTTTTTAGGGTTTCAGGTTATTGGTTAAATCATATTCGGTGCTTTACTGTTTAGAGTTCTGCATCCAACCCTCTCGATTTTTCTCAGACCACTAGGGTTTTGCAGCCATGAGGAGGGTATACCAGAGGTTGCGGTTTTATCCTCGGTAGCCTGAAATCGAAGTTCCTCCCTCCGTTAGCTTCGGTGCTCGGGATTTTATGGATTCTATCAGCATTACAAAGTTGGTTCGGCTCTTACTCTTCTCTCCACATTCTGTTTAACTTGTTACAACGCTTCCTCCCTTTGTTCGATTCGTCAAAATGGGTATATGTTTAACTGAAATATGGTACTGTCTTCCTGTTTTGCTTTTGAACATTCGTAACAAGTTATGTCTCTAAATAAATCTAACTGCTCTCTTCCTACAGTTGGTTTTTTTTATTTTTCCGGATTGTTTCTCGTCGCGCATAAGAAATCTGAGCTTCGAAAATGAAATAATGGTATTTACATGAGGGTATACCATGGATTTTTTTTTTTTTTGGAAGCAGTTTAACCGAGTGTATTCCAGTTTAGAGGCGACTAATCTAGCACCAGAGTCAGGGTTATTTTCATAGGTTCAATTTGTTTCCTCTTACCTCTAGGACATCGACTCACGCGATAGTCGATTTCACAGGTGTGTTTCTTCAGCTAGGTATCTACGTCGTCTTACTATTCACTTGTATTATTCTTTCCTACTCTTACCTGGTGTATATTCCCCTTTTCAGGTAAACAGGATCTCCGTCCTCGCGGCTTCTTACTCCATCTGTTATGTCTCATTCATGGTTAAATCTTCGTTCCACTCGTTTATTGTAAATCGTCTATCATACAGGTTCTCCACCTTCTTCGATGTTCGTTTTACATTCTCACTATGATTGACAGAGTTTTGGTCGCTTGTTTTTTTATTTCGCGCCCTACTCGGTTGTATAACTCTTGTTTTATGCCTAACAGTCACGGCCCTTCCAGCTATATGCACTGTTATAAGGCACTCATTTACATTCCTGTGTTGTAACTGAACACAGTTTTTCGTTCTTATTTTACTTATTTTATCTCTTTCGTTACCACAATAATACGAATTTGAAGGAAGAATTCTATAATTTAGCTAATTAAGTTTAACCCATCTTACGCACCTGTAGATATTCCTAGCCGGTAATTAATTAAGTTTCTACAGAGATAGGCCGGGCGCATACACAAAAACACCGGCCTCTCTCTCCATATTTCATTTTTATTACTGATGGAAATGTAGTGCCGCTATATAATTTTTCATTATACGTATAACCATAAAATTTATTTTCGTGAATCTTTGTGAGCTTTATATATACATTGTGGAAGGATGGGGATTCGGTAATGTTGGTTTATTACTACGTTTAACCCACACAAAAAAATGATTACCATTTATAATCTGTTACTCATTACTAATCTTACCCATTGTCAGAAGAATTGTGCATATACCCTCGAACTTGAGTGGTACCGTTTTATGATGTGTAGTTCCCGTAGCCCTCAATGTACTACTATATTTTTTATAAATAGAAATAAGTAGTATGGCTGTACATTCATTGGTGCAACTGTAATATTTTGGTTTCCTTTTTAATTTGTATTTTCAAGTTTTAAAACTGGCACCAGTGGGAGTTTTCGAGAGGTCGGAAACTCCTTTTCAATATTTAATGTACTAAGTTACTATCAAAACTTCTCACAAATTTTCATAGCAGATTTAACAAAGAGATTTGAATATAATCATATCACCTTTTAGCTACTGTTTATACAGTTAAATAGAGGAAGTTATACTTAACTTTTCTATATGTACATTGCACTTTTACATTTACATATCATACAAGTGTAACTATGTTTGGACTAGCAGAATTAAATCTTATTTTGTGGAATTATTTAATAAAGCCTTGTGGTATTTTAGCATATAATCTTTCTCATGCAGAACCCAGTTATATTCAAGTTTAGTTTTCTGATACTTCTTTTCATTTCAGTCTTCAGCAATAGGTAAAAATTATATTAATTGTACTAACACAGTATGTACACCTTGGCCAGCTTTGTACTAATAAAGGAGGTAAGGATTTGGCCCTTGTTTACTTAATCATACTCATAATTGAATATTACTAGATTTGAAGCAACTTAAGCTAAATCATCTGTGAAGAACTACGTATCCTCAGATTTAAACCACCTAGGTTTAGAGATTCTGATGGATTCTTCGTCATAGACTTAATTTCTACAAATATACAGAATTATAAAGGTGAATACCTTATGATTAATTCTGTTAAATGTAGTATTTATGTTCTAATAAACTATTAATTTTTATATGTAGCCAATTCATACTGTCTAAAGTAAACACATTCAGAATTTTCAAAATACATACCACTCATGCAATAGACCAACCTCCCAACCTTAGAGTCCTTCTGTCTCCCAAAACTCACCCCTGAGCTGAGATCACCTCCAACACAGACCAACCACCAATCTGTTTAGGAGCAGCTTATTTAAGCTATTTTCCCCAAAGCCTGTTTCTAATTCTGCGTCCAGAATAGCAGGATGCTTTTCTTCCTGTTTGCCTAGGCTTCCCATTTTATGGACTCTTTAAAGTTGTTTTATGCTTTTCCTCAGCTTTTCCAGCTTTTTACCTCTTCCCAACTACTTTCCTCATCATTGGGGAAATTTAGATTATTACTCAAAATCTAAATTAGAAATAATTCCTTTCAAGGATTTTTGAAAGATTGTGGGGAATTAGTTGCCTCATCCATCCTCATGGATTTAGCAAGTGATCTCATTTTGGTCCATCTGCACAAAATCATTTTATTCATTTCCTCAATTTAAATATTTAATTACATTCACAAAATACTTATCCTTTGGGGTCCACCCCCCTTAGGATTAAAGTTCAAATGTCTAGCTTTGAAATTCAAACACATAAATTGGGGGTGTTACAAAGAAGGTGTTATTCATCCCAACACTAACCCTTATTCATCTCAAGTGGTCATGGTTCTAAATAAATATGGTGAATGGCACATGTGTCACGATTTTAGGGACCTTAAGAAGCTCACTATCAATGATAAAATTATTATCCTAGTAGTTGATGATCTGCTTGATGAACTGCACAATACCGAGTTTTTTACCAACGATGTTGGCATTCCCAAGGTAGCCTTCCAAACTCATGAAGGCCATTATGAATTATTGGTCATGCCATTTGGTATTTTTAATGCCCCATCCACTTTTCAGAGCTCATGAACCACCTTCTGAAACCATATCTCATAAAATTCAACCTTGTATTTTTTGATGACATTCTCATCTACAACATAAAATGGGACACTCACTTTCATCATCTTGACCAGGTATTGCAACTTCTCTAATATGATAAACTATTTTTCAAATTATCCAAGTGTTCCTATGGCATGAGAGAAGTAGAGTATTTGAGACTTGTTTGTTGTGAAGGAGTGAGGATTAACAGCCTAACCATTAACCATTAAACTACCTGACCCATAATTAACAAATCTGTTAGGTCTTGACCCTTAATCCCTTAAACCCTAACACCTAATACCTTAACACTTTACATTTGGTTATCTAGCAAATGAATACAAGTATGATACCTTGATTTTCATATCCATCTCCCAAGTGGCTTCATATCACATGTATTTAATTTTAGGTGTGTTGGATACACACAGGACTGTTAATGATAATTTCACACCATAGATGCAAATTATGTTGGATAGATGAATTCAATAATCCATGGATATCTTCATTTATATTTATATATAGAAAAAAAGGTTAAAATAAATTTTTTAATGCTGTATATAAAAAATTATTCATGTAGGCTATCAAAAAAATATTTTAATAAGAATTAATATTGACATATACTTAAAAATATATTAATAATAAAAAGCCATTTTAATTTTTGTGATAAAGTGCCATAAAAAACATTTTTTAGTTTTACATGTTAATCATATAACAATACTAGTAGCCTATTTACAAATTAATAATCTGTATGTGTGTGTGTGTGTATACATGTTTGAAAAACATGAAGCAATATTCTTATTCATGAATATTATTACTTTGTAAATATGCTTTGTTAATAATATTCACGAATACAAATATAGTAGCCTATTTACAAATTAATAAGCTTCATGAATAAGAATATTGTTTCATGTTTCTCAAATTTTCATATTTTGTTGTATATATACACTCACTCACATTTGAAAAACATGAAACAATATTCTTATTTATGAAGCTTATATATATATATATATATATATATATATATATATATATATATATATATATATGCTGCAATATTGTTATTCATGAATATTTTTAATTTGTAAATAGGCATTGTTAATAATCTTCACTAATAAGAATCTAGTAGCCTATTTACAAATTAATAAGCTTCATGAATAAGAATAGTGTTTCATGTTTTTCAAATGTGAGTGTGTGTATAGTAAAAATTTAAAATAAAATTAAAATTTAGTTAATTATTTAATTTATATATCTACACTAGTTAGTTATATAATAGTATTCCTTATAAAAAAATTTAATCTATATGATTTATCTAACACCTATCCTAGAATAAATATGATCCAATAATTGGTGAACAATATCATACTTATCTACAAAATTGACCAATGGTATTATTAACCAATGGTTACATTAGGAAAGAAAACATATTCAAAACACCAAAGAAAAACTTCAACTTCTGAGAATGAAATTCGACCAATGAGTTTTCCACTAGATCTTTTGAGCCTTTCGACCTTGTTAGCAAGGAATTCATGACTCAAAAAAATGAAAAATATTCAATCCATGTCTAGCAAGTGCCTTTACCCACATTAGACTACCATCTGGCTATATTTTCACATGACGAATGTAAAACCAAATGGCGTATGCTAGCGAAATATTTTTGGCGATATCTCGCGAGGTTGCATCTACCAAAATATTATTGGCAATGGAATATGATAAATCTTACATCCTTAGGAAGACTGAACATATTTCAATTACTTTTTTATTGATTTAGGATCATGACCTTATAATATTTATCGTTAATATCACAAAGGACTTCCAGACGGGTAATTATCATGTTTTTTGCGATGTGCTTAATTACCATGGTCATTAATGTAGAGACAACTCTTGATTCACGCAAAGGAGTTCACGAGGAAGAACATTACCATAAGGTGTGCTCCATACATTCTCCCCATTCAATTGATATTTGGCTTGTATCATTTATAATTACCCGGAAGGAATATTATTTTTCCCATGCGATTGAGATCTAGCTTGAGTGGATAAAAGGATATGATGTGATCCTCCCCATATAGATTAAAATCCCACTCATCACATGCTTTCCCCTCATAGGTTGATAGCCTATAAGAGGAGATATTTCATGTGGATGGGACAAGTGTTATCCCTCATAAACTTAGCTAATAATGGATTCCATAAGTCCATAAACCAAAAAAAGTATGTTACCCATCCTTAAGTTTTCAATATTCTAATCTCATATTAATATGTGAGGGGGCTTATTATCAACTAACTTGGGAAAGGAAATAAGTGTTAAGAGTTATAATATTCAAATCATTAATGTAAACAATTTTGTATGCACATCATATATAAAAAAACAATATTAATATCAAGCATAGTTCAATATAAGGGTTTCTAATTATTGTTATTGTCATCTCAAAATGGCACCCAGTATAGTAAAAAAAAATTATGCTTTTGTTTGTGAGAAAATTATTTATGGATATGGATATATTCAACCAAAGTCATAGATTGACATCATGTATCCTTCTTCGTTATTGAATTAATGAGCTTATGATTTACATGCGCTAACAAAACAAAAAAATGACGTGGAATAGCACCAAACCTATCATATAACAAAAAGGAAAACAAAAAGAGCATTAATAGCTCTAGCTGATAAAATTACAATCATTGAAGGAGGAAAAATAGGTACACAGTATGTCTCAACAACATATTTTTTACTTTAGAATATGTACAATGTTAAAATGGGTACCAATGATGCTCAATTCATGCAAAATAATCACATGGAATGTTGAAAAGTAAAAATACAAAGCCCACGTAGTATAGAGCAGTGGGTGATGGGGTGCACTGTTAAGGCACTCCATTTGCAAGGTCACCCATTCAAAACTCGTAGGTGATTAGGATTAGTCTAAACTACCAAAAAAATAAAAAGTAAAAATACAATATTTCCTTCAGAGAGTGGGCACTTGGAACACACTCTCATACATTAAACCTATCATACAAAGCAAATTCTAAGCCTATCATACAATAAAGGTGAAAAAAAAGAACATTAATATAGGGCCAACTACTAAATTTTTAATCATTGAAGAAGGAAAAACATGTACATAGTATGTATCAATAACAATTTTTTTTTACTTTGGAGTATGTACAATGTTTGAATGGGTACCAGTGAGGATCAATGGAAAAAAAAAATCATGTGGCATGTTGTAAAATAAAAATAAATCAATTCCCTTAGAGAGTACGAACTTGGAACCGACTCTCATGCAACAAACCTATCATACAAAAAATCTCATGTCTCCATAACACATTTTTTACTTTGTAGTATCTACAATGTTTCAATGGGTAACAGTGATGGTCAATGCAAGAAAAATAATCATGTGGCATGTTGCAAATATAAAAATACATCATTTTCCTTAGATAGTGGGCACTTGGAACCCATCCATGTCAACATGATATTTCAACAGAGGAGTGAAAATTATTTTATTCAACTCATGATCATAGAGAAAATTTTAAGGATGAAAATTTGTCTTAAGGTTTTGAAGCATTAGTGAATATTACTAGTCCCTAAAATGAAAATTTTAAAATCTTTGGGGATATTTTTGTTAAAATACTTATATCTATAATAATTTTATAATATTCTATATACAAATTTGGTGATTTTTTAGGTTAAATAATATTATACTATAAAATTTGGGTGAAAAACTTTTAGAGAAACTATAAATTAGTGAATCATTTTTTGGAAAAAACATGGAACATTAGCCCACTTGCGAATATTAGACCCTAAAATTCTTTCTAGTCATCATATATGCCTTCTAAGCGAGACTCTTTCTCTAGAGGTGAGCTAAAGTGTCAAAGTCTGTCTCAGAGTAACTTAACCATAATTTAAAGTATCTACCAAATTCTATGTTTCAGTACATGTGACTTATGTATCTCAACTTCCTAAAAGCCTCATTTCAAGCTTGGATTGTGTCTTGACCCTTACCAATGGGTTCAGGTGCCAAATGAAAGATTATAAAAAATTAGTTGCATAGATTATGTCTTAACTCTTACCAATAACATAGGTCGTACCAAATATATAGTTATAAAATTGAGTTATAATGCATAATAGACAAAGAAAAAAAATAAAGCAAAAATAGACTATGGTTCTGTTAAATATAATGCCATGTCAAATTTTTAACAATCCATGACCAAAATATATTGCGTCCTAATTATCCATACATCCACACATTTTATAATAAAATGAGATGACTACAAAAATAATAAATGAACTACTGAAAATAAAATATCACCTTGAGAACCACCATCAATACAAATCATACTGCCCAATTTTATTAAGCCAAATATCGACATATAAATCAATCAACACCTATATCTGTCTTTATATCTAATTTTTGGCATCATTTTCATATTTTAAAGGCATTTTCCACGAAAAAATGAGAGAAACGCCTAGTTCAATATACCTCAATACCTTGACACCAATCTCCCCTACTATTCTCAATGCATATCAATACCTTACATCGTGAGTCATTAGTGACATTTGTGATCTTCCAATATCCACCGAATTATTACAATCCATGAGGGTTAGTTTCTCAAGATTAGGGAAAACACCCTAAGGAAAAAAATTCTATGATACTTATGTGTGATACAAACGTAACTTCTTGAGATGCAACATGGCTTTGTCGATGGAAAAATTAACTTCATTCAATGCTCTTTTCTCTTGTAATTATGATAGTAACAAATTTTCTCTTTCTCTTTAAAAAATTTTAAATGGTCGTTTCCGTAATGGCCAACTCAATATTCTTAAAATTTATAGATTCTTCATCTTCATGCAACAAGCCAATGATAATTTATAAAATTTATTTTTTATTAATATTATTATTTTTTTTTTCTAAGTATGGCTAATTCTATTAGATCATATAAAGAAAAAGGTTACAAGTTGCATCATGAGGATTGAACAAGTTCAAGCCACAGGGAAGGGTCCAGAGAATTCTAGAAAGTGCTGGACTGCCCCTGCTAGGGAAACCAGTCCTTAGAGGTTCAAAAAATACTGCTGCCCATGATGGGAAAACAACAGAAATAGTTTTCAAAATTATACACAGTAGCCAAAGAAAAACATTTTTAAACATGTGTAATCTATGATGAGATGAAAATAAAGTCCTAAGGAAGACCTGCATGCTTATCACTAGAAGTTGGAATCTCCTCGATGATCCTACACACGTAGCCAACCTCCTCCATCCCAGAGCAAAACGCGTGCACATCAGGTGGCTCGCACGGTGAAGCAGGAGAGCTCAAAATCACCATGTAATCCATAGGTCGAGGGTCTACCTGTTGCTGAGAGGGGCCGCCTATGTTCAAGTCTAACCTGCCTCCCACATCGAGCATTATGTTGTACTTTGCACCGAAAGGGCTTTCAGCTTGGGTAGGGTGAAGGTAGGTTCAGGGGAGATGGTGGACTTACAAGCTCATTTTTGGCTATGAAGGGAGGGGGAAGGAGGAGCCAAAGCAAGGAGCTACAAAGAGATATGGGAATTCAAGTTGACAGGGGGAGAGCTGGAAAATTTGTTCCAGTAAAGGGAAAGGTTCATTTCACTTCCATGGGAGAGCGAGAGGGGAGGGCAGGGAGGTCAAGTAGGCTGGCCACGCCCACCAACTCTCTGGCAATGCTCCCTGTGACGTTGCAGCATGATTGTCCAAGGGGGTGAGTCTGCTAACCAGATGGAGATGGAATCAATTTTCTGAGGAGGGAGACGGACAACGAGAGCTCCGGGCTTGGCCGAGTAGGAGTAGTGCACCAGAGACTGGGGAGTGACAATAGAGAAGCCCACAAAGAGTGGGCAGGCAAGACTGAGAGTGAAATTGAGAGCCAAGGTCATGGAATAAATGGCCATGGATGGTTGCATTAAAGGATTGCAGAACTGGTACGATGACAACGGGGTGGTGTAGGGTGGAGTAAAGACTCCCTCATGCTAGGAATTATTAAGGATCTCCTCCCAAAATCTTAGCACGTGGAGCCACCGAGTGTCCATCCTCACAGCGGCTCTATGGAACCTCCTCACCTTAGTTTTCACCCGCATCCTGGGATGATAGATCCTTGAGTACCAGATGGGTACAATATTTTATGAGAGTTTCATGATCGAGAGAGGAGAGAGAGTTGGAACTGAGAGGAGTGTTATGCTGGACTCTTTTGTTAGCAAGAAGGTCAGCAACCTTAGTGGCTGTGCACCTGACATGCTTGAAGTCAATTACCTCTTGTGTGTGGATGCATTGCTTCAAGAGGGTGATGCAAGAGGCCAAATGCCAACTCTTGGCCAGTTTCATGGCAGAAGAACCAAATTGAAGACGAGTAGCCTTGTGAATGAGAATCTGGGAGTCGCCCTCAATTTCTAGGGGGTAGAAATTGTGATCTTGAGATAGAAGGAGGCCTTGAAGAAAGGCTTTGAGTTCCGCTGAGTTGTTGGTATCCCATCCTAAATTACCATAATAAACTAGCAGCACATCTCCGCAGGAGTTTCTAAAAATGCCTCCAAAACCCGCCTCCCATGGGTTTCCCTTCGATGCCCCATCAAAGTTAAGCTTAACTAGCCTGGGGGGAGGGGGGACCAGAAACTAGGAGAGTCGAAGGAATGGTTTGAAGGGGGCTGAACATTGGGGAAGGAGTGAGGATGAAGGTTCTAATTAGCCCAAATGATTTTTTCACCAGGGAGGGAGGAGAGGTCGGAGTCTTTCCAACGCTAGAGGGAAAGGGTCTCCTGCAAGTTACTGAAAATTGTATTCCAAAAGATGTCCAGAGAGGAGAAAACATCCCTAAAAATTCTGCGATTGCGCTCCTTCCAAAGCGTCTAGAGGATGTTCCCTAGAAGAATAGTCCAAAGAGTGTTGAGGATGTCACTTTGAAATGGGGAAAGGGGCCATCTCCGAATGGTGTTGATAATGCTTCCAGGAATCCTGTCAGATCATTGGCTTAGCAGTACGACTTTGTCCTAGATTGTGGTAGCCAGCTTGCATTCGTTGAAAAAATGCTCACTATATTCCACCTCATTACCAAAATTTGGGCATCGAGAGGGGCCAAAAAATCCCTTCGTGCATATATTACCCTAAGTGAGAGTGCGTCTTTTGCTAGGAAGCCATAGAAAAGTGGAAATCTTGGGCCATATCTATATCTATGTCAAGGAGATTGTGAAGAAGCAAGAGATATGCCTCTTTGGTGGAGAAGGTTCCTAGAGAAGAGTATCCTCAACATATGATGTCATCCCCCTTGAGCTTACCAATGCGGCGCTTGAGGATTTCCTACTTGATGTCGTCAATGAGATGGAGACCAAGCTGTTCTTGAAGTTGATATAGTGGAAGCCAATGCCTATACTGAGACGACATGATTCTTCTGTCGTGAGCACTCTAGAAGCGGTTGATTCAAGGTTGATGTAAGCTCTCCATCTTTTCCTTCCAGTCCAAGTTAGGAAAGAGAGTGGCCAGTTTGGGCATTTTCTACCAAGAGTCGATCCAGAAGTGTGCTTGATTTCCAGATCAAACTTCCCAAAAGTTGTGGTCTTGGGAAAGGGCTCATTATTTCATGGCTTCCTTCCAAATGAGGGAGTTGTCCCTCTCAGCATCGAATCAAACCAAGTGACTTATAGGCCAGTTATCAATGTATTTGGCTACCGATAGCTGAGCCCAAGGGGTGTTCGTATTGGAAATCCATTGCCACCAAATTTTGGCCCCTGTGATTTCATTGTTGTGCTACAAATCGCGAATGCCTAGCCCCCTACACTTTTAGGGACACAAATGTCTTGCCATTTGACTAGAGCCCACTTCCTTTTATCCTTGTCACCTCCCCAAATAAAGTTGCGCTGGAGGCGTCGGATGGCTTTGAGAACCCATTTAGGCACAACCAGCATGGAAAAGAGGTACAAGGGCATGGATTGAAGGACAGATTTAACAAGAATAAGGTGGCTAGCAAGGTTTAGGGCACGATGGGTCCAAAGTGAGAGCGAGGATTCTAATATGTCCAACAAGTCTCTCGAAGAGGAATGCTTGATGACCGAATCGGTGAGGGGTGCCCCTAAATATTTGGAGGGTAGGGAGGCAATAGGGAAGCCAATAATGCCAACTATGTTGTTCTGAGTGAGGACAGGGGTTTTGAAGAGGAATAGCTAAGACTTGAAGATGTTGACAGAGGGGCTAGCAGCTAGGGAGAAGAAATCCAATAGAGACTTTAAAGTTGAGGCCTCTTGCACTAAGGGATTGCCAAAGAGCATATAATCGTCAAAAAATTGTTGATGAGTGATGGGGGGTGATGATGTATACAGAGGCCTTTTAAGGATCTCTCATTCACATGGGCTTTGATGAGCCTGCTTAGACCTTCCCCCATTAGGACAAAAAGAAAGGGAGAAAGAGGGTCTCCTTGGAGGATGCTTCTTCAAGGGGAGAAAGGGGCAGAAGGGGAGCCATGGAGTAGAATGGAGAAATATGGAGAGGAAATGAGACTCATAATCCAATGAATCCTCATTTGACTGAATCCATAGACAACCAATATTTTCTTGATGTAATCCCAACATAACTTGTCAAACTCTTTCGAAAGGTGGATTTTGAGAAGCATACTTGGGATTTTTCCAGTCTTCAAGGAGTGCACAACCTCATGGGTTAGAATGATACTGTTGAGAATGTGGTAGCCTTTCACATAGCTAGTTTTCTCCTGAGAAATGAGGAGGGGAAGCAGGGGCTTCAGTCAGTTGGAAATTACTTTGGAAACCAATTTATAGAGCACACTGCATAGGGCAATGGGTCTATATTTGTTGGGAGTGGTCGCCTGCTCTTCTTTGGGAATGAGGGTGATTAAAGTGGAGTTGAAAGCGGGGAGCATCTAGTGCATGGATTTGGATTCTTTGACCAGTGCACAAATATCATGCTTGATATCCTCCCAAAAGAAGTGGAAGAAATTAGTGGTGAAACCATCCGGTGCGGGAGATTTTCCAGATTTTAGCTGAGCCATAGCCTCATCTACTTCCTGCAATTAAATCGGCTTGAGCATCATTTGATTGTGGTCCTTAGTGATCGTTGCAGGGATGTGCTAGATGATGTTGCGGATAGCTTCTTGGTGATTTAAGGGCGGTTCCGTGAGCGCTTCCTTTAAATGGTTGAGAAGTTCTCGTTTAATCTCTTCATGTGATTCCAAGATTATACCTTGCTCATTTTTTATGAGGGAGATGTTATTTACCATTATTCTGTGAATGGTAGATCGATGGAAAAAATTTCATGTTTTTTCCCCCTCCTTTAGCCATTGTATTCTAGATTTTTTTTTCCAAAGAATCTCCTCTTGTAAAGCACGCTCCTCCAACTGACTTTTGAGTTGCTGCTCCTATCTACTAAGTTCCTCAGTGTGATCATAGGTTATGAATGTTTATTGAAGGCTGGCCATTATTGTATCCATCTCTTATTGACCCCTGAAGATGTCTCCAAAGGTATGTTGGTTCTAGTGTTTGAGTCTGGCTTTGATAACCTTGAGCTTATGCTGCACTTGATACATGATGGATCCTTCAGGGGGGGTTATGTTGTGCCACCAACTGACAACCATTTCTCTGAAACCGAGGTGGGGAGCCAGAATTTCTCAAAGTGGAACGGTTTATGGAGGCCACGACCTGGTCTTTCCCATTGGAGCTGGATGAGCGAGTGATCAGATCCGACAGCAGGGAGAATAGTAGAGAAAATGTATCCTCTAGCTTGGATGACCGCATCTAATATTACAAATCGGTCCAAACGAGAGGCGATGTGGTAGCTTCCATTACGACGACTGCTCCAAGTGTGGATCCCATTGGCAATAGGGATATCAATCAGGTGATTTTGGAGGATGAAAGCCTTTAACCTGAGACTGCCAGCTTCTAGAATAGTGCGACCCCCCCTTCTTTTCTCTATGGCTAGTTATCATGTTAAAATATCCCCCAAAAATATAAAAGGGATAGGGGTTTAGGGAAGAGAGAGAAGCCAGGTCTTCGAGTCTCTATATTTTGTGAGTGGAGATTCGAGGGAAGTAAACATTCGTGAGGAGACCCTTCACATTAGAAATGATAAGGTGAAAAGTGGCCTAGAGGAAATGATCGAAGGCATGAAAATTAGAGAGGGAGACAATGGAGGGGTCCCAGGCAATGGCTAAACCCCCAGAGGCACCAATCACATCCAAAACCATGGTATTAAATCCAAGCCAAAGCCTGGATAAAGAAGAGTGAAAGATGGAACTTGGGCATTTGGTTTCCTGCATAAAGAAGACAGTGGGTTTGTTGTGTCTTACACAATTTTTTATCATACGAAACTTTAAGAGAATATTTATCCCTTGAATATTCCATGATGTGAGCTTCATCGTGTCAAAGAAGGATTCAGAGACCTGAATAACTTTGTCAGATTGGGGTTTCTACCTAATTCCACCAATAGATCCTTGAGCGTTATCAATATTTGAAGGTGTGTCAGTCTTCCTCTCTTTCTTGATTCCCTGATGATGTTGATTGTTTCCCTAAGAATGAGTTCTACCTATATTCCTAGTTGATCACTCCCTTTAATAAGCCGAGCTTTGAGAAGGGCTTCCTCCAAACTTTCAATCTGTGTTGGGGGAATGATGTGATATTCTTTGTTATTGCAAGCTTTCTCCAATCCTGTGAGATCCATATCCCCAAATTCAATGTATTCCAGCTACTCAACCATGTAGGATATAGATGTCAGCAAAGTGCCTTCTAAACCTGGATTTTGGCTGAGGATGAACAGAGGGTCAAAATCCATGACAGATCTAGTATTGAGGACATTCGAACGAGATTGAGAGGTGGTCTCATTAGAGGTTACCTTCTGTTTATCCTTGGGGTCGGCGTCATTCGGTTTGGACTACACAGGGAACATAGGCAATGAAATGGTGAGAGGAGGGATAGATCTGAATGAGAGGGGGGGGGGGGGGGATGGAGTCCAAAACCGAAGGATTAGAGGGCTACATCTTGTCGAAATGGAAATCGACCAGGATTTGGAAGTTGTTGGTGGGAGCTGACTTGGGGTTAGAGCAAGAGGAGGGATAGGAAGGGCCAGGGTTACTCGAGGTTTTATTGGAATGTCTCTTTTGATAAGATAATTTGGTAAATCCATCAGGATCCGAAGAGTTGGGGTTGAAAGGAGGGGTAGGAGGTAGATTCTGGAGGCAGTCCCTGAATAGATGACCATGCATGTGACATTTACGACAGCAAAAAGGAACATGTTCATAATCTATAGATTGCATCCATTCAAATTCTTCATGCCAAATACTTACTGAGTCAGGGAGGGCCTTTGCGAGATGCATGTACACATAGATGTGTGCATAGGCAATGTATCTGTTGTGCTTTTTCTCTTTTGCGATTTTGATGAAATTACCTAGGCTGTTGCCTATTTACTTGAGGGTGATTTATTCCCAGTATTCCTGCGGTAGTGATTAGAGGCGGATCCAAACTGGTGCCCAGTTGAAATCTTCTTTGTCAAGGTTGAATCGTTCTACCCAGTCTCTGAGGTAGAGTTCCAAAGCATTGAAGAAGTAGGGGCCTATATCCATGATGCGATTTTTGTCTTCAAGGTAGGTGAAGATAATGTTGAAGAAGCCCTTTCGGCCTAGCTGCAAGGAGACTTGGCCTTTGGTTTTCCATTTGGCATTGATCCAGCCATGTAAGGCTTTTTCAATGGGCCAGAACCAGATGAATTTGCCAATGAGGGTGTGATCATGCATATACTGGATTCGACTGTTGATTCGCTCTGTAGGGAAATGGATCTCGGGACTTTTTGTATCGATGGGGATACAAGTGGAATATTTCACCATTGGTGCCTCCGTTTCCTTGGCCCCAGCTGGGGCATGATCAGCAGTGCTAGGTCCAGTGTTGGCAGCCTCAGCATTCTTCTCCTGAATGGTTGAGGAGATGTCAAGATGGTCCGTAGCGGTAGAGATGTTGGGGGTTCCGGAGTTGGGGGAGGTTACGGAGCCTCCTCCTCTGGTTTCTGTCATACTATAAAAGCGTAGCATGAATATACGAAGAGGGCAGAAGGGAGGGATCAAGAGCGCTGACTGTTCCCACTGCAGGGGCACAGAGGAAACCCTAAGAAAATTTGTGTCAACCTCTTTTTGAGTAGAATAACACCTTTGTCTGGGTTTCCATGGAGGAGGGCTACCAAAATGTAAATGAAACTTTTTCAAATCCAATTGAGCCATTTAGAGATGATAAATATGGAAAATTTTATGGGCTAATATTCACAGGTGGGCTAATATTCCATGGTTTTTCTGGAAAAAAGATTCATCTATTTTAATTTTTCTAAAAATACTTTCGCTCAAATTTTATAGTATAAAATTATTTTACCTTACAAATCATCAATATTATATATTGTTTAATATAAAATAATTATAAATCTATTTTTTTTTTTAAATTATCATCAAACATTTTAAAATTTGGATATTATGGACTAGTAAGATCCGCCAAAGTTGCTAAACTTTAAGATAAAGTTCCATCCTTGAAATTTTCTCTAATTATAAGATGTCCTTGCTAAGTGATAGATACATGGATGGCCTTGGATAATATGTATTAATTGCGCGTGCCCTTCTCAACCCACCTTGATTCCTAGGATATGTTGATGGAAGTAGGGTTAAAGATATTGTAATGTAATGTTATTTCATGGTTTCTACACAATGCACTAACTGTAATTTAACTTTCAAGATTTTATTTAGCTTGTCTCTACAACTATGTTTGATATGTGATAATTGATGCAATATACCATTTAATGGTGTTTATATTAGTTATATTGTCTCAGATAGTAAAAGGTTGGCTTTACATGATATATTTAAAACATTTTGGGTTGCACTCTTATTATATTTATAATCCTTTTCAATACATAAATGGTGAGTGGTGCACAAATATGTATTGCACATGTTTTTTTGTCGATTTTCTATGAATTATAAAATATTTTATGTATTTCAATTTTTCTAATACATGGCTTTAACTAAGTAAGTGAATATTAAGGTGTCTTGAGAAGTTGCAACATGTAACTATATCATCCAACATATTTGGTACAATGGTCATTGTCATTACAGAGTGTTTCTATATCATTTTCATAGTGGAAGCCACTTCAAACTTGGGTATGAAGACATGGCATCCTCTTGCCATTATTAGGGAAATGATGAAAATATTCCCCCAATATAGCAAAGTCAAGACGTGTAGATATAATCTTTCCAAGCACAACAACATCAAAAAATATGGGAATTATTTGAACTTTTTTAATTATTAGTTGGACTTGAACTTGTCAGGTTACTCCATATAGTGCTTATATCTATCCCTACTACTTCTAGGATGGATATATTTTATCCTTCATTACCATGGAAAGGTTTGTGAGAAACCTAGAATGAGCAGTCACAAGTAATAAAATTACTTCTAATTTTTATTTCAAGTACGAATATATAAGATTCTTACATCAATGCAATTGTAGCCAATAAGGGAAATTTTGGTGAGTGGTTAAACGATAAGTGCGGTATTGCTAAGTGATACTCCCTTTGGCTTCCCAATGGTACCTAGAAAATACAAGTTAGAGGGAATTCATATACTAAGTACATTGAGGGTTAGCTCAATTGGTCGAGTCGTCATTTTTAAAGCACCTTTTGTAGGTTTTAACCTTGCATAGACATTACCTGCAAACGAATTCTTAAAAAATAGAAAAGTAAGCAATGACTAGAAAAGAGAAAAAAAAAATATACACATATATTTTCCGTTGGATTCCAAAACAATGACTAACAGATTGATTTTTCATTATATTAATTTAAATTTTACAATACATATATATACATGTTGAATCTTTCATAAACCCCAATCCAATAAACCTGGATTAGAACATAATCGTAGTTCCCTTGAGGGGATCTACAAAATACCATGGGAAAAAAAACCATCATCCCAAATCCATGTGCAAAACCCATGCACAAAACCATTGGTAGGTCCACCCACTGTATTTGGGTCCACCTTCACCCCCCATCCTTGGGTTTACCAAACTATTATTGGATCCACATAAAACCCCTGGACATGGGGGGATTCCTCCCCCCATCCTTGACTTTTCCAAACTATTATTGGGTCCACATAAAGCCCCACAATAGGGGGTATTCCACCCCCCTTGTGACCCACCTACTGTGCTGGAGGAACATACAACACATGGATTTAGTTGTGTAAAGAATATAAAACACAGCCAACACCTTTGTTATTTAGAGGTTACAAGTTCAACTCTCTCGACGCCCTTAGGGTTAACCTTCACGGTTGAGTTGACAGGAAGTGATATCTTCGAGTTGATATTCCTAGTATAGATATTATATGAACATATCAGACACCATTTCCAAGGTCTGTGAACCACACAGAAAAAAAAATTCAAACATATTCCATTGTCCAATAGTGACCTACTTAAACAAAACATGTTGTATCTAATGTATTTGTTTCATTTTATTGCATGTGTATATACATAATAAAAACATAACAATAGAAATTGATAATGCTAAGCATCACCAAAAAAGGATAGAAATAATCCAATTTACAGATATTTAGATTGTTCATTAGTAATCCTTTTTACATTCATCCTTATATTACTCTCTCATCTATAATAAACAATTTATTGGCCTTGACTAAAAATGAGCTGAAAGCCCATTTTCTTAACATAGTATCATATTTCTATTGATTAGAGAGGAATATGACTATACAAAAACACACCATATTGTTGGTATACCGCTAGGGAAATTAGACGACTATGAAAAAGTACAAATTTACTGTCTAAATAGTATACGACAAGTTTAATATTAAAAGAGTACTAAGAAATAAAATTTCCATGAGTACTAAGAAATAAAATTTTCATGTAGAGATGTTTGTGATACCATATGCTATCAAAATTGTAATGCTTATAGAAAAAAAGAAAAAGAAAGTATAGGCCTAAGCATATTTAATTTTAGTCTATAGAGCTAAATTTTGGACTAGGATGGTGTTGATGGTACTTTTAGTCAAGGGCATCAACATGCTTGACATGGGCCAATCGTGCTGGAGTTAAAATGCTGGAGATAATCCCCTTAAGTTGTTTTTGGAATTCATCAAGCTCCATCAGGACTTCCTCGCAATCCTCATGCATATCCTACAGAACTGTACTTGCCATTTTTTTAATATTCCAATAGAGGTCCTCTATTTTCCATTATTTTGCATCCCTTAATATGAAGCTACTCATATCAAGCATATATTTTCTCCATTTCCTCATCATTTTCACACTATTATGAATGGTCACCCACTCAATCCAAGCCTTGTGCTTCCACTTTGTTGATTTACTTTTTGATAATTGGTCCTCCTACAAGGTATGATAATAAACTCAAGGGCGAAGTGTAGGGGACAAGCTTTCATTTTAAATTACAGAGGAGAAAACCTACAAATAGTAGAGACATAGTAATATTATGTTCCCTACCCTATTACCAACAATTGAAAAACCAAAGGAATAAAAATAGCCCCATAAAACATATGAAGTTATTAAGACAATGTTACATGTATGAAGCCATAAGTCTAAGAACCTGATGTAGATCGATAATTTTGTAAACCATGATTTGAATGCTTGTACTCATTCTTGTGAATACACTTTCCTCATACTAAGTCCAATAATTACACATTATCCATGTTCTCTACCTCACTAAATCTGACATGTAGCACGCTTGACGTAGAGATACCAATTGGTATCTTGAGATACACAATCAGGAGCATTTGATTTAGCAATTGGGTGTATAATCATCCTTGCACATGGGGATTCACATCTCCATGACACCCCATCTAGGAATTCAATTCATTCTCTTATATTTAATATCAGAAAAAAAATATTCCTTTCATCATTTCACATCATAAATAGATTTTATAGTTGTTTTCGTATTATTACTAAATCACAATAAGAAAACAATGAATACATATTCTTTTTTGAAAAAAGGCCAGCAATGATAGAAAATGTGAATTCAATAATTTTAACCAATTCAAATTCAAGAATAAATATATAATTTTTCAACTGTATTATGGGAAGATAATAATTTTATATATAAATCCAAAAATATATAATTGATTGACTGATTTTTTTATTGATATTATATGAAAGGTTAAACAATACTTTTTGACCAATAAAAATTTAAGAAAATCCATCAAAATTAAATTGTTTTCAAGTAAACAATGGGAAGACTATAACTTTTTAATGTTTTAATATTTTTCTTTTGAAAACATGCAACAATTATTCTCTTGAATTAAGAGGTATTAATTACATGTTGTGCATAGTCAGTTCTATTTATATTAATATATTACATATTAATATTAATATACATGTATATTGTTTAGATAATTTATAGTTTTTTATATGTTATAGTTTCATTATCTTAAACTTGAGTATCACTTAGATTTGAAGCTCTAGTGTAGTGATGGAATCCTTTGGCCCTTAGGACACACTAGGCTCTTCTTACCTTTCAAAAAAAGGGTTGCTCTAGTTAAGCTTAGAGTTTTATACTACCAACTTTACATTGAAATAAATCATGGTATTCCTCAAGAGCATCATATTTGTTATATCTATTTCTTCTAGTTTGGGATCGAGGACCACTTTATATTTCAATCCTTTCCCTAATATTATATCAATGTATTTTTCTTTTCCATCACGTAATCACTCGGCTCTCTCCATACACTCATGGCTTATGAAAACTATAGATGCATGTCCCTCTTCCCCCAACATATATTTAACCTTTGATAATGAATTACTAGATTCCTTTTCCCTATGTTGGTATGCACTAAGTTAATGACTTCTTACTTACAACCCTCTCAAAAAAGTAGGAAGTGGCCTCATGGATAAATTCAAGGGACACGTGATAGATCTATAGATATTATAGATCTAATGGCTGCCATGGCCTCATGACTATCATGCATTTCATTAAAACATTGAATGTTATAATTTATTCTATGAACTAACATGTTTCAATGAGGGAACCCCCTTTAGCTTCATTCATCTCCATCTTGTTGGAATAACCCATCCGATTAAATTAATTCTTCAGTAAATTGATGCAAGAACGTTTAAATTTTTTGTGCTGTAATGAAACGATATTCCACACAACTATCAACAAATTATACCACACAAAAGTGATTAAATATAAACAAAAGTCAACGAAATAATATCCAACAAAATTTTCAAAAACATTTAATTAATCTGAAGGCATTCATACTAAAATTGAATAAATACAAATAAAATTCAAAGAAACAATATCCAAAAAAATATTCAAAATCAGTAATTAATTTCAAAGAATTCTTACTAAAATTGAATAAATACAAATAAAATTCAAGGAAATAATATCCAACAAAATATTCATGAATTAATTTAATTTGAAGGCATTTATACTAAAATTGAATAGAAGGATACTAATTCTACACAAGAATTGTATGGTATTTCAACATAAACCATTTGATATCAAAAAAAAAATGTATTGTACATAATCAAATTCAAGAGAGATTGTGCCATAAAACTAGTTAAAAGAAGGAAATCAAATTGAAAAAATATATTATCTACATAAAGTTTAATAGTTTATAATAAATTTCAAAGAAGTCATAACTTACAAAATTTTAATAAAAATAAATCCATTTCAAAGAAATCATAGATGTTATAGTTATAAAAATTAAAATCTACAATTGAAATTGAAATGTAAACTATTTAATTTTGATAAATTGTTTACACAATTATGTAATTCTAAGTGTCATCACATTACTCGATACATAATTTTATTAGATTTTTTTATTATCAAATATATACTATAATGATCCAAATGTTGTTGAATATAGTGTTATTATTAATTTGAAATTCAATGGGAGTCCAATAAATATTTATGTAGATTAAGTTTTACAAGTAGGACCAACCAAATACCAAGTTTGGTTGGCAAGGATAAGTGAGTGCATTTAAACAATATCTATTGTGAAAGATGAGAAATGTGTGAAAAGACAATATCTGAGGTGAAAAAGGAGGAGAGGAATTTTGTTAGGGATAAAAGAGGTTTACAGTAAGCTAAGGTTTTGGCACGGAAAACTTTACGACTGAAACATAGAAAAAATGCAAATCTAGGATTTCACTTATTTTGCAAGTCAACTATCAAGAGACTATAATTTTGAAATGTGTGAATAAAAAACAAATTGAAAAGACATAAGCACTATTCCCTTGCATACAACAATTTTTTTTTCCCAAATTAAAAATCGTAATTTTCATTACTATTGAGAAAATTACATATTTTAGATGCTTGATAGCATATGCATCAAATTTGTGACTAAGGTCACATGTCAAAGGAACTGTAAAAAAAAGTTCCCTACCGAGAAGGCTATAAAATGGAGTCCATATACATTTACTGCGGATACAAGCATACCTATATGTGCTAGATATATTATCTAATAGCTAAAATATGAAAAATTATAGATATCATCAAAATTAGGGCCAATTGTTCCCTCCTTCAACTGATCATTGTATGGTCTGTGATAATAATTGTATAAGTCTTCTCTTGACTGCTCTTCAATCATCCATTGCCACCTAGGGTGGTGCTTGACCTCCTTGGATAGAGTGTCAGAAATCTGATTCTTCTCCCTCTAAATATGATGACAATAGATAGAGTCAAATTGAGTTTTGAGGGAGTTTTGAAGAGCCAGGTTTCCTCCAAGTTATTTTGTAGTGTGTGTACGAGACAAACCTATGTCTTATTAAACCAATTAATGATAATCTTAGAATCACCAAAAATATCAATGTGCAGGAAGCCCTTATCAAAGGAAAAATGAAGGATATGTCTCAAAGTAATGAGCCCAACATAGTTGTTAGTGTCTTGACCCAAGCCCATTTGAATTTTAAAAATATAACCATCATTGAGATAGCCCACCCACCGCAACCAATCTGCTGAGAAGATCCATCGAAATATGCCAAGAGGTGGAGTCTATCAACAACTTCAAGCACTATGGTTCTTTGAGGTGAGGGAGGATCATCACCCATGAGACTGTTATATATAGAGTTTATTTGTGACAAAGCTAGTTGCCAATTTAGGGTAGATTCATGGAGTATCGAATTGTTCCAAAGAATCCAAACTCCCCAACGGATCAAAAGAGGAAGGTGATGAGCCTTGAGGGGATTAGCAGCATTCCACCAGGATTTCTTAGCCTCATTGACATTATGAACTTCCCATTGTAAGGGTCAATTTAAGAGAGAGAGTCAAAGTCCAAAACAAGTAGGTAGAGGGACATAGTAGGAAATGGTGATCAATCGATTCAGAGTATTTTTTTGTAAAGTGTACACCAAGTGGGGTCATGAAAGGATCGCTTGAGAATATTATCACTAGTAGGAGCCTTTTTATGGAGCACACACCACATAAATATCTTAGCTCACAGAGGGGATTTTAATTTCCAGAGGTAGCTCCACCACTAGACAAATTCAAATGGCCTATGATCCGAGAAAAGGAAAGTGTATCCTTCTTTGAGCAAGTAAATACCATGCCCAACGTGTGAGCAGATAAGTTCATCATCTCTAGTAGTGATATGGATATTGGATTCAAAGAGGGCAGAAATGTAATATTTCCAAGCTTTTGTTCATAGTTCAGGGATATCAAGTTGATCAACAAATTTCCATCCTTGGAAGTATAGAGAAGAGGAGTCTGGATCACCTATCTGAGAAATATGAATAATTTAGTTACTAGACAAGTGTTGGATGAGCTCATGAGGGATCTGTTACACATTCCCACTGCCAGTCCATGGATGCAAACCCACATGATCTAGGTTCCCCTATATGATTCTGAAAGTTAAACCATATCTGATATTGGGAAGAGAAGTAAGGACGACTTTTCATATAGAGGAGATGTGAAATTTGTTTCAATTAGGGCTCGTGATCCAATCCAAGAGTTGCATAGGCCTGATATATTTCTGAATGACCAAATTTTTCCAAGAATTTTGTGAATTTAGAACATTCCAACCCATCATGGCAGCCAAGGGCTTTGTGAATACATCAATATCCTTCAATCCCTAGCCGCCCCACTTCTTAGGTATGGAAATACGATCCCATCATATCCAAGTAAAAGTGTGACCATCTTGTTTTCCTTTCCAAAGGAATCAACATCATATATGATGTATCCTAAGTAAAATTCCGTTTGGAATCCATGCCAGGGACATCTAATACACCTTAGTCACTTCGAGCATAGATTTTGTCAAAATAAGGCAGCCTGCCGATGATAGCTAATGACGATATGAGGAAAATATTATTTTCTCAATTTTTGCAACCAGCCATGTCCAATCTACAATATGATAATCTGACAGTTTTAATCAAAAAAAAAAATATTTAAGACCATCCTTCAACTCAAGAAGAGTGAACGGGAAACAAAGCAAAGAAAGTGAATATTCAGGTTGAGTGCATCTAATGGAAGTTAGAGATTATTGTTGGTTATTACATTCCATACCAGAAGCTAGAAAACAATATTTTAAGATAGAAAATAAAATAGAAGAGTCCTCAATGGATCCATTGAGAAATATAAGGATATCATCTACAAATAAGAGATCTGAAACTAAACATTTGTTTGCAATTTAGATGCCTTGAATTCTAACATGCCTTCGCTCATCCAAAATAAGTCAACTTAGTGCTTCCATGATTAATATAAAAAGAAGGGGGCACAGTTGAAAACTCTACCAAATTCCCCTCTTTGAATGGAAGAAAGGTGTGGTAGATCCATTAATGAGAATGCTGAAGGACACATAAGCTAATCAACACATAATCCAATTCATAAAAAGTATGGGGAACCCGAGGTGAGTTAAAATCATGTGAATTTATATCCAATTTGTGTGATCAAAGGTTTTTTCAAGGTAAATATTCAGGATGATTCCTTTAAGTTTTTTGATCTTGATGGAATGTAAAACCTCTTGCACAGTGTCTATGGCTTCATGAATTTGACGATGATTGAGGAAGGAAAATTGTTCAAGCAAGATATGCTCAAATAAGATGGGCTTGAGATGATTTGAAATAATTTTGGCTATGTTTTTGTATAGCATACAACAAGTATTAATTAAAATATATGCACAACTAGCTACTGGGTGAAAATGTGAAGTTGGGTTACACTTTTTTCCCTTTTTTGAGAAAAAAATCATTTTTCTACAAGAAAAGAAATTTCTGGAAGCCAAAACAATTTTTTTGTTTAGAATTTCATTTGCGATAAAAATAAAAGTTGTCAGAAATTTTATTATCTTTCTATTACTTATTTTTTTGGAATTTGTTTATACACATTTGAAATGTCAACTTAATGTTTCTTTGAGTGTGTGTTTTTTAACAATCAAAGGATTCATAAAAAGTCATGTTAATATGCGTTGGTGTATTATTTCAAAACTTTGTATTTTCAAGAAACAAAATGTGCTACAACAATCTAGATAGAGTCGATTTCGGTTTCGTTATATTTAGAAAACCAACTAATGCATATCATAATTACTAGAATTTTTTGCGCTGAGCAAATATGAAAAAACTGCATATTTTGAATATGTTTTGCGAGAAAAAAATTTATCAACATATAGGTTATAAACTAAAAATATAAAAACTACCCATTATAGATGACGGACCAATGTAATGCACCATAATTTTTTCAATTTCTTTTACAGTATATTTTGGAAGATACAAAATATTGATTTCACTGAATCATAATGACCTTCATAAATTGTTTGCACCCTTTTTATTAAAAAATTAATTAAAATTGATAAATATTTATGAAATTCCATAAAAGTTATATTTCCTGAAAGTAGATTGATTTATGCAAATTCTTGTCTTAGTTCCGATAGTTAATTCAGAAATTTTCATGGAGTTTAATCAGTCCAAAGTTGAAGAAATGTATTCAGAACTTGGCTCTGCATAATTGCAAACATGTTAGTTCAGCTGAACTTTTAAAAAAAATTCGGCCGAATTGTTTTTTGTGCCGATGGACCGTCAACTCTAATGACACAAATGTTCGGTCGAATTTCTTACCAAATTTCAGCCGAACTTTCTATTGACTTTCCACCGGCCGGAAATTTCAACGAAGCCCCTCTAAAAAAACATTTCGTGGAAATATAAATTAACATAAACACATTCATTATTTTCGCATCAGGATGGTGCCTACCTTTTTACTACCCTTGTATGATCCTTCGGATCTTGACTGCCTACCTTTCCTCATTGAACAAGGGTACTTGACCCTTTGGTTGTGCCCACCTTATTGTGTCTCCTTTGAAAAACCCACTAAAACAGGGGTAAAAAAGGCTCACTTTTATATCATTGATAAGAACAAACTCCTTACAAAATTAAAAAAATTAAACCCAAAAGGGTTTAGTACCCTTGTTCAGTGAGGAAAGGTAGACAATCAAGATCCAAAGGATCGTACAAGGGTAGTAAAAAGGTAGGCAGCATCCTTAATTTCACACATTTCTTCATTTGGTCTGATTTTGCAAAGGATTTTTTTGGGTTTAAGGACTCTTTTTGGCATAAAATTCAAAGAACATTTCTTGGAGGTATGTGATACATTATTTGGAAGTTTTTTGGGCTTCATTTTTTTTGAAATTATTTTGTTTTTTATTTTGCAAAGGTCTGATTTTGAAAAGGATTCATTTTGGGTTTAAGGACTCTTTTTGGCATAACATTCAAAGGAAATTTCTTGGAGGTATGTGATACATTTTTTGGATGTTTTTTGGGCTTCATTTTTTTAGAAGTTATTTTTTTTTTAGAGGTTTTAGGGTTAATTTTCATTTTGTGTTTTGTTAAGGTATTTTTCTTTTAGAAGTTTTGGTCTTTACTTTCATTGTTTTTTTTTTAAGGTATTTTGTTTTTAGAAGTTTTGGGCTTAATTTTCATTGTTTTTAGAGGTTTTAGGCTTAATTTTCAGAGGACATTTTTTAGGATGTATTTTGTTTTTAGAGGTTTTTCAGCTTAGTTTCCAAAAGACATTTTCTCGAATTAATTTCGAAAGGACTCTTTTTAGGCTTAATATTCAAAGGACATTTTTTGGAGGTATTTTTTAAAGTGATATTTTTTTAGAGGCTTTTTAGAGGTATTTTTTTAAGTGCAATTTTTTAAGAAGTTGGGATTAATTTTCAATAGACATTTTTTAGAATACGTGTTTTGGGTTGAAGTAAATCTTTTATAATGATTTTTTAAAATGAGTTTTTGTCTAACTTTTTAAATTAAATTTTTTTGTAGGACTTGGAAGGAAATATTTTAAGCTTCATGTAATTTTTATAAGACATTTGTTTCTCAGATTTTTTAAATCAAGTGTTTTGGATTGAAGTATGTATTGTTTGTAAAAAATTTAAAATAAGTTTTTTTAAATTAAATCTTTTGCGGTGTTTTTTTTAATTAATTTTTTGTCTAAATTTTTGAAGTAAATTTTTTGAACTTCATACTCAATTATCATGGTAAATCGAAGGAATTGCACGAGAAAATATGATCAAACAAGAGACCTTGAGAAACGTAGAGAACAAGGGAGAGAATCTCACAAAATAAAGAGAGAAGCATTCTCAAATATTGAAAGGGAAAATCAACCTCAACTAGAAGTTGAAGCAGGTATGTAAATGTAAATATTATGAATTTGATATTTAAAATTTTCCTAGTGTAAAATGTGAAGCTTAATTTTTATTTGATGAACTAATTTGAAAAATATTTTCCAATGTAAACCGAGAGAGATACTTCTCAAAACATTGATGATGAGATGCAAAATTTTGAAAGAGAAAGTGAAAGAGATACTGAACCAATGATTGAAGAGGGTGAAAATGTTGGAAGAAATTCAAGTGAATTAGAAATTGAATCACAAGGCATGTATATATGTGTGTGTGTGTGCGTGTGCGTGTGTGTGTGTTGAACACATGCACGTATTATTGAAATTATACATATTTATTAATTTATTTATTTATTGAATATGTAAACTTATTATGTACTATTAATTTGAATATGTACAGATGACATCAATGTCGATGATGAGATGTTAGAAATATTGACACTCACACATATGGAGATAAAAGAGCCGACTATGTTATATGATATCCTATTAATCACATTTTGATACGTAACACTGTTACCGTTCAAATAGGTAACTTGACCTCAAAACGGGAACTCTAGCCCAAAAAGACTAAAAAAACATGAAAAAACACTCCAAAAACAAAAAGTGTGTATTCCAGAATGCACTTCGCTTTTTTTTTAAGGTCAAGTTTCAACATTTTATAAAATTATGGTAAAAACAAAATTGTTTCTTGAAAAAAGGATTGAAAAAACACCCTCAAAACAAAACAAGTTGATGCTGGAATAACAGAAAAAAAAAATTGTGTCATACTTTTGGCATTTTTAAAAATAGAAATAACATTTTTTAATTTTTAAAATTCAAACATTAAAAAAAAACCTAAAATTTAAGAAATTAAATAAATTTAAAAAATAAAAACATTTAAAAGCTTAAAATTTAAAAATATATGAAGATAAAAAAAATAAAAATTTTAATTCAAACATTAAAGAAAGCCTAAAATTTAAGGAAAAAGAAATTTAAAAAAAAAAAAATTAAGATTAAAATTTAAAAAATATAGAATTTAAAAAATAAAATAAAAACAAAATAAAAATATTAAATTTAAAAAAAAAAAAAGTTAAAAAAAGAAAGAAATTATAAAAAATAAAATATAGAAATTAAATTTAAAAAAAGAAAAAGAAAATGCTTATTAAATTTAAAAAAAAAAAATTTAAAACAAAAAATTAAATTTAAGGAAATATATTAAATTTTAATAAATTTAAAAATTTAAAATAAAAATTAAAAAAAAAACATTATTTAAATTAAAAGTAAAAAAATGAAAAATTAATTAAAAATAAAAAATAAAAATAAAATACAATGAAAATATTAAATTTAAAACAATATATATTAAAAAAACAAATAAACTATAAAAAATAAATTAAATTTAAATTATAAAAATAAAATATATATATGAACTTAAATTAAAATATGTATATATATCAGATTTTATTAAACTAAAAAACAAAATAGTTAATATTAAAATAACAAATTAAATTTAACAACAAAAAAATTAAATTTTTTTTTCTTTTTTCTGAATAAGAGTAGTCTATTAACAGAGTGATAAAAATACAACGAGACCGCAGTCAAGAGCTACTGCCCTGTAGGCAGATATGTCATGAAAACCAGATGTGGAGACTGCCCTTTGATAGGGAAACCAGTGAGACAAACATAACAAAAACCCACGCAGGGGAGCCAGTTGTGAGTTTCCTGAGTGTGCGGGGGCCGTGAGGCCAACTGGACGCCCCCTTGGTGCCACCCGGCCGGCCCCCGGTGCCCAGCCGCCCGCCGCCCCACCACCACCAACACCTGTTTTTTTTTTTTTTTTTTTTTTTTTTTTTAAATTTAATTTTTTTCTTTAAAATAAAATTTGTTTTGTATTTTTTTTTTTTTTTTTTTTTTTTTAAATTTTATTATTTTTTTGTTTTAATTTTTCTTTTTTTTTTGAAATAATTTTTAAAAAACAAATTTTTTTGAAATAATTTTTAATTTTTTTGTTTTTAATTTTTCTTTTAAATTATTTTTTTTATTCAATTTTTTTTATTTTAAATTCAATTTGTTAAATTTTTCTTTTATATTTAATATTATAGATTAAAATCTATAAATTGTTTCATTAAAAAACAAAAAACACTAAATTTATGTATATTTGTTTTTTAATTATTTGCACATGGTTTTTTTCATTTTTTTTGTTTTTTAATGATAATTTTTTTATTTTAATTTCTTTTTCAATTTTAATTGTTTTTTTTTTTTTTTAATTTGTTTTTTTTGTTAATTTTAAAATTTCTATTTTTTTCTTATTATTATTATTATTATTAATTTAAATTTTTAAATTTAATTTTTTTTTGTTTAATTTAATTTTTTTTATCTAAATTTTAATTTTGTAATTTTAATTATTTTTAATTTTTTTTAAATGTATATATATTTTTTTATTATATGGTTTTTTTTAATAAGTTAGAAAAAATGTTTTTGATGGTTTTTTTTTTTTAAATTTTTTGGTCAAATTTTGTTTTTTTTCTTTAAATTATGTGTTTTTTTTCTCAAATTTTGTCATTTCCTTTGATATAATTTTCAAATATTTTTGTTTTTTTTATTTATTTTTGTTTAAATTTTTTATTTTTACGAGCTATTTTTTTTTTTTTACATTTTTATTGGTTTTTTTTATTGTTTTTATATATTGTTTTTATCTAACTTTTGTGTTTTATTACGAACATGAAAATCACCACTCTAAAAAAAAAGGGTTGATCCAGCATCAATATGTTTCAGAATTAGCATGAAAATCACTGCTCTAAAAAAAAAGGTTGATGCTGCATCAATACATTTCAAAATTAGCATGAAAATCACTAACATTTTAAAACAAATATTCATACTTCATAAATAAAAATATTACAGTGTCAAAAATGTGCACAAAAAAAAATGGTGATTCTGCATCACCACTTTTCAAAATCGGATGCTTTTTATGCTACAAAAAAGAAGTAGGTAACATTGCGGTTACCTATTTCATCGGTAACATTGCTACGTACTTCACAAAGGAAAATGTCGCAGTTCAAGCCCAAATGTTGAAAGGTTTCCTATCATTAAGGAAATTAAAAGAAGCTACAACTTTGTTGGGTATTCGAAAATAAACAAAAGATAAAAGCCTGAAGGAAAATGTGATACAAAATATAAATAGTGTTATAAATTCAATTAGAAGATCTAGACAGAAAAATGTTTCAGTTGCATGTAGAGCAATACCTATGGTAGTGGTTTCATCAAGTACTAAAGAGAATGGCTTGGTAAAATCTATGGCACGAGCATTAGGAAGCTCACAAAAAACTTTGCACAAACATCGGAAACTCCGATTGCAAATAGATGTAAATGATGAACTCAATTATTGGAGAGCTATTTTTAGGCAACAATACAAAGATAGACTTGGAGAAAATGTTAAAAAAATAATATATGAATATTGGAAGAAAAATTCACGTGTTTCGCCAAATGTAAGGGATGTGATATGAAGAAGAATAACACGAAATCAGTATGAAACACATGCAAAACATTTCTTGGACACAACTTAGATAGAGTTATTCAACAAGTTCAAAGAAGATAATCGTGAAATTGATGTCTCAATTAGTGTTTTTTTGCAAAAAAAACCATGGCATGTAAAACCTATCACCATATGCGACACTTGTTGTTGTTGTTATCATGTGGAATTTCAGTTATATTATGACACATTCCTCAATTTTGGTAGAACATTTTGGAAAGATTCAGCTCTTCCTTCCACTATCCATGATTTCATACCTCAAATTCTATGTGGAAGAGAAAGCGATGAATATTTTACGAAAAGAAATGTGTTGGTGGTAAAAAATGTGATTATTGTGGAAATTCGACTAAATTTTAGAAAAAATATTGTGCTGATATAAATGATCAATCATTGTCTAACATGAAATTGAAATGGAAGAGATATGAATATATCCATACATCGATTCAAGGTTCAAATAGTGTTAAAAGAAGTGAATTACAAGAAGAAGAAATTTTTGTGATAGATTTTTTGAAAAATATTGAGGCAGAAAATTATAAATACACCAAGCATTCCCATAGAGCTTGATGGCAGGACTTGCAATTCAAAAAATCCTGTTAATTTTTTCCACCAGCGACCATTTTGTTAGTAATTGATTTTGTAGAAAACTACGCATTTGTTCCACAAAAAGAAATTCATAGTGAATACTATCATTTTTACCAAGTCTCCATGCTCGTCCATATTCTATATAGACATGATGAACAAAACGTTGATCATATAGAAAACACTAGTGAAAAATGGCATGTTATTAGAGAATATTACTTTTATATCAGTGACGATCGTACAAATGATACATATTTTGTACAACACTGTTTTGGAAAGATTTATGACTCCTTGAAAAGTCGTGGAATAAAATTCAATGAACATTGGATATGGTCAGATGGATGTGCAAGTCAATTCAAATCTTCACGATCATTCTTTTGGTTGTATTGTCATCATAAGAAAACCTGCATTAAACATTGTTGGAATTTCTTTGAGACTGGTCATGGAAAAGGACAACATGATGGTGGAGGGACATGCATAAAATGAGCACTTCAAAGATATCAAATGGACTCCTCTGCAAAACCACTTATGGATGCTAAATAAGTTTTGCAATGGTGCATTGTTGCACTAAGACATGAGACTAAGAAATCAAGGGAAGTGCGAAGGTACATTCAATTTAATTTTTATTGGATAACCAATTTTAAACAATGTACATTTATCACAATGATTATCTTTGATGGTATTTTGATATCATAGTTACATTCTTATTTTAATTTTCCAGATAGGTTTATTTTGCATATTGGAGTCGATGATGTAGATAGATCGATTGGAAATGAAGTTGAAATAATAAAAGGGACTCGAAAAATGAATTCAATTAAAACAAAGTTGTCCACAAATGTGTTTGCATTGGAAAAAAGAAAATATTCTTGTTTTTGTCATGTTTGCATAGACAACACAGAATCCAATGATGTTTGTGAAAACAAAATGTATGTAAAAGATTTGAAACATACAAAATTAAATACAAAGGGGAAAATGCCAGTTTCAATGTTTGAAGAAATGCAATTAGAGGGGAATACAATATCATCTAATGGTGATCGAGTTTATTATCTTGTTAGAGAAGGTAACATTTGAATTTCATTCAAATGATAGAGATCTAAAAATAGATACTAAAATTATTTTAAAGTTAAATGTTCATGTTAATTATGATCTAAATTTAAATACATAAGTTTGTTTTATTGTGCAGGAGATGTTTTTCTGTAATTGCACCTACTGTCAATGAAGAAAATGTGAAGTATTATTTGATGGGTTGCACTAAACAAAAGATGAAATTATTAGAAAACTATAATGATCATGGGTTTCCATATGACAGAGGATCTATTATAATGAAAGGTTATTTTTTCAGAAAAACTAATCAAAGTAGGGATTTTGTTTACTTTGAAGACTATGAACCTGATGTCATACGTTTTCAATATAGTCACTTGGTGTGTGCAACACACATAAATTAGATAGAAGTTCAATCAAATAAAAAAATGAAAATTAAGAAATGGAAAATGTCAAAATCCAATCATGAACTGATCATTGAAGATGTCATTCCATTGGAATTTTTTTGATTGAACTACCCAACAATTTATTCTCTTTGGATTCATGTTTTAGAACTTCTGGAACTTAACTAAAAATCGAACTTCCTTGTTATGTTATCTATGCAAGTGTTTGCACATGTACATTGTTTTGGTACATGCACAATAGTATCAACTAAAAGTAGCTTTTCTATGTGCATTGATAAAAAATGTTGCACGTACTGGATATATATGTTCTACAATGTAATTAACTGAATGTAGCTTTTCTATGTGCATTGATGAAAAATGTTGCACCTGGATATATATGTTCTAGAATGCAATTAACTGAAAGTAGCTTTTCTATGTGCATTCATGAAAAAAAATTCACGTACTGGATATATATGTTATAGAATTAAATTAACTGAAGCTATCTTTTCTATGTGCATCGATGAAAAATGTTGCACATATTGGATATATATATATATATATATATATATATATATATATATATATATATATATATATGTTCTAGAATGAAATTAACTGAAAGTAGACTTTTTATGTGCATTGATGAAAAATGTTGAAAGTACTAGATATATATGTTCTAGAATGCAATTAACTGAAAGTAGATTTTCTATGTGCATTGATGAAAAATGTTGCACGTACTAGATATATATGTTCTAGAATGAAATTAACTGAAAGTAGCTTTTCTATGTGCATTGATGAAAAATGTTGCATGTACTGGATATATATACGTTATAGAATGCAATTTTAAAATTTTATGATTGTTTGGCACATCTAAAAAGACCTAGAATATTATGATTGTATATATATATATATATATATATATAGATATATATATATATATATTTTACTTCAATAATTTTAACATATATATTTAAACATGTACTTAAATAATTTCTACATGTACATATATTTATGTGAACCTTTTTTTGTTTGGAAAACGACAACTTGAATTTTAAAAACAAAAAATTATATCATAATCACATGCCAAATGTATTTCAACCATCCAAAACTTGAGTTTAAAAAACAAAACATTATATCACAACATTACTTCACATGCCAATTTTAGTTGAACTACCCAATAAAAACAAAACATTATATTGTGCAATCACATGCAAAATGCAATTCAACCATCCAAAACTTGAGTTTTAAAAACAAAACATTTTATCACAACATTAATTCACATGCCAAATGTATTTCAACCATACAAAACTTGAATTTTAAGAGCAAAACATTATATTGCAACATTACTAAACATGCCAAATGCCAAATGTAGTTCAACTATCCAATAAAAAGTAAACATTAAATATCACAATCGCATGCCAAATGTAGTTCAACTATCCAATAAAAACAAAACATTAAATATCACAATCGCATGCCAAATGTAGTTCAACCATCCAAAACTTAAGTTTTAAAGACAAAACATTATAGATTACAACATTACTTCACATGCCAAACATAGTTCAAACATCCAAAACTTAAGTTTAAAAAACAAAACAAATTATAACCCAACATTACTTCTCATGCAAAATGTAGTTCAACCATCCAGAAATTGAGTTAAAAAAAAAAAACATTATAGATCTCACAACATTACTTCACGTGCCAAATGTAGTTCTACTATCCAATAAAAATAAAACATTACATCACATTCACATGTATCAAATGTAGTTCACATAAAATATGTCCAAAATTTGTAGATCTCACAAGTATCAAGTATCAAGTTATATATGACTGCATCTAGATAAGACTATATCTAAAAAATTAAAATTAATATACTAAATCTATTGAAAATCTAATGTTTCACGTGCATGTGCATCATCCCTCAAATAGTGCATGTGGATCATCCATCAAATACGGATGGATGTAGTGTCTCTCCCAGCAAATTCACGATCCTCGAGCTATCCTGTGAAGCATAGGGAACCTGTACACAATGTGGAAAAATATTAAAATTTAATGTTTTAAAATTGATTGAGAATATATATATAACTTCATGTAAAAAAACAAAATGTAAAAAAAATCATGCAATTTCTCATGAGGTTCCCTCTCCATTTGTTGCTCGTCTACTAAAACTTCCCCCACTAGAACATCTTCAATAGTAAATTCTACAATATACATATACAGTTATATATATATATATATATATATATATATATATATATATATATATATATATATATATATATATATATTAAAAAATTTCAAATGAAAATGCATATATAAACTTATTTTCAATAAATTTAAAAAAAAGTTAGACAACTTGTTCAAATGGCTAAAATGGTGTGGATGTGCCTATCCCCAGCATACACTCTATCTCTAGAGTTTGTGGAGAAAATAAAACCTAAAATTAAAAAAATTTAAAAGTATAAAATAACTCAAGATCTAGATCTCAATTTATAATAAAAATTTTGAACTTCAATTTATAACTTATAATTTAAAAACATATATTTAAGTGAAAAATTGAATACTTGTGTTGTTGGATTTGGCATATCTCCTAAGAGAGGCTCCAAAAGAAAATCTCCAAAAACATATAATTCAAAAAATTTAAAATAACTCAAGATCTCTAGATCTCAATTTATAATAAAACTTTTAAACTTCAATTTATAACTTATACCTTAAATATATATATATATATATATATATATATATATATATATAAGTGAAAATTTGAATACTTGTGCTGGTGGGTTTGGCACATCTCCTAAGAGTGGCTCGGAAAGAAAATATCCAAAAACCTAAAATTAAAAAAATTTAAAATAACTCATGATCTAGATATATCTCATTTTTTAATGGAACTTTTCGAAGTGAAATATATAACTTAAAAACGTATTTAAAAGTGAAAATTTTCTTTTGATGGTGGATTTGGCACATCTCCAAAGGAAGAAGAAGGTATTGCCATCCCAAAAACCTCGGACGGAATCGAAATCTCTTAAAACATTTTATTATATATATACATGTAGATGTGTGCAGAATTATTTATTTTAAAAGTATCTCATCATGTTTCGATATATATAATAATAGATAAAAAATAATGGTACATCATCATGTGTTCACTTAGAAAACACTAACATTTGCCAACATATCTTGATGGTGAGAACCAACTTGATTGTATGATTGATGGTGAGACCCATCTTGATTGTTTGAACCAGAGGCTCAACCGTGATATTAAAATTTTCTTCATTCATCATGTGTGACAACTGCAAATGGTGTTAACATATAATGATACATTTTTGTTAAATTAATGTATACAAATAAATGTATGTATATATGTATTTATTATAAATTGTACATGTATTAAAATAATCACCCTAACCATTAACACATACCATTCCCATGCCCTCTTGGTCATGAACGATTAGGTCCTACCAACCATTGCGACAATTCTTTGCATATGTTTTGAGATCTTCAACACTCATGTTTTCAATATCTTCATGTGTATAATACATAAAATTAGCGCGTGAATTCTCACGTGATCACGTGATGGCATTCCTTGCTTCTCGAATAATTTGAGAAGTGGCATCCATATTTGACTGAAAAGTTTCATCACGAAGAGGTCGACTAACCAATGGTGGCTCAGGGTGAGGCAACTGAACATCATGCCTAGTGCCCCTACGATCACACAATCAACCTTTCCCAGGACCAAAAAATTAAAAGGGAAGGTCATTGTAATTAGGTTTCATTTGCAAAAATAATTCTGCATAAAATAATTTTGCAAAATAAAGTGGAACCTCATCGTTCCATGGGAGTCTTCCATAGGCCACAAGGTTTCTATCATACAAATAGTGAGCTATATGAGGGTGCTTGAAATATTGCACCTTCAAGATCTTTCTTTTCAACCCTTCTTTGAAATTGAACATAGACTTAGCCATTTATTTTGTAACTCTTTGTTTAACAACCTCCCATTTACCAGGATCCATCACTGTTTCCTTTCTTTTTCTCATCACTTCTACAAAAGTATCAGTGGTTGGCCCAAGATTTAGGTATATATCTACTAGTTTTCTTAAAGATTATGTAACTATTTCCAAGCTTTGTCAACTCTCAGCAGGGAGAGTCAAAGCCATGAGATCTCTCTTCAATTTCTCATGAAGATGTTGATACCTTTGTAAGGTGAATTGCTACATGTTTTTTTCCCATGGTATATCAAAAATTCAGACGCATAAGTCATGGTTGGTGTACAACCTTCTTCTTGAATCATGCAATCTACCCTACGTCTTTTTTTAGAAACATTTGGAGCAACATTTTTAGCCTCTTCATCAATATATAAAATTTTGTATATTAAAAAAACACTTGTAAACAAATTTTTAAAAATTGAATAAAAATAATATTTAAATTTATGGCTACCTCGATATGGTTGGCTAGCATCTTGCCCACCCTGAGACTGTTCAGAACTAGAATGACCTTGCTAAGAACCAGAACGACCATTGATTGGTTGAGAACCAACAAGACCATCCGTTGATTGGCCTCAGGGGGAATACATATCACCACCTTCACGCAATTTTCCAACACTTATTGAAGGCCCTCCAAGGGAATGTGTACCACCACCAACCTCACGAAACGAGAGAGAAGCTTGATAAAAAAATATTAATTATAATCAATTTAAAAATACATTCATATATATAAATACATGTACATATTCATTGATTAAATTGCGTGAACCATACCACGATGGTGTGAACCATGGGCATGTTCCATTGATTGATTAGACACCCTTGTCCTCCTACCTCCTAAAAAAATAAAAAATGAAACTTATTAACAACTAATTTAACTCACAAAATTGATAAAAAATCAATTCCATATGTACACACATGTATGTATATGTATGGAGATTTAAGATTATATTTAAATACCTTGAACATCCCTCAATCCCTGATCCCCATCTCTCGTAGAGATATGGGATTATGTTGATCTTCGTTGTTCATCCTTCATGATATATATATCTACAGTCGACATTTACAATTATTTTTTTAAATTACTATTTAAAATAAATTCAAAATAAATTTCAAAAAATTAATGTAATTTAGTGTACACAAATGATGTAAAACACAACTTTCAAAGCACTAATTGATGTGTGAAACTCAATTCAAGCAAATTCTTTTATAAAAATACATTAATTTCTAATTGATATGTGAAACTCAATTTAAGCAATATTTTTTTATAAAATACATTAAGTTCACCAAATTGCGCTTTACATGGTGGGAGCACCCTTGGTATATAATTCAAAACGTGGTGGGATCACACTTGGTATAAAATTGAAAAAAACACATGGTCATTAAAAAAGAAGCGTGAAACTCCATTTAAACAAAAATTTGTTGAAGTCCTCACATTTTAATTTTATAAAAATGTGAATTTCACCACTTGTTGCAAATATGAAGTTCACCAAGTTGCACTTTACATGGTGTGGTGGGAGCACACTTCGTATATAATTGAAAAAAATACATTGTCATTAAAAAAGACACATTTAGAAGTACAAAACACACACACATCCAAGATATGTTACAATGTCCATCAATAAATTTTGAAGGAGAACGTCTCAACACTAATTCATCTTTGAGAGATGAACCTTGATTTTTTGAAGAAGAGCGTCTCAAAACTAATTCATCTTTGAGAGATGAATTTTGCATTGGCATTTCCCCGTATAATTCTAATTCATCTATTAATTCAACTTTGATAGATGAATCCTAAATTGGAATTTCCCCATGCAATAAATCAGCAGAAATATTATCAACATTTGTACAATGGCTTATACTAAAAAATTGAAATTGGCTAACAATATTGTTTACCTTTCCATGCAGTTGTTTTAGCCTATCCTTCTTAACTTGGTACATGCCTTTCATCTGGTTTCACACAAGTTCGAAATTGGTGAAAACTATAATTGCATTTTATCCATACTCCCCAGTTTTTCCCAAGCCTTCTATCAATGCAATACAATATGACTCATTGTTTTTTGTTCTTCCTGGTATATTCATTTCATTTGGACGACCTTGCTAGTCGCAATATTAGAAGGCACATATGTAATCACTACTTTCCCTAGATTGGGATAGTAAGAAACATCTATGCATAATGTCCATTTTTCAACCATATTTAGTGGGTTTTTTTTATCCCTGAAAAAACAATTCAATAAAATATATTAAATTAACATTTATTACAAATTCATGGGAGAAATGACACATGTTCATGAGATAAATGTCATGTGCATGGTTTATCTTAAAGTTTGACTTAAATTTTATGGCAGAATTCACATCTAGAAATGATGTGCATTAAATATTTCATTGCCTAGAGTTTAAGGGAGATTTATGACACATATACATGGTCTTCTTAAATTTTGCCTTAAAATTTATGGTCGAAATCACATCTAGAAATGACATGCCTTAAGAAAGGATGAGATCCAGAGGCTACCTAGCCCTTTACAGACTCTTTTAGAACTTGTAAAAGTTAAGACTAAAAAATAAAAATCAAAATCCTATGGAAGTTCAACGACATTAGGTTTAGATTTTAGGCCTTAAAGTTTGCCTTGAATTAATGGGGAAAATCCTTCAGTTTGGGGGATCCTGTCCTATGGAAGTTCACCTACTTTAGGTTTAGCTTTTAGGCCTTAAATTTTTTCTTGAATTAAAGGGAGGAAGCCTTGAGTTTTTGTGATCCTATCCTATGGAAGTTCAGCTACTTTAGGTTCACTTTTTAGGCCTTAAATCTTGCCTTGAATTAATGGGAGAAAGCCTTGAGAAACGACACATGCTTTAAATTTTGCCTAAGATTTTATGGGAGAAATGACACATGTACAGGGTTTTCCTTAAAGTGTTATTGGTTTATGAATATTGAAGTGAAGAAATTATATTTAGATATGTTCTAGAGATTGACTCTAGGGGCATTTAATAGATATGTCACTTTTTAGAAAAGATGAGATCCAGAGGCTACCTGGCCCTTTATAGACTCTGCCTTTAGAACTTGTAGAAGTTAACACTCAAAAAATAGACTAAAATCCTATGGAATTTCAGCCACTTTAGGTTCAATTTTTAGGCCTTAAATTTTTCCTTGAATTAATCGGAGAAAGCCTTGAGTTTGTGGGATCATATCCAATGGAATTTCAGCTACTTTAGGTTCAATTTTTAGCCCGTAAAGTTTGCCTTGAATTAATGGGATAAATCCTTGAGAAATGACACATGTTTTAAAGTTAATGGCAGAAAGCCAATGACACATGCTTTAAAAACTTTGCCCAAGATTTTATGGGAGAAATGACACATGTATGGCAGAAATGACACATGTACACAATTTTCCTTAAATTAGTTGTGATTTATGGATATTAAAATGAAAAAAATTTATTTAGATCTGTTCCATAGATTGACCGAAGGGGAATTTAGTGGTTTATGGATTTTAAAATGAAGAATTTGTATTTAGATCTATTCTAGAGATTAACTGTAGGGGAATTTACAAGATATGTCACCTTTCAGAAAAGATGAGATCCAGAGGCTACCTGGCCCTTTACAGACTCTACCTTTATAACTTATAGAAGTTAACACTCAACAGACAGACTAAAATCCTATGGAAGTTCAGCCACTTTAATTTCAGTTTTTAAGCCTTAAATTTTTCCTTGAATTAGTGGGAGAAAGCCTTGAGTTTGGGGGATCCTATCCTATGGAAGTTCAGCTACTTTAGGTGCAATTTTTAGCCCTTAAATTTTGACTTGAATTAATGGGAGAAAGCCTTGAGCAATGACACATGCTTTAAAGCTAATGGGAGAAAGGCAATTACACATTCTTTAAAAACTTTCCTAAGATTTTATGGGAGAAATGACACATGTATGGGAGAAATGACATAAGTACATAGTTTTTCTTAAAGTGGTTGTGGTTTACAGATATTAAAATGAAAAACTTCTATTTAGATCTGTTCTAGAGATTGACTGTAGGGGCATTTACTGGATATGTCACTTTTTATAAAAGATGAGATCGAGAGGCTACTTGGCCCTTTACGGACTCTGCCTTTAAAACTTGTAGAAGTTAACACTCAATAAACAAACTAAAATCCTATGGAAGTTCAGCCACTTTAAGTTCTTAGGCCTTAAAGTTTGCCTTGAATTTATGGAAAAAGCCTTTAGTTTGTTCGAAAAACTGCATGCCCATGGTTTGCCTTAAGTTTATGGGAGAAATCAGATCTAGAAATGACATGCCTTAAAGTTTTCCTTGCCTAGAGTTTAAGATAGAAATGACATGTAAATAGTTTGCCTTAAATTTTTCATTATAGTATATGGGAGAAATGACAATGTCATATAGTTTTTGCAAGAAATGACATCGAAATGACATATGTCAAAAGTCACACCTTTATGAGTTTGTGGGAGAAATGACATAGAAATGACATATGTCAAAAGTCACACCTTTATGAGCTTGTGGGAGAAATGACATGTGTGGGGTTTGACTTAGAATTTAGTTTGCCTTGAATTTTATGGGAGAAATCACATCTAGAAACTTTTATTTAGACATCTATAAATAGTCTAATAACATTAAGAGAAACATTTCAACTTACAAATTAGTTATGTCCTTAATAATAAGTATGATTTATCACTTATCAAATTGTTTAATAATTTATAATAATGTCATTTTTGGCTCAAGTAATATCATTCATCCTTGAAATTGTACAAGAATTTTACAACTTCAACATCAACCTACACTATCATCATATCATTGTAGCCATGCCAATCTAGATTATTTATATCCATTACATCATAAAACAATCCACTTTTAACATTTTACAAGAATAAAGTAACATGGAAGGTGTAAATTTAGGTACATTAATAAAATATAGCCATGTCAATCTAGATTCTTAAGATCCATTACATCATAAAACACTCCAATTTTAACATTTTACATTTTACTCCTCCTAAGTTTGGGGGATCCTATCCTATGGAAGTTCGGCTACTTTTATTTTTTAGGCCTTAAATTTTTCCTTGAATTAATGGGAGAAAACCTTGAGAAATTACACATGCTTTGAAGTTAATGGGAAAAAGCCAATGAAACATGTTTTAAATTTTTCCTTAAGATTTTATGGGAGAAATGGCACATGTACACAATTTTCCTTAAAGTAGTTGTGGTTACTAGATATTAAAATGAAGAACTTCTATTTCGATTTGTTCAAGGGATTGACTATAGCGGAATTTACTAGATATGTCACCTTGCAGAAAATATTAGATCCAGAGGGCACCCGGCCCTTTACAGACTCTACCTTTAGAACTTGTAGAAGTTAACACTCAACAGACAGACTAAAATCATATGGAAGTTCAGCCACTTTAGGTTCAGTTTTTAGGCCTTAAATTTTGCCTTTAATTAATGGGATAAATCCTTTAGTTTGTGGGAGAAATGGCATGTGCATGGTTTTCCTTTAAGTTTTCCTTAAAGTTTAAGGGATAAATCACATCTACAAATGACATGCACCTTAAAGTTTTCCTTGCCTAGAGTTTAGGAGGGAAATAACATGTACATGGTTTGTCTTAAATTTTTCCTGATAGTATATATGGGATAAATGGAATTGCCTTATAGTTTATGGGAGAAATTGCATAGAAATGACATAGAAATGACAAATAAATGACATAAAAATGACACATGCCTTAAATTTTTCCTAAACCTGTATGGGAGAAATGACACATGTATGGGAGAAATGACACATGAACACGGTTTGCCTTAAATTGATAGTGGTTTGCACTTACTTAAACACCTAGTGGTAGTGGTTGATTAAGTTATGTCAAAAGTCACACCTTGATGAGTTCGTGGGAGAAATGACATGTACATGGTTTGCAAAATTATTTTATGCACTTACTAAAACAACTAGTGGTAGTTATTGATGAAATTATGTCAAAATTTGGTAGTGGTTCATTAAGTTATGTCAAAAGCCACACCTTGATGAGTTTGTGGGAGAAATTACATGTACATTATTTGAAAAATATTTTATGCACTTACTAAAACAACTAGTGGTAGTTGTTGATAAAGTTATGTCAAAAGTCACAACTTGATGAGTTTGTGGGAGAAATGACATGTACATGGTTTGCAAAATTATTTTATGCACTTACTAAAAAAACTATTGGTAGTGGTTGATGAATTTATGTCAAAATTCACACCTTTATGTGTTTGTGGGAGAAATTACATGTACAAGTGTGTTTCTAAACTCCATATCTCTTTGTTTGGATCTTTTATCTACTTCTACAACCCACTTGAGATTTTGAACAAACTGGATAACTTGGAAAGCACTAGAGAGGAAAGAAAATCCGCAGATTATATAATTTGTTTATGAAATGTACCTGGTTGTGAAGGAATAAATAAGTGTTTCAATCTCATTTTTTGAGGTTCTTTGAATTTCCTATGCGATTCAAATATTAGCCTCTGTTTGTTATTTTTCTTTAAAAAAATATGCTTCAGTAAAAAGCAGATGATGTTCTGTAGAGTAGCCTTATACAATGATTTAATGTGAAGATAGTAAATTTCAACACTAAGGGGATGAAATTTGTTGGATAGGATTGACTAAGTTTTCTACCCAAGTTGATTGTAACCAACTCGGTGCAAAAAGGGCCAGGAAATGTGGATAGTATAACTACTTTGGGGTATACTTGAGTGATCAAACTTGACCAATTCAATCCCATTTTAGGGAGAATGGTTATGGAATTAATTTTCTAAATATAATCAAGCTATGATGATGAGATATTATGTGAATAAATTTTTCCTGTGATGTGTAATGTCACAAGGGTGCTTCTAAACTACAACTCTCTTTGTTTGGATCTGTTATCTACTTCTGCAACCCACTTGTGATTTCTAACAAATTGGATAACCTGGAAAAACACTATAGAGGAAAGAAAATCCATATATTATATAATCTATTTATGAAATGTATCTAGTTGTGAAGGAATAAATAAGTGTTTCAATCTATGTTTTTTAGGTTCTTTGAATTGCCTATGTGATTCAAATATTAGCCTCTGTTTGTTATTTTCCTTTAAAAATATATGATTTAGTGAAAAGTAGATGATGTTTTGTAGAGTAACCTTATACAAAGATTTAATTTGAATATATAAAATTTCAACATTAAGGGAATGCAACTGGTTGGATAGGACTAACTAAGTTTTCTACCGAAGTTGATTGTAACCAACTAGGTGCAGAAAGGGCCAGGAAATGTGGATTGTATAACTGCTTTGGGGTAAACTTGAGTGATCAAGCTTGACCAAATCAATCCCATTTTAGGGAGAATGGTTATGAAATTAGTTAATATAATCAAGCTATGATGATGAGATATTATGTGAAAAAATTATTCTTGTGATGTGTAATGTCACAAGGGTGCTTCTAAACTGCATCTCTCTATGTTTGGATCTGTTATCTACTTCTGCAATCCACTTGCGATTTATAACAAACTGGATAACCTGGAAAAATACTATAGAGTAAAGAAAATGCAGAGATTATATAATTTGTTTATGAAATGTACCTATTTGTGAAGGAATAAATAAGTGTTTCAATGTCTATTTTTGAGGTTCTTTGAATTTCCTATGTGATTCAAATATTACCCTCTGTATGTTATTTTTCTTTAAAAAAATATGCTTCATTAAAAAGTAGATGATGTTTTGTATAGTAACCTTATACAATGCTTTAATGTGAAGATAGTAAATTTCAACACTAAGGGGATGCAACTGGTTGGATAGGACTGACTAATTTTTCTACCCAAGTTGATTGTAGCCAACTAAGAGAAGAAAGGGCCAGGAAATGTGGGACTTTGTACATTCCTTTCAAAATATTTCATTTCAGCACATTTACGGAGAGAAAAATCAGACAGTTGATTTTCTATTTAAGAGGGACATCAGAAAGGAACCTAGGAAGTTTATTTATTTATTTAATTATTTTTTTCTTCTTTTCTCAACAAAATCTAAGGCTGAGATTATTAATTTCTCTTAAAACTAGGTTTTTTTTAATGTTCTTCGTAAAAGCGATGTGAGGTTAGGTAAAATAACTATCATGTAATAGATTTTACAATCAGAAAAATTATGGACTATAAGAAAATCTTAACCAAAGAATATTTAATTTCAACACATTTACGGAGAGCAAAATAGACAATTGATTTTCTATTTAAGGCTGAGATTATTAATTTCTCTTAAATATGGGTTTTTTTTAATGTTCTTCATAAAAGAATTATGAGGTTAGGTAACATAACTGCCATGTAATAGAGTTTAGAATAAAAAAAATATGTACTATAAGAAAATTTTAACCAAAGAATATTTCATTTCAGCACATTTACAAAAAGAAAAATCAAACAACCGATTTCCTATTTAAGAGGGGCATAAGAAATGAACCTTTGAAGTTTATTTATTTACTTAATTATTTTTTTCTACTTTTGTCAACAAAATCTAAAGCTGAGCTTATTAATTTCTCTTAAATCTGGGTTTTTTTATTGTTCTTCGTAAAAGTGTTGTAAGGTTAGGTACCAACCTGAAAATTTGGAGAGGAGGCCACAATGAGAAGACAAGCCGTAATTCTGAGATGAAGCCACAATTTCGAGATCAACGAGGATGTCATGGAGGATGTGGATTACCTGCAAACGAAAAAACACAGTAATAAAATTAAAATAGAATAATAACAATAAAAAAAATCAGAGAGAAAATAAACAACATAAAACCAACAAATTACTCACCTCCTCACCCCTGCACAACACCAAGACTCTATAAACACAACAACCTCAGCAAATGCAACAAACAGTTACGACAATGCTAATAAGCCCAAAACCCATCCACGTTTCTAGGCTGGTGTATTTATAAACTAAGTTTGGCTAGATTATTTTAAGATTTCGGCCTAACTATTAGTTCGTCCAAACTAATAGTTCGGCCAAAATTTTGTTATCAGTTTTCCCATCTCCAGCTAAAAATCTGTTTGCCCATGCTGTAAGTACATTGTCAATGTAAAAGGCATAATGAGTTCAGCGGAACTAATTTCGAAAGTTCGACCAAACTATTGGGAAAATTACTCTTCCGCCCCCCATTCTCACAAAAGTGTAACCCACCTTTGTGGGTTTACCCCTCTATTTATACTAGCACAATCACATTTACCAATGTGGTTGATATATGCAAATAGGCATATATGAAATACATTTACAACCACATTCACTAATGTGTTTGATATACGCAGATAGGCCTATATGCACCACTCACCACATGTATTTTACCAAAATAATTATTATACATTTATGAATATAATTACCAATATATCTTATATATCTACTTGTAATATATTAATAATATAAACTGTATTGATAATATATATTAAACTTTTATATATATATATATATATATATATATATATAATTTTATTATTTGATAATAAAATATATAATAATAAAATATTGTTAAATTTTTTCATTACATTAATAGTTATAACTAAAACTATACTAAAATTAAAATATAACATAATACTAGTATTTTATTACTACTTATAATAAGTATATATCTCTTACAAATATATGAAGGGATTATTAGTATTATAATCCAAAAGAACGAATAACCCCAAGGGTCTAATATTATAAATCCAAGGAATTGGTGAACCCAAGGGGAGAATATTAAAAAGCTAAGAGATCAAGAAGGTCAAGTGATCCATATTAAAAATAGAATAGATTAATAAAGACTAGGAATTAATATTTTAAATACAAATGAATGATAAACTCACATGATTATTAATATTATAAACTAAAGATAACAATCAACTTTAGGGATTGTTAATATTATAAACTCAATAAGTTAAAAATATCAAGGATTAATAAACAAAATCGATTGATATTAGAAACCTAAGGAAATAATAAATCCAAGTGATCAATAAGGCCAAGGTATTAATATTAAAAATTCAAGAAATTAATAAACCCTAAGAATTAATATTTTATACGAAAAACCCTGGGATATTAATACTATAATAATCAATATTGAAACTCAAAAGATTAATAAACCCAAAGTATTATTAATATTATAAACAAAAAGAATGAATAAATGCAAGGGTTTAATATTATAAACCATAGGATTTGGTGAACCCAAGGGATAAATATTAAAAACATACACTACCAATAAGGCCAAGGGATCAATATTAAAAACACAAAAGATTACTTAACCCTAATAATAAAGTTTTTAAACTAAAAAACCTAAGCAATTAATAAACCCTAATAATTAATATTTTAAATTAAATAGACTAATAAAACAAAGACATTATTAATATTATAAACCAAAAGAAGTAATAAACCCAAGGTTTAATTACTATAAACCAAAGTAATTGGTGAACCTAAGGATAAATATTAATATTGTAAACCAAGAAATTAATAAACCCTAATAATTAATATTTTAAACTCAAGAGATTAATAAACCCAATGTATTATTGATATTATAAACAAAAATAACTAATAAAGCCAAGGATATGATATTACAAACCAAAGGAATTGGTGAACCCAAGGGATAAATATTAAAGACATAAGTGATCAATAAAGCCAAGGGATCAATATTAAAAACACAAGGGATTAAAAAACCATAAGAATTAATATTTTTAATTCAAAAACCTAAGAAATTAATAGACCCTAAGAATTAATATTTTTTACTCAAGAGATTGTAAGACCCAAGTGTGGTTTAATATTATAAACAAAAATAACTAATAAACCAAAAGGTTTTATGTCATAAACCCAAGGAATTGGTGAACCCAATGGATAAATATTAAAAACCTAAGGGATAAATAAGGTGAAGGGATCAATATGAAAAACATAAGAGATTAATAAAGCCTGCAAATTAATATCTTAAACAAAAAGGTTTGATAAAATCACATAATTATTAATATTATAAACTCAAGGGAATAATATTAAATCGAAGAGATTAATATTATGAACCTCAATTATATAAAAACCTTTAGATAAATACTATAAACCATAAAATAAATGTGGTTTAGCATGTTTGACTTAAACATTGAGACAATTATTGTCATAATGCGAGGTTGGACGAAGAATGACCATGGTTGATTTTCATATTGAGACAATCTTTGTCACAATGTGACATTCTACCATGGAAGACCTTTATTGACTATGACTAACTATGATTAACAATGGTAGCCCATGGTTGATTTTCATATAGATAATGTTTTTTATAATGTCGCATTGGACCATGCATTAATATTAAAGTGTATGACTAATATTTAATGCATAATATTACCAACCCAAAGAATTAGGAAACTCAAGGGATTAATAAAACATAATAATTAATATATTAAACTCAGAACGTAAGAAATGAGTAAACCCTAAGAATAAATAATTTAAATTGAAGAGACTAATAAATTGAAGGTATTATGAATATTATAAACCAAAAGAACTAATAAACCCAAGGGTTTAATATTATAAACCAAAGGAATTGGTGAACCCAAGGGATAAATATTAATATTATAAACCAAGAAAATAATAAAGCATAAGAATTAATATTTTAAACTCAAGAGATTAATAAACCCTAAGGCTTAATATTTTAAACTTAAGAGATTAATAAAACCAAGGGGTTATTAATATTATAAACCAAAATAATAAACCCAAGGCTTTAATATTACAAACCAAATGAATTGGTGAACTGAAGGGATAAATATTAAATACCTAAGGGATCAATAAGGCCAAGGGATCAATATTAAAAACACAAGAGATCAATAAACCATAAAAATCAATGTTATGAACGAAAATATTATAATACGCAATGTTATAAACTGTAAATATTAAACACAATATTAGAAACCCTAATATTAAACCCAAATATTGTAACACAATATTAACCCCTAATTATAAACACTATATATTAGAATCTATATTATTAAATCATAATATTAAAACTCAAAATATTAATAAACTGAAGGGATTATTAATATTATAAGCCAAAAGAACTAATAAACGAAAGGGTTTAATATTCTAAACCAAAGGAATCTCTGAGCTGAGGATATAAAGATTAAAAACCTACATTATCAATAAGGCCCATGGATCAATATTAAAAACAAAAAATATTATTAAATCGTAAGAATAAATTTTTTAAAACTCAAAAACCTAAGAAATTAATAAACCCTAATAGTTAATATTTTAAACTAAATAGATTAACAAACCCAAGACATTATTAATATTATAAACCAAAAGAAGTAATAAACCCAAGGGTTAAATATTATAAACCAAAGTAATTGGTGAACCCAAGGGATAAATATTAATATTATAAACCAATAAATTAATACACCCTATTAATTAATATTTTAAACTCAAGAGATTAACAAACCCTAAGAATCAATATTTTAAACTCAAGATATTAATAAACCATGGGGTTTTTAATATTTTAAACATAAATAAGTAATAACACCAAGGGTTTGATATTACAAACTGAAGGAATTGGTGAACCGTAGGGATAAATATTAAAAATCTAAGGGATCAATAAGGCCAAGGGATCAATATTAAAAACACAATATATTAATAAAGCCTAATAATTAATATTTTTATCTCAAAAACATCAGAAATTAATAAAGCCTAAGAGTTAACATTTTTAGCTCAAGAGATTCTTAGATCCAAGGGTGGTTTAATATTATAAATGAAAAAAAATAATAAACCCAAGGGATTTATATTATAAACCCAAGCGATAAATATTAAAAACTTAAGTGATCAATAAGGCGAAGGGATCAATATGAAAAACATAAGAGATTAATAAAGCCTAAAAATTAATATCTTAAACAAAAAGGTTTGATAAACTCACATGATTATTAATATTATAAATTCAAGGAAATAATATTAAACCTAAGATATTAATATTATAAACCTCAAGTATATAAAAACCTTTAGATAAATATTATAAACCTCAATTATATAAAACTCTTTAAATAAATACTATAAAACATAAAATAAACATGGTTGAGCATGCTTGATTTAAACATTGAGACAATTTTTGTCACAATGCGACGTTGGGTGAAGAATGATCATGGTTTTCCATGGGTGATTTTCATATTAAGACAATATTTGTCACAATGTGACATTCGACCATGGAAGACATTCATTGACTACGATTAACTATGATTAACAATGGTAGCCCATGGCTGATTTTAATATTGAGACAATGTTTTTCATAATATGACCTTGGACCATGCATTAATGTTAAAGTGTAAGACTAATATTTAACACCTAATATTACCAACCCAAAGAAATAAAAAACTCAAGGGATTAATAAACCTTAATAATTAATATCTTAAACTTAAAACGTAAGAAATGAATAAACCCTAATAATTAATAATTTAAAGTGAAGAGAGTAATAAACCAAAGGGATTATTAATATTATAAACCAAAAGAACTAATAAACCCAAGGGTTTAATATTATAAACCAAAGGATTTAGTGAACCCAAGGGATAAATATTAATATTATAAACCATAAAATTAATAAAGGAGAAGAATTAATAATTTAAACTCAAGAGATTAATAAACCCCAAAGCTTAATATTTTAAGCTTAAGAGATTAATAAACCCAAGAGGTTATTAATATTATAAACCAGAATAATAAACAAAAGGGTTTAATAATACAAACCAAAGGAATTGGTGAAACAAACAAATAAATATTAAAGACAAAAGGGATCAATAAGGTGAGGGGCTCAATATCAAAAACGCAAGAGATCAATAAAACCTAAGAATCAATATTATGAACCGAAATATTATAATCCCAAATGTTATAAACTCTAAATATTAAACATAATATTATAAACCCTAATATTAAACCCAAATATTGTAAACCCAATATTAACCCCTAATTATAAATGATATATATTAGAATCTATATTATAACCCAACATATTATGTCATAATGTAAATCATAATATTAAGACTCAAAAGACAAATAACCCAAAGGGATTATTAATATTATAAACCAAAAGAACTAATAAACAGAAGGGTTTCATACTATAAACCGAAGGAATTGGTGAACCGAGGAGATAAATATTAAAAACCTACATGGCATCAATAAGGCCAAGGGATCAATATTAAAAACAAAAAAGATTATTAAACCGTAAGAATAAAAATTTTAAACTCAAAAGCCTAAGAAATTAATAAACCCTAATAATCAATATTTTAAATTAAACAGATTTTTAAACCCAAGACATTATTAATATTATAAACCAAAATAAGTAATAAACTCAAGGATTAGTATTTTAAGCCAAAGTAATTGGTGAACCCAAGGGATAAATATTAATATTATAAACCAAGAAATTACTACACCCTAATAATTAATATTTTGAACTCAAGAGATTAAAAAACCCTAAGAATTAATATCTTAAATTGAAGATATTAATAAACCCAAGGGGTTATTAATATTATAAACATAAAGAACTAATAACACCAAGGTTTTGATATTACAAACCAAAGGAATTGGTGAACCGAAGGGATATATATTAAAAACGTAAGGGATCAATAAGGTTAAGGGATCAATACTAAAAACACAAGGGATTAATAAAGCCTAAGAATTAATATTTTTATCTCAAAAAATGAAGAAATTAATAAACCCTAAGAATTCATATTTTTAACTCAAGAGATGCTAAGACCCAATGGTGGATTAATATTATAAATGAAAAGAACTAATAAACCCAAGGGTTTTATATTATAAACAACAAAAAATGGTGAACCCAAGAGATAAATATTAAAACCCAAGGGATCAATAAGGTAAAGGGATCAATACAAAAACCATAAGAGATTAATAAAGCCCAAACATTAATATCTTAAACAGAAAGGTTTTATAAAGTCACATGATTATTGATGCAGGAGCATCTAGCTGACGGGTCATCATGGCTGGAGGTCATTTGGTCTCAGGAAGGATAAAGGAGACAATACACGACATGAAAGACATTTTTGTTTATTTCATATTTTAATCTCTTAGTGAAGAAACACTTAAAATGAGTATTTAATTTAAAATTGTTTTGATTAGTTGCTCAGTCCAATTATTTCAGTATGTTAATTTACCATTTCCAGCAAAGTCAAAGAAACAGTTACAACAATTATGTAACTAATAAATGTAACTGATAACAGTTAAATCAAACTGTTTTCAAACCATACAAAAGACAAAAGCATGCATTGTAACAGGTTTGATGAGGAGAAGAAAAATAAGGCATAATAAAAAATCTCTGCAAACATCCATATTTGAATTGACATTACAGTCATTTTAAACACTCCTTCCATTTTATTGAAATCGACTACTGTATGCAAGAAAAATCATTTTATTTTATAGAATTTGAGTCATTTCTACAATAGCATGACTCTAATGGCCTGTAGGCAATCAATGTACAAAGTGCAATAAGAAGAGGAACCATAGAAATCTGAAAGGCATTGAAACCCTGGAGTCTCGAAGCTAACAACAGAGTGGAATATCATAGCAGTGAATGGGTAACAAGAAACACAACGACGCAATAACATAGGTACTTATCCAAACTGGAACTAAATATTTAACAGTTAAACGAAACAAGTTTCTCTACTAGTCATTAGACAATTACATAAGTTAAAATAAATACAGATTAAGATAAGTTCACACCGGTAGTTGGGTAGCGTTGGGTTTCCAAAACGGGCCAGTAGTGGAGAAAAGGTTATCAGAGCTGACTCCACCTGTAGATTTCCAACGAAAATAGGGGTTAGCTTTTAAAATTAAACAAAACGAGAAAGATAAATTGACAAGGTTGCAGGGTGAGGAGGGCCGACTTACCTATAGTGAAGACGGCGTGCCGAGACATATCTCGAGTTAAGTTGCAGCCAACAAGGGTTCTCTGCTCACCAGGAGCGACAAACTTAATAACAGAGGAAAGAGTCGAAGCAAAAATAGCATAGATTGAGGGCTTACCTTGCCATTGGTGAATAGAGCCGAAGCCACGAACCCCTGAGACCGCAACCTACAACCAGAAATTGAAGACATAGCAAAGTAACTACAAAAGTGATTGGATAGAGGAACAAGAATTGGCATAGGCCCTAATAGTTAAAGAAAAGAACCACGAAAACAGTGTATGCATATAGGCGAGCCAATCATGGCTTCCACGGATGAATAAACCTCAAACAAATGCAAAAACCAAATGACATCAAAATAGTAACAGAGAAATAACCTTACCAACCGATGGAGTAGAAGGTCATGGCCATATTGGAGCCGAGAAATAGCAGCATTCCATCATGAAGGAAATACACAGATAAACAACACAGAGAAATGGTGGAGAAAACCCTCACTTAGTCGAAACAGAGGACTAACAATGCGAATGAGTAAAAACTAGGGTTACCAAGTTTACCAAAGGCGGGAGTGTGTTTATCGAGGCAAGGACAGATGTTCGTCTGAAAGTAAATGCGAGTACAACACACTTAATTTACCATACAAAAAATATCCATTTATCCGTAAGCCAAATCACCTAAATCACAAATATAATCATTCATTAAATTATTACCAACAAAATCATAATACATTGTATTGTGAATTAATATAAGGGTAAGGTTAACGAGGGGCTGGGCCCATCAATTATTAATATTATAAACTCAAGGGAATAAAATTAAACCTAAGATATTAATATTATAAAACTCAAGTATATAAAAACCTTTAGATAAATATTATAAACCTCAAGTATATAAAAATATTTAGATAAATACTATAAACCATAAAATAAACATGGTTGAGCATGTTTGACTTAAACATTGAGACAATTATTGTCATAATGCGACGTTAGAAGAAGAATGACCATGGTTTCCCATGGCTGATTTTCATATTGGGACAATCTTTGTCACAATGTGACATTCTACCATGGAAGACCTTGATTGACTATGACATTATAAAACTCAAGTATATAAAAACCTTTAGATAAATATTATAAACCTCAAGTATATAAAAATAATTAGATAAATACTATAAACTGTAAAATAAACATGGTTGGTCATGCTTGATTAAAACATTGAGACAATTGTTGTCACAATGTGATGTTGGACGAAGAATGACCATGGTTTGCCATGGTTAATTTTCATATTCAGACAATCTTTGTCATAATGTGACATTTGACTATGGAAGACCTTTATTGACTACGACTAACTATGATTAACAATGGTAGCCCATGGCTGATTTTCATATTGAGAGAATGTTTTTCATAATGTGGCATTCGACCATGCATTAATATTAAAGTGCAAGACTAATATTTAATGCCTAATATTACCAAACCAAAGAATTAGAAACTCAATGGATGAATAAACCCTAATAATTAATATCTTAAATTGAAAACCTAAGAAATTAATAAACCCTATGAATTAATAATTTAAAGTGAAGAGATTAATGAGCTGAAGAGATTTTTAATAATATAAACCAAATGAACTAATAAACTGAAGGGTTTAATATTATAAACCAAAGGAATTAGTGAACCGAAGGGATAACTATTAATATTATAAACCAAGAAATTAATAAAGCATAAGGATTAATACTTTAATGTCAAGAGATTAATAAACCATAAGAATTAATATTATAAACCAAATGAACTAATAAACCCAAGGGGTTATTAATATTATAAACCAAATGAACTAATAAACCCAAGGACTTAATATTACAACCCAAAGAAATTCATGAACCCAAGGGATAAATATTAAAAACCTAAGGGATCAATAAGTCCAAGGGATCAATATTAAAAACAAAAGAGATTAATAAACCCTAAGAATCAATATTATGGATTGAAAGATTATAATCCCCAATTTTATAATCTCTAAATATTAAACACAATATTATAAACCCTAATATTAAACCCAAATATTATAAACCCAATATTAAAGCCTAATTATAAACCCTATATATTAGAATATATATTATAACCCAACATATTACTCCATAATGTAAATCATAATATTAAAACCAAATATTATAAGCCCTATATATATTCGAAACTTAATATTATAAACTTTAATATTAAAACAAATATTATAAGACTTATTATTAAACCCAATAATATAAACTTTCATATTATAGCCAATAATTGTCTCAATGTTTAACCACCCCTCGTGAGGTTTCATCTTCGCTCACCTTTTACACTTTTATATAAATATTTTAATTAATATATTGTCAAGTATTTTATTTAATGTTATTAAATATTTTAATTAATGGGTGTATATCAACCACATTAGTAAATGTATTATGTTTCATATAATGTTAAAAATTAATTAATTAATGTTAATGTTTTACTTAATTAATATTAATGTTAATTATTGTTTTAATACTTTAATTAATTAATGTTGTATTAATTCATTTATTTAAACATGTTTAAATTAATGTTATTAAGCATTTTTAAATAAATATTTTAATTAATATATTGTCAAAAGTTTTAATTAATATTTTAAAGTTAAAAACATTTATGTACAATTCCAACATCTTATTATTATTATTATTATTATTTTATGTAATAGTAATAATAGTTTAATAATATAATATTATAATTTAATTGTATTAAAATAATTATTATAATTTATTATTGAATTAAAATAATTTCATTAAAAAATAACTTTAAGGTTTATTCTTTATATAGCAATTATGTGTTAATGAAACTTTATTATTAAGAAAATCTTTCAATACACCAAAATTTAATACAAATGTTGATTAAAACACGAAGTATAATTGCATTATCTAAGTGATATATAATGACATTATAGTCACAAATTTTTTTACAACTAATTTATAAATCTAAAACTATATTATAATTTAAACGTACAATTTATTATTTATTCATTCTATTGTTTAAATAATATCAAACATCATATTAAGTAAAGTAAGTCAACATCAAGGAAGTCCAAATGGGTAGCATGGACGCTTGAGTACCATAGAAACAACATTTTTTTTTAAATAATAAAAAAAATACAGATGAGCAAGAATAATTTAATAAAATAATATTTTGCTCTTTATAGTTAATTGTGAGTTAGGCATGCATAAGAGACCACTCTTCCATAAACCTTATAATAATTTAATAATATAATATTATAGTATAATTGTTTTAAAATAATTATTATAATTTAATCTTACAATTTATTATTAATTTATTATTGTATTAAAATAATTTTATTATAATTTAATATTAGGGGTTGTCCCTATATTGCAATTGTGGCAATTGTGTAATAATGAAATCTTATTATTAATGAGAGCTTATAATACAACAGGAAGTATAATTGGTGATATATTACCACATGATAGTCACAATTTTGTTTTTACATTACATTATGAAACCTAAAACTATATTATAATTTAAACCCACCATTTACTATTTATTCATTATATTTTTCAAATAATATCAAACTCTAATTATTTTTTATTATCATACGTCATGTCAACCCCATTAATCATTCTAGATTTAATTGTTGAGATGGATACATTAAGGAAGTAAGTTGAAATGAGTAGCACGTAGACTTGAATAATGAGCAACAACAATTTTTTTTAAGTAACAAAAAATGAGACTTGAATAACCAGCAACAACAATTTTTTTAAAGTAATAAAAAATCAATCCATAGCAGCAAGAATAATTTAATAAAATAATATTTTTTTTCTTTATAGTAAATTGTGAGCCCGGATACATTTGATTGGCATGCATATTAACCACTAAGGTAATGGAGTGGAGGAAAAAAATTTAAACCCACACTTGGCAAGTGGAATACATTCTTAATATGTGGTTAACACTAAATTTTTAATTATGTTTTGTAAAAAAATACTTTAACTATGGTTTAAACATGTGATATAGATATGCAAGGAAGTTATGAGTTTTAATTCCATTAGGGCGACGACGAGAATATACTAGCATCATCCAATTCAACCATCTCATCAAAAATATTAATTAGAAAAATGATTAAGTTACCTAGTTCCAACAGGTTAATATGTTACTTATTAATATTAATTTACATGTATAGTGTTGAAATAATTTACATTTTTTACATGTTATAGTTATTTTATCTTAAACTTGAGTGCTATTTAGATTTGAAAGTCTTGTGTAGTGATTGGCTTCTTTGACACAAAAGAAGTCATTTATGGATTTTATAAACAAGTTTGAAGCTTGAGGAAGTTGTATTTTTGGGTCTTTTAGCAAAAGGATTTATTCATGGAGTTTAGTGTACATATTTGAAGTGCAAAAAAGAAGTCGAGGAAGAGATTTGAGGTCATTCATGGAGTTTAAAGGTTGAATCCAAAATATGATTTATGGGGTAAATAGGTAATCTTGGCATCTTCGCTATAAATTTTCTTCCAAGAGGGTTCAAATGATGGAACTTAAAAATATGATAAAATATGCCTTATGAATTGATGAATACTATTAGAAAATTAAGGAATGTCTACAACAAGGAGAAAAAGGCTTGGGTTGTGTGGGATACCAACTAACAAAGAATGGGTTGTAAGGAAATAATATTCCAAAAACTTTGGATATCCTAAAATGATAATAATAGTAAGGAACCATTTTTATTATCTTGGAATGAAGAGATAGATTGGTAAGTAAATTTCTATATGCTTGGAATATCAACAAGTTAAGGCTAAACATAAACATCTAGAATTTTTTTGTAACCTCTTACAATTTCAAATTTGAAATGGGATACTATAATCATGGATTTTATCACCATATTTCCCAAGACAATTAAACAACATGATTATGTCATGGTTGTGGTGGACAACTTAAGAAAATCAACTCAATTCACTCAAGTGAAGTCCATTCACAATGAAATTGATATTGTTGAGATATTTATGAAAGAAATATTCATCTTGAACAGAATGCCCAAGGTAATCGTGTCACATAGAGAGGCTAAATTTACTTAAGACTTTGGAAATATTTGTTTGAAGGGATTGGAAAAATCTAGAATTTAGTACAACTTATCATCCTTAAATATATGGAGAAATGGAAAGGACAAATCATATTTTAGAATACATGCTTTGTATGTATATAATGAGAAGACCAAGTGAATGGGAGTACTATTTTCCATTGGTAGAGTTTTCTTATAACAATGACTATCAAGAATCATTGAATATGTGTCACTTTGAAGTAATGTATGGCCAAAAATGTCAAAAACCTACTAGTTGGGATCATCCAATGGATAGGGTTATTCTTGGACCTGATATGTTTTAATATATGGGGCAAGAAGTTTTATTGATAAAACAAAAGTTGAAGGGAACTCAAGATCATTAGAAAATCCACATAGAGAAGATAGTTAAGAAAGAGTTTAAAGGTGGAGATAATTTGTATCTCCATATTAAGACAAAGACTAGTTCCTTGATAATGGGAACTTATGTCAAATTAGCACCTTGCTATTATGGAATATTTGAGATTTTGGAAAAAATTAAGCTAGTGGCTTCAAGTTTTCATTGGCTCCAAAAATAAAAACGCATGATGTATTTCATGTATCTTTTCTTAAAAATTATCTTTATTATTATTATCATGTTATGGATTCAGTTGTGATAAAAATGGAACCTAAAGGAGAGTTAAAACAAGAACCATAATGTATAATAAGCAAGAAATATATACAATTTTAGAACCAAACCATGTTTAGGTCAATGTACAGTTGAAGCACTATGGAGTAGAAGAAGCCACTCAGGAATTGGAATATGCCATGAGAGTGACATATCCTTACTTGTTTCTTACATAATAATAAAACTAGGAAAATTTTCTTAAAGGGAGAGGGAATTGTGACACCCCTTTTATTTTCCCAATGTTGTGTTGTAATTGAGAACTTATAATGTTGGAATGTAACAGTTAGATGCTATAAGTTAATAATTCATGATTCAGTGTAGATTATTTTTATCAAGAAATAAATAAATAATCTAGATTTGAAGGAACTAGGATAGCCAATAGATTATGATTCATTTAGAGGAAAAAAATCCTTGATTTAAATTTCACTTTTATGAGATAGTTAATATTCCCATGAAGCTTCTAACGATAGGTCATGAAGATGAAGGGTCAACGCCTGATTAAAAAAAAGAGGGGGATTAATCAATAGGTTCTTATCGCTTAATCAATTTAACCTATTTCATTTTCTTTTTCATACAATATTTTCCTTATAACTTAGAAATTTTAATTGGAAAGAGAGTTGGTGGTGAAACCCAAACAAGTTCAATTCTCTTCTTGTAGCAGCATACAGCTTTTAATGTGTGTGCTTCTTTGTTGAAAGCATTGAAGAGGGGAAAGGTTGAGATAATTTATCTACCATGGAAGGAATCCCTTATGATATGCATACCTTCATGGACATTTTGTGAATGCTTATGAGCCTAGTAAAAAATGGAAAGGATGAATACTTAGTTTTTCCAAATGATTTCACTTTTATGTTAAATTTGGATTAAAAAATTTGTGCTAAATTTTTTAGTTTATTTTTCTCTTAAGGCATCAATAATTTGGCTCAATGGTGGTTGGCTACTAGAAATATTACAACAAACTATTTCCTATTGTTGGGTGGAGAATGGCTCACATTTCTTATGCTTAAGATTCACTTTTTCTAGACCAAATAAGTGCTTATTTTCTTGGTAAAAGAAATGGATTATTGAATTAATATATATATATATATATATATATATATGAAAATGTAAGTGTCAAATTTGTTTATTCTCAACCAGTTATATCTTATGAAAAAAAAAGATGTGGAGAATATCAATTTTGGTGTTGGTAAATTTGTTAATTATTTTCTTAACCTTTGAGTAAATCAATTGAATTGATTATGGAAATATTTTCAAACTAGTAGAGATCCCATTAATAACTTTTCAAATCCATTTGTTGGTTGTGCACATGAATTCCTTCCTTGTTAATTTAATGTTGTTTTTCTTTATTTTTCTCTACATGATACAAGTCTCAAATTTTTCCTTTGATTTAAAAGGTTTAATCCTCATTTAAAGGGTAAATAGATCATCTTATTTTTTTTCCCTATAAATTTTCTTTTCAGAGGTTTCCAAGGCTAGAACTTGATACAAGAGAAGGTTTAGAATGGATAAATGAAGCTCTGATATATTCCCATAAAAAAAGTAGTACTTAATATTCTTACCAAACCCTTGGCAAGAGGGGAGTTTGAGGAATTCAAGGGTCCACTTGGATAGATACATAATTATTTCTCGAATAGGAATCTCTACATAGATTTAGTGTGAACATGTAAGATTTTATTTGAGACATTTAAAAAAAAAAAAATTAATAGTAATTTTATTTGGGAATTGACTATATTAAAAAAAGTGAGCCTTGTATTTAGCTATTAAGTTTATAAAATTATATCTCATGTATGCGTGACAGAGAACAGAACTTGAAGGAGATTTTAAACCAGTACCACAATGTATATTAGGAAAGAAAGAGGCACTAGTATAACCAAGTCAAAGTACTTATAATGCCACTATGTGAGCATTGATTGTATTGGTTCAAAATATATGATGTTATATAATTTGGCTTTATAAATAAATAAATAAAAAATCTAGAGTTAGGGAATGGGGATAGCCAACAAAAATTATGATTCTTTAGAGGAAAAAATTCTTTGATGTAATTTTACTTTTTTAGGAGACAATTAATATTCCTAAGAAGCTTATAGCAAGAGGTTGGGAAGATGAAAGGCCAAGGTGTTAAAATGGAAACAAGAGAAATCAATCTAGAGGTTCTTCTTCCTTTATCTTTTTAAACTATTACATTTTCTCTCTCACACAATATTCTCCATGTAACTTATAAATTTCAATTGGTAATAGAGTTAATGATAAAACCTAGAAAGGATCAAACCTTGTGATTGGTTAAGAGTTGTAAGTCACAACTTATGTGATGGTACCTCAATGAGTTGAAACATTTTTTCTTTGTAATCCATCGCTTTGAGGACTTGGAATGGTCATTTTTATGTGTATCACATAGAGCATTGAAGAGGGGAAGGCTGAGAGAATGTAGAAACGAGGGAATGAATCCCTTATGATATTCATACTTGCATGTTCATTTTGTGAATGCTTATGAGCCTAGTCATAAATCCCTTATGATATTCATACTTGCATGTTCATTTTGTGAATGCTTATGAGCCTAGTCATAGACAGAAATAATGAACACTAAGTTGTATGAAGGAGAGTGGTTTTCACTTTTATGTTAAATTTTAAAGAAAAATTATGTGCTATATCCTTGAGTTTAGTTTTCTCTCAAGGATTCAAGAATTTGGCACAAAAGTGGTTGGCTATTAGAAATATTGCAACACAGTCTTGCCTAATGGTTGGGTGGAGAGTGGCTCAACCTTCTTATGTCTGGCCTATGGTTGGGTGGAGAGTGGCTCACCATTTCTTGTTGATATTACAATTCAATGTGGTAAAAACATTTTAGTCACTCTTAGTGGTAAATAATTATTTCCATGTTCATGTAACTATTGGTTTAGTGTTAACTAAATCCATTGTTAAGGCATTAAAACAATTATTAATATTTATATTTCAAATGATATATTATGAACATAAATTAATTTTTGGACTTGATAAAATTAAAAATGGAAGTAGATTCCATAAAAAAAAGTAGACTGATGGTAAAAATTAATTTAAGATTTATGAGTTAGTTGAACATAATCAATTCAAACACAACCTCTAGGGATAAAGAGCTATCAGGGTGAGGGAGAGGGGTTATATTATGTAACTAGTGAAAGGAAGGTTTGAGGAAAAGAATTCCATAGAACTTCTTGAAATTATTGGAATAGTAGACTGAACAGGATTGTGGGGTATAGCTTAGTCTTGGAGCACTGGGAAAAGACGAGGACATAATCACCTCTCTCAAGAAAGCTAGGTTACTATCAACAAAAGTTGTAAGACAGATAAGTAAATAAATCTGTTGTGTGTTTGAATATTCAAATTCTCTATTTAGAGTTACTGAAATTATACAGGAATGCTCATATAAAGAAAGAAGAAGTGTGATGTTTGTTTTATTAGAAATTCAGAAGGGTCTATTGACTGTTACAGTAGAGATGATAAGATGACAGTGAAGCTCTTTAATTATAAAAGCTAGATAAGATTTTAGATTAATAACTATCGACACGGATCTGTTAACTCGGTGTAATCTTGATGAAAACACCGCTTAGGTGGTTCCGTGCATCTGGACATCTATGATAGACACAGACCGTATGGTCCACACATGTGCTTATTTAAAGGAAAAATAAATTAATTCTATATGAGTGGAATGTAGAAAATATACAAGAGTATAGTAAGGAAAAGAACTTAGGAAGCAGTGAAAACATGAAAATATAACCATAAACTTGTGTCAAGCGAAATAACAAGAAAATGATATTGCAAACATAGTGAAAAACTCGTGATAGCAGTATATGTCTATAACCAGAATTCACAGATACATAAATTAATATTGCATTTTCTATTGATGAATTAACTAGAAATAACCCCTCTCATAAAGAAAAATAATCTAGATTCGGTATATAATGAGAAAGAACACTACAATGGAGAAAGTGAATGTATATCTTTTCTTTGTTTGACAAAAAAAAATGTAGAATGGCTACTATGTATATGCCAAAGAAATCAGAACACAAACACCGCCAATGTAAGAATGGAAATCACTTGACAGAAAACAAATTAAGTTACTGTTATTGAATGTCAAAGACTCGTCTGTACACAATATTTTCACGTGGTAAATGTATCAGTGACAAAGAATTCTAGAGTAATTACTGAGTATGGAAAAGCCCAGGTGTGGAAAAGTCCTTTGAACTACACTTAGAGTCTTATATACATATTTCTTAAAAGAAGAAAATAAGAAAACCCTAAGCTTGCAATAGTCCCACTGAATCCAAAAAGGCCGCAACAAAACTCCATTAGGAGTTAGTAACTGGCATATATATATATATATATATATATATATATATATATATATATATATATATATATATATGTCAGTGACTCTGAAGTGAGCTTGGTCTTAGAGCCAGAGTCAAGAAATGATTGCAACAGAAAGTACCCGGATAGAAAAAGATTTGGGTAAGAGAGTGACTCTGAAGTGAGCTTGGTCTTAGAGCCAGAGTCAAGAAATGATTGCAACAGAAAGTACCCGGATAGAAAAAGATTTGGGTAAGAGAAAACGCTAGAACTGAGAAAATATCTACTAGAGAAAACAAAGAAGGAGAAACTCCTCGCAGGAGGAAAATTTACCTGTAGTTTAGCTCCACGCGAAAGTGCCAGAATTAGATGAACCTGCAGTAAAACTTTCCACGGTTATGCTTGAAGTTTAGTATGAGTATAGAGTAGGCATAATAAACTAAACACCGAACAATCAATAACATAACAGATTTTACCTGCAACTTTCTTCGCAAAGATAAGAGAAGTCGGGTATCTCCAATACATGAAGGGAAGGGTAGGTCGAGAGCTATTCTTGTAACCGTGAAGCTGGAGAAACACCGGGTTGTTAAATCTGAACTAATTTACATAAGAAAGAAAATATTTGTAAAATCTGTAAAAGCAAAATTAACTGAGCATAACTTGAATAATTCGCAGGCTTTGAGAGAATAGTCTTGCCTGAAGGAAAACCCCTGAGCGAGGTGGAAGGCGCTTCATTGTAACGGAAGCGGAGACTGTGTAAAGGATTAGCCAGACGGAGAAAGGCATGATATCCCGCCATGGAGGCAACTAGCAGAGCTCGATAAGCCCGCCATGGAGGCAACGAGCACAGCTAGAGCATGATATGGCCGCCATCGAGGCAGCCGGCAGAGCTCGAGCGACATGCCGAGCTAATGACAAAACGGTTAGGGTTTGCTGGTAGACATTCCCAAAAACTCACCCAAAACCCTAAATAAGAAATCAACTGTAGATCTTAATTCCATATAGATCAATGGAAGAAAAGGTTACAGCTGGGCCAGTTGTGAAGCTCATATATTAATCACCCTTGATCCGACTAATAGAAATGTATATCCTCAAATCTTGTTACAGAATCTGGTGGCAGATAGATTTTGCCTCACGGGTCGATAGTTTCTCGTTTCTTGACTGCGCTGCTTCGTTATCTGGTCAAGTTTGTCTTTAGTTAGCACGCCTTGCAAACACGTGCTTCGGTGCCTGCTATGAACTAATGCAGCAGAGAGAGCATCATCTCTCTCAGCTGTGGGCCGTAGCTTCTGATGGTAATAACGAAAAAATTGACGAGAACCAATTATGCTGTTTGATTCTGATGTTCCATCTTCAGACTTTCTTTTGATGACCAATTCACTACCTCCTAACGCCAATTCGAATTCAACATTTTGCGCAGGCACTATTTGCATCTCACTTTCGTCATAAAACTGATGTAAATGGCTATCTTCTTCTTCATCCCCATCCCCATAGTGTAATTTGCAGTGGCTTTTGGAAATCGTATGATTCCTAACACCTTCTAGACTTGAAAATGGTTGTCTTTCCTCATTGCAATACAAACAAATGAAACCGTTGGCAACCTGCGATGACATAAAAAAAAAAAACCAAAAGCAAATAAGAATTCAATTCCAATTCCAAGGAAATCAACCTGGGATTAGTTGAAATTAGAGAAGCGAAGTAATATTATTATATCAATATGATCTTCTCATAAATAAACATACCTTAACGCCAAGGTAACTGAGTAAGCCTCGGGGATCTTTCAAAGATTGGGCGTGAGGAATAAAAAGTCCATGGTGCTTGTGCATATGCTTTATACAGCTCTCCAAGGTCCCTGCCTCTGACCTGAAATCACATATGAAGCAGCAGGTGGCATCCCACTCTAACTTCTCTGCATTGTCGGGAGAATCTGGTGATTCAGACGCCGACGTACTTGAATTTATAAAAATGCCGCTCCCATACATCTGCTTCCTCTTCGATTGTTCATCACGCAAAGCTTGCTATCTATTTTCAAATAAAGCTTCTGCACTCCAGGAAGCCCAGCAGCCTAAGAAATTGAGAAATTACAGATCAATAATGTTTCCAAAAACCATTATATACTTCCAAGACACAATAAAGATGAAATACATTTTGACAAATTAATGTAAGACTGAGAGCATATGCAGTGTGATGAATAACAAATTAATTAATGCATATATACCTCTCTCTTGAGATTGTAGGGGTGCCATTGAGACCTGCAATGAAATTCCCGCGCCTCCTCTTCATCGAATTGCGCATTACAGGTGTTACAGGTAATGGCCATAATTGTTTTATTAAAATTCAACAAATACCAATCCCTACTATATTTTATTTGAACAAATCGCAATCCCTAATCCTGTCAACCCTAATTGCGGCTCGATAAGATGAATGTTATACGCTTCCTTCACTCTGTATGCATTTGATCAAAATGAAAAACTGCGCTTTCAGATAGTCCTTTTATACACATTGGTATGTCCGGAACGTCACCTCAATATTAGTGGTTGATTTTGGATTATCAGTCCTTTCACGTCGGCGTAAAAATGTTAAGACTACCAATGGGTGACTAAGTATTTCCTGTGGTTTTTGGTGGGAAGGTGGACAGGCACCAACAGTAAAGCATAGGTCATAGCTCTTTAGCAGTCTTGGTATGAGGGCATTCATGAGATATATGGTGAGGCTAAGGGCATCATACACTAGGTGAAGGACTTCAATAACTTCAATCCAAACATTTTAATTAACTAGCTCATCAGAACCTTAGTAAGCACGTTTCAACATATCAATTTTGACTACGTATATAAGGAGCAAAACATGACAATAGATTTACTTTCTAAGAGAGGAATTGTTAGGGATCCATGTAAATTCTATTTTTATTTTTTTAAACACGGAGTCATGATTAATGCTTGCATCTATTTTTCTGCTTTTGAATAGAACAAAGAGTCATGATTAAAGCTGGCAATATTAATTACTCATAGAAAATTAGGTATTTTGAAAAACTTTCATAATTTTCCAGAAAATGTAATGTAAAACCAAATAACAATAGGAAGACTTGAAAAGTTGATACTGTGGCATATTTCTCATTATTATTGAGGGCATAGGCAACACCAATCTGAATAGCAGCAACAAAACTGATCATTATGAAACACAATGTTGAAAATTTAAGAAATATATTACATGTGAGATCTCTAGGGGTAACAAAACTGCTCATTATGATACACAACAATAATGGTCATTATGAAACACAAGGTGAAATTTTAATAAATATATTACATGCTAGATCTCTTCCTCGTGCAAATGATGGTATGATGATGGTATGAAAAGTAAGAAAAGAATATTGTGCTAATGTATTATCTTTTTTATTAATAAAAGAAAATATTTTTTTCCTTTAAAAAAATTTAAAATTTACAACAATACTTCTAATAAAATAAAGTGAGGCAAATAACAACCATTCTTCCAAATCAACCAAGATGACCCTAATTAACATTAAAAACAAATAATGTGGAGAAGAAAATAATCACTCTTTCCAACAACCATCTAAGATAGTTAATTAAAATCAAATAATGTAGAGAAGAAAATAGCCACTCTCCCCAACAACCATCCAAGATAGTTAATTAAAAAAAATAGTGTGGAGATGAAAATATCCACTCTCCCAACAACCATAAAAAATAATGCCAATTCACATCATATATATATATATATATATATATATATATATATATATATATATATATATATATATATATATATTAAAAGTTACAATGATCATGTTATTTGATTACAAAATTATTCATATAATTATATATAATCAAGAGATTTGATCTCTTCCACACTTGTAGATCTAGAGTTAATTTCATGATTATGATGGATTTTCAATACCATAGGTCATTTTTATTTTTTTAAAGGTTAGTTTTATTTTGTTATTTTTAGTTTTATTTTATTATGACCAAGTTAACATGTTTACATTACGTTAATATTTTTATTTAATTTCAATTTAATTTTATTTCTATTTACACCAGCCTAGACCTATCTACCAATCACCCACAAGAGGGATTAAATCTACTTTCACTCTAAAATAGGTTTGCAACTCAATAGATTTGATACCTCTAGAAAATGGATCTAGAGTGGTTTTATAATTATAATTATAAATATAATTATTAATTTTATGTTTATGTTTATGTTTATTTTATTTTATAATTTTTAGTTTTAGTTTTATGTAATTTGACCAAGTCAAAATGTTTTATTGATAATTATAATTATTTTTTTATTTTATTTTGTTTAAGTCAAAATGTTTATTGTAAGTTACAATATCTCTCCCGTACCTTTTTTTATTTTAAATTTAATTTTAAAAATATTATAAAATAAAATCAAAATATTTTAAAATTAAAATAAAATATTTTGGATTTCAAATGATTTATGGTTTTTGGGCAACTGTAATCCATGGTATTGTAACAAAGCCTATTTGTAGCTTAATAATGTCCATGGTAAAATGGGTTGAATATCCATGATAATGAATTTTGATATATTCTAAGTTTATGGTAAATATTATTTAAAGTCTATTTGTAGGTTAATAATGTCCATGGTAAAATTGGTTGAATATCCATGATCATGAATTTTGATATATTCTAAGTTTATGGTAAATATTATTTTTGTATGTGCTTATTTATTAAATTTAAATATGAGGAAACCATTATTTTACCCTACTACATCTTCCCATGCCATTTTTCTTATAAATCTTGTGGAACCAGCTCCAAAAATAGAAGAAAATAGATATCAATGCCTTAGAAATAAGCCACTTCGAGGGGGCAACCTCCAATACATTACATGAATGAACAATTCTTGGATGATACAAATGAAAAAACCTCCTTTCTATATATCATAGTCCGTGGGGCCACCATGTAATCCTAGCCGACCTAACAATAATAATGTAAGGGCACAATAATAACAATATGGGGGTTACATGGGTACAAAAATAACAATAAGGGGGCTACACAAACATAATAAGAAAATACACTATTAATATAGGGACTTAACATGCCCCTCTCCTTCAAACAAGTGTTGTCTTCAACGCTTGATTATTTTTTGATGCTTCTGTATAAAATTCTCATCCTCCCATGTGGAATCTTCTATAGGAAAGTTCTTCCACTTGTTGAGATACTCTGAAATTGATCGTACTTGTTGAGTTCTTGTTTATGTCACTACTTTGGAACTTCTTTCGATGTGATTTTTATCTTCCTATTGTTTCATTAGATTCTGCACCAAATTTAGGTTATCGTTTGAGAGTTGGAGAACGTGCTGTTGATGCTTGATGTGATCTTCCACTAATTTATCATCCATTTTAGCTATTATTTGATCCTTCAAACCATCCAAATTAGCCTCCATTTCTGCTCTTAAACCATCTATGTCATCTTCAGTTGCTCTTCGTAAGATCGATTTTTTTTGCACTTGGTACCATAATTTTGATATCTCATACTGCAATTCTTCCTCTTCATGCATCATTGTATAGTTTTTTGAGGGCTTAATGGGTGTTAAATTCTTTTTATGGGCATTTCAGAGCCCAATACTGAAATATATGCTCAATAGGTCCTTGGAATCAATTCAAACTGATTTTTTTTACACAAAACTTATGCAATTTGGAAACAAATACACACATTCTTCTTGCTTTTGAGGAGCTCAATATTGGAACTAAATTATCTCTATGATTTCAAATCTTAAATATCTGAAATTTGGCCTTGAGGTAGCTCTATGAATCCCCCTTCGAATGCCATGGGTCTGACCTGATTTGGATTCTTCAAGGCAAAGTTATGTCCAATATACCACAACGACCTAATTATGGACTCGTTCAGTAGAGAGAAGTTGTACGACTTTCCACGTGTCACCGTTTTCTCCTTTGGCTTTGAAATTGATAGAAAGGAAGCTACAGTCTCTTTACTTCAAGCCACTTTTTATAGAATTCCAATCTCATTCTCAAAGAGATATTTATGAATATTTTCTCATGATCACCTCTTTGAGATGAAATTAGGGAGCCTGGAAAAGACCTAACTTCCACAGATCATATCTCCGAAAATATTGCAAACAAAGCTCTGAAATTTTGCGACAATTTTCCTTAGAATTTCGGCTTCACAATCTAGCACTTTCAGCTAGAAAACAAATTATAGCGAAAATTCCATGATGATCTCTTTGGAGCAGCGAAACCCTAGAATCCAAAGCTCTCATACCAAATGTTGTGGAACCCGCTCCAAAAATAGAAGAAAAGAGATATCAATGCCTTAGAAATAAGCCACTTCGAGGGGGCGACCTCCAATACATTACATGAATCAACAATTCTTGGATGATACAAATGACAAAACCTCATTTCTATATATCGGAGTCCATGGGGCCACAATGTAATCATAGCTTACCTAACAATAATAATGTAAGGGTACAACAATAACAATAAGGCAGCTACACTAACATAATAAGTGACTACACTATTAATATAGGGACTTAACAATAAATTAAATTAAAAAAATTTTATAAAATTATATTAAAATAAAATATTTAAAATATGTGACATACTATCCTTCTTACCTTATATTTAACACCTACACATCTTCCCCATTCTAAGTTGTAGAAAGCATTTAGGCCCAAAGAGATTACATTAGAAATCACTATATATATATATATATTTATTTATATATATATATATATATATATATATATATATATATATATATATATATATATATATATATTGACACTTCCCATTTTTTTACCACTAAGCAGAAACAAGGTGGAGTCCCATAGCAATAACCAAATGAGTCTCATCTATGAATTCTCTAGATATCCATTCCATGCTCTATCCGTCACTCGGAGACTAAATCATTTAGATATATAGGCATGCCCAACTACTCACTATTCACTCGGATAGACTGATCACTTTACAACTGAATCCAAGAGAAAGAATTGATAGGTATATATATATATATATATATATATATATAGGTGTAAAGAATTAATAAAGTAAGGAGAGAGATAGAGAAAATTTTAAATGAAGATTAAGGATAATGATTAGTATGGTATAAAAGTTTTAATGTACTGTAAACATACATTGTGACTCATTTAAAATAAAATAAAAATAAAAATAACCTTATATTAAAACAAAAATAACTTCAAATAATAACAAGTTATCTTTAAGTGCACCTTTTTGAAAACTTTCGCCATTCATTTTTTTGATCTAATCTTTCTAAAATATTATAGGGATTCATTGAAATAAAAAATTTGATGGCTCAACTTTGTAAAATCAAAGTTACCCAGGGTTTTCATGGTGTTGAATCCATACACGCAGTCAGAAAACTAGTTTATGTTTATTTTTTATAGTTTGGGAGGTACTCCAAGCTAGGTTGGAGAGCCACAATAGGGCATTGTAGGCTTGGGACCCAAGGTGTGGGATTTTAACCCAAGCATATAATTGTGAATCCATGAGTAATTTTTGACATTTGATCATTTGAAGTGATAGAGCATCCTTACAGCAATGAGGAGCATCCAAAATCACTCAAATTTGAAGTCTAGAACTTGATATATGAATTGTTTATTATAGCTGGTTGGTTTTGTGGATGAAAAGTCATGTAGGATTAAGTTACTGGAAAGTTGGAAAAACTCACCATGTTTATTCTATGGAGCCCTCAATTAAGATATAAATTGAGGTGATTTAGAGGTCATTTGAATTACCCAAAGCACAACAATTCTTTGGTAAAACATCTCTTGTGGTAGCCACAACTCAAGAGGGAGAGTGGTGAGGACAATATGGACTATTTTGAGGTATTTTGTATGGGTTTGACAAGGCCAAGGAGCAGTAGAGGAAATTCGAGTTGAATTTTCACTGTTAGGTGCATGTTTCAGGGTGTTTTCTCATTTTTTCTGGAGGGTTGCATGCTTTATGAGATAACAGAGGCACCACAAGCCAATTATGGCCTTGCTGGAAGGGACGTAAGGCCTATCTCACATTGTAGAAGCTAGGTACATGAAACGTGGACATGCAACAAAGGGAAGGATGTAAGCCACGAAGGAAGTATTGTTGAAGGGGTTAAAGAGGGCTAACATGGAATATGCATATGCATTAACTGGACCCGCAACATTTGCACTAGCTTATGAGTACAACTATGTTGATGTTTTCATGATGAATTATTGCTACACGATAGGTCCAAGTTTGGACAAAGGTATTGGCCATTTGAGGACTGTTGGAGGGAAATGTGAAAGTGATTAAGGATAAGCCTGAAGTGCAGTGGAGGGAAGGACTCTTGGCTACTAGGAGAGGGTGTTGTTGGAGCTCAAGATTTGGCTAGCCAAAGTAGTTAAGTGTTGACAACCTATGTTCATCACTATAGAAGAAACATTTGATGGTGATAGGTGGTAACCCTACTGCACTATGTTAGTCTTTATTGGAGTAGCATAGGAAGTCTATAGTGGGAAGACAAGTCCCAAAAGAGTTGAGGAGAAACACTTGGAAAAAGACCCTATCCATTGATGATATATGGACTTATGATAAGTTACAGGGAATATTATGGATACTGAATTAAGTGGCCTAAAGGAGGTGGTGCATTGATAGAGGCAGGTGTTACTAACTAGGGTATAAGAAGCTGCTTGTGTAAAGGATATGGCAAAGAAGTTATGATCATGGACTACATTAGCTATACTATCAGATTATATTGTATTTGTATTCTTTTACTTGTAGATATTTGAGGGCCATTATCCTTGGCAATGGAGTCCTAGAGTAGTGTATTATTTAGTTGGATTAATATAACAAATATCACGT